>CM070606.1:27251545-27851545 GCA_036346395.1 Hsuehochloa calcarea
TCTAGCCATAGAGAGTAAGGTGCAAACGAGTAAATAATTCCTAATCGACAACCGACTGAAGGTTCGTAGAGCGAATACGAAATGAAAAAATAGGTATCCGACACTATCTATATCCTACTGCAACTCTAAGGAAAAACACAGAATATAATACAGGAGAAGCGATATCAATTCGTATGTGTCTGTATGTCAGGTGGTATGAGAAAAGTCTGTTGCGATTTTACTTAAGAATAAGGTAACAAACAAGTGGATTTCTGCATCTGAGTATGCATGTGATACTGAATATTTTTTCGTTGACATCTTAGTGTTTAATATCCCCGTATTCGCTCTAATTGCACTCCTACTATCCAATGCCCTGTAGGGATACAAAATAAGCTGATAATTTTCGTCCGTCTGACCGACCGAAAGCACGCAGAGTGAATACGGGATGAAGAAATGGGTATCCAACACTATCCATGTCTGACTCTGATGATGATCTAATAATCCTCAATTAATTAAATTATTTATCTATAATATCTGCTATAGATAATGTTGTCTATACACAGCCTTCAGAAGTACCCCTCATCATTAATGATGAGGAAGATTACAATTACATAGTGGTTGTAAGATTTTTTATGATCACCTCATGATTGTAAGTTTTACTACAATTACTTCATGGTCGTAAACTTTACTACGACCCAATCAACCACGACCACTCTAGGGTTGATGAAGTCCACAAATATGTGGACCCAATCAACAATTGACCTTATACGTTGTGTTTATTTACACGCAGTAGTTAAATATGTAACGTTATCCTTTGGTATAACTGCACATATTAACCTCTGTTTTTGGCATAACTGCAAGGCAAACGTGAGAGGTTATCTCTCTGACAATAACTACCATCAACGTGCGTAATTCATCAACCGTTGAGACGCATCTTGACACGGGGCAACTATCACCTCCTCAGACGCTATATAAGGGATAACATCGGTGGACAGAGGACATGAGCGATACAAGCAACAGAACAAGACATGAGCCATTAATTCTAACCTTTGGCGACTTCTTTCCTACTGTAAACATGATCAATACAAGAACACGTGAGTATAGTTATTATTCTTACAGGAGAATGTCTAAACCTGTCTAAAATCTATGTGTCTCATCTTGCGTAGTCTCACTTAAGGAGACAACAACATTCATTTTATAAGTTTGATATTAAAACATCGACATACTCCGACTAAAAAGAACTGAATAGAATACAAGAGGGACGATATCCGTCCGTATCCACTTCAATTGCACCCTTACTGCAGGGTTGGGGGGATCTTGAGGCTTAGGCAATAACGCACAAGGAAGATTAACATTAGCACCTAAAGGGGCAAGCGCTACTTACTGTTGTATGATTGCACCTTTTTCTTTTCGAAGAATTTCATTTCATATTGTGTATGATTATATGATATTAACAACATACACATTTTCTGTGCATATCGCGCCGCATGGGAAATAAATCCAGGGGGAGGGCCTCGGCTGAGGCCCTTCCTCGCCCATTGCACATCCACACCCCCTGCATCCAGTGGCTGCGGGGGAGGGCCTCATCATGAGTGTTGTTCATCTAAACATCATACGGCGAGGTCCTCACCCAGCGAATTCCCTTCCCGTCGCATGAGTGTCCAATATTAATAACACACATGTTTTGTTTTTTAAATAGGGTGTTTTAGTCCGGCGTGGCTGGGGATCCGACCTAAAACCTCACGTTTGTGCACCCTTGCACTGTACCAATGCCAAACTAGAAAATATTGTATATGTGGCCATCCAATTAACTGGGGTGCCTCTTGCTCTGTGGAACAAAATATAGCTCGTGAAACAAAACAAAGGTCACCTAAAAAAAGAGAGAAGAAATAGGAAAAAGGTGAGCAACCAAGAATTGACTGTCTAATCCTAACTCAACTACCCAAGCTTGTTCGTTCTTGGGGAACTGAATGGCATTCCTGATCCTAATTGATTGATCATGAAACCGAGCGGCGTTCATCTAAACATCATGTTTTGAAGTGGCATATATCAAATTTTTCCACAAAACAAAGGTAAGCAGCCTAGAACCAGCTGCCTAATCCTAAAGTAAACTTGTTCTTTTAAAAACCAAACAGAAAGAATAATTCACTAGCACAGTCAGAAAGGTCCGGTTTGTTTGAGCTTTTTCTTCGATTTAAAAAGAAAAAAGTTTTCAAACAAAGTGGTGGATTTCTACTTGGCTTTTCAAAAGCCTTAGCCACCCATGTAACTATAAGCCAAAAGCCTTGTGAGAGTTGTTTTTTTAATTGCTTTTGTGGGATGGAGTAGACATTTGCCTAGGGGGAAAACAGGGTGGATAATTCTCGCTCTATCCAGAAAAATCCGTCTAGGGTACCATTTTGTAGTCTCGATCCGCATTCGATATTATTTGTATCTGTATCTGAAAAATCTCATGGAATATGGATAAGGATATGAGAAGAGCAATATCCGATCTGCATACATATTTTATAGGATATCCGAAAGATCAACAAAATAGATATCCGATAAACATCAATATCCTTTAAAATCCTCTATGATTTTCTAGTAATTGACTAATATATAATATGAATTTACATTTGATTATGTTTATGTTGTTAAGTAGGATAAATAATTCTCTAATAGGTAATATAATTTAACGCTTTTGTTGGTGAAGTTATACCTTTTCTTTATGTGTACACTATCTGTCAAGTTATCCATGATCGATTTGAATCCAATCCGCTCCGCCCCATGCTCGTATCCTGAAAAATCTATATTTCTATCTGTGTCCGGGGTATCCATATCCAACTCCAAATCTAGGGCAAAAATATGGGTTAAGATATGAGAAGAGCAATATCCGCCCGTATCCGTCCCATTTTCACCCATACCTTTGCCACGAAAGTTCAAAGAAATTACATGCACCGTACCAGGTATATAAGCTTCCATCGCAACCTTCCCCACCTGATGTTTACTCTCCCCTCTTGGCCCCCGTACCTGAGTCGCCTCCAAGGAGATTAGGGCTCGACATCCTTTGACCTCCCCCATCCGCTGGCCGCTCGCGATCTCCGTCGTTGGATCCCCAAATCGTCGGTCCTCCTCTTGCCCCCAGGTCATCGCTGTCGTCTCCCCTATGCTCGACACCATCTCCATCGACCTTCGCCTGTCATTGCCGTCCTCCCTCCACCTTCGCCTGGTGCCACCGTCCTCCTCCCCGAACTCCGCTAGCCTGGGCGACCTCCGTCGGCTACTATCCTCCCTTGACCTCTACCCAACGCCGTTGTCCTCCCTCGACCTCTTCCAGTGCCACTGACCTAGCCTCATCCTTCCGCCGTCATCCAGCTCCCCCCGGGCCTCTACTGCCCCGTACTCCTCCACTCTCCTCAGCCGATGACCCCATTCGCGGGGCGGCAGATGTGCTCTCCCATGTCCAGATCTGGAGGGAGTCTGGGCAGCGGTGAGGCCGACGACATCCCGGCGGCAAGGGTAGCCCGCCTACGAGGGTGACCTTTGCCCTCTCTTTCGCAACCTCCTCCTGCAAGCTAGCGCACCGACCTGCCTCCATCGCCATCTTCCTCCCCGTACTCGTCCCCGACAACATCGACCTCCTATCCATCCGCACCACCGCCAAGGGATCCCCACAATCGCGGAGGTGTATTGGTTATTCTTGCATGTTGAGGAAACAATCTTTGATTGATATGAGGTATGCGCATCGATTCAAGAACGTGTTAATGGAACTTTGTTATGCTTGTATTGATGGAACTTTCTGATGCTTGTACCATCTTTTTTTCCTTTATTGTTTGCAATACATCTGAAGAACTAGTTTATGTAAAGAGCTTTCCTGTGTTGTCTTGCTGCTGTAGGGAATATTACAATTGTCAATATGATAAACTTGTTCTCTCGTCATCTCCTTTCTGTGATGTTTCTATTCATGCTTCTTGGTGGGCAATAAAGATAGTTTGTTACTGTTTCGTGATTGTCAATCTAGTTAAGCTCCTTTGATTCCTTTAGGTGAATTTGTTATGAACATTAGCAACCTGATGATCATGGCATAATTCCTTGATGGGTTGGGAATTTTTATATTTAGTTCTGATGGGATTTTTAACAGTGAGCAAATAAGTCATTAGAACATTGGGTATTTCAGACAATTTAACAATAAGGCATAGCACAAAAGCCATAAAAAGAAAGATTACTAAGGCCCTGTTTTGTGTGTGTGTGGGGGGAGGATTAAAGCCAGCTTCTACTTCTAAAAAACTAGAAGCCCCTCCAAACAGGCCAACTTCATAAGTGCTTTTGGTGTAAGCCAAAGCCAAAGCTAGGGGAGATATGTTTTTCTGGCTTTTGCAGACAGGAGTTAGACATATGCCCCTAAAGTTGCATTAAAATTACCCACCTTTGCCACCGTATATAAGATCCCAACTCATCACTCCCACCCCTCATTTCTTCCTCCTCCAGCCTCCTTACCCGATGCACTCCCTCGGATCTTGCCGTACTGCCGCCTTCCCCTCGGCCGGCTCCTCCCAACCGCCTCCCATATGTCGATCGCTCCCAACCACCTCTGCTGGTCGCTCAACCGCCTCCCTCGGCGGCCCCTCGGCCTGCCCACCCCGCCACCTTTCTCTCGGCCCTGCCCCTGTTCTTCCCTGGCTCTGGCTGACTCCACCGCCTTCTTCCTCAGATCCAACTAGCCTAGCCGCCCTTCTCCCTCAGATCTGGCAGGTCCCGCCGCTCCTTCCCAATCGCTCCCCTCGCCTCCGTCTCGCCACCAGCCCACTGTCCCCCTCGGCCCACTCGGCCCCACCACCCTTCTCCTACAGATCCGGATGGCCCCGCCGCTTCTCCCCCAACCACCCTCCCCTTCATCTGCCGCCGCCCTCAACTCCCTTTTCTTTTTTTACATATTTTGATGAACACAAATGAAATTGTTTCCATGCTTAGTTCTCAACCATTCTGCGCATATGTGTAATTGACTTCTGATTCTAATAGTCTTCCTTTTTTCATCGATTTGATGCCTCCATTTCATTGGGGATGTGTCTGGTACATGTACATTTCATTGGGGATGCAAAGAACTAGGAGTTGTGATGAGGACTTTGGGTCAAAACCATACTGAAGATGAATTACAAGATATGGTTAATGAGTTTGATGCTGATGGGAATGGAACCAACCATATATTTTTCCTGAATAATTGAACATCCTGTAATCAATGTATGAGAACATTTGTATCAATTTGTCACTCATTTATATGAATTGAATTATGTTTAAACAGAATAATCTTGTATCAGTTTGTACTCGATATATTATTTGTAATAGTATTAGGATCTATCCCATTGAAGGCATGATCCTTTTGCATTCATCATGTTCTAAAATCTTTTATAGTTGGTGCTGGGTATAAGTAAGTTCATTTTGCTCAATTGTTCGTAACTCAGTACAATTAAGTCGTTTCATCAATATTTTGCAAAAAGATAAAAACAACAACCATACATACGCTAAATCAAAAAACAAATATACCTTCAGAACCATCAAGGATATTTTAGATAATTCAATATCCAACCACAACTGAAGCAGCTAGCCAACCCAATAAAAAAGCAGATTGCCAAACGGTCTCTCAGAAAAAGCTACAACTGCTTTTCAGCTCAAAAAGCCAAAAATAACTTTTCATCAAAGCTACCACTCCCTCAAGGTCTAAACACTCCGACTCGGTTTAAAAGTGAAATACTTATAAACTGCTTAAACTAAAAAACTGACTTTAAGTTATATAAAAAAAAGAAAAACTCGAGAGCCTAAAACAAACAGGACAAAGGTTGATGGGAAAATCCGCTAAAAAAGCTGATGGAAATCATGGAATCCGAGTCACCAGTGGGGCCACCAACTACACCGCCGGGTCCACAGTCAACCACGGCCCACCCACGCCACGGGTTCGCTCGGCGGCTCAGCGCTCGGCTGCCGTCTCACTTATTTATCCGCTCTACTCTGTTACGCGCGACGGACCTTCGTCGTCTTCCTCCCCTCTTCCAATCCCAAAAACCTCGCGAGCGCATTCCATTTCCACCGCCCGCCGCGCGAGATGCTCCCCGAAATCCGCCGCCGACACCTCCTCCTCGTCTCCCTCGTGCTGCTCGCTTCCCTCACGGGCGCGGCGGCTGGCCGCGGTGGCGAGGGGTCCTGCTCGGCCGAGCCGTCGAGCGAGTGCTCCCAGAGGCTGCCGCTGTACTGGAAGGTCACCAACCCCACCCTCGCGCCCGCGCATCTCCAAGGTACCCACACGCAGACCGGCCAACTCCCAACCTGCACGGAGCTGCTGATTTTAGGATGTGGCCGTAGGTGAAATGTTGTAGGTTGCTAATTCAACTGATGGGCAACAGTGGTGTTGATGGTTCATGTTCGACGCTTGGGCCGTAGGGAAAAACGTAAACAAATGGCTGCATATTGCGTATATTGGAAAGAAAGAGATTGGAATGCCAAGGATGCCGTCATATATTATAGGCGTTTCTGTTTTCTGGTGGACGCGAAACTGCAATCTAGTGTTATTTTCGGTTTGGCAGTACTGTGGATCTGATGGTAGATCAAAACAATATGCACGAGCGTGACATGGATGCATATGTGAGGAAAACTAGGTCACTGGAATCAGTTTGATGTTACAAAGATCCCGCACTCGAGGCCTTGAGCAGTTGATCTGTATACTAGGTGCTGCTCATGAATTACTGGTTTTGGTTATCATCTTCCAGTCTTATGGGACTAGGACTAGAATGACATCATCTGCACGCTCTCTAGTTGTTCTCTTTCTCCTTGAATTAGATTGGCTGGAGACTGTGAATTTAGATAAGCTTACCTCACATTTGCTAAGCATTATGCAGATTCATTCTAATTTATACCTAGGCTGAAATGAAGGTTTTCTTGAGCTTCTGTATCATTTACTCATGAAGGTTTGCTTGTTTCCGTAGGAGATGGATGCTCTTATTGTTTAATTCTTGCTAATTTTGTTCTTTTTTGTGGATCTTCAGATTTACCTGGCTTCACACGTAGTGTTTACAAAATGGATCATGCTTTAATAACGCCAGAAAGCCACGTATTCAGTCCTTTGCCTGACTGGTATGGCTACCTTCCCCTTGTAATTTCTATATACTTTCTATAACTATATTGATGCCATTCATTTACTTTCTTTAGGATCAACACGTTAGGAGCATATTTGATCAGTCCAGCTATTGGGGCACACTTCACTATGTACTTGGCAAACATGCAAGGTATGCTATTTGTCCCACTTATACAGTATAGCTGGAACCATAAATGATTGCATAAATCTTTAATTTTGTTGTATAGCTGGAACCATAAATGATTGCATAAATCTTTAATGTTGTTAAACTCATATGACAAAGTACTAGACCCAGTGATATAAACATTTTTTCATCCATCTTGGTCATTTAGCACCTCGTTTGATATACTCTTATTTTATAGTTATTCAACAAGTTCTCATTGAGCTCCAAATCTTGTTTTCTACATCTATGAAGGTAGGTATAATATTTTGTTTGCCACGAAACCATTGAACTAGTTAGCACTAATTTTGATGTATATTCATCCGGGGAATTGGCAACTTTTGTGCATCTAGACAGGGGCGGACCCACGTTGGGCCATGGGTGTACAACTGAACACCCAAAATTTTTCAACAAATCATTATCGCTTAGACACAAAGCATGTGGTGGCTAGTTGGTTGGTGGTTTTCCTATTAAGCATGAGGTCTTGTGTTCAACTCCTTGTAGCCTCTTTTTTTCCTCCCTTTATATTTTGATTTCTCTCTTTGTAGTTTGATTGGTGTATAACTTATTGAGAATTTGGTGTATATAACTTATTGAGAATTTGATATCTTGTTTCTTTGTTGTTTATTAGGATTTCAATAACCTGTACATTTTATTTTAAAAAATAAATATAAAGAATGCATTCTCCATTGCATTTCAAAAACATGTCTCTTTGTAGTTTGATTGGTGTATAAGTTATTGAGAATTTAATATCTAGTTTTGTTTTTTATTAGGATTTGAATAGCTTGTACAATTTTTCAAAAAACTTCTACATTTTATTCTGAAAAATAAATATAATAGAATGCATATTTTTCATTGCATTTCAAAAACATGCACGGCCAACAAGACACTAGTTTATTATTGTTTGTTCCCACTTCCCACACTTTCCATCTCCTCTATCAATTTTTCAAAAATAATATTTCATCTTTCTAGCATTGATAACACAACAAATTTGCTGCACACAGCGTTTTACACCTTATATTTCTCTAAATTTCGAGGTGTTGTCTCTAGTATGGACAATTTGTGCTTTGATTTTTGCTACTGTGGACATTGACCTTTTCCATTGAACAATATTTTGTAAACTTTGAACACTCATTTTGGAAATCCTGGTCCCCATACTTGCATCTAGATCGGTACTATCACATTCTTGTGCCAATAGCAGCTCTCAAATTAAAAGCTGCTATTCATTTTTTTTTGTTGTACATCAGCACATGCCATGTTGTATTCTTATTGAATTAAGTTGTTGGTAAAATAGCAAATTCTCAAGTTTTGTGTTGTGGGGAATGCAGATGGATCAAAATCAGCCCTACCACCAAAAGATGTTGAAAGGTTTGATTCTGAACTCACTAGTTAGAATAGCACTCATGCTTGCTTGCAATTATTATCGTTTTCAAAGAGTGCAAGAATAGGGTCATTCCTAATCTGAACCGATAAATGCCGCACTGTAATGCACATCTATTCAAGTACCCCCTCCGATGATTTTTATAAGGCACCCGTGTATTTCGAGACTCAAAACTTTCCAAATTTGAACAAACAATTAGTCCAACAATATATAGTTTTTGATACACAAAAGTGATACCATTGGATTTGAATTAGAAAGTAATTTCCTATGATCATGATTTTGTTGTTATGAATAATATATTGTAAAATAAATTAACGGTCAAAGTTTAACTTTGGAGACCAGACTTAGTCAAACCGTGCCTTACCAAGATCAGTGGAGGGAGTAATTCATTTGCCAGTTTCCTGTTCTTTGTTCGACTTGGAATTATCACCATTCCCTTAATGAGATTTGCAGTGCTCCCGTTGTAAACGATTTCCAGGCTTATCTTTGTGCTCCAAGGCAGCATTGCATTATCTGTGGAGAGTGGAACTACCCATTCTCTGTTGGTAAGATTCTATCAAATTTAGTGCTGGCCTTTTTGTGAATGTTTAATTAAATTAATTCTGTATTTTTCTTTACTCTACCTTTGTACATACTCTATAGCCATTAGGGTACTTTAAACATCACTAATTCCATGATATAATTTGACGGATTCATAAGAACATAGATTTTTTGGTTTATTTACACATAACCTCGTACATCAGTATGTTTTAAAGGCAGCCTGAGCCAACTCTAGTCCACAGTATTTTATTTTATTTTATTGAAGCTGCTCTGCAAAATGTTACTCGCGCTTTTGAGATCATTTTTACTTGTTACTAAGGAATAGTATTCGACCATGTCATCGGCAGATGTACCATCATAGCAGGATGTGATTTTGTGATACAGTGTTACTCTAATGGCCATCATGTATCTGGATATATCCAGTCCTGGTTTTGTTGTTATATTGGCGTAGCATGTTTTTGTTATGAATATTGTGTGTATATTGAAGAGGCTCAAAGGGCAATATATATAGGGTACAAGAGGTATAGATAAGGATTCTATCTATAGCACCCTATCTCTAACATATCTCTAACACCCCCTCAAATGCAAGACGTATGTAATAACATTGCATTAGGAAAGGGTTGACACTAAAACATGGAAAATCCAAAATCCGAGTCTTGATAATGTCGTTGTAGCATGCAGCTCTTGGAAAATATGTCGAGTATCAAAAGACCTCCCACCCGGTGTCGTGCGACGGCTCATAAAGCACAAGGTGCGGGAGCAAAGTCGACCGCGGCAACAGATCGAAGAAGACGATGAAACCAACATGAATAGAGAGAGCTGTCAAATCAAGTCGAATAGGAATAGGTGGAAGCATGGCGTATGATCGAAGCCAAGACGCCGGCCATGAAAAGAAGCGACGACCTTAAAAGCTCTGGGCGGCTAAGAAAGCGGCGGTATCATAACGACTTCTACGATCCGCACGGCTCGAGAAAAGAAGAGCGGGGCGCGGTACATTGCCATGCATAAGGCAATTCCTATGCTTCTATGATCGACAATAAATTTGTGGACTCGCATGGCTTAGATTTAACTCAAAGATAAAGTAATCTGAGACTTGGATGGGCGAACTAGCGAACGATGACACAAAAAATCTAAAGATAACTAGCGCAGGAAGCAATCACATCTCTTCTCCAATCACCAATAGCAAGTAGCTAGACCAGTGGACCAAATCCAGCTAAAGTCTCCCTTCCACCGACCCGTCTTTTCTCTCGAAGCCTCGTCGTCCTCCGATCAAAGTATCTCAGTCTATCTACTAACATATCAACGTCTTGTACGCCAAACGTCTTCAAAGCGTCGCGCCACCCGTCTTCAAAGCGTATTTGAAGACGGCCTATCCGATAACTCCTCCTTCCACCTTCCTCCTCTCCACCAACAGCGGTGCCGCGCCGAGAACTTCCAAGGCCCCGCGACGAGATCCGAGGCGGCCGGCCATGCTCGAGGCAACGTCTTGCCAGAGCTCGCACGGAGCGAGCGGAGGCGTTGGAGGAGAAGACTAAAGCGGCTCGGTGGAAGCAGCGGGAGAAGAACAAGCGGCGGCCGCAGACGCTTCGGCTTGTGACGGCTGTCTGGCGCGACTCCTTCAACGTCGAGCGCTCGATGTCCCCGTACCTGATGCCACTGTGTCGCCGCCAAGTGCGGCGGGATCCGGCATGAGGAAGGGCCCGCGGCGATCTGAGGCGAGGAGCGGCGGCGTCTGTGAGAGGCGCCGAATCCGACGCAGGGAAGCCGGATCCGCGGAGAGGCCGAATCCGGCTTGTCGGCGGTGAAAACGGCCGATCCGGAGGTGGCGGTCGGCACCACGTTGATGTTGGGGCTCGATCGTCGGCCGCCTCGCCAATGGCCGGATCCGCGAGGAGGCGGCCGAAGAGGGAGGCCGCCCGGGGCGAGATTGCTCCTCCCGGGCAACGGCAGCGCCGGAGGCTAGGAGGCGGCGCAGGTAAGGAACCCTAACCCTAACCTAGGCTCTGATACCATGTTATGAATATTGCGTGTATATTGAAGAGGCCCAAAGGGTAATATATATAGGGTACACGAGGTATAGATAAGGATATGTTAGAGATAGATTCTATCTCTAACATATCTCTAGCACCCTATCTCTAACAGTTTTTAACTTGTACAAATGTGAAACAAATGTTTAAAATGAGCAGCTGCTGAAATCCAAGGCTGATGTTAAATACAAGTTCGTTGAAATATAGTAATTGACAAATTTATAGATAACAAAGGGGAACTACATATGAGATGGCAAAATTTGCAGATTCAATAGAGTTTTCATTAAACATGACTATGAATGAATGAAACTGCCACTTATTGATTTTGCATTCTCCAGCAGTAAACAATATAGTTATTTTTGTTAAGAGTGTTTGTTGTATACTCTTTCTTTCTCTCTCTCTCTCTTAGCCCATATGTCCATGTAGCCTATAAGGTCCATGTACTCTTCTCTATATATACTCTTCCATTAATGAATAAGATGCAGAGTTGTGAATAGCAAAACCCTAGCCTCAAGTTTTCTAACATGGTACTAGTGCTATCTCCAACCCTACCTCCATAGCCGCTGTCGTTCTGTCGGTGTGCTTGCGCTCGATCCGCCGTGAGCCGGTGGGCTCGAGATGCCGCTCGTCTCGACTCGGTCCCGATCTTGTTTCTTCCTCGCACGTCAGGCGCCGACACGAGCTCGTCTTCACCGCCTCCTTTTGACCGGCGGAGAGCTCGCTCCTCGTGCACGCCGCCTCCTCTGCTCCCTCTGGACGCATCTTCTCGCCTGACGCTGCTGTAAGATCGAGGAGGTCGGCTAGAGGGGGGTGAATAGGTGTTTTTAAAAATCTTTTAGCTAAAATCGAGTTTTATGCAGAATTATAAATCAATTCGGTTTTGCTCAATTAAGGACTAAATCAACAGTCTTGACTAAGTGCACCAACAATATAAGACTATTGATAATGATAGCAAACATACAAAAACTATAAGCAATTTAATTCTAGGAATGTAAATAGCACAAAATAAAACACAAGAGAAATAAACTACAATGACACAATGACGTTTTACCGTGGTGTTCGGAGACTTGCCGGTCTCCCCTAATCCACGTTGAGGTAAGCTCAAACTAATCGGACTGGCTTCACGAATTAAACCAAACACATCAATTCCACTAGTGATAGCTCTTTCCCGTTCCGGGTAGGTGAGCTCCAACCTTCACAACACGCCGAGCCTTCTTACAAGCTTCTTGAGAAGATCACCGGTCCACGACGCCTCCACATCGTCTAGGTGTCGGCAAACATCAAGAGTAATAAGCCAAGCCCCTTACTTGACTCTCACCACGTGTAACGAATGCACAAGCTCAAGTGGATACAAAATCCACCTCTAGATGCAACACATGCAACTTGAGACCTCTCTCCTTGCTCACAAGATACAACACATGCATAATTGAGAGAAGAACTTCACACTAGCTCAAGTGAGTGAAATGGGATGCCAAAGATTATCTCAACCGGTCAAGGTGGGTATTTATAGCCAACACACAAAAACTAGCCGTTGGGAGTAGAAATCCCTAAAAATTAGGATTTGCGGTAGTACTGCCGTACAAACTCTGGTACTATTGTTTTTACTATTCATCAATCGCACGGGTGCATTAACGGCTCAAAAACTAGCCGTTAAAGACTTTAGTGCGGTAGTGCCACAGTATAAAGGTCGGTACTAACGTTCTGCGGTAGTAACTTTCTTCTCGGGCGGTATTACTGCAGTCCATTTTCAGCACAGACGACATTCGGTAAAAAGGTCATAACGTTTGACTCCGATATCAGAATTTAGTGATCTTGGACTCTATGGAAAGCTTATTCAGAGGGCTACACAACCCACCTATTTGATTGATCTCAAACACATTTGATCAAATCAAAAGGCACAACTCCAAAGAGTCACTTCCATGGTCTAAGTCCAAAGAAATAGCAACAAACAATCTTAGACCATGCCAAGGGAAAATGCATGAACCCCAGCAATTTGCAAACTTAGATCATGCTACAGGGAGTAGGTACATGGACTTCAACCATTTGTAAAGTATAGTCAGATGCTATAAGGATTAAATGCATGAGCGTTGGCTATTTGCAAAATACATTAACAAATAAGAGCATCATGCCACGAAGAGCTAGAGCAAGCAAGATTGAGCTATCAACACATGATGAGACTCAAGCTATTAGACAAGACCCTTCTTAATAGTACGGCAAACCTGTACTAGCAATCCGGTCTTCCAAACAAACACCAAGGCCGGTAAAAGACTAGGAACATATCTTTAGCCCTAGCTAGTCATACCTTTGCCTTGAGTATCTTCTTGAAGCTTGATGACGCACATCTTCACTTTAAGTCCGGATCATCATCTTGACATGCACCAACCCATGATGCATCTTTTACTTGACCTCTATCAACACATGATGAGTCTTCTCTTGACTTGATTATCAACTCATGATCATCTCCTCTTCGAGATCTTGATATGCATCAACCCATGATGCATCCTCTTCTTGAACCTTGACTTGATGATGATAAACTCATGATGCAATCCAAAATCTTCATCACCCTAGAACATAACCTATTGATCCAACTCATGGAAAATGTTAAGTCCCACAATGATTAACATTAATTACCAAGATATATCTGCAATAAATGCTTCTTAACAAGCTGTTGCAGAAAGGTGCGGTACTACCGCTATTGATCATGCGGTAGTTCCGTTCACATAGGGCGGTACTACAGCTTTCCTTAGAGGTCCAAAACTGTCCCTCTCTGGAGATAACGTACCATCAACAAAAATTCGGAACTTCCAGTGTGCGGTAGTTCTGCTTAGAATATGCGGTCAGACACTGCGTGCGTAGTTCCGCAAAAAGAACTCCAGTATTATCGCTTTCCATGGGAGCACTCAAGCTCCAAAAAGGTGTCACTCTGGAAAACACGTACCACCAACTAATCTTCGGTCCGACCGGGTTGCGGTAGTACTGCACCACTTTCCCGGTCATACCGCTGTGCGGTAGTACCGCCAAGACAACGTCGGTACTACTGACTTTCACTGAAGACTTTTCCAGAAGCAAAACAAATGCAATACATTACAAAAATGGCACAAAATAAACTTCAAGCCACTAGCCATGATCCCTCTATTGTCTTTGCATTGCTATTTCCATGTTGTCTTCTATAATCCAGGACTAAGTCTTTAAAACAACTTGGCACACACATTAGTCCCATAAACACAATTGCAAATAATTGAATATAAAGCGATATGAGCATATATGAACTACACAAGTTTTATGTACTCAAAGGATATGTTTCAAAGTAGATATCCCCAATATATGTGGATAAAGAAATATGGATCAATACTAATGAAACCACAATACATAGAGTGAACTCCCCTTAAATGTGTGCATACACAACTGTGTAATAAAAACATATGCACATATTCAAGTTAGACTTTTAGTGGAGTTCAACCTATATTTTGGATCCGATGAATGCACTACGATATAAGAATATGATGTCGAGTGCATACTTCCATGATTTTCATCTTTTATCCAAATAAGACTACACAATAGATATATCAGTAAAAGTGTTAGTCTCACATATAGATTTGTCATTAATCATCAAAATACTCCATTAACTCATAATGATGGATTTAGATTCTTCTGCTGCCTCCTCACGCATCGTCGATCTGCGCCATTGCCTGGAGGCTGCCGACCTCTAGTCGCCTGAGTCGTCGATCTGAGCCCACATCGATCTGCGCCGGATTCGAGTCATCAATTGATTTCATACCGATTTGCACCGAGCGGTGAGTCCTTGTCCTCTGTGGATCTGTGCTCGCCACGCCGAGCCGCGCTAGAGGTCTCCGCCAAGGTTATTAAGTCGTAAAGTCGAGTCGAGTCGCAAGAGGTTGACTAGTCGCGACTAGCCACAACTAGTCCACGACTAGAAAGTATTTAAACAGGCATGTAATATACTAAGTTGTATAACAATTAAACACATATACATATTGTAAATCATGAAATAAAGATAAGAACAACATAATCACGATGATGAGTTGATGACTTACTCGTTTTGATCGTAACAATTCTTTCTTGATGATTGACTTTCTTTGAAATTGAAGTCAAATCTCGATTAGTCGCGACTAGCCGCCGACTAGTCGGCAAGTCAGGCGACTAGCCCTCCTAGTCGAGTCGATGACTCTAGTCGGAGGTTGTGTACCGACTTGTCGACTAATCGTCGACTAGTCGCGCGACTTAATAGCAGTGGTCTACGCTCGCTTGAGCCTAGAGTTGCTCTGTTCTGCGCCTGGAGTCGATCTGCTTCTGCTCGGCTACTACTACTGCCTCAGTTTGTGGTTGTCTGCTCTCTTGGAAATATATTGCCTGTTATTACTATACGCCTCTTTCGGTTCTACCGCTAAGTGTCTTTGTCATGCTAGTGTCTTTGCATCTCTTAGCTTTGTCTTTGTGGATTATGATCTCTTGCTATTGCCTATGGTGTTGGTACTACTGAGATTGTTGCATGGTGATAGCATACTAGATCGAATCATGACTCTTGATGGCATTCTTGGTCTTAGACCTATTCAGGGTGATATTACTATTGCTTGTTCTGTTCCTGCTAGTGCTGTGGAGTCTTATGCAACTCAATTTGGTCAGATTCATACTCAAATGAGAAATCTTCAGGCCCAGTTGTGTCGACTGAAGGCATCTTCCAGTGCATCCACCGGCCTGACTGCACCATCATGTCCTGTGTCGGGTACTCCACTCCCATGGATATTGGATTCAGGGGCTTCTTTCCATGTGACATCTGATGCAGCTCAGCTTATATCATGTCGTCCTGCTGCACAAGGTATTAAGATTCAGACAGCTGATGGCATGCCATGCATGGTCACTCATCGGGGAACTCTTTCCACTTCTCACTTCGCAGTTTCATATGTCTCACTTGTCCAAGATATGAACTGTTTTGTTGGGTTCGACGATAGCCCCTGCTTTGTGCAAGATCGTTGAACAAGAGTTGTTATTGGTATAGGTCATCGTCAGAGGTTCTGCAGGGTTCTATGTTCTTGATCGTCTGAGTCTTCCTTTATCCTCTATTTCTGGTACTGCACCTATTTCTTCACCCCTCTTGTTTGTTCATCTACCCCTTGTCCTTCTGCCACTACTTCTATTTGCTAATCTTTTTCTCAATGGCATCATCGCTTGGGGCACTTGTGTGGTTCACGCCTCTCTTTCTTGATTCATCAAAGTGCTCTTGGTCCTGTTTCCGTTGACACAAATTTTCAGTGCAAGGGTTGTAGACTTGGCAAGCAAGTACAACTCCCATATCCTTCCAACATTTCTCGCTCTGATCGTCCTTTTGATTTGGTCCATTCGGATGTTTGGGGTCCCTCTCCTTTGCTTGAACACGCTTAGGAAAAAATCCCACTGCTATGCTTGGATTTCCGGTCCCGGCCAAGTGAGCGATGAACTTGGAAAATTTCAATTTCAAATTTGAATTTTCAACTTCTCTCATCACTTCCTAGGTTGGTTTAGGCCTATTTTGTGCTAGATTACGTATTGTATGAGCTAAATATGCTTGAATTATTGTTTTTGGCCGGTTTGCACTTCATATGAGCTAAATGTGTTAGATTACATATTATATGAGCTAAATTAGGTTACGGTATTGTATGAGCTAACTATGCACTTCATTAAACACTTTCTAATTCAAAATTCCGGTCGGTTTTTTCCTTTTTTCTGACCGGTTTTCAAAATCGGCAATTCAAATTTCAGTTTTTGAAATTCGTTCGGTTTTTTCCCCAAGATTTCCGATAACCGATCGTTATTCTTGATCTGCTTGGCGGGATTTCAACTGGTTCCGGTTTTTTGATCCTTGGTCACAGTTACTATGTTATCTTCATTGATGACCATACTTGGTACACTTGAATTTACTTCATGAAACACTGTTCGCAGTTGAATTCTATCTATCAATCTTTTGCTTAAATAGTTCATACTCAATTCTCTTCTACTATCTGTGTTTTTCATTTTGACTCTGGGGGAGAGTATCGTTCATCAGTCTTTCATCATTTTCTTTCTTCTAAGGGTACTCTTCCTCAGCTCCCATGTCCTGGTGCTCATGCTCAAAATGGTGTTGCTGAGCGTAAGCACCGTCACATCATTGATACTACTCGTACTCTTCTCATTTCCTCCTTTGTTCCCTCCAACTTCTAGGGGGAAGCAGTCTCTACAGCAGTCTATCTTATCAACCGTCAGCGCTCTTCCAAGCTTCAGGGCAAGTGTCTTGGTGAAGTCTTGTACAGAGCACCTGCTTACTATGCTCATCTTCGTGTTTTTTGTTGTGTCTGCAATGTCCTTCTAGCACCTCGTGAGCGCACAAAGCTGAGCCCTCAGTCAGTTGAGTGTGTTTTTTTGGGTTATAGTCCTGAGCATAAGGGCTATCGTTGCTGTGATTCCTCAGCACATCGCATTCGCATCTCTTGTGATGTGACCTTTGATGAGGGTCGACTTTTCTTTTATCATCCTTCTACACGCCCCACTTCTTCCACATATTTCGCTTCCTTTTTGTGTCTATCTCCTATTCTTTCACCAGACTTGCCTTTTCCAGATACACCTTCTCTACCAGTTTCACCTTTTAGTGTGCCTTCTCCAAATACAGCTCCACCAGCTCCACCAGTTTCTAACACTTTCACTTTTTCCTTTCACTATAGTCGTCGACAGAGAGTTCCTTCTGATCCCCAGTCCTCCTCTTCTCCACTTGACCCTCCGACCAGTACCACTGACTCTGACGATCGTTCTACTACATCATGATATGTCCTACGTGATCGTTCTTCGATTCAGGTACCAGAGAGATGTGGTTTTTCTTGTGCAGGCGTAGTAGCTGAGCCGAGTACCTATCAGGAGGCTGCCAATGTACCTGAGTGGCAGTTGGCTACGACAGAGGAGCTCACAGCATTAGAGTGTACATGCACTTGGGATCTTGTTCCGCTGCCATCTGGAGCTGTTCCTATCACTTGCAAGTGGGTGCACAAAGTAAAGAACAAGTCAGATGGGTCATTAGATCGATACAAAACTCGTTTTGTTGCAAGAGGTTTTCAACAAGCTTATGGTCGAGATTATGATAAGACTTTTGCCCTAGTTGATCATATAACCACAGTCCGTACTCTTATTGCAGTTGCAGCGGTACACACATGAACTATATCTCAGATGGATGTCAAGAATACTTTTCTTAATGGTGATCTACATGAGGTCTATATGCAGCCACCCCCGGTGTTGAGGCTCCTACAGGCTATGTTTGTCGTCTTAGGCGTGCTCTATATGGTCTCAAGCAGGCTCCTCGTGCTTGGTTCGAGCGTTTCAGTTCTGTGATTCGAGCTGCTGGTTTCACTCCGAGCGAGTATGATCCTGCCTTGTTTATTCACACTTGTTAGCGGGGTCATACTTTGCTTCTGCTGTATGTAGATGATATGCTGATCACATAAGATGATATGGACTACGTGGCTTTTGTCAAGAAGAAATTGAGTGAACAATTTATGATGTCCGATTTGGGACCATTGAGCTATTTTCTAGGGATTGAGGTTCGTTCTGATGGTGATGGCTACCATCTCTCTCAGCATCGCTATGTTCAGGATCTGCTCGCTCGCTCTGGGATGATTGATACTCGTACTGCTGCCACACCCATGGAGCTTCACTTGCGGTTTTGTCCTACAGATGGTATACCCCCGACAGATCCTTCCCGCTATCGTCTGCTCTTTCCTTGTCTATCTCACTGTCACTAGGCCAGATATTGCTCATGATGTTCATGTGCTTAGCCAGTTTGTCAGTGCTCCCACCTCAGTTCATTATGGTCATGTTCTTCGTGTGTTGAGATACTTGAGGGGGACTGCGTCCAGACGTCTGTTCTATGCTAGTTCGAGTCAGCTCCAACTCCACGTTTACTCTGACTCCACTTGGGCGAGTGATCCTGTTGATCGTCGATCTATCACTGGCTACTGTATCTCTCTTGGTACTTCACTCATTGCCTAGAAGTCCAAGAAGCAGACTGCGGTGTCACGCTCTAGTGCAGAGGCTGAGCTTCGGGCTCTTGCCACTACCACTTCAGAGATCATTTGGCTTCGATGGCTCTTGATTGATCTAGGTGTCCATTGTGACAATCCTACATGTCTTTTTTGTGACAATACAAGTGTCATTCAAATTGCTAGTGATCCAGTCAAGTATGAGCTGACAAAGCACAGTGGTGTTGATGCATCCTTCACACGATCTCATTGTCAATAGTTGACCATCGCCTGCAAGTATGTTCCCTCAGAACTTCAAGTTGCAGATTTCTTCACTAAAGCTCATACTCGAGAACATCATCGACTTCATATACTCAAATTGAGTGCATCAGATCTTTTTGATCCACCTTGAGTTTGAAGGAGGGTGTTTAGAGTGTTGGTTGAATATTCTCTCTCTCTCTCTTAGCCCATGTGGCCCATGCATTCTTCTCTATATATTCTTTTCCATTAATGAATAAGCTATAGAGTTGTGAATAGCGAAACCCTAGCCTCAAGTTTTCTAACAATTTTCATAATCTTGAATTGTTTAAACATGGTCCTTGCCTACCTAATTTGGGGATGTAAAACTTGTCCCGGATAATTGGTTTACTAGTTGTGTTGATGATGAATGCAGGTGGATTGTTATGCCTATCTTCCTGCAAACATGAAGCACTCTATGACTTCAGATGAATCAACCTCCCTTGTAATATTTGAGAGGAGGTACAGCAGTTAAATGCCATTGCTTTGCAAATCCTATATACCTATACAATTGGTCCCTACTAACTTCAATTAATTCTAATTTCCTGCCTTCTGGTGATTTGTTATTTACCACTATTATTGACGTAGCTGCAGTAATTTTGTTAAACTTCATCTGTCGGTTAGTTGTGGCCTAATATTCAAGATTGGATTAAGTTTCGTGATAGAAATAGATCGTCTTTAAGCCAATTAATAATCATCATTTCCCTTTTTCGTTTTGTTATCAATATGATTTGCTTAACTCAGTCACAACATTTTTTCAGTTAATGCTTCTTTTTTTCTTTATTTTATTTTATTTTATTTTTTCTTACTAAAATAATAAGTAATAACAACTAAGGTTTTTTTTGCAATTCTATTCCTTCAGGTACACAACCATTCGGGATTACCATCCTGATCTAGTTGTTGGCTCAACAGATAAGCAACCCCTTCTTGAAACCCCAGGAGAGGTACAATCCAGCCTTACTTATTTCTGTGGATCATGGATTGCCTACTATCTCTACTCTAGGCACCTAAATAACTTGGATTGCCTACCATTTAGGAAGTCTGTTTTTTTTATACCATGCGTGTTCAAGAAGCGTGAACTAGTAATCAACAAACTTGTTGAATGTTTCGGAATTTGGACGTATATATACACTGATATCAGGCTGCTTTTGTTCACAATTTACATTGTTGTCTTGTTTCTGATCTTCTTTGTCATATTGCGTTGACTTCTTGCCAACTTATAACATCCATGCAAGATTGTCTTCTGTTAGTACCTCCTGTCTTCAGTACCGACATGAATTTTTTTGCCTCTTGTTTTTCACCAGATATTTCAACTGAGGAAGCTACTACCCACTTCTCTGCCTTATGACTTTAATATCCATGTAAGTTTGGTTAGGTTGTGCTGATTCATTTGCTCATTGTGTTCCACATCATTCCACCCAACGTTGAGTGTCCATAACATGCAGCCAACCAAGCATTGTATTTAGAACTCTTTCTTAGCAACTTTAAGTTACACATTGAGATTCAACAATGAACAAAAGAAACGTGTCTGCACTCTGCACATTGGAGCATTTGGTGTTGGATAAGTTTTTGTGCTGTGTGACTAACTCCATAATTCAGGGCACTAGTAACAATCTTGCAAAATATCCCATACGGCACAGAGGTCCTTACTTAGATGTTGTGTTTCTGGGTAAGGGTGCTGTGGGCCCCATACCATAACATATATTCCTAAACTTGTTCATTCAGATTATCAGATATCATAGTGTTTGTTTCTGAATGCTGAATGAAACATGCCTTTTCTAATATCCTTCTCCCTCACTTGCAGATAATGGACTTTCAGCCAGGCGAATATCTCAATGTGAAGGTCTGTACTCTGTAGATTTTTTTTTGTGCATCTTATGATATTTTTGGCAATGCCTAGTATCATAGGACAAACTGTGATCATATTTGAAAAGTTTTGTGTTCAACTGCCGACAAGAAGATATGCAATGTTACGTGTGATGCATACTTCATGGCAGTATGCACCCATCATATTATGGAAGCTTCTTTTCTTCTTTTGGGTTAATTCTACCAGGAGGTTCATTACAATCAACATGGGCTGCTGCTTTTAGAGGGACAAGGAATATATCGATTGGGAGACAGCTGGTAAGGATGCAATCTTAAGCGTTTTCTTTGTTTTAAGTCTTTTTTTAAAAGTTTTTTTTAGCGCAACCTTGGAGTAGCAGCCTGAATTCCCTCTAGAAACAGAAGTTGTTTCATGAAAGAGGTCATATTTTTGTTGTGATATATCTTCTAGAAGGTGTGTGCTGTACCTGTAATTAACTACCGATTTACCTGATTGAACTTAGTATAAAGTATGCACAATCTCCCGTGTATGACTGGTTTGTTTTGTGCTTGTGCTTCCATCCACTGTGCTTCACATGTTAGCATATGCTTTGCTAACAGTTGCAACGTTATATTGCCAATGTTCTTTTCTGAAAGTGTTACTGCAAGTGCTATCTGTTAATGGCAATGGCATATATTCCATAATGTTTCATATCCCAATATAGACTGTTTCTATTGATAATACAGGTATCCGGTGCAAGCAGGCGATACCATTTGGATGGCACCTTTTGTGCCTCAATGGTTAGTGTCTGCCAACTTTGTGTCTATCATTCATGGACTTGGCTTTTGTAGGCAGCTCACCACTGTTGTCTTGCTGTTCCAGGTATGCTGCCCTTGGTAAAACCAATACAAGGTACTTGCTGTACAAAGATGTCAATAGGAATCCATTGATATGAGCAAGGTAATCTTTCTTGGTCGATGGCAATAACTTAAAATGGCGAGCTATGCCGGCTGTGAAGACTGAAGAGTTCCACTGGAAGATGGCCACAGAAAAAAAAAAAGAAGTTCTGATTGCTTGCTGACGAACTGTTCAAAGTGAATCAATGTAAGGATGTCAAATGGGTACTTGGGATGTTCATGTCTGCCATTGGTTGTTACAGGACAATATGAACTGTGGAAGTTCATGCACTATATTCTGGACATTACTTGCCTATGCCGTGAGACTTCAGTAAATCTCAACTGGATAATCCCTCTTAAATGTTTGTGGTTCAAAAGTAATAGGGGCAATTGGCTTTATTCTACTGTTCAAACTTTAAATTCTAAAAATGCCATTGAAAACTCTCTTATTATGAATATGCCACTGCTTGGTGCGTTTTCATCTCGAAATGTCACTCCCGTTACCACTAGCCCTTCGAGCATTTGTGTTTGCTTCTGACTTTTGAGTGGGCTGGTTGGCTTCAAAAGTAGGTTGACAAGGAGCATTCTGAGTTGAGTACCAGGTAAGCCCTCAATAAAAAGTTATTGGGTTTTTTTAGATGGTGGATTTTTTCCTTATCTATCTTTGGGCTAGGATTTTGAACAGATACCAATGGTCCTTCAAAGTTGTACTAATCGAGTTTCATAATGCATATCAAATGCTTTAGCAATGCCCATTCAAAACCCAACGGAAGGTAACGGGAGTAGCATGTAGACAATTGCCCCAAAGAATACCAGGTACCTGATTCAAAGACGAGTACTGTTTCTTTTAAATTTCATGAAGAATCAGATATATGGTGAGGCCGAACAAAAATGTGCACAAATCAGTAGATGTCTTTTGAAAAAGAATAAGCTACTTATTATGTATTTGCAGGGGAAAAGAGAAAAAAAATGAAAGGTAGCGTCACGAGGAAATTGATCCCGCATTGAGTTTCAATACTGAGAATTTGCGGTCCATGGTATGGGAAAATGGTCTTCACCAGAGGTCAAAAACCCGGTCGGAACGGCGGTTACAGTTTACCGTCCCGCGGGATCGAAATACCGGCTGAATTTTTTTGCTGCTTTGGATTCCCTTGCTTTCTCCCATGTGGCAAGCAGACCCCTCATCCCCTTTATCTTCTGCATGTTCCCCACTAGCATTTATTTCTTTGCTCACTGATTGCCTCCCTCTTGGCCTCTTCCCTCCCTCTCATTCTCCATTTTCAGTAGCTTCCCTCCCTGTCATTCTCCATTTCCAGTAGCTTTCCTCCCTCTCATTCTCCATTTCCATTAGCTTAAGCAAGCACCAAGGCAACACATCACAAGCAAGCAACATTAGCTGCAGCACAAGCAAGCACAAGGAAGTAGGAGCAAGAAAGACAAACACAAGCGATGGGTCCGAAAGTTTTTCTACTTGTGGAGTTTTGAGTTCATTGTTTGTAGGGAGTAAGGACTAAGTAGAGATTGTAGTGTAGGAAACCATCTTGAATGCATTTGTGGAGGGTTGCACATTTGGATTACTAGTGGTTAGCATTTGTGGAGGTTGCACATTTGGATTACTAGTGGTCATGTGAAAGGCTATAGCATCTTTGTGTGTATCAGTGTATGCAAGACCAGAGAATGCTATCCTTGCATGCTGTGTGAAATTGTGAATCAATGTGTAAGTCCATACATGTTGTGTATCAGTGTATGCAAGACTACAGAATGCTATCCATTCACAAAACAACATATATGCCTTGATAACTTGTATAGCATATATCCATATACTAAGATGAAATCACTTGTCAATATGATCTATGACTAACAATTTTCATCCCGTGCGGATTATTGTAGGTGATGACTTCTAAATCCATCAATGTTTGGGACCATGGAGAGAGACTAGGAGGTCTTTGGTTGGAAGTGCAGATATTGCAATCTAACAAAATCGGTGTGAGGTGTCACCCGCCTAAAACAACATCTTGCTGGGAGACACGGAGATGTTGTTGCTTGCAATGGGGTTCCGCCGGAAGTCCGAAGGCTCATGCTGGCAAGTCTTGAAGAAACGAAGGTAAGAAAGAAATCTCTTAAAGATGAGCATTGCGAATGGAGGAAGCCGCAAGAGAGCATGTAGCTCGTGGTCTATCATATGAAGATGCATTTGATGATAACGAGGAAATGCAAATGGAATGGGCTCGTCGGGAGTCGTTAGAGTTACATCAGATGCAACAAAGAGCTAGAGCCAGGGGTGCGACGTTTGAACATGGTGGTGGTAGTGGAAGTGGTGCGGGAAGTGGGAGTGGAAAAGGAAGTGGAAGTGGCGGAGGTAGTGATACGAGAAGCAATGCTTTTTCAAGGATGTTTGGCATGTCACGATCCATGAGAGTTGATCCTCGATATTTTGTGCGATCGGGCACCGTCCAACCCACATTGATACAACACTTGCGGAGAAGCAAAGTCAAAACTTGGAAAAATTTGGTCAAAGTGGTTCCATAGTAATGACATTCTTTGGAGTTAAGACAGAGTGTCCTTATTTTCGTACGCCATCAAAGAGACACAAGAAATTGGCCAAGGGTTCCGTCACCAAGAGGGTATGAAATCGATGGGACATATCTTGATGCCAACGAACAAGAGGTCAAGGAGTGCGTATCACAGTTCAAAGAAGATGGGATATATATAGAGTCTCTATTATGTGTGATTCTTGGATGGGCCTACACAAATGAGTATTATTAACTTCATGTTGTCTTGCAATGGAAGAATGTTTTTCCATAAGTCGTTGAATGCAACCGTGACATACAAAATCCGACTTTTTATATCGTGAGATTCGTAGAGTTGTGGAAGTTGGAGTTAAACATGTCATGCAGACCGTGGTGACAATGGTGCGAACTATAAGAAAGCATGCCAACTGGTAATTGAAGAGTACCCAACTTTAGTCTGGCGACCATGTGCAGCGCTGCACCGTCAACCTCATGTTGAAGGATATTGGTCGATTCGAGGAGGTTGATCTGATTGTCAAGGCGGCTAAGAGGATTTGTCGGTTCCTATACAACCACGATCGTCTCCATAATGAAATGCGCCAATAAATTGGAGGGGAGATAGTTCGTCCAAACGCCACAAGGTTTGGAACCACATTCATTTTCTTGAAAAGTTTTAGGGATAGAAAAGCAAAGTTCACGAAGTGGATGGTGTCAGATGTATGGGGCTCCAACCATTTGAGCACGGCCAGGAAGGAGAATACATGTATTCTCGCTTCACAAGTAGACAATGGTGGTCGAGTATGGATTGGGTCATAAAATTGGTAGAACCAATTTCACCGACTACTCGATATGTCGACCAACGAAAACCGCATAGCGATGGCGGGAATGGTTGGAAAGCGTCGAACTCAATTTGAACTTTAAGGCGTCTTGAAAGAAGATGATGCCACTTATGGTCGTGTCATAAAGATTGTTAATAGGAGAATTGCAATGATGAAGGACCGCACGTACATAGTTCCAGGCAAGTTCATAGTTTCCTAAATCCAAATAAATATCACATATTTGTTGTATTTTTTCTAACTTTCTAAGTGTGTTTGTTTGCACATCTTTCTTTGAACCCGCAGCCGCTTCTATAATGTGGGAAGAATCCACCCTCGTCGCTTCCACGATAATGGCGATTCAAAGAATAGCCGATACACCCGAGGACCTTGAGCACGTGCTCTAGGCGAGCTAGAACAATACCGTGTCGGCGAGGTTTATTTGCTTCAAATGAGGCTCACATGAGTGCTAATCGTCATTCTGCAGATAGGTTGTTACGAACTTACATATACATGGAAAATGACCCATCACTATTAGTTTAACATAAATTTTATGTTACTTGTAGCTACATGGTGGATGACGTTTGGGCGCAGATACAGACATTAACAAAATATGCCTTGCGGATTGTCTCGCAATGTGTTTCGTCCAGTGGATGTGAACGAAATTAGAGCACATTTGCATTGGTACATACACAATTGAGAAACCGTCTTGGATACAAGAAACTACATAAACTCGTGTATGTCCACTACAATCTAAAGCTACGATTGCAAGAGCATGAGACTAGAAATGAAGATAGGGATGTAGATCCTTTTGGCGATCTAATCAATGCCACTCATGCGACGAGAGAACCAAATCCACGAGTGGCTTGATAGCTCCATGATACAATCAGAGCCCCTACTAGACGAAGAAGGTGAGCCCCCCATGCCATCTACAGTTGTAGTTGATGCTATCCCTCGAAAGGAATTGAATAAAGCACTAGATGATGAACCATTGAAGCAGTGGACAAAGAAAAATATTGGCAAAAGTCATCTTGGGAAAAGGAAATATTGTAGCCAACCAACTGAAAAATTGGCTGAAGACTTTGCCTCACTTACACAAACAGGAAACAAGTGCACGACGGAAGAAGAAAAGGCCATTGAGGAGCATATTGTGGCAAGCGGCGAAGAAAGCAGTAAAGTCGCCATCGATGAAGTCCAAGACCAAGAGTGCGGTGATAGTAGCTCTCC
The DNA here is from genome assembly GCA_036346395.1 of Hsuehochloa calcarea. Taxonomy (NCBI): domain Eukaryota; kingdom Viridiplantae; phylum Streptophyta; class Magnoliopsida; order Poales; family Poaceae; genus Hsuehochloa; species Hsuehochloa calcarea. The sequence continues at coordinate 27,278,260 of CM070606.1, forward strand.
GTCGTCCGATGATGGTGCTGATGGTGGGACTGCTCATGATGCAGGGCAAGACCAACCATTGGAATTCACATGCGAGCAAAACTTCACGCATGCTACTCAGGATGAAGACCATGGTTGTCATGCTTCAAAACAATTTCATAAGACCTACACGAGGGGTAAGGGTCGCCAAAAAGATCAATCTCAGCCACATGACTCTTCTTCCTATGAATCTCATGCTAGCTCAAGATCCACTCGGACTTATGGACGTCGAGATGTCAATCTATTGCCTTCTGGAGATGATTCTCATTTGTCGGACGTCTCTTCTGATCCTAGTTTCCATTACGATCTTGTGTCCTTCAATACCAATGCGAAAGCGTTTACGGTGGTCGAACCCACATATTACCAACAACTTTACAATCATTGGTTACAATATGCACACGAAACACACACTTGGGATCAATACAAGGCTCACCTAGCACAATTTGAAGGACTTATACTCTATGATAACAATGACTACATTGCACAACCTTCGCGTTTCTCGACAATGTATTGGTATGAATTACTTCTCATTATTGTTTTTTGTATGCTAGTCAAGCTATCGTTCATTATCATTAACTTATGTTTTTTATTATGTTACATGCTTTAGAACACTTGGACGAGAGGACCGCTCTGGAGAGTGAAGCAACCAAGGATGACTTTTTATGTACATCTTGAAATATTTTCTCATTAATATTTGCATTATTCCAAATTTAAATTTCATAATTACCATTTTCACCATTTCTGGTTTTTCCGGTTTTTTCCCGGTTTGACCGGTTCTTATTTAGTAAAATTTCAATTCAAAATTCAAAATTTGAATTCACCCGTTTTTCAAAATTTCCAGAATCGCCACCGTTATCGCCGGCCGGATTTCATCCGTCGAGATTTCGATCCATGGTCTTCACCGTGTCCGGTAAAAAAAAAGTCCATATCAATAGCTACAGTATTACTACTGTATATTGTAGATATTTCTCTATTTATGTGGTTTTGTTACTAAATACTGTTTATATATTCGGAAAACAGTGTTTACACAGATGATCTGAATGTGCGTTATGACTGGTCATGTACCATTGTACCATTTGAACCCCCCAAAAAAAAATTGCCAACTTTTCCTGAAAGGAAATGAGAGAATTTTCATGGTACTCCAACCATGCGAACTGCAACGGAAGGTAACGTGAGTGACATGTAGACAATTGCTCCAAAATAATGACAGGTACCTGATTCAAAGGCGAGTGCCTTTTCTTTCAAATTTCCTCAAGAATCAGATATATGGTGAGGGCGAACAAAAATGTGCACAAATCAGTAGATGTCTTTTGAAAGAGAATAAACTATTTATTTTATATTTGCCGGGGAAGAGAGAAACAAAAATGAAAGTAGCATCACGAGGAAATTGATCCCCTGCTTTGAAAATTTCAATATAGAGGATTTGCAGTGTATGGTATTGAAAAACGATCTTCACCGTCCAGTAAAAAGGGTTTAGATCAGTAGTTACAGTGTTCTGTTATAATACGTTGTAGATATTTCTCTGTATCTATACTGTTCATACATTTGCAAAATACAGTTTGCACAGAGGATGCGCCTTATGACTGGTCATGTAGGCTGCGGAAGGATATTTATAATTTGATTAGGTTCCCCCGCCCCCCAAAAAAAAACTTAATATCAAATTGCCAACTTTTCCTGAAAGGAAATGAGAGAAAATTTTCATGTTACTCCAACCATGGGAACTGCAAATGGAGCCGGCTACTTAAATAACTTCTGTCTGCAAGCCAAATCAATGTCTTTATCGTTATTTGAATTTTCCGAGAATTTTCAGCCAGACATTTAGAACAGAGTTTTCTCAGGATCCCTGGATAGGGTGTTTTGTTTAGGATGAGTTGGTCCATCGTACGATCATCCAACGAAATTTTAGTGGGACGATATTCTCTCATTTTGTATTAATTTTGTGCTCCCGAGGGATGATATTTTATTCATCAAAACAAACAAATGCGTTAGGTTTAGAGTTAGGATCGGATCTCTCATTCACCGTCTACCTTACGCCGGGATTGAGATGACATTAAATCTGACTTTTCCCCCTCCATCTATATCATTCTACATGAGGTGATCTATCGTTATCTTCTCCATCCGTACAATAAAAACAGTCCAATTTACAAAGTAAAAACGATTGTGTCCCCCTCGAATGATTTCGGATTGATGTCTGACCAATCATCATTCCACCACTCAGCTAAACCAGATTAATTAATCAACTAATTGATTGAAAGTTCCTTAAAAAAATTAATTTACTAAAGGGAACATATCTAATACAAATGGGTAATTGAGTGCTAAGGTGCAAATATCAATCTTAATCGTTGGATTATGAAGGGTGTTTAATGTAGTATATTGGGTGTGGGAGCATACAGGCGCATTGAAGATGGGAGCATGCAAGGTGATTAAATTATTTGAAGGGTGAAAGCCCGTATTAATTTTGGCTGTTCAATCCAGATTCAACGATCAAGATGTTATTTGTACTTTAGCACTTAATTACCCATTTGCACTAGATATATTCCCCTTTATTAAAAGTTGTCTGAGGCTAATTAATTAATCTAACTAAACCAAATTAATGCCGGATTGCAACAGCCAAATCGCACCAACGCCCAACGAAATATCTACCTGTACGACGACATTCCGATAACTGCAGCTGCTACTGCTAGCTATTTGTTTGTTCTCATTGCGTCCCTCCACTTTTGCACTCCCACCCCTCCTTCCCCTCCAAATTCGCAGCACCTCCCTCTCGTGCTCCTACCCGCAGGAACCCTAGCCCTAGCCTCTCCAATGGTGTTCCCCGTGTGAGAGGCCGACGCGGCCGCAGCTGGAGGAGCAGCGTGGGGAGTTGCTGCTGAGGTATGTATAAGCAGGGGGGAGGGGGAGGGGCGGGGCTGGACCGGAAGCGCATCAGCGACGCGCTCGACAAGCACCTCGAGAAGGCGGTCGCCGCGGCGGCGGCGGCCGCGTCGCCCTCAACGTCGAGGGGGTCAGTGGGGGCCCGCGACCACCACCGCCTCGTCGTGCCGTCCTCCGCGTCCTCCATCCCCAAGGGCCGCTGCTCCGAAGGTGACGTCACGCTGCGCGATCTCCCCCTCACCCCGTGTCGTGTCGTGTCGCGAGTTGTGGCCGCGGAAATCCGTGCCTCTGTGGTTGGCAGCGCTTCGTTGCTGGGGTTGTGAAGGGTGGGGTGTGGTGCGCTAGGAGGGAATTGGTCAGCGGTTGGGGCTCCGATGTGTTGATGCTCTTGCAGATGGGCTATTGTTATGTAGATTTGAGTGTCTGCGGTAAATATTACTATTTGTGTTTTATTTTTGACGCTGGCATGCGGGGAATGGTAGTGGGAGCTTGGTGAGAGGGATTGGTCTGGCAAATGTTGGGTTTCAAGTGTGTGTATGTGCTTTTATCTATTGATACGTGGTTTTTCGGTACTGAAGATGGTAGAGATTTGCTATGGGTTTGTGAATGGTTGTGTAAGCTGTGGAGATGCACTCCTTTCCTGTGTTCTGATGTGTCTCCAGGTTGAGAAGGTCGATTCGCTGTTGTATATGCACGTAGAGTTGTCAGTTTGGTTAAGATATTCCGGAAGTGTTTGCGGGTTGTGTTTAGTGGTGCTGTTGTTTGGATGTTCGGAGATGCTGGTGTAGGAGCTTAATGAGGAGGTGCTTGCTTGTTGGATTTCAACTACTGTCTGTGAAATCACATGCAGTGTTTTGATGTTATTTGCGGATACATACTATCATGCGGTCAAAATTGATGCTTTGTGCAATGGTAGCTTATTGGCATTGCCTAACAAATTTTCTCCCCTTTTGATGTTATTTGCAAATACATTAACATACATAACTTAATCACTCCCAAGGAGAGCAAAAAATAATTCTCAAATTTGAGATATGTCTTGTTAAATCAAAAGTCTTTTCGACTCTTGAGTTGTTTGCCCACAGCAATGTGTGCCACCACAGTCACAAACCAAATGATCCACAGGATCAGGAAAACCTTATTTTTGGGTCAGTTGCTTAGTTTTCCCCCCACGAATGATAGGAATTGGGTGGAGGACTACAACACATCCATTCTGTTGTGGATCAGAGCTGGAATATAACTACTTATCAGTAATTTGAGATGTGGAAATATTTTTTAAAATTAACACATGTTTTATTTCTACTGTTCTTAAAGTGGGTTACTCAATATTATCTCTTTAAGTTTGATTCAATACAGACATTCTTGGGTTAGTGTATTGTTTGCTTAGAATGAGAATGCTAGAGCCTAGAAGTTAATAGGATTAGTGTAGAATTGTTAGCTTCATGTTTACATGTGCTTTTTGGAGTTGTTCTTGAATGCACAATACATGCCTTTGTATGATATAGAACATATCTACCTGTCTTTTAATTTCTATGTTATAATGCACTATGCAGATCTTTTGAATTATTCCAATTTCTGCTTGCTGTAGCCGTTTCTAGTGTCAGATAGATCAAGATTATCGGTAGCTATGCTTTATTTGAGTTTTTCCTAGGTATATTGTGTTTACATGCATGTTGTACTTGCATCATAATTCGTAAACACTTATGCATTGACACTAACATACTTGACATTGCAGGTGAGTCTGAATCTGATAGTGAAGCATCAGATGTTAGCGGTTCTGATGGAGAAGACACCTCATGGATTTCATGGTATTGCAACCTAAGAGGGAATGAGTTCTTCTGTGAAGTCGATGATGATTACATACAAGATGACTTCAACCTTTGTGGGCTTAGCAGTCAAGTCCCATATTATGATTATGCTCTTGATCTCATTTTAGATATCGAGTCTTCTCATGGTAAATGTTCTCCATATTTACTCATGCAAATAAAAAACATCAAGGTGGATGTGTTTGGCCAAGAAACATTCGATGCATTTCTGCACTTGATCTCATTCAATGGTTGGATAGGGTAAAGTTGTATGGTTTGAAACTAGTATCTTGTATTGTTGCACTGCATTCTCTGTTCAAAACAAAGGCCGAGTTTGATTTTAGAAACAACAGGACCATTGAACTATCATCTAGTTTCATCCATTCTAACAACTGTTTTAGGCACTTTTATGTCTTAAACTAGACATATACAGAATACCACTGCAATTCACAATTAAGTACTTCTACATAAAGTATTGTACTCCTGTTTGCAGATCACACGCGTTTTTTTCTACTTGAATTGATCTCCATGATTGGCCTCTGCCTGAGTTGTAACAAATAGCTGGTTCAGGTCTTTTGATCTTTCTTTTGTTGTTTGTTGTTTGTTGTTGCGTGGTTAGTGTTTGCTTATGCACAGTGGATGACCATCTCTTTGGGCCTGTTTGGGATGGCACGGGCAGCTTTCTCCAGCCACTTTTGGAAAAGCCGGAAGCCGTTTTCAACGTGGGGAAGCTAGAAGACACCCGGGGGTAGCTTCCCACGACTTCTGTGGGATGGGTTTTGGAGTTTACCCCTAGAGTTAGAGAAACTTACCTCCTCTTACCACATATATAATCCCAAATCCCCTCCTCCCTCTGTCCGCCCGCCAGAACCCGCCGCCTGCTCGCCTCCACCTGCCGGCCTTCTCCTTCCTCAACACCAGCCTCCTCCCTCGGCGCCACCTTCCCCCTCGGCCCTGGCCGACCTCCTTCCTCGACCTTAGCGTGGTTAACTGTTGTTAATTGTCATTAATTTCCGTTAGTTATTGTTAATTGTCGTTAGTTACCGTTAATTGTCGTTAATTACCATCAATTGTCGTCATTTGCCTCAGGGGCATTTTAGACATTTCTTAACTCAGAAGATTTAGCCACCTACTTAAAAGTAGACTGCCAAAAAAAAGTAGACTGCTAAATACCAAACGTTTTCAACTCAGCCGTTCATCCGAGGCGGAAGTTGCTTTTCAGAAAAGTTGCAGCCATACCAAGCAGACCCTTTAGCACCTTTTCTGCATGGCTAGCTGGCTGCGTCATTCTGCATTGCTTCCCATTGACTATTATATGGGGGGTGCATGGTTTGCTTGTTGCGCATGCATAATAGCTCTTACCGTTGTTAGGCTAATAGTTTTGATTAGATGTGACAAGTTTAATTCCCATAATATGGAACTTTGCATGTTTCTTTTATTCTTTCTGTATCAGTAGTTTAGGTGCTCAGAGCCTTTGTTAAGAGTGATGTTGCTGACAGGTTGCTTGGTTTCTATTTGCAAATACCATTTAGGTATTACACAAAAGATTTTTTTCTCAATGCCTTTGACTTTTGTTCTGTACTGTAAACTTCAACTAATTTTTCTGGGGCATTAAAAGGTGTCATAGTAATTAGTAAGCATGAAGAGAAATCTATATCTAATTTGATCTGCAATATAAAATAACGTCAGTGATTTAGCGTGGGTTTTATTTGGTGTATTTATGCATTAGCTCTCACTTTTGTCTTTGATATGGTATTTTGCATGTTCCCTTTTCCATTGCTTACCCATGCTTTTGCTACTGTTCCTTGATTATGTGAATATGTAGGTGATATGTTCACTGAAGAACAGAATGAACTAGTGGAATCAGCTGCAGAGATGTTGTATGGGCTGATTCATGCACGATACATTTTGACCAGTAAAGGATTGGCTGCTATGGTACCTGTTCTGCTAAACCTTTCTTTGCTAACACTTACCAACATCGGTGAAGTTTGATTTATGAAAACTCTTATTGACTGTTTTTGGCAGCTGGAGAAGTATAAGAATTATGACTTTGGACGATGCCCACAGGTTTATTGTTGTGGCCAACCATGTCTACCTGTTGGACAATCAGATATTCACCGATCTAGTACTGTGAAGATATACTGCCCCAAGTGTCAAGACATCTACTATCCACGGTCCAAGTACCAAGGCAGTATCCTAACCACTCTCTTATTATACTGTCTTAATGAGGGTGTTTTTCCTTCGAGAAAAAGGATAGTGCCTTTTGAATTTTTACCACTGCCTCAGATATATGTTCTAATAATGTTGTGTCAGTACTAAGCTGACACTCGTAGCGGGCTCTGGGCAGCAAATATTTCTAACAAGTTCTGATAGTCACGGCATATACATAGATAGCCATGGAAGCATGTTCGATCAGTAACACTAAGCACATAAGCATTTACTCCTTCCAGTCGCAAAAGAATGTCGTTTTGGACATCGACAGTCCCCAAAACAAAAAAAAAGACTACTAATTTCTATTATAATAGCTTTATAAAACCTAATAAAATTATACTGTTATAAAAAATCTGAGACAAATCTATACGTAAATTTTTCATGTGTTCAATCTAAATATTGAAAAAGATAGATAGCCAAACTTTAGAAAGCTTGACTGCGTGCACCCCAAAATGACATTCTTCTGTTAGTGGAGGGAGTGGTTATCCACCTGTTTACATTTGCCCTCACTGGGTATTTTCAACGCTGAGATGTAAATATTGCTTAGTAGATGAATGCCACCCATCTCGCCTGTGTTACTGTGATATCATAGTTACAGAAAATTGCCATTTTGTCGTTATATTCTGCTGTTTTCTTTACCATCTCCAGATATTGACGGGGCCTACTTCGGGACAACATTCCCGCATCTATTCCTGATGACATACGAGCACCTCAAGCCTCAGAAGCCCTCGCAGCGCTATGTCCCTCGCGTATTCGGCTTCAAGCTCCACAAGCCATAACACGGAGGAGACTTGAGTTTTGCAGGTCTAGAGGTCCTGGAAGACTGCTGCAAGAGTGCAATTGCCAGATGACAGCACCCCAATCACGCGCGTGCGTTTACGCCTTGGCTGGCCTATTCAACATTTGAAACGTAGCTACGAAGACATCAATCAATGTTGTATAACCTAATTCCCAACTGTTCTTTGTTAACTAGTAAATCTGGACCTCGTAATCCAGAACTAGCCGCTGTTGTTTGTGCCTTGAAAATGTAGCGCTGCGCCAGGGCATGGCTTAATTCATCCTGTAGGAAGTAAAAGATGTGCTCGCAAGTGTTGTAGTTTTGGTCGGTACGGTATGACACGGTGCTTGAAATATCATCCCAGTTAGCATGAAGAGACGCAAGTACAAGAGCGTTCACTACAGGCAAACCAAGTACTGCTGAACCTATCCTCCATGCTACATGTATACATGCGATGCCGGGCCTCCTTCGGCCGGGCAATTCAGTTTGCGGGCCGAATCCCGGTGCAAAAACCAAGCCCCGTTCAGCGGATTCTTCCGGTTTTCTTCCCTCCGCTCCGCGTGCATACACCTAAAATCTCCCGGTTCGTAACTGACTGTATCCATCTCGTGTCCTCACCGATTCCGCCTCCGCCGCAGCAGCCATTGTCGTCAACGACCCTTGCTTGGTCGCCTTGTGTAGCCAATTCGTAGGGATGCAACCAAGCAGATAATTTCCATCCGTCCAACTGACGGAAAGCTTCCGGAGCAAATGTGAAAGGAAGTAATAGGTATATGACACTTTTAGTGTATGAGAAAAAAAAGTAGAATAAGATATGGGATCAACAATATCAGTATATATCTGTTCTGATTACACATCTACTGTCCAATGTCCTATGTAATGGTACAAAAAGAGCAAATAATTTCCGTCCATTGGGGTCTTGTACCTCAGCGACCTCGGCATAATCAAAAGTAACACATTATATATGCAGGAGGTGATCCTAATTAACCAAGTGAGATTAGCATACGGTGACACCGGTGACCCAATTTCTTGGATTTGCTCTTGTTTTCGTCCGTCCGTCCGACCAACCAAAACCTCGTGGAACGAATACCGAAGGGAGAAATGAATATCCGCACTATCTGTGTTTGACTCTGATTTCAAGAAAAACATGCAGAATACCCTACCAATTCAGGTATGATCTATCCCTGTTACCACGGCCCCATGTCCATCCTCCTTTTATAGCAAAATTTATGTATACACTTCTTTTATATATGAAAAATGGTATATAGCAAAAATAAAAGTGCTCCAATGAATTTTTTTTCAATCAAGTCGCATTGCAGTATCATATAATTGGTATTTAAATATACTAAAAAATAATAAAGAAATATAATATATTCGTTTAAGCGGTATATTCGAAGAGGGAGTATATACTCCCGGAAGTATGAAAGGTGTGTCACACACACACACACACACTACTTAAATCATATGATGATACCTCTTTATCTATTTGATCATACTCCAATAATGGTACTTCTGGGAGTACGTACTCTCACTTCTTATATACTACTTAAATTGTATGATGATACATCTTTATCTGTTCGATCATACTCCAATACTGATTATAAGATATCCCCAAGTGAGTTCCATAATTTTTTTTTAATTAAAATTCACTTTTTATAGCAAAATTTGTGTGCATACGTCTTTTATATATGAAAAGAGTTATATAACAAAAATAAAATGCTCTAATGAATTTTTTTGAGCAAGTCACATTGAAATATCTTATGATTGGTATTTAAGTATACTGAAAGTGATAAAGAAGTATAATATATTCATTTAATTGGTATATATTAGAAGTAGGAGTATATACTCCTAGGAGTACGAAACAGATGTCTATATATGGAAAATGGTATGATACTCCTGGGAGTACGTATTCTCACTTTTTATATACCACTTAAATCGTTTGATAATACCTCTTTATCAATTTGAGCATACTGTAATAATGATTATAAGATAGCTCAAAGTGAGTTCCATGAAAAATTTCATTAAAGTCCACTTTTTATAGCGCTTTAATGAATTTTTTCAATCAAGTCGTATTGGAGTACCTTATAATTGATATTTAAGTATACTAAAAGCGATAAAGAAATATAATGTATTCATTTAAGTGGTATATTGAAAGTGTGAGTGAATACCAAACGGACCTCATATATATACACACACACACTTGTCATACTGATATTCCAACAGCTGCTGCTTTCTCTCTCTTTATCAAAAGCGCTTGCATGAACTCCCCGGAGCCGACGACAATGAACGTCGTCCATGACGGCCGGCGGGACACCCATATTCCCAAGATCATAGAGCTCGCCCGCAGCTACGGTCTGCTGATTCCGGGGTCGCGGGCGCAGCTGCAGCACATGGACGGACGCGACGACGAGGACAGCTGCCACGGCAGAGACGTCGCGCCGGCGCCGTCGTGGAACCCTGATGATTTGATGATGGTAAATGAACACTATTTTCCTACGATGAACAGTACTTAAAATGAACAGTAATACACAGTATTTAAACCGAGAACCAGACTACAGTAACAGGATGAGCCCGTTGACTCTACGGCCCGAAGGCCATTCACGGCCTGGCCTTAAAGGCCCAGCTGCAGTGAGCGGCGCATGGCTCCAAGCCCGTGCGCCTCCTGTGCTCCCAAGCGGGCGGACAAAGTGAGGTGGCAGCAACTCTAGTGACGGCGGCGGCCCTCCAGCGAGATTGGCTGGGGCAAAAGCAGGAGGGCACGAAGAGGGTCCCGGGGAGGGTGTCAGTGGGGGCTAGGGAGTTGTGTGGAGGGCTGTCCACGAGAGCCATGGACGGTCTGGAGGGAGAGGGCGGTGACGACAAGGCTCCGGTGGGATTGAAGCCGGGGTGGTGGGGGAAAGGTGTAATGGAGGAGAGGTGGTGCTGTTGGTGGGATTGGAAGGGGAAGTGGAGGAGGGAGGCGGTGATTTGCCTCTTGGCTTCGTTGGGGAAGAAGCAGAGGCGGCAGCAAATCCTTGCAGCGGTCGGGCTTGGGGACGAAGGGAGGTGAAGGAGGGTGCTTGGTGTGAGGATGAGGAAGCACAGGGGAAGCACGAGAGCGACTTTTATAGCGGATCGAAGGCGGTGGGAAGCGGAGGAGGCCTTGGGCGTGGCGCATGTGCGGCGAGGTGTGCGGTCGGGAGGGTTCCGCGCCGGCTAGAGGGAGGTGGAGGCGTGGGCGTGCGTGCGGTGGCGTCGTGGTGGCTGTGCTCCCTCACTGGAGCAAGGGCGGGAGCTAGCGCGGTGAAGGTCGCCGATTGCGGTGCGGCGCGCTGACGGGATGGGAGCGGTGTAGCGTTGGCGTTCGGGTGAACGCCCGCATTCAATGCGCGGCAAGGTGGCGCGACGATGGGCTTCGCGGTGGCACAGGCGTCTCAGCGCGCAAGGCCGAGCGGGCGCGGTCGGCGGTCGATGGCTGGCGTGTGCGCGGCGGCGCGGCGTAGCGTGCGGCGGCGGCTTAGGGCTAGCGCCACATTGATGGTGAGTGAAGACTGCCGAGAGGTGGCGCGGAAGGCCGGGAGTGCCCTAGTGCGGCTTTGGCGTGGAGCGACCAGTGAAGGCGGTGGAGGGCGACGACTCCGGTGAAGGGAAGCAGGGAGTCCAAAAAGGTAAATGGGGATTTGATGAAGTTTATGAATTTAAGAAGGGATTAAAAAATAAACCCAAAACTCTAATTTTTTTCTTCGAAATAGTTGTTTCACGCCTTTCCGCCGCTGCAGCCGGCTGCGGTGGACGCTGACTCCACCCCACCTGCGGTCTAGCTAGCTAGTTTCTATTGTTAGCTATTTGCCTGGTTACCTGAAGCTTTACCAATATGGAGTGTATATGGAATACTACAGTATCTGATATGTATACGGGACGATCTATGAACACGCTAGGTAATAATTATATAAACATGCAGAAATAATGGATGTTACTATAAAAAGAAGAAAACATATTTTTAAGAGGAACCTGTGTGTCAATGCATTAAAATAGGAAAAAAGGAACAGAACAGTACATAAGGGGAAGGCATGCTCGGCTATTAAGGCCGGGCAAAAAAAACTACCCCCTCGAGTCACAAAGGAACATCAATTTTTTTAAATATCGACATGACCCTTAAAACATAATTATAAAATTTGACACTAATTTATATTGTGGTAGATCTATATTACCTAATAAAATCATAGTATTATGGAAGTTCTTTCTGGGTAAATATATATATATTATTTTTATGTGTTAAATCTAAATATTGAAAAATATATCGAAAAGTTTAGAAAGTTCGAATGCATATTCCTCGAAGCGACTAGAGAGATTAGAAGGAAAAAAAAAAGAGACCAACTTAATTTGCGCTATTGCAGTGCAGCTGTGCAGGTCGCACTTGTTCACCAGCTTATCTCAGGACCTAAGTTGTTTTGCCTGTTTGCTTTCACTCCTCGAGTTCTTCGGTCATCATTTGCATGGACGGCTTTATTTCGCATGTAACCTCTCACGTAGACTAGCCCTTGTATGATGTGTTTATTCAGTCATCTGATTCAACGCATACGTGACAGCATACGTGACAGACGTAGGCACTTAGCTGAAATATCGTAGCACCAGGATTTTTTTTAAATAATACATTTTTAATATAATTATATAAATAAATGTTCATTTAATAATATTACAAAATAGGCTTCTGTCACCGTTTGAAATAGAGATATGTCATTGTTGCTAGTTGGATTGGCGACAGGAGCCCTATCGCCAACCAAGCAGTATTAAATGTCTCTATCACCATTCGAAATGAAGATTTCGAAATAAATCGTTATTCCAAATGGCGATAGATACCCTGTAAAAGCCCAAAAAATTCTGCCGAAATTCACTTTTAATCCAGAAAAAGAGAAAGAGAGGGAGGGGGAGGGAAGGGAGGCGAGGAGAGGAGATGAGGAAGCTAGTGAAGCACTATTCGGTCGTAGGGGGAAAGAGGAGAGAGGGATGGGCAAATCCGGTTGCTGACCTTGCAGGTAACTTTTTTGTAACTTTATATTTAATTTCGAAACCTTGGTAGGTTAGCAAATAAAACTAGCTGGTCTGTAATTAAATGGATTAGATAGTTTTAGATGTATGGTTATATAGTGTAATTTGGTATAGTACATCTTCTTTTGGTGTGTAAAGTTTAGTTTTAGATGTGTGGTTGTAAAGTTTAGTTTTAGATGTGTGGTTAATCGTATAGATCTATTTTATGGTGAACATAGATATGTTGACACAGTCAATTTCAGATTTTACTACAGACAAGGGATTGTTCTGGAGAGTCCTGAGGGTGGTTTATTTGCGTTATTTCCAATCAGTGACCGTCAGTCTAACAAGACTATAGCAGTGTACATGGGGTACTGTGATGCGGCGATTGTATTACACCTTTGAGTTGGACCATGTTCTGCACGATTTGAAATTGAGTTGCGTTGTCACCTGGGCACGACAGGGCACATATTGGGAGTTAGTGCAACTGAAGGGAACAAAGTCATGGCAATCATACCTAAGCATGGTGAGTGATCGCGGGTGGGATTTGGTCCTTCTGGCCCAAGCATATATGTAAGTGATAATACTGACAATTGGTTGTTTTTCTGAGGAACATAAAGATTTCTGTTGTACAGGACCGTCCTAACGTATGCATCATACATGATCGGCATGCCGGCTTGTTGAATGCAATAACTCAACTAGAGCAAGGGGAACACAAGCCACTTCCATGGGTGGATCTGTAGAGTAGGTAGTGCATAAGACACATGGGTGCTAACTTTTGCAGATAGTTTCGCAACAAGGATTTGATGAAGCTTTTCAAGCGGTTGTGCAACCAGAACCAATAAAGAAAGTTTCCATGCCTGTAGTACGACTACGGTAACTCGGCGCATATCATTCAGTCGACACACCCGGGGACCATCGCCCAGGTGTACTACACGTGCTCGGATATTCGTGTAAGAGAATCTCACACATACATTGATTTTTTTTTCCACATTGGACGTTGCATTTCACATATCGCTAACTTTATCCGTGCATAATAGCAGTCGTCTGAGCATTGCTATTTCTTCCAATTGATCGACGACCCACACAAGTACGACAGGGTATTCTTCCAGCAGAAGTACATGCTGAACTACGCAGTGCGTCTATAGAACTTCACCTGCTAGAAACCTTACTCGGTCGAGAGCAGGGGAGGTGGGGGAAGGCAAAAGCAGCAATGGCTCGTAAGGGACCAGGGTGGTGGTGGAAGACCGTAAGTCAGCTCTGTTGGACCGAAAAGGCGACTAGAGGGGAATAGGAGCACGCTCACTTTTTCATAAATAATTGATTCAATAAGATTTTACTCCAGTAGCTATGGAAGCTATGAAGATCAGTATGTCAGTACAGCGGAAGACTAATATTGAACACAATTTAAACCCCTAAGTAATACGATAAAATCAACAAAGACTAAAGCAATTCAATGCACTGGCGGTCGGACCGCTGGGTCAATGGCGGTCTGACCGCTGACCTGGCGGTCTGACCGGTGACCTTGGGTGGTCTGACCGCCGGCTTGAAGAACAGATAAAACAGCCCCGATGACGAAGTTGTAAATAGATAAAACTTTTGATCTACAACTCCAAACTTGATGAAACTTGGAACACACCTTCTCTATGATGTTAGGAATCTATTCCAATTGAAGATTTTTATAATTCTTGGAAGAATAACGATCCTTTTCCGTTTGATTGAAGAATGATTCAAAACTGGGTCAAAATGAAAACTAGATAAAAAAATCTTGCTCGTGGGTGATTGATGATCAAGATGATCCTAGATATGTTCCCACATGTCACAACAAGCTAGATCACGTGGAGAATTCAAGAAAAAACTCGCGGATCAAAGAAAGACTCAAAATCATCAAATATAGAGAAAGAAAGCAAAGAGACAAGACATGATCAAACTTTCTCTAGATTGATTTGATATGATTTGGGCTTACAGCCACTCCATCAATGGAGGACAATGCTCAATCCAAGAGCACAAAAATCACATCAAACTCTCTAGAACCCTAGCCTCCACAAAAGCTCTCTCTAAGCAAATTAGGGTTTCAAATAGCAAAAGAGAGAAGAGGAGGTGCAGCCACTTCCCTCCCCTATTTATAGTGGAGGCTTAGACCTTCTAGAAGTTTGACTCAATTGGGCTCCCGTTAAGACCCAAAACAAACGGGTCACACATGCACGTATTTTAATGCGCTGTGTTTAACACCTCTTGACCAAATTAACTACACCTTGCGTCATTTTGCGCCGCGGATTAGCCAATAGGTCACCCTTGTCCATCTTGCACCACGCTTGAGTTCATTGACCTCACCCGGCATCGTCGATCGTTCTGGACCTCAGCTCTCCAAGCCTAGTCCCGATCATCCTCGCCGTTGACCGTCGTTGACCACCAAGCAAACTGCACAACAATAGACAAGTAAACCGAATTTGGGAACAAGTTCTTCACAACTTGATCTATGTTAGTCAAAACATGCATCATGCAACATATATGCCCTGAAACTCATGACTTTGACCTAACAACCGAACATCGCCGCCAGGACGGGCGATGATCCAAGTGAAAACTGGTTTGACCGCCCCCATGGCCGGTCTGACCGCCCACCCTGGTCGGTCTGACCGCCACCTATTGGCCGGTCAGACCGCCAGTTGGGACTTAGCCGAATTTCCTCTCTAGAAAACCGAAATCTACTGGAATTTTCAATCGAATAGAACTTTTGACTGGAGACTCCAAAAATTATGAGACCAAGTGCAATAGAATCCCCTCTGTTGCGTGCTACCTCTATTTTTGGCCCAGCTCAAAACACCACATTCTGAAGTTGGCTGGTCCGACCGCCGCTATAGCGATCGGACGGCCAAGATGGACCGATCGGTTGCCATACTGGCGGTCGGCCGACCGGTTATGGCATGACAACACTGTTTCTTTACCGAAAACACGCAAAACGATAAACCTTTAACGCCATTGCCAATTGTCACATCATCCTAAGATCAAGAGTATGTAACATCCCAACTTTTGGCATATGAAAATCTTTTAATTAGTTGCTATTTGAGAATCTCACCATTTGCATTTCTTTTGAATTTAATTTAAAAGCTTATTATAGACTTTCATGACAAAATGATTTAATGTGCTTAATCCCAACATCAACAATGGCCAAACTTATTTTATTTGGATTCTATATGCTTGGATATATTTTCTAGAATTTTCTGGAATTTTTCCAAGATCATTTGCTATTTTCTATTTGCTATTTGCATTTTCTGGAGGTTCTAAAAAAAATCAAATTTAATTCTTCAGAACAGTGTTGGGCCGAAGCCCAACACTATTCTCGCGCACCAGTCTATCTCCCCGCTCGCCGGGCCTCGTCTGTTTGATGCACGACGCGTGCTCCTCGTTTCAATCGGACGCTCGGGCTCAACCCCGCCTTCCTTCGTTGGATGTTCGCCGCGTGGCCTCGCCCACTGATCTCGCTCGCTCGCTCGCCCACGCCTCGCTGCCACTGCCAGGTGGGGCCGCCACAGGGTCGTCGTCTCGCGCCTTTCTTCTTCCTCGCGCCCGCGCCTTCGCCCGCCATTGCCGAAGCTTCAAGCTTCGTCCGACAAACGCGTATCCGTTGCGGATTCTTCGCGCCGACTTTACCAAAACAAATCACGAGTTATCCTGTACCTATTTCTGCTGGAATCAAACCCGAATTCGGCAGATATCCCCGAGAATCAGGTATTTCGAAATCGCGGCCGTTTCAAACTCGATTTAGGGGTTTCCAATTTCGGTGTCCCCCGGGCCTATAAATACCCCCTTAGCATCGCCCAGTCCTCTGCAACCCAGAGCCGCCACCCTCATCGCCCCGATCGTTCTAGCGCCGCTGCATTTCAAGTTTTAGGGTTTTCGGCCGAACTTCTTCTCCGGTGAATTGCGCCGCCGTCGTTGTTGCCCTTGCCCCACCGACAGCACCACCGTGATCAGCAAGGTCCCAGCTACCTCGTGCGCCCCTCCTCGTGCCGAGCATCGCCGGAGCACACTTCCGACAAAACCCAAAGCTCCACCGTCGCTTCTTCCTCACCGTCGGTCGCCACCGTCGTTGCTAGCCGCTGGTAAGAGCACCAGCAGGTGCGCAATAACATGGGGAAGCTCCTGGTACCCTTCGTCGCCGATGACTCACCGCCAAACACCGGTGACCATTGGGTCCTGAGCGCCGCCGCCGCCGCCGCCGTCCAGCTCAGCGCCACTATCAGCCTCGGTGCTGGTGTGGCAGCCGCGTGGTGCCAAATCAGCGCCAGCACATGCGTGCGTGGCCCAGTCCACCGCGTCAACTCTCCCGAGGCTCGGTGCACTCAGTCCACCGTGAGCCAGAGACTAACATGTGGGGCCCACATGTTAGATTTCTTTTAAATCTATTTCTTTTTCCGGAAATTCTCGGCTGACGCAAGCATTGCACAATAATCCGATTTTCCTTTATTAAAATAATTCGGGAAACTCATTAAAAATCCAAATTAGCATTTTATTTGATTTCCAATCTTCCAAAGCCCATAACTTTTGCAGCCGACCTCCGATTGAGCCATTTCAAATTTGTAAATTCATATAAAATCGAGATCTATTTAATGGTGAATTTTATTTGATTTTTGGAGTTTGTTTTGCCTCTATTATTATTTTTGTTTCTTTTGTCTCTTTTACGAGTAGACGTCGATACTTCGGGAAATTTTGGAGAAGAATGAGCACCTCAAGATCAAGATCAGTACCTAGACCTATTCCAAGGCAAGTTATACCTTTGACCATATTGCACCCAGTTTTCAAATTACTTTGATTCAAATTATTGCATCTTAATTTAAGTATTTATTTAAATGCTTTTGGGATAGTTATTAATCCAATTTGTTATATCCACCTTGTCTATTGTATGCCATGATCTTTTGTCGCCCTAGGTTGGTTCATTATTAGTTGGTATTATCGTAGCACCAACGTGGGTTGGTTAGATACGAGTAGACTGCTTAGATATGCCACGAGTCATCATTTCATGTGAGTTGCAATTATGAATTTGACTAATGGAATATGGAACTGTGTGATAAAACTGTGTGCTCTGTGCTATTACTCGTTGGTGGTATGTGTTGCACTAAATCAACAGGGTGGGAAAAGATTTAGACTGAGGAAAGTGGTGGATCTGTGTAAATGGTGGAGCTGTGTGCTTTATAAACTTTGTGATTTGGGTTAAAACTAGAAGTCTTGCCTTGGTCAATTAAGGACTTAACTTTGTGCGCCATTGAACTGGGCCTTACTGTACGACCACATGCCTAGTATGGGCTGGGCCCGACTTAGTAAGTTATAGAGTTTTGACATTGGCCCTGTTTGTTTAGGCTTAGGCTTTTTGGCTTATAGCCTAAAGCCAACTTTTTGGCTTAATCAGCTTATAAGCATCTTAGCTTTTAAGCTAAACTTTGATATTTGGTAATCTGGATTTTTATAGGATGTTGGTTTATTGAGTTGTGTGTGAAGGATACAAAGTCTGAATTACCCTTGATGGTTTGAAAGATGTTTTAATGGTGAATTTAAACTTATTTTTACACGGGATTTGTAAATAGGACGATACGTGCAAGTATACAAAAAAGATTTTACTCGTTTGTACATGTATTAATTTTGAACATTACGTAATGAACAAAATTAATATAAAAAACATATATTTGCCAACCGAACAAAATAACACGGTAACAAAAATTACCCTCAAAAGATATGTTGGAATTTTCAAGTTTCAACATTTTCCATGTAATACTTGCACACAGGTAGACCTCCAAATAAACCATGAAAGAATTCTCAGCTATCAACTTGTGCAAGCGAAAAAAAGTTACAGAAGCATGCAATGCCTTCCTCTAGTCATCAATACAATGTTACAATCATCAATACAATGTTACAGACCCTGTAATGAGTTCCACCTATCAGAAACCAACATCCATCCTGGAAGCAATGCGGCCTTACCATTAGCACTCCCTCCCTGGAAAACGAGTAAACCCTGGATGAGGGCCTCCACTTCATCAAGATCCTGCAACAAACACAGGTTCACAAAACCAGTCACACCTGGTTCCGGTGGTATCTCATCCTTGCGTGTACTAACGCTATCAAAACTCCCTCATCAACACAAGGAAGATAAAGGATAAGGTGATTTACTTACAAGGTGGTTAGAAGGCTCATCAAGAAGAATAATGTGTGTTTTCTTGAATCAAGGGAACCCAGATGTGCCCTCAGTTTCTGTTCAGGTACACCCTGCAAAGAGCATAATACTTTGGTTGGTGGTCATCCAATTGCAGTTAAACCACAAGGCAATGTTCGCCGACTATCTATCCAGAGTGATCCAGAGGATATGAACACACAACTAGGAATGAACTTACATCATGCCAGATCACTAAACTCATCTGTACAAGCTTACTTGTTACCTCCTTTATCCGAGTTTAGGGTTTTGCGAGTGTTGAATCTTCAGGGATGCCAAGGCTTCAGTGAGAATCATCTGAAAGAGATCAACATTTTGTTTCATTTGAAGTATTTGAGCCTTCGAAGAACATGGATTTCAAGCCTCCCACCACAAATAGGAGATCTGCAAACTTTGGAAACATTAGACATAAGGGATACAAATATAGAAGAGTTACTTGGAACAATTATTGGGCTTGTGCAAGTGAAGCAACTGGGTACAAGCAACCTCCAATCTTTCGCAATTTCAGTCGCAACTTCGGTTCCCTTGAGTTCTTAGATTCTTGGTCGCCACCACCAAATCACCTTCAGATGTTTCGACTATCTGCATACTACTTTCTCCCAAGAGTTCCGAGGTGGATGTCATCACTCTGCAACCTTATTGATTTAAATATTAACATTGAAGAACTAACAAATGAAGACATACTGATCCTTAGGCTACAGATGACAGTCCATATAACAAAAGCAAAATCATATAGTCCCCACTTAGGCATTGAGCACCTTAGATCTCTGAAGCAAATTGACATCCAGTTTTGTGACTCCTCATAAGCTCTCTCATACTTCCAGCCAAAAGGGCATGGGAGACAGTATCATCCTCCAAACACAACCAAAACCCAAGATATATCTAACCAATATGTTCTTCATCTAAATGAATCAAAAATATTTGTGATAGGAAAACAACTAGGCTCATGTCTATACAACATAGAGCATCTCAACATCCAAAAATTAGGTGACAGTTTCCCTTCTAGAGTAAATGTCGGTACAAACAACTGAAACTATGTTAGCAATCTCTGCACATTAATTACTCCATGGGTAGATAAGTATTAAGGAAACTCTGTTGAAAATGTAAGTTCGGTTGTTCATAGGAATGCACCAATAACAAGGCTTGTATTGCTGAACCTCTTCAGTCCTCACTGCAATCAAACCACTAGCTTTCTGATGAACAGACAAATTATCAAGGTCAGTCTTATCTCCTCCCCAGTTGATGCCTGATGACAACTTCAGCATGCCATACCCAATCAATTCGACACTGATGGTGCAGCATGCCCAGAGCTTGCCCTGGACGAGTGCCTTGCTCTTGCACATGGCGTCGAGGCCCTTGTAGTCGTCCAGCACGGAGACGACGCTGGCGAGGTGCCACACGACGCTGAGGTAGACGAGGACGGCCAGGTATGCGATGACGATGAGGAAGGTGGTGAGGCCGGCTAGGCTGGAGTTGGAGTAGGCAGCGAGGAGGAGCAGGACGAAGGCGACGACGAAGACAAGGTGGTAGGCGAAGAGGAGGCAAAGCGTTGGGGAGGGGGCAAGCGGCGGGGAGGGAGGGGGCTGCGTCGGGGGGAGGGGGGCTGCGCGTCGGGGGAGGAAGGGCGGCGGCGGCGGAGTGGAGGGAGGTGACGTTGGAGGAGGGGAGTAGCGGCGGCGGCGTTGGGGAGGGAGGGGGGCGGCGCGGCGTCAGGCGGGGAGGGAGGGAGGCGGCCCGGGGGTGGGGCCGGTGTCGGGGGAAGCGGAGCCGTCGTGGGAGGGGAGGAGATCGGCGCTGGGGGACGGGGCGGCGGTAGCGGGGTCAGGGAAACCGAAGGGAATAGGCGCGGGGGGGGGGGGGAGGGCGGGGCGATAGATGAGAGAAAAAAAAGGGATTGATATTTATATACAATGGCATTTCGTGGGTAATTTCAACGAACTTCAGTGGCAGACTGTTATTCCATTCCGCAAAAGCCAAAAAAAGCACCTCTTAAATTGGCTTAAGCTTTTTATAAGCTGAATAAAAAAACCACCTCTTTGTTTATGCTTACGCTTTTTTGCTTATAAGCCAAAGAAAAAGCCTAAACAAACATGGTCATTGACAACTCAGGTTGTATTTAAGCTGTGTGATGGGCTGGAGGTGTGATATGTCACATCGTGGGACGGTTCGCTGCATCCTTGTCCAACGATGTGTGTCGTAACCAAACGCTGTGTGTATCGGTTGGCCGGTAGGAAAGCACATCGGGAGTGTCAATGCTTGAGATGAAGTTTCTGAACGGTTTTGTTGTGATCAACTCTGATCCGGTTGATTTCATCGTGTGGGTAAAGTGTACAACCTCTGCAGAGTGGTAAATCAATCTATTCGAATAGCCGCGTCCTCGGTTATGGACATGCTCGGGAATTTCCCATAGGGGTAGATTTTAATAAAACAACTGGGAAGGGTCAGCTGTGTGAAGTAACTTGTGCAGCTGTGTGAATAACTTATTTAGACTGTGTGTCTTTGTGAAATCAAATGATAAATTATTATTGTTTATTTATTTTGAATTATGTTTTCAATCTATTATCTGTATTCAATTGCAAATATTGCATTTCTGCAAAATAACCACAGAAGCTATTTCCTTTGGAATAAGCAATCATGTATAATTGCATTATGTGGTATGACTTGCGAGTACGGTGTGTACTCACTCTTGCTAAACAAATCAACAGAAGTGGAGGAGTCATCACCAGCTTTTGAAGAGGAATTCTACGAAGGTTGATCGTTAGGGTCTTGATCCCAGTCAGTTGCCTGTGGTAAATTGATGGGAGCCCGCTGGAGTTTACTTTGTTTTCGCTGCAGTTTATTTCATTATTGTCAGCCTTGCATAGCTTAATAATTGTAAAACTCGACCTTAAGGTCATAACAGTTATTTGTTATTCAAATTACTCGTGTAATTAATATTCCGTTGTATGGAGTTGATATTTCATCGATGTTGATGCTGTGTGCACTAGCGTGATTCTGAACTAGTGCAGAATACACAGAGGGTCCAGATTTGCATATTTGGGTCCCGACAGAGGTGGTATCAGAGCCATACTGACTATAGGTCTTGACCTTAGTTAGATCGGCCGTCGTAGTATGTCCAAAATTATTTTCTAAAGCAAAAAATAACTTGCAAGATTAATTGAACTCCTTAACTCATCTCATGTCTCTCTTGACTCAACTATTGCTGAAATTCTTTCTCTTCCCGCTGTTTTAAAGTTGTTTTCACCTCCTTGTCCGTCTTGACAGATGCCTCGTCTTCAGAGCTATGGAGAGCGCAAGGGAGGACTTACCGCTGAACTTTGGAAGTTGTTACAAGTACTTGGAGGATTTGACCGTCCAATGTACCGTGGCATTGCTTGGACCGTGAACGGCCGAGACTGTGGAGTGATTTGCCATTTGACCGTCTACGCCAGGAAGAACACCAAGGCAAGCAAACCCCTGAATATCTCAGCCCGAAGGAGTGTTTGGATTGAAGCAATTCAGGAATCTTCACGCCTCGCCATCCTGAGGATCTGCAACATCTACGCTCGAGAGCTTTGAGACACTGTCTTCCGTTATCATCCTCGCTCGTCTGCAGTGGATCTTGCTGCACGCTACCCGTCTACGGAAGGAGAAGGCAACACCATCACAGTGCATCTTGCCCGATTCGCGTTGCCCGGAGGAATCTTTGGAGTTAGCCGCCACAGAGCTGGAGTGCGTCTATGAGACCCTTCAGAGAGCCGAGGATAGGATCGCCATTCTGGAAGAGACTCTCTATGGATAACACGATCACGAGGAAGACACTGAAGAAGAAGACCCAGAAGAAGCCGATGAACTGGCTGAACCAGAAGAGCCAGCAGAGGCGCGAGAGCGGAGGAATCTGCGATGCACACACGAGAGACACTGCTCTCTTGCACCAGCCCCGGGGCATCAAGATCAATTTGCAAGGATGCCAGCTCATTTCCAAGTCTATAGCAGGCGGGAGCACCGTCAGGGCTACGGAGGCTATCTCATCGAGTAGTCCGTTTGAGTCTGTTTTAGGCTTAGCCAGTCTTAAGTTTGTGAGTCGCCCTTTAGGCGGTAGTTTGTGTGCTTAGGTTAGTCTTTATTTTCTGGTGTGTAAGTATGAGCTGCAGAAGCCCTTACGCATTTGTTGCAAGCCATACTATTATCTTAATCAATATAAGAGTTTCAGTTGAGCTTTCTTAAAATATGTTGTTGGGCTTTACCTACCCCGCTTAGCTCTACAACTTATCTTGTGCTTGCTACCTTATCTAACCTATGGAGATTCACCAGATGGTTCAGACTCGTCAAGCTGCTGCAAGTGGTTCCGATACTCCAGTATCTAACCCCCGCAGAAGCAGTTCCACCACAAGTATCTTCTGTTGATCTGCAGAATTTTGGAGCATTCATGGCAGCTCAGACTCAGCTGATGTGTACCATGATGAATCAGATACAAGCTATTAGCAACCAGAACAACAACAATCAACATCACAATGGAGCCCCAGTTGCTCATGGTCAGAATGGATCATCCAAGTTGGCCGAGTTTATGAGAACCCGTCCACCAACTTTCTCTGGACATGTCTCGCCAGTAGAAGCTGATGATTGGCTTCGTGTCGTTGAGAGGAAACTGTTGATCACCCAATGCAGCGATCATGAGAAGGTTCTATGCGCCTCTCATCAGATGGAAGACATTGCCGCCGAATGGTTGGAAAACTTTTGTGCAGCGCATGGAACGCCGCAAGATATTACTTGGGAAGAGTTCACAACTACTTTTCGCCAGTATCATGTGCCAGAAGGAATCATGGATCTGAAGAATGATGAATTCCGTGCTCTCAAGCAGGGAGGAATGTCAGTGACCGACTACCTCAACAAGTTCTCTCAACTTGCTCGGTATGCTGCAGAAGATGTCGCCACCGACAAGGCTCGCCAGAGTCATTTTCTGAATGGATTAAACACTGGACTTGAAGTTAACTTGATCGCCCACACCTTTCCGAAATTCCAAGAGATGATCAACAAAGTTTTGATTCTTGAGGATAAGCGCAGAGAACTAGAGGATCACCGTAAGCGCAGAATGACCCATCAAGGAAGTCACCAACCACAACTGAAGGCAAGAATGGTTCCACCGCAGTTTAGCCGTTTCCCACCACAGAATTCTGTCAGACAACCTGCACCGACTTCAGCACCTCGCCCAGTTGCTCAGAACTTTCGCAACCCCGTACCAGTCAACCCCAATCCAGGAAGCAACCCACAAGGTGGACACATAATTTGTTTTACCTATCGTCAGTTTGTTTATAGTTTGAAAGTATTCTTATAATTGAGCTAATGAGTCGAGCTAGAGTGAAAATACAATTTCACTCCAAATTAGCTTATTTCAATATTTAACTAATTAACAAGTATAATTAAAACAATTTTGGAGCAACCATACTAACGAGTTTTTTTTCTCTCTCGCCACCCCTGTTCCTGTGCTTGCTCGTACTCCTTAGCCTTAGGAGTTGTGGGCTGTGCGAGTTCGCTGGGTTGGAATGTGGTGTCGTATCTCCGACGACAAGATGCCTGAAAGGTATTGAGTAACCGTCGCTGGCGAGTCCAGTCCGAGCGATTACCTCGTAAACAATACTCAGAATCGTAAGAACAAAGCAAGAATACAAGAACACAACAGTAGATTGAACACAAATATATGAGGGGACTTCAGGCTTCGTTTTATTGCTCTTCAGTAATCATATTACAATGGTAGGGGATCCCCCCTATATATAGCCTCCTAACCCTGCTAGGGCTTCGGTGGGGTGCCTATACATGGACCAACTTATGGGCCGGCCCAGAGTTTCTTAGCACTCCCCCTTAGGTACCCATCCTCACATGTGCATGCTTCGTTAAAACTCCATAAAAACACAGTGGAAATTTTTTGGAGAAAGAGTCCATGACATATGTTCTACTGTGTTGCACGAATTGCCTCATTAAAAACCTTAGCCGAGAAGCTTCAGGAAAACACGTCAAGGGAAAAAGAGTACAATCCACCCAATTTCATTTATTCTCCAGGATTTATTCTTTGAGTACTCGATCTTCGTGATCAAGTTTTAATAAAGAGTTCGTAAAGATTCTCCCCCTAAATTCTGCACTTCTCTAAGTCTCATCATTCCAATTCCACGTATGCATCTTTCAAAGCTAGACGCTGGTAGTTACTTAGTGAATAAATATACAAGATTTTCACATGACTTAGTATGCAATACTTTAATTTCATCTATCTTTTGCAGTTCGTGTGCATAGAAAAACTTTGGGTAGATATGGTTAGTGAGAGGACTCTTCATATAACCGATTTGCACTTGTGCAACATGAGCTGCATTATCTTCATAGATAATAGTGGGGGTTTGCGCAGTATTGAATCCACATGACTGCTGGATGTGGTGAATCATCCGCCAAAGCCAAGAATATTCTCGTGAGGCCTCGTACAGTGCTATGATTTCTGAGTGATTCGTCAAAGTAGATACAAGACTTTGCTTAGACGATTTCCATGAAATTGCAGTTCCACCACATAGGAATACATAGTCTGTTTGCGACTTTAGCTATATGTGGGTCTGATAGGTACCCATCATCTACGTAGCCAGTCATAGTTACGTCTTAGTTCTTTATGTAGAATAGACCAAGATCTTTGCTTCCTTGGAGGTATTGGAAGATGTCCTTTATTACATGCCAATGCCTTTTGGTAGGTTCTGCATTGTACCTTGCTAGCAGGTTCACTGCAAATTCAATGTCAGGTTTAGTACAGTTTGCCAAATACACGAGTGCTCCTATTGCACTAAAGTACGAGAATTTCGGTCCCAGGACCCCCCCTCTTCTTTAGGTCTGTACGGGTCCTTGTCCTGCTGCAAGGATCTCCCGACCATCGGTACTTTCGAAGGATATGCCTTTTCAAAGCCGAACCGTTATAACACTTTTTGAGTGTAGGTTGACTGATGTACTAAAATCCCTTCCGGGGTATGCTCAAGCTGCAAGCCTAGGTAGTGTTTGGTTTTACCTAAGTCTTTCATTTCGAATGCTGACTCTAGGTAAGAGCTTGCTTTCTTAATATCTTCTATGGTCCCGATGATATTCAGATCATCTACATATACTGAGATTATACATAATCCATCCTGGGATCGCCATATAAAAACACAGGGATAATCCTTATTGTTTGTGTAGCCTTTCTTGCAGAGAAAGTCGCTCAAGCGATTATACCACATTCTGTCTGATTGCTTCAGTCCATACAATGACTTTCTGAGTTGCACGCTGTACATATTTCTGTTTGCACTGTCTTGGTTCGGGACAGGGATACCTTCAGGTTCCTTCAAATAAATATTCTAATCCAAGTTCCTGTAACATCCCAATTTTCTGAGCTTTAAAAATCTTTGCAATAATTACTTGTTGGAAAAATTCACCATTTGAATTTTTATTGAATTTTATTTAAAGCTTAATATGAACTTTTAGCATCAAAATCATTTAATATGATTAATCCCAACGTCAAAAATTGTTAAAACTATTTTATTTGGACTCTGTGTGCTTGGATATATTCTCTATATCTTTCTGAGTTCATTTGCTATTTTCTAATTGCTATTTGGATTTTTTCGTATTTTCTAAAAAGAAAAATCAATTAAAAATCTCCGAAACAGTGTTGGGCAGAAACCCAACCCTATTCCCAGCACGGCCTAGTACTGTGCGGCCCGGCCTCCCTCGCGTGCGCGCACCGCGCCGCTCCAACTAACATGCGGGTCCCGCATGTCAGCCTCTCCCTCTCTCTCGCACCCGCCTCCCTGACAGGTGGCCCCCGCATGCAAGCCTTTGCAGTCTCTCTCCACTCGCAGCCGCACTCGACCCCACCAGTCAGCTTCACCCGCGCCGTTTGCCACGGAACCCGCGCAAACCGCCGTCGCTGACGTGTGGGCCCACCGAATCAAAGTTCTTCGTCTCTGATTCGGTTGAGATTCGATTCCGTCCGCCGCGTATCCGATTTGGGTGTTCTCGCCCTGGACTCTCCCGAGCTGCCGGGTATAAAGGGAGGTGTAGCCCTGGAGCTCCGCACCTCAACGCTAACCGCCAGAGCCCAAGCGTGAAGCCCTAGACGCCGGGAGAGCTCGAGGAAGAAAAGCCGCCGCCGCCAACTCTGACGAGCAATTTCTCCGTCGTCAACACCGCTCGAGCTCTGTCGTCGCCATCGTCGGCATCGCATGGAGCTGTGCTGCCTCGTGGTCATCTTCGTTCCGTCAGAGCACCGCCGGAGGACCGACCGCGTCAAGCCTGTATCTCCTCCACCGCTCCATCCTCGCCGCCGGTCGCCACAACCACCCTCGAGCGACCATGAGCACACCTACGAGATCCCCGCGTCACCCTCTATCTCCTGGTGCCACTCACCGCCGGCGATACGCCGCTGTTCGCCGGCAACCAACGGAACCCGAGCTCCGCCCCTTGCCGGCGTCCACGTCAGTCTCCACCTCAGTGCCAGCGTCAGCCCCGTGCGCATGTGTCGTCAACGTGGCGCCAGATCAGCACTCACGTGGCACAGGCGTGGCACGGTCCACCAGACCCAGATTCATCCGGCTCGGTGAACTCGGTCCACCATGAGCCGT
Source organism: Hsuehochloa calcarea (assembly GCA_036346395.1). Classification (NCBI taxonomy): domain Eukaryota; kingdom Viridiplantae; phylum Streptophyta; class Magnoliopsida; order Poales; family Poaceae; genus Hsuehochloa; species Hsuehochloa calcarea. The sequence continues at coordinate 27,305,749 of CM070606.1, forward strand.
GAGACTGACATGTTGGTCCCACATGTCAGAATTTCTCTGATTTATTTTAAATTCGAAAATCCCAGGCCTAACATCAAGCTGACGTCATAATCTGTTTTTCTTTAGAAAAGTAATTCAGAAATTCCAGAAAGTCCAATTTAGGGTATTTTCTTTAGATTCAATATTCCAAAGCCCATATCTTTTGCATCCGAACTCCGATTGAGCCCATTCAAATTTCTAAATTTATCTAAATTCGAGATCTATTTATTTATGATTTTTGTTTAATTTTTGGAGTTTATTTTATCTCTTTTATTTATCTCTTTTATTTATTTTTTATTTTTTTATTTCGTTTGGCAGTAGACGTTAATTATTCAGGGACTTTTGAAGAAGGCGGAGTGACTCAAGATCAAAATCAGTACCTAGACCTATTCCAAGGTAAGTTGTACCTTTGACCATATTGAACCCAGTGTTTCAAAATACTTTGATTCAAATTATTGCATTCTATTTTAGGTATTTATTTAAAGGCTTTTGGGTTTAGTTATTAAGACAAATTGTTATATTCGCCTTGTCTGTTGTTATGCCATGATGTTTTGTCACCCTAGGTTGGTTCATTATTAGTTGGTATTATCATAGCACCAATGTGGATTGGTTAGACACGAGTAGATTGCTTAGCAATGCTATGAGTCATCATTTCATGTGAGTTGCAAATATAAACCTGACTAAGTGATTATAAAACTGTGTGATGTATGCTATTACTCGTTGATCAACAGGGTGGGAAAAGATTTAGACTGAGGCAAGTGGTGGATACTGTGTGATATAGTGGAAATTGTGTGAATGGGGATATTGGTCTGTGGGACATTTAGTTAGAAATTGGAAGTCTTGCCTTGATCAATTAAGGACTTAACTTTGTACGCCATTGAACTGAGGCTTACTTTACAACCACATGCCTGGTATGGAATGAGTCTAACTTGGTAAGTAATAGAGTCTTGACATTGACTACTCACGAAGATAGGTTAGGATGTGTGACAGGGTGGAAGGTGTGTACCGCCGTGTTCGGGTCACATCTATGAGCAGTTCGCCATTTTCAGATCCAATGGTGTGTGTCATACCAAGGGCCATGTGTACAAATTGGACGGCAGTAAAGCACATCGGGAGTGTCAATGCTCGAGTTGAAGTTACCGAAAGGTTTTGTTGTGATCAGCCCTGATCTAGTTGATTGCATCTTGTGGATAAAGTGTACAATCCCAGCAGAGTGTTTAATCAATCTATTCAAATAGCCACGTCCGCGGTCATGGACATGCTCAGGGATTTCACACGAGGTGTAACACCCTGTCTATTCGGAAGACAAGATGTCACCTAACAGGCCAACCTACTATTCAATTCCTAAGATTAACATCGCATTCAATGCTAAAGAAACGATTAATCAAGGTAACAATCTAGAGCTTAATAACAGTTCATCAATAAATTAAAATAAGAATTAACCGAATAAACGTAAATAGAATTTTAACGAATGAATGATTTATTCAAGTGCGTGGAACGTGCTGGACTACACCCTCCCGCTAGCAACGGTTTCACTGGAATTCACCTAAAATAAATAAAAACAAGAGTGAGTCGAAACTCAGCAAGCACAACATATACATTCACAAAGAATACTGAATCGGAACAATCTTCCAAGTAATTCATTTACTTCCATGAATTTGCGAAAGCATGGTATGAATGAATGCATTAAAGGAGAATGGACTTTCCACATGTTTATACCGGTATAACTAGTGACACACCCGTCGGTGTTCACTTAAGCCCGTACTTCACAAAGTACGGGGACCCAATCACCGTATGAAGAACGTTTCATACGGGTGTCCGAAGTTGCCACATTGGAATGGTGGTCAACGTTGCCCACATTGGAATGGTGGGTCTCACATGCCCATATTGGAATTAATGGGACTTAATCCAGTTTCCACTCCCGTGGACGGCAAAGGAAATATGTGTGCATGGAATGAAATGCATAACTTGAACTTCATCTCAATTTATCACGTAAGAAGGTATTGAAATCTACCACATCATGCTCAAATCACAGGAATATTCATAAGTTACCAAATTATCATGCATTCATCAAATTCACACAAGTTAAACATTGCACTTGCCTCCCGTGCTGTGACGTACTGGGAAGCAACGAAGGTGTCCTTCCACTCACCGCCTCACCGCCTATACAATCATTGTCACGGAATAAGTATAACATGGTATAACATAATTACACGAGTTCTATGATACCCTCTAATCAACCCACACGCCCAAATGTTCGTTTTGACCTCTACGCCAAAAGTCCAGATTATCGATCTACAGGCAGTTGTACGAGAAAATTCACCATTAAATATCTGTAACTCTAAAAGACCTGAAACCAATGCTCACTGAAACTTAACAGATCAGGCTACAAAACATTAGTTGGCGGAATCCCCTGATTCGGCCAAAACAGAGGGCTAATTAACAGCTAAACACAACCCATCTACGTCTGTCCAGAATACAGATCAGTAATAAAGAAAACGGCGTAACTTTTAGCCTACTGATCCAATGAGAATGATCATTATCAACATGGAAAGATAATTTTGAGAGCTACAATAACTTAGTTGGGTGAAGGTTCTGATTCGACCCCTAATTTGGACAAAACCGAGGGGAAAACCGACAGTTTCAAATTCTCAGGCAGACAGGACAGCGCGCGGTTAAAACTTCATATCTCCTAAACCGTAAGGCGGAATCAAGTGATCTTGGTGCCAAAAGAAAGATAACGACATCAGGAACAAAACTCTAGAATATGAAAATACCAGATTCGGCCTCTAAGTAAATCATAATGGCCCGACAAGAAAATAAGTCAAATCACGTCAGCTCTCCTGAACAGTCGTGGTAAAACTACCATATCTCCTAAACCCTAACTCCAAATCATATGATCTCGGTGCCAAAAGAAAGCTAAGATCAAGGGCTACAACTTTCTAAGAGATGAGAAGATCATAAAACGTACGGAACTTACCCAAATCTGACGAACAAAATTGCTGCACTGCAGGGAGGAGGGTGGCGGCCGGTTGGAGAGGGGAGGAGTGGAGGGAGAGGCGGGGCGGCTAGGGTTAGGGGGAGGACACCCCCAATGGCTGGCCCCCCTCTTGGGCCTCTTGGGCTTTGGCCCAAGGCCCAGGTTGCCGCGATATAGCTGAAAACCCCCTCAAATAATGGAATTTCTATTCTTTCAAAGTGCATTTTCCTCCCCAACTTCTTCTCAATTCCATCGATTTGATTCCAGGGCATTACATTCTACCCCCCTTAACAGGATTCGACCTCGAATCTTTGCAACGATCTACTAGAAAGGAAATGTGGTGGGAAAAATTAATCATCTTAAACTCGTGCCTGAATCGAACAGATCTGATATCGCCGCACATGCGAGACTCTAGCTCTCAAGTGTCCTCTCTCTCGGACTGCAGGAACCTCAACACAAATATGTAAACGACGATCGACCTAATGCTCAGCCTGAACTTTCTGGGTTCACTTATTAGAAGAGGATCGAAGGTAAGACCTTACACGTTGGTCAACATCTTTAACTAAATCTCAAACTTTGAATGGCTCAGCTGTTCACTTAGCCCCAGAACGCAACAGACGTTACGTGCTTCGCATATGGATCCGAGACGGTCAATGCGATATGCTAACTTCTCAATTTCTGCAACCTTCTGAAACAAAGATAATCCAATCGAAAATAGAGAGTCCTCATCGCATCTACGCAATGCTAACTCTCCACCAAAAGGTTAGATTCTAAATTTGACAATTCATCTCGAAAATAAATCCATTTTACAACCAAAGGAGAAATCACTCAAATGCCCCAAACCAAAAACTTGCGGTTTGTCTGAATTTGGAAAGAATCAACACGCCAACACAGCACCAACTCAAATTGCAGAAAACACAAGTCAACGACACAAAACTCAAACGAGAATCAAGAAAACAGATCATTATCCCACGAATCATTCTTTGCCACACCTCCTCGCTTCTAGGAATAAAATTTCTCTCGAACCTTGAAATTGAATTCACCGACTACCACATGAGCTTAAACCTCTTAGTTAAACATCCTAAAATTATACTCAAATTGAAATACATCATCCACACCTCTGTGGGGAGGCTCCATTGAATCCTCAGAATACTCTATGCATCTCATTCTACTTAATCAACCATAATTTGATTGAAGGCACCCAAAGCGCCACAAAAATAGATCCCATCAGAACACCACGCTATTCGAAGCCAAGATGTCACGCAATTACATTACCTCTAATTTTTCAAGAACAACTCGTAATCCTCGAGACACACGCTCATGTACTACATCAAAAGGTTCTATCAATGATCATTCCACCGCTCAGAAAATCCTTTATTCCACTTTCTCTACACACACTCATTGAGTGACCAAAGGTCTAACATAACAATGCAAACCAGTTTAACCTCCAAGATCTCTACCACAAATTTCAATTATAACATATAGGAAATCAACGGATTGACTCTCCAACATTTTCCCCAATTCTAACATTCTCACTCATTTGCATCCTTAGAAATTTCCCGCCTAATCTCGCATCATTATCCAATTGCGTTGCTCTATAGAAGTAATCAAGGTTTCCATACCTTCGATAATCACCGACCTTTCAATCATGAACTGAAGTTCTGAAATTTCACTATACCATAGATTCTACTCAGTCGTAACACTTTTCAGACTTACTTCGAAACCAAACATTCCGTGTGAATTAATTTTTCCCCCAAGAGATACAGATCAAAACCATTCTACATTCTACTACTCCTCCAATAACTTGGTAGCAAAATATCACCGCTACGATTACTCATCTACCACCAAACAGTTGCCAAACTTACCCTTTGCAAACACTTTGCAACCCAAAATTGTGATCCTTTCTCAAAAGGAAGAGGCGAACAAAGATAAGTTTATTCACACAGAAAGACGTTGCTCATCACGGCGAGCAGGAAACCAAAAGAAATATTCTGATAAAGGTGATCTTGGAAAACGAAAACTGAGTTCATAATTGGAGGCACACATCCCTCAAAAGAGAATAGCAAATAATAGCCGACACGAAAGAAAGATATTACGTTTGAAATTCGCCATCTCTTGAGCGGAAAGAGCAACAAATTTAGGGACGCTTAAAATAGCCACAAGATTTAATTAAGAATCGATAAGATCCTTCAACAGGTCAACTTGCTCGAAACAGTTCAGCTACTTGGGAAACACGAGATCCAAATGTTCTCAGCCACAAAACTCGAAACATTTCCCTTTACAGGATTTCACGGAAAGCAAACGGATTAACTTCGTCTCGAAGAGATCAACGAAAATCTTCTTTGATTGCAACCTCACTTTGCGAACTCAAACCGAGGAGCCTTTCGGACTAAATCACACGAAATCTTTAAGAAGCAATAGGTTAATCCAATTCCTCAAGTTACCCAAAATAATTTTAGTTACCAGTTGATTCACGAGCTCCAAGGTACCGCGAAAGCTAAACTTGAAATATTCTTATTTGAACGATGTCACCAAAGGTCGATTTACTACGGTATTAACATCAGGCACATAACAACACTTAGAAAACATTTCGGAAGACCCACGTGGAATGAATGGGTTGATTCCTTCTCGAAAGAAGAGGCAAATAGAAACGATCTTCACCAACTGAAAAATCACTTACCACTCGCAAGGAACACGTAACTCGGGGAAAACCAATTAGGCAACGAACTCAGAAAACATATGGGAAGTCCACAGTTGAAAACATAGGCCTCACAAAAACAGAATATCAGACCTTAACCGTTAGGAACAAACGGGTATTCAAGATCAAAACACCCGCATCACGGAAGAACTATTATAATTTTTCAACATATCGCTTTACTCGACAAACTATGTTTACCACAAAGAACTTGAATTCCCCAAAAGAGCATGAACACAAAACTAAAAATTTAATCATTTTAGAATTATTACGAAAGGCGGACAACTTTCTTTCTTTATAAAGGAATCAACATTACCATCACATTACTGATCATGTCAATAAACCTTCTAAAGGAACATGGCAAATCGTGTTATAGAAATTTTTCAAAGATCAAATGGAATTGTAATAACAACTTATTCTAAAAAGGAAACTTAGTACGAAAACCACAAAGCTGAAACAAACCTCTCACGCAACTCCACCATAACATTAGAAAAGGGTTTCGACACTTTTTTTTTCAAGAGAGGTTCTAAACTCCAACATTCCAACTACTCCAAAAGAAATGAGTAGAGTCAAGACTTTCTTCGATAAACTTTGTAAAAGCTATTTCCCGTTCCCCAAAATACCAAACGGTTAACCAGGTCCCCTTAATCAACAAGTGAGATAGGACCCTTACAAAAAAAGAATGATCTTGTCAATAATATCGTGTACAAGTAGCAAAGAGAGCTCAGCAATCAGAAAGACAAGAATTGTTTTAAAAAACATCTAGGGACCAATAGGAAACCGTAGCCAACCAGTTTGTTTGATTACCATCTCCGACTTAATCACCACAAGGCACCCCAAAAGGGTTTTAACACTAATCCTCAGAAAAGAGATGTGTTAAACTTCAAGACGCGGAATGATCCAAAAGAAATACATGGAGCCAATGCTTCCTCGTGTTAACGAACTTGCAACAGAAAACTCTCATTATACAAACTATCAAACGAGTAAACGAGTCGCTATTTTCCAATGAGAAGGAAGGAACAAACATAGAAATATCAATATTGCCAACTGTCGAAGATCATTTAAAATAAAAGAAATTCAACACTGAAAAATAATAATATTTTCAGAGAACCATTAAAGACCTATTGGATCTCATCAACTACCAAGAATCATGAACCTAAGAGAAATTCATCAACTACCACCGGACAAGAATTTGTCAAAATCAGAAATCAAGGAAGAGAACCACTGTCTAAAGCATCCCAAAAAGAAATATGCAAGATCATTGTGCACTTGATAAACAACTTGCAAAAGAAATCTGCCAATGCCCGAAACCCCAAGCGAACACACGGGTTGAATTTTCCAACGAGGGTAAAATGTAACTTCGCGAAAAGGTAAATCTTGCAATTTAACTACGCTCACGTGGAGCAGAAATATCACAATAGAAAGAACAATAATTGTTTCAAAGAACGATCAGAAACCTACTGGAGATTGCCCACTTCATTATAACCCTCCATTCAAAAGAAATTCACAAACTATCAGAAACTACAACCGAAAAAACCGATACAAACTTGAGAAGGACAACAACTTCATCAATGAGCTCGGGCTCAACACGTAACTATGGAGCAGGTAAGAACTTCTCTACTATTACAACACGAACAGTGGTGTAGCCTGGCAAAACCCAGGACGACAACCACGAACTCAGCTGCTCGACGTCCGCTACCGATACGCATAACTAATGCAATCAATTATGAATATATATGATCATCTCATGACAATCATAGAATAATTCATAGATATATAGGATATCACATCACGTCATAGATTAATAACAAGAAAGAAAGTACAGAAGCAATTCTATACCATACAACATAATGAACCAAATCACTAGAAATGCGGAAGCAATGGATTTCCCAAACCCCACCCATCATTGTACAAGTGTGTCATTTTAATACCTTTCTACTAACCACGGACCTAAAGCCCGCTCTGATACCAACTGTAACACCCTGTCTATTCGGAAGACAAGATGTCACCTAACAGGCCAACCTACTATTCAATTCCTAAGATTAACATCACATTCAATGCTAAAGAAACGATTAATCAAGGTAACAATCTAGAGCTTAATAACAGTTCATCAATAAATTAAAACAAGAATTAACCAAAGCGAGAATAATGAACCTCCAAGTGACAATTACTACAATCCATTACATTATAATTAAACCGAATAAAAATAGAATTTTAACGTAAATAGAATTTTAACGAATGAATGATTTATTCAAGTGAGTCGTGGAAGCGTCTTTGGACTACACCCTCCCTTATGGTCGAGCTAGCATCAATTTACCACAGTGCAACCGATCTCAAGACCCTAACGCTCAACCTTCGTAGAACTCCTCTTCAAAAGCAAAGACGACTCCTCCACTTCGTTGATTTATTTAGCAAGAGTGAGTACACACCGCATCGCAAGTCATACCACAGAATGCATTTATACATGATGACTTATTCCAAAGGAATGGCTTCGTGGTTATTTTGCGTAAATGCAACATTTGCAATTGAATACAAATAATAGATTGAAAGCGTAATTCAAAACAATTAGACAATAATAATTTAACAATTGATTTCACAAAGGACACACAGCCTAATCAAGTTATTCACACAAATGCCCAAGTTATCTCACACAAATGAACCTTCCCAATTGTTTTTATGAAAATCTACCCTCGTGTGAAATTCTTTCCATAACCGAGGACGCGGCTATTCGAATAGATTGATTTAAACACTCTGCAGAATTCACCTAAAATAAATAAAAAAACAAGAGTGAGTTTGTACACACACCTTGGAGAACGAAACTTGGACAAACTTACTAAGCAGGCATGTGGTCAACATATACATTCACAAAGAATCTTCACACGAATCCACCACTTGCCTCAGCCTAAATCTTTTCCCACCCTGTTGAACAATCTTCCAAGTAATTCATTTACTTCCATGAATTTCGTATCTAACCAACCCACGCTGGTGCTACGATAATACCAACTAATAATTAATCAACCTAGGGTGAAAGCATGGTATGAATGAATGCATTGAAGGAGAATGAACTTTCCACATGTTTATAGGTATAACTAGTGACACACCGTCGGTGTTCACTTAAGCCCGTACTTCACAAAGTACGGGACCCAATCACCGTATGAAGAACGTTTCATATGGGTGTCCGGTTGCCACATTGGAATGGTGGTCAACGTTGCCCACATTGGAATGGTGGGTCTCACATGCCCATATTGGAATTAATGGGACTTAATCCAGTTTCCACTCCCGTGGGACTCAAAGGAAATATGTGTGCATAGAATGAAATGCATAACTTGAACTTCATCTCAATTTATCACAGAAGAAGGTATTGAAATCTACCACATCATGCTCAAATCACAGGAATATTCATAAGTTACCAAATTATCATGCATTCATCAAATTCACACAAGTTAAACATTGCACTTGCCTCCCGTGCTGTGACGTACTGGGAAGCAACGAAGGTGTCCTTCCACTCACCGCCTCACCGCCTATACAATCATTGTCACGGAATAAGGATAACAGGGTATAACATAATTACACGAGTTCTATGATACCCTCTAATCAACCCACACGCCCAAATGTCCGTTTTGACCTCTACGCCAAAAGTCCAGATTATCGATCTACAGGCAGTTGTACGAGAAAATTCACCATTAAATATCTGTAACTCTAAAAGACCTGAAACCAATGCTCACTGAAACTTAACAGATCAGGCTACAAAACATTAGTTGGTGGAATCCCCTGATTCGGCCAAAACAGAGGGCTAATTAACAGCTAAACACAACCCATCTACGTCTGTCCAGAATACAGATCAGTAATAAAGAAAACGGCGTAACTTTTAGCCTACTGATCCAATGAGAATGATCTTTATCAACTTGGAAAGATAATTTCGAGAGCTACAATAACTTAGTTGGGTGCAGGTTCTGATTCGACCCCTAATTTGGACAAAACCGAGGGGAAAACCGACAGTTTCAAATTCTCAGGCAGACAGGACAGCGCGCGGTTAAAAATTCATATCTCCTAAACCGTAAGGCGGAATCAAGTGATCTTGGTGCCAAAAGAAAGATAACGACATCAGGAACAAAACTCTAGAATATGAAAATACCAGATTTGGCCTCTAAGTAAATCATAATGGCCCGACAAGAAAATAAGCTAAATCACGTCAGCTCTCCTGAACAGTCGCGGTAAAACTACCATATCTACTAAACCCTAACTCCAAATCATATGATCTTGGTGCCAAAAGAAAGCTAAGATCAAGGGCTACAACTTTCTAAGAGATGAGAAGATCAAAAAACGTACGGAACTTACCCAAATCTGACGAACAAAATTGCTGCACTGCAGGGAGGAGGGTGGCGGCCGGTTGGAGAGGGGGAGGGAGTGGAGGGGAGAGGGTGGGGCGGCTAGGGTTAGGGGGAGGACACCCCCCAATGGCCGGCCCCCCTCTTGGGCCTCTTGGGCTTTGGCCCAAGGCCCAGGTTGCCGCGATATAGCTGAAAACCCCCTCAAATAATGGAATTTCTATTCTTTCAAAGTGCATTTTCCTCCCCAACTTCTTCTCAATTCCATCGATTTGATTCCAGGGCATTACACGAGGGGTAGATTTTCATAAAACATTTGGGAAGGGAGTTGTGTGATCTAAGTCATATGGTTGTCTAAATAACTTGTTTAGACTGTGTGCCTTTGTGAAATCAAATAAAAAAATAATATTGTTTATCTATTTTGAATTATGTTTTTAATCTATTATTTGTATTCAATTGCAAATATTGCATTTATGCAAAATAACCACAGAAGCCATTCCTTTGGAATAAGCCATCATTTATAAATTGCATTCTGTGGTATAACTTACGAGTACGGTTGTGTACTCATGCTTGCTTCAAACAATCAACAGAAGTGGAGTAGTCTTCGCCTGCATTTGAGGAGGAGTTCTATGAAGGTGCTGATCGTTAGGGTCTTGATCCCAGTCAGTTACCTGTGGCGAATTGATGGAATTCCGCTGGAGTTTAATTCTGTTCCGCTGCTGCTATTTTACTTATTGCCAGCCCTCCGAGGCTTAATAAATGTAAACTCGACCATAAGGTTAAAACCATTATTTGCTATTCAAATTAGTCGTTTATTCTATTAATTGTCTTGTGTGGATCAATATTCGTCTATGTTGATACTGTGTGCACTAGTGTGATCCTAGACTAGAGCACAGAATACATAGAGGGTCCAGAATTGTATTTTTGGGTCCCGACAGTTCCCAGAAAGGTATGCAGTTACCACATCCATCAATTTCATTTCCAAATTCAAGTTTACTACCATTGAGATTAAATATCTAAAGGTAGTTCCGCACATGACCGGGGAATAAGTTTCTTCATAATCGTCTCCTAGTCGTTGTGTTAAATCTTGTGCAACTAGTCTTGATTTATGTCTTACAACTTCCTTATTTTTATTTCTCTTTCGAACAAATACCCACTTATGCACTGCGGGGTGAACATGGGGAGGCGTACGACTTACAAGCCCAAATACCTCTATTTTATTCAGAGATAATAATTCTGCTTCTATTGCATTTTTCCAATCTGATTTTTTCTTACATTCAACGAGCAATGCAGGCTCTGGATAAAGATCGATGATTGTGGTAATTTTATTTACAAAATAAATATCGACATTGGCTGTTGTTCTATTCAAATATTTTCCCGTGGTCACATAATTTATAGCTATTTCTTAATGGGGCGATACTTCTAATGCTTCTACTTGCTTACCGCTGTTTCAATTGCGGGGGCAAGTCCTTTTAATTTTTCAGCTCCAATGTGTGCGCACACATCCATGCTGATGTCTCCCTCTGTGGGAATATTCAAATCCGGTATGCCTTTTACTGAAGGTTCTATACTGGTGCCAGGTCTCAACTGGTTCCCCTTCTGGTTGTGGGGAGCTTCAGTGATCGACTGTGTGAAGTCTTTCTTATCCTTTTTCACCAGGCGTCCCCGATTAGAATGTGCAGATTGACTTAGGTTAAGCTTGCATGTAGATATGTAGGTGAGAGTTGGGAAGCGGAATGAAATTGTGCTGATTATGTCTTTCTGTACTTACAGGCACTTCTGAAGCTTTCCTTCATGCTCAAGTAGTCAAATGATATGTTGCTCCTCTTCTCGGCAATTTATATTGTTCTAAATGTTGTTATGATTAAACCCGTCGGAGCTGTTGGGTTGATCGTTGCAAATTCCATCCGTATCCTTTGGTTAGCCACTCAACCATCCCTATTTTATTGAAATTATTTCTTATATTGACATTGTGTCCCTGAGAAATAGTAATTATATTTCTCATCATTCTAAGACCAGGGTGGCCTAATCTATCATGCCAAAGATGGAAAAGTTGAGAGCTTCTAAAAGTGGTTTTCAGCACAGTATAGGCTGCAGGTGCCTTAATGTGAGTGTAGTATAGCCCAGATTCATATGAAAGAAGTCGTTCTAATACCATTTTCCGTTTTCTTTGTGCTTTGTAATGAGCAGGTATTCCTTACCATACTCTTCTTTAGTCTCTACGTGGAGACCGTTAGCGCGAATATCTTTAGCTTAAGAGAGTCCTAGTCGATTCTAGGTACATCAAAGCTTCTTCAATAACCAATATTGGGCCCATTGGGAGTATAATTGTGGCTCTTCCTGAGCCTATTATACAAATATTGTTGCCTGCGATTGTCATAAGACTACTAGTATTTTTACTGATCGACTAGAAATTTTTTGTCTCTCTTAATATGGTATTCGTTGTGCCGCTGTCTACGAAGTACACTTCCTCCATAGGACACCATATGCGTTCTGATATATATAAAGTATTTATTAATATGGGTAGGAAGCAATCCACACACATAAGTAAAATACTTCAAAACAGAACACAATTTGCAATTCATACAAGAAAAAGTCATGCGGGACTCATAATAAGAATTTATTACTTTGCTCTCCTAGAGCTTACAACTACTATTCAAAATCACTGTTCTATCACAACCATAAACTGTAAATGACTATAAAATCTAAGTGCAATGTGTAATATTCTGAAAAAATAATAATAATATTAATAATAACGTCTTAAGGGTCGGTGCGTAATTAATCAAATAGTATACGTGAAAATAGGATAATTCAGAGTTTTTAAGAGCTATTTAAATAGATTGTGGGAATTCTAGAAAACCCTAGCAGTTTTTCTTTTTTTTTCTTCCACCGCGCCGCCGCCAGCCATTTTTTCGCTAAGCCAATTTCCTCTGAGTGCTTGCGCCGCGTTGCTGCGCGACGCCGTCCGCGTGAGGTCACCTGTGCGTGCCATCGCCGGGACCACCGCCGAGCGATCGCCGCCGTGGGCCCGCCCGAGCGAAACCCTGCTGCCGCGTGGACGCTCGCCCACACGCGAGGAGGTCTGCTGCCGCACGTCATCTGGTTTTGTTGCTTGGCCGCCGTGATTTGATTTGTACTTCTTTTACCGATTTCCTTGTACTGCTGCAATTAGTTGGCGCGTGAATGTTTTTTTCATGCAAGCCTGTAGGTTTTTTTTAGCATCTCCCGAAGGCAATCTCAGCCAGAGTAGGTGCGTGTGCTGTGGGGTTCATTTGTTTAGTTGTGTACTGCTTTGGTTAATTAATTTGGTTCACGTGGCTAGCCAAGTTGATTATCTAGTCATGCAATGTACTACGTATACAAGAATACATGCAGCGGCTAGTTAACTCGCGTACTGATCCTGCATGCAATTGCTAGCTACTAGTTAATTGAGTCTTGTATTTTGTATGGCTACGTGAAAACTTCAACAGTGGTAGAAGAGAATAGAAGAGCAGTGCAAGGGAAAAACCGATTATTAGATCTGTTTAGCCTGCTGTTCTGTTGAACAAATTATTCGGGTACCTTAATGGCAAATTTTGAAAATGTCATCTACTAGTTAATTGTAGATAATTTCGATATCTTTCTATAACATTTTTAATCACGTCAATCGGACAAGTAGAATTCGAGTTATGATTTTCGGAAGGCTGCTGTCATTGCGGTTGTCGTCTTTCGGCGCTGTTTTGGTAGACTGCGGATTAAAAATAGTAAATAGACTAATTAGAGTTTTTGATCTACATGAAAGATGTAGATAATTGTCCAATGGTTCTGTAGGATCTAAGAACTCGCATTTTGGTTGGATAAAAAAAAAGTTATGAATTTAGTAAGACCTGCTGTTCCGAAGCGGACAGATCGGTTTTCTGGGCTAAAAACGGAGGGTTAGATGATTTAATTAGAAGTCTTCGTAATCTAAGAAAATGTGGAGAATTTTATGAAGAATCCAGAACAGGGTGGTTTGTCGTGATCGGACTTTTGAGTCAAAAGTTACGTTCGTTTTAGTACCAAGACAGCAATGGGTAACTATTCGGTACCGGAGTAGCGTGGTATATTTAGGGACGGGTAGGGGCGAAGTATATTGATTGCTATTCTTGATGCTGTAGCTTGTATTGAAATTTGAATATTTAATGTAGGAGGCGTCGTACTTGTTGCCATCTTCTAGCCAAATCGTAAGGCCGCAACTAGTAAAGGCAAGTGTATGGTAGACAGCGATCAATGATTGATCACTGTTTTCTTTATCTTCTATTACCATTATTGTTGTGCTTTTATTTTGTTTAATTGCAAGCAATGGAATGGTATGGATATATATTGTTAAGGGGCATGATGGAAAAAAATTGGATATGATGAGTATTATGAAATTATGCATGTTTGCATTCATAAGCATCTTTGCATAAGAGAAGGTGATCATGATTGATCACAACTCCACGGGAGTGGAGGAGGTCCCCGATCCTTGAGGAGGAACGGGCTTGAGAGTGAATGTTGTCGCGAGCATTCACTCATGCTATACCGGTATACGCGAAAGAAGTGCATGTGGACATGTAGATTAGATTTGCATTGATACATGAGATTAATGGGTGTGAATCAAAGGGAAGATAACTGCATGAGAATATTAATAGAAGTACATGTGATGATAATGAAGTTATTGAATGCTGTTGATTTATTATTGTTCGTTGTATATGGATGTGTTTGCTGAGTCGTGGACTCACCCTTGCTCTTTTGTTGTCTTTAGGTGATCTTCGAGGACGCCGTAACTGAGAGCGAGTAGAGCACATTGACAACACATGATCATTTGCCATAAGAATCTTTTCATTCAAAATTGGATTACTCTTGGACATGTTAGAGGTTGAATAAAGTTTAGGACAATGTTTTGGACTAGATTATTTGTTTTAATGATTTGGATTCATTGGTTGGTGCTATTTTGGACTATTTACCTGGTTATATTCCCCTTGCTTATTTATTATCGTTTGATCCATAATTATGCATGTTCTTTTGTGATCCATGGATATGTTTATTGTTGTTTTCCTGCTGTAATTTTATAGTGTGTCGATAATTATTAGTTTAGAGAGTAGTGTGGTGGCATTCTAGGCTCAGTGTTGGGCTGGGGTGTTACAGTTGGTATCAGAGCGGGCTTTAGGTCCGTGGTGAATAGATTAACAACATAGGCAAACTAAAATGGTTAAAATTTGTTTTAGTCTGGTAAATCAACTAAAATTTGCTAATGGTTAACTAACCTAAAATTTGACACACTAGTGCACAGTAGGTTAGAGAGAGGTACGAATATAGTTTTTTACGCTTTCGATATGTTGTTTATTGATGCATGATTTTATTTTGATCTTTGAACTCATTGTGTATTGTTGATTGTGGTTGATAGCTATGCCGAGGGGTAGAGGACGTGGTCGTGGTGGCCGCGGTCGTGGAGGTCGGGGCCGCGGGCGAGGGTCCGTGGAGCCACCTCCTGTGAGAGATGAGTCGATGGTGAGGGGTTCTTTGTTGACCGCCTCGGTTGGGGTCGAGGATGAGACCCCGCTTTCTTGAGAGAGTTGGTGGGAGAGATCCGTGCTCTTCGTCAACAGCGCCGCACCCCGTTTCTTCGCGCATCTGTTGTTGCTCCTGTCGCACATCCACCGGTTCCTGAGGTGCGGATGACACTTCGAGAGTGGATGGGGTTGAGGTTGGATCCATTTGATGGGTCGGGTACACCGGTCCAGGCAGCAGACTGGTTGCGCTACATGGAGAGGCAGTTTGGAGCTTTGGAGATGTCTTCACATCAGAGGGTCCGTTTTGTAGCCTTTCACCAAAGGGCAAGCGGATATTTGGTGGGGGCGTGTTGTCTTCGAGGACCGCCACTCAAGGGCGATCACTTGGGAGGACTTTGTTGATCAGTTCAAGGGAAGTTCTACCCTACTCTTTGTTGAGAAGATGGAAGTTGCCTTGACGACCTTTGCTCGGGGAAGAGGTCTATTCTTGAGTATGAGGTGAGTTCAACAACTTGGTTCGCTTTGTCCCTTGATGAGCGAACGATGATCTTCGAAAAGCCAAGAGGTTCCGTCGGGGTCTCAATTCGAGTACCAAGCATGTGTTGGGAGCTACTCCACTCTGTGACTACTGACTCTGTTGTGGAGCAAGCTAGGGGCATGGAGTTGGAGATGCACTCACAAAGGCGACAAGCCTCTGGATGGGGTAGCTTCGGTGGTGACCAAGAGGAGCTCTAGTGAGGGAAGTGGGTCTGCTCAACACCCGCTTTCAAGAAATTCAAGGAGGACCGCATCCTTCAAGTCTAGCGATCGAGGCCGTTCTCTTCTTGGCGCCTCGTCCTTTGCAGTACTCGGCTCTTCGTCTGCTCGAGGCGGGGCATGCTTTGCTTTAAGTGCGGTGATGGACACCGCGGCGCTAAGTGCTCTTGGACGGGGATTGCCGTCGGTGTGGCCGATCGGGTCACAAGGAGCGGGTGTCGCCGTAACCCCGCTTAGCGTGATCAAGTGGGAGCTGTGCCATTTTCTTCATCGATGGGTCTGCCGAGGATCTTTCGGATGATGACTACTCCTCCAAATTGCCATTTCCTTGACTTGGGCGCCTCGGTAGGGTACTCTCGGCACCGCCACCCTCGGCACCGCTCAAAGTTGCACGACCGCTTTACTCGCACCGCCACAAAGAGATTGTTGGGGCTCGCCGCCCGCCGTCGTCTTCTTTCGCCATGGCGCCACCTGGAGTGTACGCCATGCCCACAGCGGAGTCCGCGGGTCGTCCTGACGTGGTGACAGGTACTTTGTTTATGGATTCGTTTGATGCTTTAGTCCTTTTTGATTCAGGGGCTACCTTTTCGTTTGTTTCGACGGCGTTTGCTAGGAGAGCGAACTTGAGTATGCAGTGGATTTCTCAGTCAGTGTTAGTTAGTTCTCCTGGGGGTATTATTGCAAGCTCTATTGTTTGTCCTGGGTGTTCTATTGTCATTGATGGAGAGAAGTTCACGGCGAATTTGATAGTTATTCAAATGGAGCTGTTCGACGTTATCTTGGGTATGGATTGGTTGCACTCTTATCGAGCCGTGATATCCTTTACGTAGAATGATTATGCATGCGCACCTCGTGCAGGGAGACTTTGACCTTTCAGGAGTGCGCCCGCGCTCTCTTTCGATATTACCGGATCTGTTCCGCCGCGTGCGCGAAAATCGGGCTTCTTTTAGCTCTTGCTGAGAAACCGAGCGTGGCTTCGCAGATTGAGGAGATTCCAGTGGTTAGTGATTACCCAGATGTGTTCCCGGCTGAGCTTCCGGGCTTGCCACCTGCGCGAGACGTGGAGTTTCGCATTGATCTTGTTCCGGGTACTCGTCCCATCTCGATGTCTCCATATCGATTAGCACGTCCGTTTCAGGACGAGTTGAAGAAGCAATTGGATGATTTATTGGCTAAAGGTTTGATCAGGCGTAGTGTATCGCCGTGGGGAGCTCCTGTTCTATTCACTGAGAAGAAGGATGGGAGTTGGCGCATGTGTATTGATTACCGCGCACTTAATGCGGTCACAATCAAGAACAAATATCCATTGCCCCGCATTGAGGACTTGTTTGATCGGTTGAATGGAGCTCAAGTATTCTCCAAGATCGATCTCCAGTCAGGGTATAATCAAATCCGTGTGCGTGAGCAGGATGTAGAGAAGACTGCTTTCTCCACCAGGTATGGGCATTATGAGTATAAAGTTATGTCCTTTGGATTGACTAATGCACCTGCCATTTTTATGGAGACCATGAACAACATGTTGCACGAGTATTTGGATGACTTCGTGGTGGTGTTCATTGATGATATTCTTATCTATTCCAAGACCAATGAGGATCATGAGCGTCATTTGAGGCTGGTTTTAGAGACTTTGAGAGAGCACAAGTTCTATGCTAAGTTGAAGAAGTGTGAGTTCTGGATTTCAGAAGTGGGTTTTCTGGGTCATGTGATTAACCCTCAGGGCATTGCTGTTGATCCTGGTAAGGTCTCCACAGTGGTGGATTGGAAGAGGCCGACTAACGTGAAGGAGGTGAGGAGTTTCTTGGGTTTGGCTGGTTATTATCGGCGTTTTGTGCAGGATTTCTCTATCATCGCCAAACCGATGTCTCAACTTACTCAGAAAGGGGTAAGATTCCAGTGGACTGATGAGTGTGAGCGCAGCCAGACTTTGAAAGAGAGGTTGGTGACCTCTCCTATTCTCACTCTTCCCGAACCAGGAAAGCGGTTCATAGTCTTTTCAGATGCGTCACGAGTGGGTCTTGGCTGTGTTCTCATGCAAGACGGTAAGGTGATTGCTTATGCGTCAAGGCAGTTAAAGAAGCACAAGCAGAATTATCCCACTCATGATTTGGAGTTGGTTGCGGTTGTTTTTGCTCTCAAGATTTGGAGGCATTATCTATACGGCGAGCCTTGTGATATTTTTACAGATCACAAGAGTCTCAAATATATCTTCACTCAGAAGGATCTGAATTTGAGGCAAAGGAGGTGGTTAGAGTTGATCAAGGATTATGATCTTACTATTCAGTATCATCCAGGCAAGGCCAATGTAGTTGCTGATGCTCTTAGTCGCAAGGCGACTCCCGCTACTCTAGATTGCCTCATTGCTGATTTTGATCGCATGGGAATATCTTATTGTTATGCGGGCACGACACATGTTGAGACACAGTTGATTCTTGAGTCAGCTATTCCAGACCGTGTGCGGGAAGCACAACAGAGTGACCGGCTATTACAGGAGGTTAGGAAGCGTCTGGACGAGGGTAAAGAGGGTGATTTTAGTATGGATGATTCTGGTGCTTTGAGGTTTAAAGGCCGCCTTTGCGTGCCGCAAAAGGCGGAGGTCAAAGATGATATCTTGAGGGAGGCACATCGCACTGCATAATCGCTCATCCCGGTGAGACTAAGATGTATCGAGATTTGAAATGTAATTTTGGTGGAAAAGAATGAAGGTGGATATTGCTAACTATGTGGCTTCTTGTGGTGTTTGTCAGCAAGTGAAAGCTGAGCACAAGCGTCCTGCAGGGTTATTGCAGCCTTTGGAGGTACCCCAGTGGCCTTGGGATGATATCTCTATGGACTTTGTGGTGGCGTTGCCTCGTTCGCCGCGAGGGAAGGATGCAGTTTGGGTAGTGGTGGATCGATTCAGCAAGTCTGCGCACTTCATTCCTATTCGCACGACAAATTCAGCGAGTGATCTAGCTCCTATTTATGTGCGTGAGATAGTAAGACTGCATGGTGTGCCAAAGACCATCATTTCTGACAGGGACGCGAAGTTTGTCTCCAAGTTCTGGGAGAGTCTGCAGAGTGCATTGGGCACACAGCTCCGCCTTAGTACAGCGTTTCATCCTCAGACAGATGGGCAGTCAGAGCGTACTATTCAGACTTTGGAGGACATGTTGCGATCTTGCGTTTTGTCTTGGAAGGGTAGTTGGGAGGACCAGTTGCCACTTGCAGAGTTTGCTTATAATAATAGTTACCATTCCAAGATAGAGCCGCGCCATTCGAGGTTCTCTATGGGCGGAAGTGCAGATCGCCACTTTGTTGGGATGCAGTTGGAGAGAAGGCAATTTTAGGTCCGGATTGGATTCAGAAGACCGTTGAGCGTGTGGCCATGGTGAGGCAGAATTTGTTGGCAGCTCAGAGTAGACAGAAAAGTTATGCTGATATGAGGAGGCGTGACTTGGAGTTTGCGGTGGGTGACCAGGTGCTCTTGAGAGTGTCTCCCACCAAAGGTATTGTTCGGTTCGGTACCAAAGGGAAACTTAGCCCGAGGTACGTTGGACCGTTCCCGATTATTGCAAGAATTGGGAAGTTAGCCTACCGTTTGGACCTTCCTGAGCCTATGCGTGGAGTTCACAATGTGTTTCACGTCTCGATGCTGAGAAAGTTTTTGAGAGATCCAGAGCATAAGGTTTCATTGGAGCCGCTGACTATTGAGCAAGACCTCACAGTTGAGTCGCGTCCGGCGCGCATTCTGGAGAGGTCGGAGCGAGTGCTGAGGCACAAGACGTTGGTATACGTCAAGGTGCTGTGGACGCATCAGTCTGAGAGAGAGGCGACGTGGGAGTTGGAGTCTCGCATGCGCGAGCAATACCCAGAGTTGTTCACGTCGGGTACGTTTTATTTTATTGTTTAATTTCAGCAGTGTAGTTTTTATTTGAGTAGAACGGCGACTAGAATTCGGGGTCGAATTCTGTTAAGGGGGGTAGAATGTAATATTCTGAAAAAATAATAATAATATTAATAATAACGTCTTAAGGGTCGGTGCGTAATTAATCAAATAGTATACGTGAAAATAGGATAATTCAGAGTTTTTAAGAGCTATTTAAATAGATTGTGGGAATTCTAGAAAACCCTAGCAGTTTTTCTTTTTTTTTCTTCCACCGCGCCGCCGCCAGCCATTTTTTTTCGCTAAGCCAATTTCCTCTGAGTGCTTGCGCCGCGTTGCTGCGCGACGCCGTCCGCGTGAGGTCACCTGTGCGTGCCATCGCCCGGGACCCAGCTGCCGAGCGACTGCTGCCGCGTGGACGCCCGCCTGAGCGAAACCCTGCTGCCGCGTGGACGCCCGCCCACACGCGAGGAGGTCTGCTGCCGCACGTCATCTGGTTTTGTTGCTTGGCCGCCGTGATTTGATTTGTACTTCTTTTACCGATTTCCTTGTACTGCTGCAATTAGTTGGCGCGTGAATGTTTTTTTCATGCAAGCCTGTAGGTTTTTTTTAGCATCTCCCGAAGGCAATCTCAGCCAGAGTAGGTGCGTGTGCTGTGGGGTTCATTTGTTTAGTTGTGTACTGCTTTGGTTAATTAATTTGGTTCACGTGGCTAGCCAAGTTGATTATCTAGTCATGCAATGTACTACGTATACAAGAATACATGCAGCGGCTAGTTAACTCGCGTACTGATCCTGCATGCAATTGCTAGCTACTAGTTAATTGAGTCTTGTATTTTGTATGGCTACGTGAAAACTTCAACAGTGGTAGAAGAGAATAGAAGAGCAGTGCAAGGGAAAAACCGATTATTAGATCTGTTTAGCCTGCTGTTCTGTTGAACGAATTATTCGGGTACCTTAATGGCAAATTTTGAAAATATCATCTACTAGTTAATTGTAGATAATTTCGATATCTTTCTATAGCATTTTTAATCACGTCAATCGGACAAGTAGAATTCGAGTTATGATTTTCGGAAGGCTGCTGTCATTGCGGTTGTCGTCTTTCGGCGCTGTTTTGGTAGACTGCGGATTAAAAATAGTAAATAGACTAATTAGAGTTTTTGATCTACATGAAAGATGTAGATAATTGTCCAATGGTTCTGTAGGATCTAAGAACTCACATTTTGGTTGGATAAAACAAAAGTTATGAATTTAGTAAGACCTGCTGTTCCGAAGCGGACAGATCGGTTTTCTGGGCTAAAAACGGAGGGTTAGATGATTTAATTAGAAGTCTTCGTAATCTAAGAAAATGTGGAGAATTTTATGAAGAATCCAGAACAGGGTGGTTTGTTGTGATCGGACTTTTGAGTCAAAAGTTACGTTCGTTTTAGTACCAAGACAGCAATGGGTAACTATTCGGT
The DNA here is from genome assembly GCA_036346395.1 of Hsuehochloa calcarea. NCBI lineage: Eukaryota > Viridiplantae > Streptophyta > Magnoliopsida > Poales > Poaceae > Hsuehochloa > Hsuehochloa calcarea. The sequence continues at coordinate 27,327,357 of CM070606.1, forward strand.
ACCGGAGTAGCGTGGTATATTTGGGGACGGGTAGGGGCGAAGTATATTGATTGCTATTCTTGATGCTGTAGCTTGTATTGAAATTTGAATATTTAATGTAGGAGAGGCGTCGTACTTGTTGCCATCTTCTAGCCAAATCGTGCGTCGCAACTAGTAAAGGCAAGTGCATGGTAGACAGCGATCAATGATTGATCACTGTTTTCTTTATCTTCTATTACCATTATTGTTGTGCTTTTATTTTGTTTAATTGCAAGCAATGGAATGGTATGGATATATATTGTTAAGGGACATGATGGAAAAAAATTGGATATGATGAGTATTATGAAATTATGCATGTTTGCATTCATAAGCATCTTTGCATAAGAGAAGGTGATCATGATTGATCACAACTCCACGGGAGTGGAGGAGGTCCCCGATCCTTGAGGAGGAACGGGCTTGAGAGTGAATGTTGTCGCGAGCATTCACTCATGCTATACCGATATCTGTGAAAGAAGTGCATGTGGACATGTAGATTAGATTTGCATTGATACATGAGATTAATGGGTGTGAATCAAAGGGAAGATAACTGCATGAGAATATTAATAGAAGTACCTGTGATGATAATGAAGTTATTGAATGCTGTTGATTTATTATTGTTCGTTGTATATGGATGTGTTTGCTGAGTCGTGGACTCACCCTTGCTCTTTTGTTGTCTTTAGGTGATCTTCGAGGACGCCGTAACTGAGAGCGAGTAGAGCACATGGACAACACATGATCATTTGCCATAAGAATCTTTTCATTCAAAATTGGATTACTCTTGGACATGTTAGAGGTTGAATAAAGTTTAGGACAATGTTTTGGGCTAGATTATTTGTTTTAATGATTTGGATTCATTGGTTGGTGCTATTTTGGACTATTTACCTGGTTATATTCCCCTTGCTTATTTATTATCGTTTGATCCATAATTATGCATGTTCTTTTGTGATCCATGGATATGTTTATTGTTGTTTTCCTGCTGTAATTTTATAGTGTGTCGATAATTATTAGTTTAGAGAGTAGTGTGGTGGCATTCTAGGCTCAGTGTTGGGCTGGGGTGTTACACAATGCGTGCACTAGATTGAACCAGCAAAGTATGAAGAAACTTCTTCCTGAATCTGTGCCATGTCCATCTTCTCTTCTTCGACAACTACAGCTGCTGCAGTGCAATGTCCAAAGAAGGTGTGATAGGGGATGCTATATGGCTGTCCACATCCATGGGTGCATCCCATGATCGTGGATCCTCTGTGCCTGCAATGGCGAGTGTGCCTCATGCTATCTTTTACCCTTTTTATTAGTTTTGAAGGCATCGATCACGTGCTGCGGCTCATGGCAAACACGTGACCAATGACCCCAAGTGCCACATTTGTAGCAACTTTGGTCCTACTGACCATAGGGCTTCTCGTCGCGCTTCTTTTGTTTACCCTTCTTAGCTTGAACATTCTGTCTGGTTTTGTGACCCATGCCTCTTTCTTTTGGGTGAGGCTTCCTCACTTTGTAGCTGCTTGTATTGACTTCATGACCAACTTTGCTACTAGGCGGCTATGAGATGTAGTTCTTTCTGAGAACGTCATCTCGAGCTTCCGCAACTTGCATGATTTCAATCAGTCCGGCATACTCCATATATCCGTCCTGACGATAGTTGCGTGCGGATTGCACCACGTTTGGGTGAAAGGTAGAGAGAGTTTTCTCGATCTTCTGCTCATCTATGGTTACTTTACCTCTGAGTTGAAGATTTGTACAAATTCTGTGCAATGCAGAATTGTACCCCCCCCCACAGTCTTGTAGTCAGAAAAACGTAGCCGGTTGCATTCTTGCTCTGCCCGAGGAAGAATGGTGTACTTTAGCTTCTCGAATCGTTTCTTTAGTGTGGTCCATAAAGCTAGTGCACTCTTTTCTACCATATACTCATTCTTGAGCATTGGGCAGAGATGATGTATGAGGAAATGAAGTGCTTGTTCATTCTCCTCAGTAGTTGGAGTGGCATGCTTCGAGGTGCTAAGTCCAATAGCAGCACAGAGCTTCTTGGCTCCAAGTACGATTTTGACATCTGATGCCGAAGTCAGGTAATTGTGGCCATACTGGGCCAACTCTTCGAACTCCCGGTTCGCAATACCAGTCATCTGCACATTTATGCAAAAAGTGTATAAGATTACTACTGGTAACTTGCATAAAATGGTTGCAAAAATTCTCATAATGTTCCCGTATTTTTCTATACATTTTTTTCCCCATAATTTACTGCTATTTTCGATGATTAAAAGTAATATAATCACAAAAAATCAAACCAGTAAATAAATTGCATAGAAATAATAATAACAAAGTGAAACATGTTTCGAAAGCAAAAAATCGATTTAAAATTTGAATTCTCGAGACCCTTTTCTGCTGGAAAAAGGATTTTTCTGTGAATTTTGTAATTTCTAGGGGTTAAGATGCGAAATTTCAATTTTGAGAAAAATAAGCGCGTAATTTTTAGATTTCGGAGGGCCTTTTTACAAATTTTGGGATTTTTATGGCAGCCGACGCGACATGCAGGGCTGGGTGGCTTCGGGAGGTGCAGCTTCGTATGCGTGCCGACGGTGTGGTGGCCGGGCGTGGCTCCAAGTCGACGATTTTGTTTTATTACCGTTCATGCAATGCAATGCTATGTAGTGCAATCAACATCCGTTCTTTCATACAACCACTGATCGGCTTGGCCGGCGACTTCGAGTCGGCTGGCGGTAGATTAGAACGAATTTGCAATTTCAATCTACGGTACAGTCGACATCCAATCTTTCATGCAATCGACCGATCGACATTGTGTCGATGACTTCAAGTCGGCTCGCGGTATATTAGAACGGATTTGTATCGTAGAAAAATCAATCTAGAAAGCTAAATTTGCAGAATTGAAAGCAATCTAGAAAAACGATTCAATCTATGAGTGTCGTTCATCAACGGTTACCTTTCGATGTGAGGAGAGTCGATCATGCTGATAACGTATTGAGTAACCTCCGCTGGCGAGTCCAGTTCGAGCAATTACCTTGTAAACAATACTCAGAATCGTAAGAACAAAGCAAGAACACAAGAAGACAACAGTAGATTGAACACAGAGATATGAGGGAACTTCAGGCTTCGCTTTATTGCTCTTTAGTAATCGTATTACAACGGTAGGGGGTTCCCCCTATATATAGCCTTCTGACCCTACTAGGGTTTCGATTGGGTGCCCATACATAGGCCAGCTTATGGGCCGGGCCCATAGTTTCTTAACAAAAGGGACCAGCTGAAATCCTGGGCCAAAGTAAGCCAGGGAGAGTCGTACCCAGGAAAAAACGTCGAAAATCGAAGGAAAAAACCATTCAATTTTTTTTAAAAAAAATTAACTTCAAATTTATAACTGCATAATTCACTTTTTAGGTTGGTTTAGTCCTTTTTTTGTGCTAGATTACCTATTGTATTAGCTAAATATGCTTGAATTATTGTATGAGTAAGTCCCAACATTTTTAAACAAACAAGCCTAGCTAGTACATGCTAATTGGAATCTTGGAATGGAACTACTGGAGGGCTAAGGATCACCAACAAGATCATTCTCGACCACAAGACTCTTCTTCGTATGAATTTCATGGTAGCTCAAGGTCTATTCGGACTTATGGACGTCGAGATGCCAACCTATTACCTTCTGATGATGATTCTCATTTGCCAGACATTTCTTCTCAACCTACTTACCATTATGCAAATCAAGTCAATCTAAGAATTGTTTACCAGTTAGTAGAACCCGCATATTACCTACTAATTTATAATCATTGGGTAGAATATGCACATCAAACTTATACTTGGGATCAATACAAATCTCACCTAGCTCAATCTGAAAGACTTCTCCGAATTTATAACAATGAGTACATTCATAACCTCCGCGTTTCTCGATAATGTATTGTTATGAATTGCTACTCCATTATTGTGTTTTCGTATTGTTAGTGTTTTAGAACCGAACTTACGTAATGATTATTTGATTCGGGGGGTCTTCAAGACTCAAATCACGTAGAGAGAATGACACTGAGATTTTTATACAGGTTCAGGACTTCTCTAGAGAGAATAACAACCCTACTCCTGTGTGGCTATATTGAGTATGCTGATTACAGATCAAGAGAAAGACTGAAATGCAATATCTTGTGCTCCTGATTGTGTCTTTCTCTCCTACCCTGCCGTCTGGTGATTCCTCCTTTTATAGCGTGTTCGAAGTGGGCGACAATTTCTCTGGCCCAAAGGGCGTATTAATACTTCAGATGATGGCGTGGTTACAGGAGATTACTATAGAGAAGTAATGTTCCCACGTTGTCAGACAGTTATCACCAGAACAGAGAGATTAATCGTGCAGTTATTTTGGAGAATAATAGCGTATACTGACAATTTAGATTCCCTAATCAATTTGTCCTACTTGTCTGTAAGCTCGATCGATTATAGGGTGGTCGTAACTAACCTGATCGTAGAAGGACTTACGACCATGAAGTGATCGTAGAAGAACTTACGATCATGTGCTAGTCGTAGAAGAACTTACAACTATAGGGTGGTCGTAGCTGACCTGGTCGTAGAAGGACTTACGACCATAAGGTGATCGTAGGAGAACTTACGACCATGAGGTAGTCGTAGAAGATCTTACGACTCCAGCTTCTCCCTTATGAACATTAACAGGTATACTCAAGAACCATATAATGACGTCATTATCCATAATAAGGATTACGGATAAATAATTAAATGAGGATTAAGGAGCGGTAGATGATCTTACGACCAGAAGATGGTCGAAGGAAAGACTCTTCGACATGCATTTCATTTGACGAGAAACAGACTTGGTCAAAAAGTTTGCAGGAAACCTTACGACTACAAAGTGATTGTAGAAAATCTTACGACTGCAAAGTGGTCGTAGTTTGGAAATCAAAAGTAAATCCTTCCCGATTGGTATTTCATTTGACCAGAAATAGACTTGGTCAAGAAGGTAATTTCGCTTGAGGTACAAAGACAGACTCGATTTTTTCGAACAGACAAATTTATGAATCTGAATCGACTCTCATAGACCTATCTTTTGGAGCAGTTCCCGAAGAGGTGGCAACTGTTGGGTTGCCACGTCTTTAACCCAAGCGCGTGGTTATAAAAACTTACAGTGGGTGCGATTGTAGGGTTCTTATTTTTCCCCAATCACTCCAACTGTTCATCAAACTTTCGCATTCTCCGACGCCCACCAAATCATACGCCTTCAAGCCTCCTCTTCCAAGCGTGAGATGAACGCGACCTAGATGAAAGCTCTGGTCACCGCCGAGAAGATCCCAAAGAAGGAGTTCGTGAAGTGGATTGATGCTTCCAGGCAACATTGGTCGTCGGGCAGATTGGGCAGATCCCCATCTTCCAAGCGTATAATGAGTGTGGCCTTCAATTGCCTGCTCACCCCTTCCTCACGCTCGTACTCGAATACTTTGGGTTGAAATTGGTGAACCTTGTTCCCAATTCCACACAATGTTAGGTGTGTTCCTATACTTGTGTTAGGCCTACCTGGGGATTCCGGCCGACTTGGAGTTGTTCCAGTATTTCTACGACAGGAAGTCGAAGGATTACATTCAGATATTCACCCGGTCGTCATGGCCGGGATGGAAGAAGAGGAGCTTCTACTGGGACACGACCAGTGAACACAGCCTCTCTTTCGCCGAGAACGCCGCCAAGAAGATTTCTTCCTGGGATTCGACTCCCAAGGATCTTGGCCAGATCACCCCCTACATTCAAGCCATCAAGGACTTGAAGGCGGAGGGGCTCACCGGTTGGCACGTGGTGAAGAATTTCATCACGCGCCGCATTAGCCCTCTGAAGAAACGAGCGCATCCCATGTGGAAGTACACGGGGTCGCAAGACCCGACCAGAGATTATGATCAGGGTAAGTAAACCTTCAATTTAGCTTTCTTTCTTTTGAGTTTGAACTTGGTTATTGAAAGGTTATTTGCTCCTGTAGATCTCACATAAGCAGAAATTGACGCTCGGGTCAAGCTTGTTTGTGAGAAATCTCCATCACCAAACGTGGTGGCTCCTCAAATCCTTGCGGTTTTGACCACAGAGGATAGGAGAGAACGCCTAAAGGTAATCAATGACTAATTTCTTCTTTAGAATCTCGTAGTCGTAGAAAAATTTACGACTAGGTACTGGTTGTAGAAGAACTTACGACTGGAGAATGGTCGTAGAAAAACTCATGACTAGAGGGTTGTCGTAGAAAAACTTACGACTAGGTTCTAGTCATAGAAGAATTTACGACCGCTTAGTAATACTTCCTTTTGTGACTTCTGCAAAAAGTAGGCATGGAAGATCGTCGAGACGACGAAGAGGTCGAATTGATGGTCGTTTGCGCGGCGATGAGTACGTCGAGGCTCCTCCAGCCAAAAAGCATCGGCTCGTGAAATTCGCCGACAAGGGAGGCGCAAGCTCGAGCTCTGCTGCTCCGATCGGGTCCTTTGCACAGTTCGCTGCAGAGAAGGCAATGGCGGTCGAAGCGGCTGAAGCAACCAAACACAAAGCCCCCAAGATCAAGGTACCCTATTACTACAATAATAGGACTTTCACTGTTTCTACCTCCCATGGCTTTGTCAAGCAACAATTAAAGGAGAACTGGAAGAATTTTAAGTCTTTTGTGAAGGAAACCGCTGCACCAGCAGTGTCTGTGGTCGAGAGCAGTGCTGCCCTTGATGTGGTCGAGACAGGTCTCGGCCATCCGGAAAGCCAGGAGGCTTAAGGAGCGGAAGTGCTTGCTCAAGACCCACGACCATGTCCTTCCAAATTAAAGATCAAATCTGGCACACGAAGGTATGTAAAAAGATAAAGTGTAAGAATAGCATTTACCTTTTGTTTTTTTACCATTTGATGCGTTTTCCTTTTTGTGATCTTAGCCCGACTCCTCCAACCCTCAAGGACATTCCTATCAAGGAAAGACAGTGGCGGTGGTCGAAGTGTCGTCCACCGTTCTAGTAGTGGAAGTGGTCATTGCTGCCCAAGCAACTGCGACCACAAGAGTGGTCGTAGAGGCTGAGGTGAAAATGGCTCATGATACATCAGAGGCATCAGGCCAAGGCAATGGATCGTAGGGCCACCGCGCCGAGAAGGAAGTCATCGTAGTTGTTCCTCCCGGTCCCCAAGGAGTTGTTGTCACCGAATCAGAAGAAGAAAAATATGTTAATTTCTTTTCTGAATTCATTGGCCCGGTTTCTGTTGTGGGGTCTTCTGCTTTCAGGTCCCGTACTCGAGTTCCACACCCCAAGGATATTACTAACAGGGGTTATGTTTCGATGACAAGCGTCTCGAAAGGTGTGGTGGAATCGGGTTCAATAGCTTGATGAACTGAAGAACTTTGCATGCGTACTCTCCATGTTTGCTCGAACGAGCATCAACGTAAGTGCTTGTTACTCAATATTTATATATGTGGCTTTTCCCGTCTCTCACTGTCCTTCTTTATGTAGAGAGCTCTAGAGCAAATTGCCCCTATTGCAAAGTACAACAGACAACTTGTACAGCTACGACAGGAGAAGGTGGAACTCTGCGAGCACGTAAAAAGATGGTAAGTCACTATTACTTGTAGTCGTTTATGTTTCGACAACTTGCACAGTGCCTTATGGGGATTGTCGTAGGAGAACTTACGACTATGTGTTGGTCGTAGAAGAACTTACGACCAGAGAAATATCGTAGAAAAACATAGGAGAACTTACGACCAAAGGATTGTCGTAGAAAAAACTATGAATATGTGCTGGTCGTAGGAGAACTTACGGCCAAAGAAATATCGTAGAAAAACTTACGACTAGATACTGGTCGTAGGAGAACCTACGACTAGAGGATTGTCGTAGAAAAACTTACGACAATGTGCTGGTCGTAGAAGAACTTACGACCAGGGAAACGTCGTAGAAAAACTTATGACTGGATAATGGTTGTAGGAGAACTTACGACCAGAGGATTGTCTTAGAAAAACTTACTACCAGGTACCGGTCGTAGAAAGACTTACAACCGCTTATTCTATACTCATGTCTACTCTTTTCCTCTGTAGATTCAAGAGCGACGAAAAGTCCTTGGTCGATTCGCTCGACTACGAGAAGGTCGAGATGAAAAGGCTAAGGGAAGAGAAAGAGGCCATTCTGAAGAAGCTTCAGGGGGGCAAACTCTGCAATTCAAAAGTTGCAGGGACAAATAAACGATAAGTGTTGAACTTAAGACTGCTTGTAACCTTCTTTTCTTTTTCTAACCCTCGTTCATTTTCAGAAAAAGAGGTCGAAATGGGGAAGCTCGAAACCGAGGTCAAAGTAAAGACCATGGTTGTTCACGAGATTTCCCGTATCGCTAAAGAAAAAGATCAGGAGGTTAAGTCTTGGGAGGAGCGCTATGCAAAAAACATTGCCTCTCATTACGATGAAGTCAAGAAGTTAGATTCTCGACTGACAGGTAAACAAGTTTTTTTCCTGCGACCAGTTTTGTTTTCCTTTAGGGGTCACTTTATCCAACTAGCCTTATTCTTTTCAGAGCAAGCAGTTGAAATAAAACAATTTCGTAAGGCTTCGACTTGTAATCAGGAGGAGATGAAGTCGATGAGTATCAACCTTCATGACAACATCCCGCTCCTTAACAATGTACTCAGTAGGCTACATGATGAGGTCACTCCTCGTGAAGACACGATAATTGCTCACTTGAGTACCGTTGGAAAGCAAGTCGGGACTTTGCAAGTGTTGGTGACTACTCTGCAGACCAACCAAGCTGATTCGATAAAGGAGGCGGTCGAAGGAGGAATAAGTTTTGTTCTGACAAAACTTAAAGCTCATGACCCCAACTTTAATCTGCAACCAGTCAAAGCCGACTTCGACTGCTCTGAAGCAGAAGTGGAGCGGTTGATGGAAGATATGCATTCGATCAGCAAGAAGAAATACAAGTTTGTTGATATATATGATCCTTTCTTCTTCCTAAAAAACATCTTGTTGAGTAGTTAGTAACTCATAAGATAATGAATGAAAAAAGAGATTAAGACTAAGAATTGAAGTCATATTAATAACTTTATCCTAACCCCCAAATATTTGCTTAGTTTATTTAGATAAACTAAGTAAATAGTGTTAAAAGGGTTTTCTGAAAAAAAGAGGTTTGGCTAACTTATAGTCTGTGATCCCGATTACCATGCACTGGTTGTAAAAGTAGTAACGAGTCGATGCTAGGAAGTTCCTTCTAGTGGGCAGGACAACGTGTAGAAAGGAAAGGCTTTCACTAGGTGATGTTACCATCTCCGACTAGATTAATTAAACCAAGAGTGGCAACTTGAGTTAGACAAACATTTGGAGTTCCTTTAGAATTCGTTCGACCTTTTTGATTGCACTCAATAGGGTAGCAAGAGTTAGAAACTGGACAGCGCTAGGAAGTTCCTTCTAGTGGGCAGGACCACGTACAGAGAGGAAAGACTTCGACTAGGTGTTGTGTCTCTCTCCAGCTAGTTAGAACCAACCGAGTTTACCAAGAGTAGTCGAACAAATTACTAAAGTATACTCTGCTTAGAGTATTTTTCAAAATGAATGAAGAAATAAACTAAGGTACTAAGAGTTGGCTTGAAAATATTTTGGCCATATTTGTTGAACTCGAGCTCTTTATGTTGGCAGCAAAAGTGAGGAACGAGTCGATATTAAGAAGTTCCTTCTAGTGGGAAGGACCACGTGCAGAAAGGAAAGACTTCGACTAGGTGATATTCCTATCCTTTCGACCAGTGTAAAGAAGTGCTGGGTACTGGTCGTAGAAAAACTTACGACCAAGGGATAGTCAAAAAATTATCAAAGCGCTATTCAAAGTAAGACAATAAAGATAGAAAGAACCTGATACTTTATTGTTGAGGTCATTGGTTACACATAAAATTTACGTAACTGGTCGATGTTCCAAGAGTTTGAGAGAATCCGGCCGTCTTCCATTGATAGTCGTACTGAGTCTGGTCGCGTAACTTCGACCACTATGTAAGGACCTTTCCACTCGGGGGAAAGCTTGTTCCGATTAGACTGGGATTGAATTTTCTTCAATACCATGTCACATACAGCAAGGCTGTGAGATTGGACCTTACGATCGTAGTATCTACGCAGGGCTTGCTGGTAGACTGCTGAACGAATTAAGGCTTGATTTCTCTTCTCTTCGAGTAGGTTGATGTTTCACCTGTGGCCCAACTTGCAGTCGTACGAATTTTCCATAATACTGAGGGTAATTCTTGTACCCAAGCCCCGAGCGCTTGACAAGCTCGTCGAAGACTCAAGTTTTGATTCCCTGCATTATTTGGCCATTCATTCTTTCGACTGCCCCAATGCTTTGAGGATGGGCAACAGAGGTTTAACACAGTTTAGTACCCAACTCGTCGCGAAATTCTTGAAATTTTGCGCTCGAAAATTGCTTACCATTATATGTGATTATTCGACTTAGGACCCCAAACGTAATCACGCATCTCATCATGAATTGTTTTGCTGCTTCCGTTGTTATCCCAGTCACAGGTTTGGCTTCGATCCATTTTGTGAATGTATCAATAGCCACAAAAAGGAACTTGAAACCTCCTAGATCCTTTGGGAACGATCCTAGGATATCAAGACCTCAGGTCGTAAAAGGCCAAGATAGAGGAATTATTTGCAATACCTGAGCCGGATGGTATATCTGCCTATTATGAAACTGACATTGTACACACTTCTTAACCAACTTTTTGGCATCGTAGAGAGCTGTTGACCAGTAAAAACCTTATCGAAAGGCCTTTCCGACCAGCGTTCTGTAGGAAGCATGAGTTCCACAGATGCCCCTGTGTATGTTGTGAAGGAGGTTTAGTCCTTCCCTCTGTGATATGCATCGCATAAGTACCCCTTGAGTGCCTCATTTGTAGAGGATTCATTCGATCAAAGTGTACATTTTGGCCTTTCAAGATAAGCAATCTGCCTCGAGATCATCATCGGGTGTTGTACCCTTCTCAGGATTGAGTTTCAGGCGGTATTTTCTGAAGTTGTCGAATGTTTCTTGCAGGTCGGAACATGAGTAAGCCGCTTGATATTTTTTACCACTAGATCGTCAACATAGGCTTTCAAATTTCGACCTAGTTGAGGTGAAAAAGTCGATTGCATCAAGCTTTGAAAAGAAATGCCAGCATTTTTAGACCAAATGTCATTTTGACATAGCTAAATATTCCAAATGGAGTAATAAATGTGGTCTTTTCTTCATCTTCTAGACACATATTAATCTGATGGTAGCCAGAATATGCATCTAGAAAACTTAATATTTCACAATCGGCGGTAGAATCAACCAACTGATTGATGCGTGGTAGAGAAAAATCATCTTTTGGACAAGCTTTATTGAGATCAGTGAAGTCTACACACATCTGCCATTTGTCATTAGGATTTTTAACCATTACAGGGTTGGCCAACCATTCTGGATGGTCAACTTCCCTTATAAAGTCTACTTTAAGTAGCTTGTTCAATTCTGATTTGATAGCATCTCGTCAATCAATGGCAAATAACTGTAATTTTTGTTTTACAGGTACTTTATCATGCCGTAAAGCTAGCATGTGCTCGATCACTTCCCTGGGGACTCCAGGCATGTCTGATGCTTGCCACGTGAAAACATCTGCGTTTGCTCGAAGGAAAGTAGTGAGGGTGTCTTCCTATTTTGGGTCGAAAGTATTCCCAATGCGAACAGTCTTCCAAGGCTCCTCTGGATGCAGAGGAACCTCTTTGACCTGGTCGTTCGGCTTCAGTGCAGCTTTCGACTTCGACTGCTTGGTCGAAAACTGCTCCTTGTTTTCTTCCCGAGTTGGTATCTGGCCAACCATCTCGAGGGATCGACAGTTGCATGTATACGCCATCTTCTTATCATAGTGAACTGTGATTACTCCTTTGTGACCTAGCATCTTAAGATATTAGTACCCATAATGAGTAGTCATTAAGAATTTTGTCAAAGTTGGTCGTCCGAGTATGGCGTTATATGCCGTATCGAAATCGACCACATCAAAGGAGATCTTCTCTATCCTGAAATTACTTGGTGAACCAAATGTTAAAGGAAGAGAAACTTGGCCAATAAGTTTATATGTTTAACGAGCTTCCACTACCGACTAACACTCGATTTACTCGACAGTTGTTGATGGTAGGCTCGACCATGATCGAAAAACGACCTGATCGAGTGGAAGGGAACGGACAGTCACTCTTCTCGAATGGGATGGTGACTTCCGACCACTTCGGCAACTTATTGACAAGAGGAGGGTCAATGGAGTTTACTTCGCGTTTGACAGCCTTAAGTTGTCGTTTTGACTCGTATGCTGATGACCCCTCGTAGATATGCTTGATGGCATGCTCAGGATCTTAGAATGACATCTCCTCGTTGTCGTCCGACTGCGTACGACCACTTGCTTGCCCCACCTCTTCAAGGGTAGGAAGTGGTCATTTGCCATTGTAGTAGTCTTCGAGTTTTCGTTGGAAAACCCGGTAGTTGCGAAGGTTACGTCCTTCCTTTTTATGGAAATGGCACCACCTAGGCTTGTCGTTCTTCCGCTCGGGGTGCTTACCTTTGCCTCGATCGGGATATTGCTTGGAACTTCGTGGTTCCTTGTCGCTTACGGCCAAGACCTCTTTAGAACTGTTGGCTTGAGGTTTTTGGCCCGACACCTTGTTCTTGGATTTCTTGGCCTTTTTGTATTTCTGTTTGCTTCTTGAGGATTCTTGATATCTGATCGATGATTTTATTCCACTCGACTGCTTCTGTGGCAGTCGCATATCGATCGGTCATCTCGAAGAGTTCAGTAACAGTAGTCAAAGGATTTAAAACGATATTCTCTGTAATTCTTTTGCTGCAGATTTGGTCTGTCGTTGAGCTCTGAGAACATTACTAGCCCAGATCTAAAGCCCAGATGCATATGCATGCCTAGCTTTGCAAATGTTTTACTTTCTTTAAATCGTACACTCGCGCCATCACGCGCGCGCGCACACACACGTGTGCAGGTTGAATTTCTTTTGGAAGCATCAATTCCTCGTAGCGTGGTCACACACTTTTCAATGAACAAGCAGCCGTGTGTACTCAATTTATTCAGGTGAGCAGCAACGAGCGTAACTCAAAACGTTGGTGGGCTACGAGTACACACCACGCTCCGGCGGACTGACCACTCGCCGGTTCTCGCAAAATGTTTTACTAGATATACACATGTATAGACTTGGAAGAGCTAGCCGGCCAGTCATCAACTTTGGACCACGAAAAAGAGTAGACGTACCGATCGTCGGACCAACAGGAAAAGATCAGAAGGTTGGAAGTCCTTCCGTTGACTCAACTACATCAGCAAAGAATCGACTGCAATAATGGCTTTCAGAGTTTCAGGTCAAGCATATGTAGCTCAAGCCAGAGATAAGCCGCTAAGGTGAAGACAGTACAGCGGTGGCATTAGTAGGATCGTACCTAATTCCTGTCCCATATCATGTCCTTTCTCTATCCTGCGAGTGGCCTACACGTCTTTAGGTTTGACCAGCTCCACCCAACACTGTAAATGCCAGTTTGTGCGGGTACCGACGGTCGTGCTGCGCTGTGGAATCCAGTTAATTACGAGGATATTTACTGATTGTAGTGAGACTTTGCTATTATAGCTTGAAAAAAAAATGTTTCCAACTAATTTTTGTATCCCAAACCAGAAGAAAGTGTTTTTTCGGGTTGGAGTAAGTGCCTTTCAAAAGCCACCGAAATGACAAACAGATGCTAACTCACCAGAAAATCTGATAAACTATAATTTTCAGTGATACGTTCAGTGATAACTTTTTACTTGGCAAAAGGGCAGAATGATTTATAGCTTCAAAGCAGTAGAGCAGATGATAGTATGATATAGTGAAAACATTGAGTCACACGAGGTTTTCGAGAATGGATTGACTTCAATGATGGATGACATGGATGTCAGGCTCCAAGTTGAGTTGACATGTCAATTCTTCAACAGTTCTTTTGGAAATATCACAATGCATGGAATTCGATAGTCTCAATGGCAGAAAAAAGTGCAGCATTCCTCCTTGGTGCTTAAAATATGAGTTGGGTTGATCTTTGGAGATTTTAAGGATAAAAATATGCACTAAATAATTATTTACTTGGTGTCCTAAGAAGACTCAAACCACTATTATAAGCCAGGACAGCTAAGAGACCATAGGTTTTTTTTTCCTTGACCTACTGTTTTAGATCAATATAATGAGCTGGTACTAAAGGTCAGGACAGCTAAGAAACTATACATTTAGAACTACTATTTTGGAGTTGATCTACAGTTTCACATGTTCTGCGAGAAAATATTTGAGATTCATGTTCTTCTGCTCAAGTCTAGATTAAAATCAGAATTTTTTGAGAAATTAGATAAAGGAAATAGTGAAGGCTGGTGAATTTCAGAACCAAAACTTTTTGAGCCTTTTTTTTCCCACATAACATAGAGATCATTTATGGAGAATTATTTGAACCAAAGAAATTTAAAATATTCTTGAAGAACCAACAAGGAGGGAAAAGATAACTCGATATGCATGCTTGACTAGTTTATTTGGAACTAGAATTAACTCATCACACCAGGATGTTTGAAAATGATTCTGGAATTTTTGGACTTGTTCTTAGCTAGCATACTGTAGATCGAGAGGGTGGCGACGGACGTGCCGCACGAGGCACGCCGCCTACTCCATCCGGACGTGACGCCACTTGCGCAGGTACATTCCACGCACCAGCGCGCACTTATCGGGCCACGAGCGCAAAGGGTATGCGAGAGGACATCGACTAGCCGGCCGACCCACACCGGCGCGCACGCGCACGACGAGGCAGTAACCCATTATTCAAGCAATTTCTTCAGCACGCTCAGACTAACTCCGTGTTTTCTTGCGATTACCGCATGGATCGAGCAGGGTGCTGAAATTCTACGAGGGGAACAAAGAACACCTTCGACGCTTCCTAGCCGCCGCGGCGTGGCATGACCGACGACGCGAGGGCTGCGATTAGAGCCATGACTTGTGGTCGACACAACGACGCACGCACAAGATCGCGGACGCGAGGGTACCCTCCACCCTGCCTCGGCACCTCCTCTGCGACCACCGTCCGCGACGCCTGCCTCACTCGGAGCCGTCCGAGCACGGCTCGGCCGGCCCCGACGGCCCGACCCGCCGGGCCACTGTGTATGTCATCTCTCGTTGTCAATACCTTCCATGCACTCATTTTCGAGGTATCCGACATTAACCTTTCTTCTAGCAGCTACTACGAGGGGACAAAGAACCTGATGCAACCATCGTCATCACAGAGGGAGGCGCAAAGACACGACTTCTCGCCAGTGGCAACACGTTTCAGACCGCAGACATCGACCCGACTTCCCCAGTAGCGGGGGGACGAGTGGTTAGGCTGCTGGCGCACTGCTCATCCGACTATGGACCGCGACGCGTGGTTCGCCGACACGTATGGAGGGTACACCGCGGCAAGACTACAAATTGAGACCGCCAGAGGATCATCCTCAAGACAACAACCTACTCGTAAGCTGCTAACGTAGTTACAACTATTTTCTCTCGCAAAAAATAAGGACTAACTCACCGAGTACCATTCCCCGCAGGAGGAGCACCATGGCTAGGCGAGATGCCGAGGCTGAGCCGACCCAGTAGATGTGAGACACGCCACACCTATAGTAACTAAACGACAGAAAATAGCATGAGGCGGTACATGTAACAAGAAACAAAGCATGTGATAGAAATAACAAGCAAAAGTGAAACTATGCAACAATGCTACAAGGGTTAGAAATCGATAGGCAAATAACAAACTAAATTAAGAACAGGAAGACACCGATTTTTTACGTGAAAAACTATTGTGGGAAAAAACCACAGGCGCACGACGGCGATCTTTTTACGTGGAAAACCCTTACGGGAAAAACCACCGGCGCACGACGGCGATCTTCGCTATATCAGAAAAAGTGTTTACAAAACGCAGGGATTTTCATGAGTCGTTGACTCTTCCCGTGCAGCTTACAAGGGGTACTCACTGGTTTTGCATCATACATATTAAAACGGCGAAGGACTCTCTCAATATAACCTTGTTGACTAAGGTATAACTTGCTAGATTTCCTCTCTCTAATAATTTTCATGCCAAGAATTTTTTTCCCCGCACGTAGGTCCTTCATCTCAAATTCATTACTCAATTGTGCTTTCAGTTTGCTATTTCTGACTTATCTTTTGCAACAATCAACATATCATCAACATAGAGAAGCAAATAAATAACTGAACCATTAATAATTTTTAAATAAATACATCTATCGTAATCAGATCGCTTAAAATCATGAGAGAGAGTATAAAAGAGTCAAATTTTTGTACCATTGCCTAGGAGATTGCTTTAAATCATAAAGAGATTTCTTTAATATGCAAACAATGTGTTCTTTTTCAGGAATAACAAAAATCTCAGGTTGGTCCATATAAATACCTTCTTCCAACTCAACATGTAATAATGCAGTTTTAACATTTAATTGCTTAAGTTCATAATCATGCATATCAACAACATTGAGTAAAGTATGAATAGAAATATGCTTCACAACTAGATAAAAGACATCAATAAAATCAATACCTGAAATCTGATTATACCCTTTAGCAACCAACCTTGTTTTATACCTTACTGGTTCAGTAGGATAAATACATTCCTTTCTTTTAAAAATCCAC
Organism: Hsuehochloa calcarea; assembly: GCA_036346395.1. Lineage (NCBI taxonomy): Eukaryota > Viridiplantae > Streptophyta > Magnoliopsida > Poales > Poaceae > Hsuehochloa > Hsuehochloa calcarea. The sequence continues at coordinate 27,344,024 of CM070606.1, forward strand.
TTGCAACGAACATACTTCTTCTCTTTTGGCGCTTTATTAATTCCAAGTGTAATTCTTTTCAAGTGACTCCATCTCATTATGCATAGCAGTTGTCCACTTATTACAATCAATGGAGTTAATAGCTTCAGTGTATGACGAAGGTTTTGTATTACATTCAATTTCTTCTACCACACTGAAAGCATAATCAACAATATTAGCTTCTTCAATCAACCTCTTGGGTAGTTTAATCTCCCTCCTAGGCCTGTCAACTGCAATGAACCATTGTGGTGGCTGCTCAACAATAGGAGGATCCTCAACAATAGGTGCATCATGAACAATAAATTTTTTTATCTGATGTGTCACCTGAACCAACAGAGTGCTCCACCTGAACACTTGAATTCTGCTCACTCTCAACATGAACATTAGTAGACAGTTTATCATGAAGCATAGCAGATTTATTAAAGACAACATTTCTGCTAATCACAACCTTATTTGTTTCAGGATTCCACAACTTATATCCTTTAACACCAGATTTATAACTAAGAAAGATGCACTTAAAAACTCTAGGCTCTAATTTTTCATTATCAACATGAGCATAAGCAGTACAACCAAAAACTCTCAATTTTGAATAATTTGCTGGGGAACCAGACCATACCTCAATTGGAGTCTTCTTTTCAATTGCAATAGAGGATGGCCGATTAATAAGATAGCAAGCAGTGAAAGCAGCTTCAGCCCAAAAACGTCTGTGCAAACCTGCATTTGACAACATGCAACGTGCATTGGCAATGATAGTCATGTTCATACGCTAAGCTACACCGTTTTGTTAAGGAATATGGGGAACAGTGTAGTGTCTGACAATACCTTCAATCTTACAATATGATTAAAATTCATTAGAACGAAATTCCATTCCATTATCAGTGCGAAGTTTCTTTACCTTTTTTCAGTTTACCTTTCAACCATAATCTTCTACTCTTTAAATGCTGAAAATGCTTCTGATTTATATTTTAAGAAATAAGGTCACACTCTTCTAGAATAATCATCAATAATTGTTAACATATAATGAGCACCTCCTAGCGATGGCTTGCGAGATAGTCCCCATAAATCAGAATGCACATAATCTAAAATGTCTTTTGTAGTATGAACCGAAGTATTGAATTTCACCCTCTTGTGCTTGTCGAAGATGCAATGCTCACAAAATTTCAAGTCGCCGATGCTATATCCTTCCTAAAGTTATCTCTTGCTTAATTCCGCCAAGCCAAGTTCACTCATATGCTCAAGACGCATATGTCAAAGATTAGTAGTATTATAATCTGATAACCTTTTTGAAACAACAATAGCATTACCTGTAACTGTCGTACCTCATAGATAATATAGGCTATTGGAAGCCTTTTTGTCACTTTTCATTACAACAAGAGAACCTTTTGTGACCTTGAGGACTCCATCTCCACTTGAATACTTGTAACCTTTATATCAAGAGCACTCAGCGAAATAAGATTTCTCTTCATGTCCGGAATGTATCGAACATTCGATAAGGTTCTGATGGTGTCATCAAACATCTTGATTCGAATAGAACCAATATTTGGTACCTTACATGATGAATCATCAGCCCATCAAAACAGAACAAACACTATTGATTGACTCATAAGAGGTAAACCAATCTCTATTCGGGCACATATGAAAAGTGCGGGTAGTATCAAGAATCCATTCATCATTAGTTTCAGCACATCTAACAAAAACAGAAACAACAAACATCTCACCATCAGAACTACTATCACGAGCTATATTTGCAATATCTTCATCTTCTGTTTTACCTTTCGGTTTGTATGTGACATTCCTTTTTATTTGCTCTGCAACTTGTAGCATTCAGATATGTTGTGCTCACTTTTCTTGCAATATTTGCACGACTTGTACTTGCCTCTGAATTTCAATCGGTCCTTGTAGTCGTTCAAACTTTTGCATCGAGATCCATTATTTGAGTTCTCCTTTTGCCTGCCATGAACAAATAAGCTTTCTGCTTATGAACGTGAACCTTCAGAAGACATCATCTGTTTCATCTTTTCCTTAGCATGCAAGACTTCATAAACCTCATTGAGGGTCAGTGTATCACGACTATACAATATGATATCTCTGAAATTTGAGTATGAACTAGGCAGAGAACACAAAAGAATTAAATCCAAATCTTCCTCATCATATTTTACCTCCATTGACTGTATGTCAGAGACGATCTCTTTAAATTCCTAAAGATGATTCAATACATTAACTCCATCTTGCAACTTGTGTAAGAACAATTTCTGCTTGAGATGCATCTTGCTGGTGACATTCTTTGTCATGCATATCTCTTCCAGTCTCAACCATAGAGCATCGGCCGATGTGATGTTCAGCACCTCTTGCAGAATATTATTATGTAGGTGAAGTTGAAGTTGGGACAGTGTCTTACGGTCCTTTCTCTTCTCTTCATCGGACCAAGTATTGGCTTCCTTCTTTCCGAAGCCATCCAGCGCCTCATCCAGATCGAATTGCGTCAATAACACCCGCATCTTGAAATGCTACAGAGAGAATCGTGTGTCCCGATCCAACAGCGGAAAATCATACTTCAATGACGCCACATCGAACAAACCCTAGATTGAAACGGGCAACGAACATGGCTCTGATACCACTTGTTAGAAATCGACAAGCAAATAACAAAGTAGATCAAGAACAGGGAGATACCGATTTTTACGTGGAAAACCCTTGTGGAAAAAACCACAGGCGCACGACAACAATCTTCACTATATCAGAAAAAGTGTTTACAAAACACAGAGATTTTAATGAGTCGTCAACTCTTTCGTGTGACCTACAAGGGGTATATATGGTAGTATAAAATTGACTTGAGTCGAAGACGGAAACAAATCTGAAAAAGTAGAAGAATCCGCAGGGCACCCCAGGGCTACATCGCAGCCCTCCTTATAGGCCATGTCTGTCAACACGACACTTCGCATTTTCAGACTTTAGTCTTTTAAAATTCAAATCACATATCAACAACGAGCCCCAGCTCCCAACCGTCAACCAATTATAGTGAAAAAAAAAACGATCACGAGAGTGGGAAGGACTGAAATCGTCAATGGGATCAAGAAGTCAATATGGTTGGTGTAAGCCAATATATTTCTTTGCTGAAGGAAAGGCTAAGCTACAAAAGAAGAGACAAAGAGGAACAGTGTTCCTTTCCGAGCTTACCTTAAGTCACACTCCCATCTCTCTCCAAGCTTCAGGATCAGATATCTCTTCTGTGCAATGATGTTCTTCTGACTTTAGTGGTTGAATTTGGCGGTCCTCCAAGCCTTCTTCAGAAGAATATATATATTCCTTTTTCACCGTTCAAAGTAAGCACAACTTGCTTGATTCTCTTTGTGCGACTTTCTGAAGCCTTCTTACGTTCTACACTAGTTATAAGAGATTTCTCTCACACATTCTTCGAGCATAGCTAGATGCCTATTGATTCCTTAGTAACTTTATTCTATTCTTACTTTGTAACCATGGCTTTCTTTAGTACTGAAATCTCTCTATATAGCCCCATTGGCTTTCTAGGAAATAAGGTGTTCTTTACATCTTCAGCATCCTGGAGCTAGCTAGCTGCACAGCCTCTCTTTGTTTCCCTTCTCCTTATGAAATAGTAGCATCATCTTTCTGTGACACGAAGTTTTCCATCCATGGCTTCTCCTTAACTATTTTTTTAATCCTTTTCTCTGCTTTTCTTGAGATCATACAGCAAGCTCTTACCTTCTACACTTGTTTTCGTGGGAAGAGTCTTTGCCTTTCTTGAAATCCTACCATGTAATTGGCTAAATTCACTGCTAGCACCATTCCATTTTGCTTGACCTTTCTTCTTTGCTTCCTTGCAATCTTGACAAGAAGATCTCTTATAGTAGTGCTCCAATCTGTCTGAGAAGTACTGGACTACTACTCAAATCATTCTAACACTATCACAATGGGCTGCTTCTTCTACTTGAGAGAGAGGAACAAGTACAAGCAGCGAGCAAGGTCATCCCCTTCACCAGCTGTAGACAACAAAATGGATCAATTGGCCCAAAAGGCCAACAAGTCATGCAGCTCGATTGTTGCTGTGTCACCACGGAGCATACCGGAGTTATACGAGGAGCGTGCACATGAGCTCCGTTCTTTTCTTCTGGCTGAGCTGAGGAGCGCCACTAGTAACTTCAGTAGGGAACTCAAGATAGGGGAAGGTGGATTTGGGAGTGTGTACAAGGGCTTCCTGAAATCTTCTCAAAATCGTTCAGGGCTGAGGAATGGCAATGGCAATGTCGTGGTGGCTATCAAGAAGCTCAATCCTAATGGAATGCAGGTATTGCTTATCTTTTTCGATGGATCTTATGAATTTTATGTGCTACAGTAGTAAACATATGCAGAAGAATGCAAGCATTGTATTGCAGTTGTTAACTCGACTTGAAATAATTTGACTGTTACATCAAGCACTGGGCAGTAAGGAGCAGGGATCCAAAAACTGTTCCCGGGAAATCCCAGTCGTCGGCCGGGAAAAAACCGGACGAAATTCGCTTGAATTTGCTTAAAAACCAACCGAAATTCGAAATTTGAATTTGCGAAACCGGGAAAAACAGCCTGGGATTTTGGATCCCGGTTACCGGCTAGGATTTCTATCTCTGGTAAGGAGTATGGCACTAATATGCATATGTGTTGGAGAGTTAGTATTAGGGTTTAATAAGAGTTCAAATCGTGTGTCAATCGAATTGTAACCTTTAGCACTATAAATAAGAGTTCACACACAATTATTCCTGAAATTCTAAATATGCAAATGTGCTGACTGTGCCTATGTAGCTTAATTAGCTTGATCATTGTCCAGAGGATTTTATATGTATCTAAGATCCCAGACCGTTCAACTATGCTTAAACTTCACAACCGGCTTTCTCATTTCAAAGAACATGGTAGGCGCACTCACCCCAAATGACGAGGATTCTGGCTAATTCTTCTCTACTGTAGACTACAGGACAACATACTAGATTGGTTGCTCCATTTCTCCATGTATAACAACCAACTAGATAGAATTGGCAAGTGATCCCTGCATATTGCAGAAAATAGTACATGAAGAATTTCTTGCCTCCTATAGCTACATACAAATAAAGAAAAAGAAACTATTTTCTAGTAACAACTAAAAAGGATGAAATTTATACGCCTACAATATTTGGAGCAGTCATGTATCTGTAGTTGTTCTTTTATCTACAGACTACAGTATGTCAAATAGACTCGATATATGTATTTCTGTATGTGAATATGCTTTGATATTAGTCATAGTTTTATGCATCCTATGCCATCACTATGTCCTTCAGTTTATATGGCTTATTTCTTTCCGCGCTGACTTTCAGGGTCATAAGCAGTGGCTGGCAGAAGTTCAGTTCCTCGCTGTCGTCAAACACCCTAATCTTGTCAAACTGCTTGGCTACTGCACCACTGACGATGACGAACACGGTGCCCAGAGGCTTCTTGTGTACGAGTTCATGCCTAACAAGACCCTAGATGACCACTTGTTCAGTAAAGCATACCCACCTCTTCCATGGAATACAAGGCTCAGGATAGCATTGGGCGTCGCCGAGGGGCTGCGCTACTTGCACGAAGAGTTGGAAGTTCAGGTAATGTCCAAAGAACTTTGGTGTGGATGGACTATTTTGATGTTGTAATTTGCAAATTCTGACAGGATCCTTAGACTGAAAATACATGTGCTGTTTTTTTCTTCTCTGCTTCTATGTGTATCTGCAGTTATTGCTTCTAGTCTTTCATGAGAGTCATTAAGTGTTAGCAACCATTACAGGCTGTGATGTTTTGCGTGATCAAATGATTTGCTGGCTCGTACAGAATGTTGCAATGTTTACTTTGTGAATTACAGGTGCTTATGGTTATTTTCATTTTCCTTTTACTTACTTACTTATGGTGCTCTTTATGTTACAGGTCATATACCGCGACTTCAAAGCATCGAATGTGTTGTTGGATGAGGAATTCAGACCAAAACTATCAGATTTTGGATTAGCGAGGGAGGGCCCAATGGATGGACGAACTCACGTTTCCACAGCGGTAAGTTCTACATTATCATTTATCAGTACCACATCAAGTTAAACATTTACCTTGGAAACCATACACACTATTATAGCAACATATATAATTTTATACTCCTACTATGTACCCAAATCTGTAGTCTTGTGCTAGTGTTTTTCTTGGACAAATTTCATGGTTGGTTCAAGTTGCATCCGGAAAAGAATTTAGCAAAACAGTTTTTCGTAGGCTCCCGTCCACATGTTTCAGGGTTTTTCTAAAAAAATAACTGACAAATGAGTATTACTCCTACAACATAGCATATAATTTGCTTTTTCAAATGATCATAAAACGAGAGATATGAAACGATGCATGAACAATCGTATATATGAAACGGAACAGGTGATGGGGACGTACGGCTACGCGGCGCCGGACTACGTGGAGACGGGCCACCTGACGGCCAAGAGCGACGTCTGGAGCTTCGGCGTCGTGCTGCTGGAGCTCCTCACCGGCCGGCGCGCCTTCGACCGGAGCCTCCCCCGGGGCGAGCAGAAGCTCGTCGAGTGGGCGCGCCGGCACCCCGTCGGCACCAGGTGGTTCAGCAGGATCGTCGACCCGAGGCTCGCCAGCAGGTACTCCTTCAGCGCCGCCCAGGACATCGCCGTGCTCGCCGGCGGCTGCCTCGCGGAGCGCGCCAGGGACCGGCCGACGATGGCGGAGGTGGTGCAGAGCCTGAGGCGAGCGATGCAGCACGTGGAGCTGGACGGACCCCCTGAGCCGCCGGAGGAGAGCTCCCCTCCTCCGGCTCCCTGTCACGCTGGCTCCACGGCGCCAGACGCGGTGCGGTCGTCAAGGCGGCGGATGTTACACCTGGTCAAGCTGGCCACGAGCACGAACGCCGCGCCGGCGCGTCGGTTCTTGCACATGAAGGCGTAGGGACAACCTGGGTTCCTCTTGCCGTTCCAGTAAGTAGAAATCTTGGTAGCTGCAACTGAGAGTACGCTGCAATTGAGAGTACTGAGACTTCTGTTCAGTTTGTAGGTCAGCATTTTTCACTTGAGTCTCATGATAGTTTTGGAGATGAAGATCTACTCATTTATGTAACACACCATTGTTGCCAAACAAGAAGCATATCCCCCGAGTTGTAGCTCATTGCAATGTTGTAGTACAAATCTATGGTAAATAATCCTGGTCTAAAGTGTTTTCAGAACTTCCAGAAATACCCTATTGTAAACCTAGCAACTCCAGATTTTCGGACCATTCTTACAATCTTAGAATATGCCGTGCAGCATGCGCTAAATGGATTTCTCAAAACATCACAAATCAGAAGGGTTTCAACTCACCAGAAACCATAACATCATAAGCAGGAAGCAAAACCGTGATTGACAATTTGACTGAAACTACGGAATGGACCATCTATTTCATTTGATTCAAGTCACAATTCAGAAACGAAAGCTGAAAGAAGCACCGGGTCTTGGAGCACAGAGAAAAATATTCACCATTACAAAAATCCTCGCGGGATTCAAGTTGAAAGAAGAAACAGAAGTCTTCCTTTGAGATGGAGTATAATTTATTTAAGATCATTCCCTCCATCCCTCTAGTCCACGAGTTTGCAAACATCAACTCACATTCTAAAAATGTAGATGCAAAAGAGACAACTTAAGATGTCGTCAATCAACTGGTCAATGCAGCATTGAGTGCACTGTGAACATCCACTCCAATCTGAGCCTCGGCCTTCTCCAGATCGGTTGAGGCTGATCCAAGCTTTGCAGTGAATTCAGTGAGACCTTTCTGGACCAAGCTTGGGTCGATCTGATCCAGGGGGATAGCCTCAACAGCCACGATATCAGCAATGGAGTTTGCATGGATGAATGCAAAGCCACTGCTCACAAAGTACTTGGTCACATCATTTCCCTCGTGTGCTGAGAGAACACCAGGCTTAAGCTCTGCGATTGTGGCAACATGGCCTGGCAAAACACCCATCTGACCAGTTGTAGCTGGTACGATTACCATGTCAACCTGAAAATAGCCAATCGATGCCACATGAGTAGTGAAACAAGACAATACTAATGAGGGGGAAACATGTTCAAATGATTAACAGTAACATTGTAAACAGGCATAATCATACAAGAAATCAATGTACACCAATTGATAGGCCATTTGCCAATCATCTCTTGTGAAAATGCAGCACCACACGAACAACATGCTTCAAACACCAAAATCGGATTCCTTACCACAGACAAATAGCAACAAAAAAATTGACAGCTGAAAACATATTTTTGAAACCTCTAAATAGCAAACTTACAGGCTTAGCAATACAACCTAGAGGGAAAAAAATTCAGATGACAACCAAATTAAAAAAAAAAAGTGATCTTAATGCAAGTATGCAACTATTCCCTGTAGATTGAGCTTAAACAACCCCACAGATAACATTTAGATCACCATTTCATTTTTTGTAAGTTAGAGATTACACCAATATAAGCTCAATAACCCCATAATAGATTGTACTCCTAGTTTCAGAAACCATCCCACAATGCAGCACAAGAAAATGATGTTTAAGTAATTGTTGGCATATTATTTGTAAAGAAACAATAATAGATGAAGATTAAGAAGGCATCGCTGCCAGCAAGCAAGCTAACTGAAACAGCAAAAAACTAAGAAAGTCATTGCAAAACTAAACCAATATTTGGCCTAGATACCACAAAAAAAACAGACATCATGGGCAAAAGCTATAATTGTCACGCAGTTTTGTTGTATGGAACTTCAGAATGAAGATGTTTTTCAATCAAGAAAATCTACACCAGGGATAATGACACTGAATGATAAGTGCATTTACACATTAACCTTGGTCAATCTACAGCAGCAACACCGCACCAGATTATGCGATCAGCAGTCGTATAAATATAGGCCCAGTTGTCCTCAATCCACAATTTGAACTCACGTAATGACAAATCCAGATAGCGAACGAAACACTGTGTAGGCCAATATGAAAAAACAGGTCCAAAAGCACATGATACAATCACATGTAATACACCGTTCTAGTCAGAATTAAAACTTAACCAAGGCACACAGCAATATCAGCATGTACAATCATATACCCACGGAGGCAGCTCAAAATCCTCACTCTGGAAAACAAACTAAAAGGATTTCAGAAAAGGAAGCCCACCAGGCTACTATGCATTTTGAAGGCGTGGTGATGTTGTCAGCACCCTGAAAAAAAAACTGCATTTCCCTATCAACAACATCAATCATCGTTAGGGGGAACTAAAGTTCTACCCAGTTGAGCCAACCAACACCTAACCATTCTGGCGGATTACATTACATTGCCCCATCCAAGAACATCAACTCGGACATGCCCGGGCTTCCAACCGAGACACGGAGATACCTGATGATCCAACCACCTCATGCAACCACAAGCCCCAGTCCATCGGTCCTTCACAGGATCGCACGCAACAAACGACCACATCACAAACATTTCGCCTAACAACAACGTGGTCAAAAGCATTCATCACAACACCTTACAAGGAAGAACCCACAATCCCTAGCCAAAACCGCGGCTAGGGTTCCCTACAGCCCTCGCGACGGCCCCGCCCTCTCCCAAATCTCCCACCACCCAAACCCCACCGCCAGATCGCGCGAACACCCAAACCCTAGACGCACCCGTGCAGATCAGAGATCGGGAGGTGGGGTTGCTCGGGGTGTATGTATACCTCCTTGTTGGCGATCTCGGACTTGTAGGGGAGGACGAAGTTGACGGTGAGCTTGGTGGGGATGGTGGCCGGCGTGGGCGGGCGCGGCTGCATGAGCGACATGGGCGTCTTGGGGACCTCGATGTTGGGGGCCACCTTCTTCCACGCCTCCACGAACACCGAGTCCTCGGCCGCCTGCGCGGGCACCTCCGCCGTGGAGAGGGCCCTGCGGCCGGCGGCGCGGGAGGCCAGGCTGCGGGCGGCGTGGCGCAGCATTTTTCTTGTTTTTTCCCTCCTCTTCGCGCTTGTGGAAGGATGGATGCGGCCTACGGACTGGCGATTTGGAGAACAGGAGGAGAGGAAGCGGAAGGATCAGCGGACGCGTTGTTTTGTTGCCTTTAGCTGGGCTGATTGTGCTGGACCCGAGCGAGCGCCTTCTTGTCGATGGGTTGGGTTGGGTTGGGTGCTCGTATTAAACTACCGAGGATTTACCGCTAGGCGCCTCAGGATTTACTCTTTCATATTTTTTCAATCTGAGGGTTTACACTTTCATGTTTTTTGTGTGTAAAACATCGAGAAATAAATTTTTAAATACATCTATCTTATAACCGTAAGTCCTCGAATCCCCGTGTTATTTCCCAGTATTGCTCTGTTCTGCTTCTCTTTTTTTTGTGTAAGATGATTTGTTGTTCAATGTGTTGTGTTTCATAATAACTTGCTCTTGGCGGAATTTCTTGTAGCCTAGGAGCAAAGAGCTAGTTATTTCAAACGAAAGATACGCGCGCCTCGTCGGTTGCCATCGTCGCTAATCCACAATATCTAGCCATGTCCCAGAAAAACAGTGGCCACAATTTGGGTTTCATTTTGAAACCGTAACGTGCATCACGGTGACCAGAGCACCAATCTATCGTTCCAGAGAGGACATTTGCAATGCGATACAAGATAAACGAACAGAAAAATGAACCACAAGACAGGGCCAGCTTCAGATATCAAAACATGCCTCAGAATATTGCTCTCCAAGTTATAAATCAGCCCCCACGTTGATCCACCTATGGATAGAAGAACCATGCCAGAATTACACGAGATGACTAAACAGACTGAACAAACTCTCAATTTCCATCAATCACCACACGCTCTTGTGTTCATTCTTTCAGGCAATATCACCTACATTTCTGTGATATAAATAGCAAAACTATATAGAAAGCATACATGAGGTTCAGGCAAGTATAGTGCCCATGTGCGAGAGATCTGAGAGGGTTGGCCACCCCACCTATAACACCTCTATACAAAGCCAATCTGCAGGCGTCTTTGTGATACCATGGATGCAGGCGATAGATGCTGCACCGTTGACTTGGATGGCAGCACATCCTGGTGTATTCACACCATACCACTACAAGCCCCGTTTGCCTTCTATACAGGTGAAGGGATGTGGGTAGCATCGTCAATCCTAATCTCAATGCACAATTTGCCACCTCTTGTTGTCAAGCCCCATTGCGAACTACCACAAGAAAGATATGTCGCAATCCTTGTGCTCCTCAGCACTGGTCGTTGGTCGATAGCCATAGCCATCTTGTACAAGCCTGACCCAATAAATATCCAATATGTAGTGTGCTCATTGCTTGCAACTGATGCCTATGCACCATCACTTCTGCATAGTAGTGCAGAAAGGCACAACCAAGCTGCTGTGGGCCAAGGATGCAATCCATCAAACTTCCAAAATTTAATGCGGCTTCAACCATTATATCACAAGCTTTCCTGATCACTGCGGAGGAGGTTGAAGAGACTGGGGCTGGGTGTTATAGTGAGTATATGATTGAGAGTAGAGAGGGTTCATCATGCTCTGCAAAACATTACATTAGTTATGGCCTTATGGGTGCAACGATTTTTCAGCCAGAGAAAGGAAACATTTAACACATGGAAATAGATAAACCACCTGTGATTGAAGAGTGCCAGGAGCAGCCATTCCATAATGCATCTGAGACGACTCATCTTGTGACGGATCATTGTATCCCGCTTGTGTAAACATTCCATGTGAACCATGGGCCATGGGATCCTGGATCATTCTAACAGGCTTAGTCAAGAGAGCAAAAACATGTACAAGGAAAGGCATCAAAAGATAATTTACAAGACATAATGGTTATGAACTACAAAAAACTGACCTGTGATACAATATCATTTGTTGCACCCATATGGGAGTATCCTGGATGTGCATTTTGGTTCAAATAATTCCCAGGATATCCAGATAGGGGTCATTGAGTATAATCAACACCATAACCTCCTTGAGAAGCCTGTATATGACAGTTAGCTTTTTTATTAGAAGCCACTTTCCCAGAGACCAGAGTAATAGTGAACTAAAACTTTACAACATTTTTGCATAATCTAATGTTGAATTGGTTTATGCTAATTATAGAGCCATGGTAGAAACATATGAACCCAGAAACAGTTGTATTAAAGATGGGATACAAACCTGAGTAGAAAAATCTGCAATGTTGTATGCCACGTGAGATCCTTGGCTCTTGAAATCATCTCCGAAGAAGTCCTAGTAACCAAGAAAACATATTCTATCAAGGAGAGAACAATAAGATAGTAACGCCATGCATCAATCATTGCTAGTACCTGAGACATCCCACCAATGGAAAACCCATCGCGGAATGTTTGACTGAGACCTTGGACAGGCATCTAATTTGGAAAGGCAAGTGTTACTGTATAACTATTGTTATTTTGTGTATTAGATATAAGATAGAAACAAGCAAACCTGTGTCATTAATCCAGTTTGTGACATTGGACCTCCACCAGAAGGCTGACTGCTCGGATTCTCCAGGCCAGGAAAGTTCAGAGTTGACCCTATTCCACCCATAGCTTGCTGAGAATTCTGTTGATGAGCAGCAAGGTGGCCACCAATAGGACCGCCAGTATTTGCACGAGGGGCCCCAAAGTTTCTATTCCCAGGTTGAGGCACCGGCGGAACTGCTCCAATGGGTCCATGCAATGATCCCCGGGTTGGAATCGCATATGGTTGAGAATGTGGAGCCCCAGGAAATGGAGGGAAGGGCATACGAGGTATAGGATAGCCTGATGGGTGCACAGCAGGTTTATGAGCCCCATTTGGGGGCCCAAATGGAACAAAGGAATGACCTGGGTTTGGATATAAAAGAAGAGAGGGTGTGTTAGAGAGGAAAAGGTAATATTATACAAGTTAATAAAAAAATGGAAAATATACATAATAAAAATGTAATTGCACATACCTTTTCCCCTACCACTTCTCTTATCTGCCATTGGGCTTGAGCCTGCAGTGCCAAAGCTAGCTCCATGCATAACACCTTGACCACCACCCAGGAACAGTCTTCGATCATTGTAGATCTGCTCACCAAAATAACAATGACGAGTTGGTAAAACAAAAAGAACCAGAATGCTTTCCTGTAGTTATCTGGAAGAAACGCAGATGGCACTCACCTTTTTTGGCTTTTGAAATTGCACCATACTCTGCTTTAAGTTGTTCAGAGGTCCTTCTACCAAGCACTCATGGTCCTAAACTCACATCAATTATAGTGTTAAATTCAAAAACAATTTGAAACACAGCATAGGTAGTAAAGACACTAATATCCAGATTATACATTCCCTCTGATATGCATCTCCCAGCACAAATAATATCATAAAAGACATTAAATTACACAATACCATCCTAGCAATTTGGTTATAAGCCTAAAAAAAAGAGGCCCCAACCAACTACAAAGAATTTACATTATGTGTGATTCTCACCCCAAAAGAAACAGCAACAACTAAAATACTAATCATTTGCAACCAAACTTGTAAAATAAACCTCATTCATTATTAATTGCGGGAAAGGTGTACCTTGTAATGTGTCAACAAGCTATTCCAAAGTGGCTGTTTGCTTAGAACTTTAGGGTTACCAAGAATGACTATACCATACCGAGCACGAGTTAATGCAACATTTAACCTGCGTGGATCATTAAGAAACCCAATACCCTGAAAGAGCAAAGAAAATAGAACACACACAAACATCAAGGTTCAGTTATTGCAGAATATATATAGAATGCATTCGACACAACAAAAATAAATGCATAGATACTTCATACAACTACAATAATATACTAACAGTCTTGGCAGCCTCAAGTGTCAACTTGTATGAGTCTCCAAAACATAAGTAGAACTTTAACTAAATAGAATGCAAATGGCTATTTACAGATTAGCTGTGACCACTTGACCAGACAATAATTAAACTATTGAGCATTTAAAAGTTTGTCGTATCGACAAACAACAAAATAATTTTGAAGGAAGTGGCAAACTTTTAACTTGCATTACATCTATAATGCACTCTGCATAAATTACCATAGTGCAAGTCAAATATTGTTGACAAACTTATGGGGCAGATCAAATAAAACAACAAAGAACCATACCTGGTGCTCATTGCTTCTAACACAAGACAGAATAATGTAATCTTTCTCTCTTCCCTGAAAGGAGTCAACACTTGCTACCTGCAATAAGTACAAATAATATAGCAACAGAACTTCCAACATGAGGGGCCTAACATTATAGTTTACACGTTTTATGGTTAACCTCAATTTCCTTGTAAAGTTGTTGGCGAAGAGAGCCATTCCTTGACATATAATTTACAATATATGCCCTTTGTCCTTCATAAGGTGTGATAACTCCAATCTGCACATAAAACAATATATGAATACACATCCAGTTTCCACAGAATTAGTGATGTCTTTTTTTATAAAGGGGCTGGATGCAAAATTTGAGATGAAAGGTGATCATTAGTACATACCTGGCTTGGTACAACACCACTTCTTAAAAATGTAGTCACAATTTTTTCCACATTTGCAGCTTCAGTTCTATTGAGGTAAGACGTCCCGCTAGAACTGATCTCTTCTTGTCCCATCTACAGAAAATCAGTATGAATCAGTCTAAATAAGCAGGAAGAGCTTTTGTGTGTATGAAAAAATGGCAGCTTGGTGATTGTCCAAGAAGGTACCTGCACATAGAAGAACATAGGCCGATTTGGAACAGGCCAAGGAAAATCAATTCCAGATGATTGTCTCTCGTTTACAGTTACTCCATTTTGCAGTGTGCCTTCATAGAAGCAATTGGATGGAAATTCTGAAAGACAAGGGTGCATTCTATATTGGACCTGTAAATCAGGGATGATTAAGATAGAATCATTAGCTTTCTTCTAAAATAATGTTAACAGTTAACCGCTGCAATATAATGGTTTAAAACTTAGATATAATTTGGCGGATATTGCCCATCCTACAAAAAAAATCAGATCTATTATGTTCATCCTTCAACTCATTTCCACTAAATTTGATTATTCAAACTAAGAGAGCAAAAAGAACAGTTTACATAAACTTTCTGGACATCGGAGTAAAGTACACAATAAAAACCTGTGATTCAAAGGTTCTTTTACAAAAAGTAACTACCGTTTTCTTTTGCATCAAACAACGCAAAGATTTTTTAGAAAATGCAATGTACAAGATAATACCTTAGGTGCCTTCTACACACTTCAAATGCATAGGGATGTGTTCCATATAAAAAAATAATCCACAGAAACAAAACATTTGTATAAGGACCAAACTACAAGAGTAAATATTGTTATAATAGCATATCTTGAGTAACACCAACTTAATTATAATATTATTATTTAAGAAAAAAATCATAGCTTTTACAGTTTTGACATCAATGATGCGGGATAAGGCATAGAAAGCATAATAATACCATGGTAATACTACTGAGAAACAAAACACCAGCAGCAACCGTTACCTGTAGCCTGAATGGCTTGACTCCAAGGATAACAAGACGTTCAAAGAGAGATTGTGCTAATCCTGCACGAGCTGCCTTTTTGCACATGATGACTGGGCCCAGTTGGCAATGATCTCCAACAAGAACAACCTAAATAAATTGTAAAAGTATAAATAAAAATAATCAAATTATCCTAAATCAAATCATTAATTACTTGTTACCTGCTTGACACCGAGCACCAACGGAATAAGACATTCAGGCTCTGTTGCCTGTGTAGACTCATCAATAAGAACCTGCCAATAAAATTTGCCATCGCCTCAGGATATAGTACTGGATATAGTACAGAAAGACATCAATATTAACTTGCCGACTACAGAAAGTAGGTAAATTATTACTTGACGAAAACGGAAGTTTGCCAAACGAGGATCTCCAGCACCAACACAAGTGCAGCAAATCACATCAGCGCTTTGTAATATCTCTCTTTCAGTAGCTCGTTTTAGTGCTTTGTACTTTTTCTCATCACTGCTTGACAATTCACCTGTGAAAAGAGAAAGTAAGCATAACAGCTCTCATTCAACAAAATGCAGGCATATCGTATCTCTTAAAAAAATGTTCAACTATGCCATCACAATGGTTAAGAACAGATAATAGACCTTGTTCATCTTTCAGTTGCTGTAGCTTATACAATTCGCTCTTTTCCGATGTATCAAGATGCCGAACCTGCATGATTGCACAAACACATCAGTAACATCCATCAGGAGAATATTCTGCGTTCAAGCAACTAGATAGGAATCAAGAATGTACCTGATAATGAAGTGCCAGATGCTCGACAGGGGATGAAACAGCTTCTCTAGATTTTGCACACAGCCTAACAACCTGTAGTAGGCAACCACAGTCACTTAATGAAATTATGAATCTAAATAACGCATCATCAGATAACAGGGAACAACTGTGTACCAACAGAAGCTGGAGATAATTCAAAAGTTGGGTGGGTGGGTGGGTGGGGGGTGGAGGCCTTTGTTGTTTATTATAATAACATAATCATTCACGAGTAATTAATGGAAGCATCATACAGAATGTGCCCAAAAACATAGAAATACCATAGCTTACCAGTTCACAATGTAAGTACTGACTACTGAGTACTATATCCAACTGTGCAAGTCACGTTTTTAGTTACTCTTGCAATCAGCTGGAGCATTTGAAAATTAACTAAACAGTATCAATATCCGCTGAGGCCAAGCTTGTAATTTGAAAACATCTACCTGGCCTAGAATGGTTTCAGTACTCAGTAGACCCCGTAGATAGTGTGGACAAGTCGGAAAAAGAAGGCCAGTTGGGAGACTGTATATAATTAAAATAAACAGTAAATTCATCATTTACCTTGAGACCAGTTGAGCTTATCTTCTCTGCCAACTGATCAACTGCAACATTACTTGGTGCACATACAAGGACCTAAAATTTCAAAACACAGACAAGAGGTTAAACAATACTTCCCGAACTATATCAGCATGACAAATACCATGCACTCTTATACCTGTCCTTGACCTTGTTTTGCCATGTGATACACAATTGCAGCAGATGTGACAGTTTTCCCAGTGCCAGGTGGACCTTGAATCAAACTAACTGGCTTCTGGAGAACACTTTTAACTGCTAAGACCTGAACACACACACCACCAGCCCAGAAGAGAACATCAGATCAATGACAAAACAAATGTTAATTTAAAATATTTCCACTTCAGTAAGGTTATAACATCATAACAGCTGTTTGCCTGTGCCTCAAATTCAAAATAGGTACTTACGTAAGAAGCCCCACTAAAATTTCCTAGAACAGGAGAGCAGCACGCTAATCTAAGCCATGAAAGTATGTTGCTAAAATCATTTAATAAAAGTAAAAAAGAAGAGATGTCGTATATTGGTGGACTAACAAGAACTCGGTATCAACACATTAATACATCAAGGTACTACCTCCGTTCTTTTTTACTTGACGGTTTTTACTTTTTACGGTCTCTGAGATGCGACTTTGACCGTTACTTTTTATAACTTTACATTAAGATGTACTGATAAAATTATAATAATACAAAAGTATTTTTAAGGACAGATCCAATGATATAATTTTCATATAGCTAATCTAGATAGTTTTAAACCTATTGGTGGTTGACGACACGGATTATAGGTCATCAAGTAAAAAAGAACTGAGGGGGTACCTGGGAAGCATTTAGCTCTGGAAGTCCTGGTGCACCAAAGCGTCTCGGTAGTGTATTACGTATTATTTGATGCTCAACTTCATGTCCCAAAAGGTGATGATATATGTATCTGTGTTGAGGTTGAGGGAATGAAAAAAAAAGTAAGAATTTGCTCATGGTGCTGTGATTATACAACAAAGAATCCTAATACAAATTTACTGCTAAGAAAATTCTGCCTAGAGATAATTAATGTAGCAGGGCCCTGTCAAGCAATAACAACCATGAAATAACTTCGAGTGTAACTAAAATTCTAAATATTTTATCTAAAGTGCTTGTTGGATTTGGCATTGCTATTTTCAAGCAAGAAGCCTGGCTGCTCCTTGCCTCCTTCAACTCATACTCACAGTAGACACAACATGCCTCCATGCCCACAAAACCAAAATATATATAGTATAGATGCATTGAACTCACCCACTGACACTTGTCTCATCTACAGCAAAAGTCTTCATTGCTCCTTGCATCCTATCAAAGCTAGTACTCTTCCAAACAAAATCCACACTGAATCCATGGTTCAAATCAACAGGTACTCCCTGAAATCCAGAAAGGTTTAAGGTGGAAAAAACATAAAGCTGAGGAATGCTAAAAAGAACCAAGAAAAAACTAACTCCTTGTACCTGACTAGCACGAAGCTCGAGTGCCACCTCCTCTTGTGTGGTGAGTTTAATCTGTAGGAACAATGTCCTTAGCATGAGCACCAACGTGGAAATGATCCTATTGAGGTTACCATCCAGCTATCAATTAACATGTTTCAAGTACACATACCACATGCCCCACAGACTGCCATGCAGGGTGTGAAGTATCACCAGAATATCTCAGCCGTAGCTCATCTCCAGGGACTAGTCTCAATTCATTATCTTCCTAAAATGCAAAATTGTTTTCCCATGTTAGGTAAAGATTAAATGGTTTTGTGAGGTAGTAGATGCAGAAAAAAAAATAGTATATAGAAAGTATAAGATGCAAAGGCAGAATTATATATAACAAGATAATGAGGCTCAATATTCACTAATCATATTTATTTCAGTTCTTAAACAAACCTTTGGGAAGACAAAATAGGCTATGCGCTTCTTGTTCAGTCCAATATCCCACCGCACAGTTACACTGTCCTTGCTCTGTGACTCTTTCATCATCTAAAATAAAATAACAAGAGGAAAAAAATAAATAAATCATAATTCAATTCTGTAGGGTGGGGTGGAGTGGGGGGATGGTAAAGAAATATGAGCACATTCAGGAAATATTGTTAGAACACAGTACCTTGTCATAATCAGCCTCGAGCTTTATCAGCGGAGCAAAAACATTTTGATACTGGCAAAAAGAATCCAAGGTATGCTAGTTACAATGCTAGCAAAAAAGAGAACATTTGAAATGTTGAAAGTATTACTAATGCACTAAGATACAAGAAGGTATCTGAAATACGTTCAAGAACAAATGGCCTCATAAACATAATAAAATTTCAAAAACCTGGTAAGCATCTTCATACTTCAAACCCACTGGCTGGGGTTCATCATCTACACCAGGCTTTTCAAGATCTTCAAGAGAGGCATCAGGATTTGTTTTCCAGAGCTCTTCCACTTTGTTAATTTGCTGGGCACTAATCTGACGAGCTCTCAGCTGCTCCTGTTCTGAGGGAATCTGGAAGAAAATAAAATTGTTAAATTACCAAAATTAAAATAACAGCAATGCATGCACATGTGCACACACCAACCCAACAAAAAATAAAAGGAGAAATACACTTACCTTGACAAGCCATGGTAAGAAACATCTGTCATCAATAAGAGGACACCACTGACTGAGATCCCAGTTCATATCCTTCAATGCATTAACACTCAAGCAGGGTTCTCTGCACAGAAGAACAACAACATTCTCTGCCTTTGCTGAGATAAAACCAAGAAGGAATACATTGCGACAACCACAATTGTAGCATTCAAGAATTGTTTCTCCCAAAGGGCTATCCTTGTGGAGGCAAACTTCCTTATGCCTTGCTCTAACCTGTAAAAAATACACAATGATATATAAACATCTAGTTATAAATATGAGATAGACTGAATGAATAGCATTTTGCTTAATATAAATAGGTGAAATCAGGTAGGTTCTCGCGCAAAAGAAATATCTTTTTATGACTTGAGGAATCTTGACTACCACCAAGTCACCAACATGTTTATTTGGTAGATAGCCTAAGGTTGATTGTTAAGAATAGCATAGCTATTTCTGAAACACTACTTCCAGAACACTACTGAGCAATTCCTTCCAGAAGACCCAACATTTTGCTTGAATCAAAGCTGAATTATGATAATCATCCACACAGACATGATAACAGAAAGAGATAATATTAATAATAACATAATTCATTAAATATGGTTGGTCAACAAGTTTCCATGTCATCCTTCTTTACTTATTTGTTGTACTCGGCGCAATAGATGCTGCAACAAAAAGATTGTAGGGTACTAGGGTTGCAAACCTTATGACACAAGCAAAGATGCAAATCTATAAACCGATATCACATAATCCTCTGTGCTCTATATGCCAGAAAAGGTCAAAGGGGTAATAAGAAACAATGGTACAGCTAGAAGAACAACAAAAAATTAACTTTCCCTGTCATTCTCAGACTCACTTAGCAGTAATCGATACGGTGTTGCAACATAAGTTGTTAAACATAGCTTGCTCAACATGTGCTGGCACCAGTTATCAGACGAAGTCTTAACATAAAAGATAGTCCTTAACAATGTTAACTACATTTTAAGTGAATCCTAGGCAATGTGAGATGGTTTTGCACACAAAATACATATAATTTCTTAGCAAACTATGCACTAAGGATATCTTGAACCCCTTGCAAATAGAACTGAACACCTAGCTCCCAAAATAGGAATTTATCACAAGATGTGGCTTTCCATTCCTATCATCATAAATAATACAAAATGTCAACACAGACAACCACAAAAAGCGAAACAAACTAAGCACAACCACCAATTTTGTCATTCTCATGGCAGACATTTAACAATAATACGACATAAATGCTATTAAATTTCAAGCTGGATTATTCTACACTAAAATACCAACAGGATGAAAAGGTCATCCAACTCTATCCTGGATTCCTGATTACATATGGCAATGTCCACCGTGTCCACAATCAAAAAGCTTGCGGACAATCCTTCTTGAAAATTAAAGCCATCCAGCATGATCAACAGGTTTATCAAAATTGCAACAACTACTGACGAATTTACCGCGAACTATAAAAAATATCGAATCTAACTACCCTAAACGGAAAACATCAATCCAACATTTTCACAATATATCACCTCCTTAGCAACTTCCACCTGTCCTATCAAGATGGGTAATTCCAAAATCCTGAACTAAATTTTGTCCCACATTACAACAACTTGCACAGCCTCATCAAATGCATCACCTTCAACCAATCCAACACCAAAAAAAACACTACCACGCTACAAGAGAACCTTTGTGGCACAAACTCGTCATCTAATTGATTTCTCAGCAATTTTCTACGGAATTCAGGGCCCACCGGACTTAAAATTCGAAACAAACCATAAGGGGGAGAAGCCACACCAGGTGATTAACGATATGGGAGCCGGAGGTGTTCCCCCGCGAGTTGCAGAACCACTTGCGGCAGGACGGCACGTTGCACCGCGCGACGCAGGCGGGGTTGTGGATCCCGCAGTACCGGCACGCGTGCTCCACGAAGTCGCCCTTGCCGTAGTCGTACCCGTCCTCCCCCGCGCCGGCGCCGGGGGTCTCCTCGAAGCTGAGCGCCGCGACCCCCGCGGCGAGCCCGTCCGCGTCCGCGGCCGACGCCCGCGCCTTGGACGCCGACGACCGCGGCGACGGCGAGGAGGACGAGGCCGGCGGGGTCGGGTCCTGCGGTGCGAGATCGGGGTCCGTGGAGGGCCCGGGAGGCGGGGGCGGCCAGGACGACGAGGAGGAGGGTGACGGGGCGGCCGCCGGCGGCAGCAAGGATCGCGCGGGCTGGGAGAGCTCCGGGAAGTCGGGGTAGTCGAAGTCGTCGCCCTGCGTGTTGAACTCCAGGAAGGTGTAGGCGTCGCCGGCGGCGGAGGCGGAGGGGTCGGGCTGCGAGGCCGTCTCGTAGAGGTCGGCGGCTGCGGCCGAGGAGGGCGGCTGCGTCGCCATCCCCGGCTAGGGTTAGGGTTTTGGTTCGGGAAGGAGGGAGACGAGGCGAATCGGGCAGGGTTCGGGGTCGGGGTCGGGGTCGGGGTCGGGGAGGAGAGATGGTGAGAGGTGGTGGGGGATTTGATTTGATTTGATTTAACCTTGCGGAGGTAGCGAGCGCCGAGTAGTAGTTACTATTAGCTTAGCTTCGCGTCGCGTGGAGTTGTGTCTGGGGACTTGGGGGGGTTGGGGGGTGCACGAGGGGGAGATTGGAGTGGGCACAGCCTACGACTACGAGAATATGTGATGAGTTAGAGTTGGTGCGGGCTTACGACGGGACGGGAGCTTTTAAGTGGGCCGCACGTGTCAGCCACGGAGAAGTATCGTGGCAGGGATGATCTTGAGGTTCCGGCGACCAGTGTGCTCACAAAACATCCCTAACCCCTATGCTATTGTTTCTCCTCTTGAACAAAAGAAAATGCAAGAAAACTAAAAGCCAACCACTTGGTACATACCACTCCCCAACCAGAAGTCCTGGGATCTCAACGTGTCCTTGGGCCTTTGAGGCTAAGTGAGGACGAGTCGATGAACCTCGAAGCTAGCTCCGACATGATCGACAATGGCAGCAAAACAGCTGATATTTATTGTTAACGACGGCCGCGTTCTAAAACTCCTAAAGACCATTAGTGGGAGACATTGCTCCCACCATAGCCTCAACCTGCTATTCTCCGACTGAACACCGGTGAGGAGAGGAGAGGAGAGGGGCCTCCGGTGGCAATAAGAGGAGAGGAAGTGGGTTTCTTTTATTCTTCTTTTTTGCATTGGCAAAGAATGAGAGGCATATGGGTTGGTGTTTTCCAAAATGTCTCTATTTCTGTAGATTTATAGATATGTCGTCCTGCTTGGCTGAGAAAGGTCAGTATGTGTTGTCTTGTGCCTTCTTTTATTCTTAAAGCCGTCGTCGAAAAGCAGTTGCGACAGACCTAGCAGTTTGTTTGCGTACGGAATCCATCATGTAAGTATGATAGGTTCTAAAATCCATATTTTTCTTATTGTGCATAGTTGCTATTTGTCTAAGTGCATTTTGCGTCCACTACATTGAATAGGCCGGTACGGAGAAAATGTGATGATGTGACCCTCCCATACATCACTACTTTTTTTAGAACATCATACACCATTGTTTGTACTTAGCTTTAATACAGATTAAGATTTTGATTCAATGCTATGCCACTACGGCAGCAGCAAGAAGTCAAGATGGCAAGCTTTAATACAAATTAAGATTTTGATTCAATGCTATGCTACTACGGCAGCAACAAGAAGTCAAGATGGCAAGCATAGTAGTACCTCAAAGGTCAAGTGTAGTAGTACAGATTTTATTCGTATGGTGGGAATGCAGAAATATGACATGTGAGGGTGTGTTTAACGCATGCAGGAATTTGTAGGAAACTATGTAAAACATATAGAATTCCCATGTTACAAACATGACCAGCCACTCCCATGTTACAAACATGACCAGCCAGTCTGACGATGATATAATAATTTTTAATTAATTAAATTATTTATATGTAATTTTACTATAGATAATAATATCTCTTGTACAACCTTTAAGGGTGCCATTCAATATCAATAACGAGGGAGATTATAGACACCTAGTAATCGTAAGTTTTCTACGACCTCCCTATATAGTCGCAAGCAATCCTATTGCCACTTCATGGTCATAAGTTTTTCTACGACCACCTATTGATCGTAAGTCTTACTATGATCACCTCATGGGCGTAAGCTTTACTACGACTATGTCATTAACAACCACCCTATAGTCGGTAACAACCACGAAATGTGGATCCAATCGACTAAGGACAAATGTATGTTGTGTTTAATACACGCGGTAGTTAATATGTGTTGTTATTTCCTAAGATAACTATACCTATTAAACCTCTGTCTCTAATATAACTGCAAGCGACGTGGGGGATATGTCTATAACAATAACCGCTATTGAACGTGTGCATTGCATCAAATGTTAAGGTGCGTCTTGACATGCACAACTGTCACCCCTTCATGCGCTATATATGGAGTAAAGTCGGTGGACAGAGGGGAGAAGGGATTCGACAGATACAACGAGAGACAAAGTCATCAAACCCTAGTTTTAATGACTTCCTCCATGTTGTAAACATAATAAAAACAGCAACACAGGAATGGGATTATTATTGTCTCAAGAGACGGCCTGGACCTATATAAAATTCACGTGTCCTTTTCTGTGTTGTTTCGCTTTAGAGAGCCCCCAGCATTCATTCACAAAATTGATACTAAAACATCGACAGTTAACGCCATTCGTAGGGACTTGGATTTCTCCTTTCTTTTTCGACAAATTGTCTTTTATTTCAACTCTAATGCTTTCATGGCATGAGAGTGAAATGAGAAGAATTGGTTTGATTTGGTGGACTACGCGGGACTCGACATGGATGTCTGCTACGAGTACGGACAAAGCATCATTTCATCTTACGGCAATGCCAGTTCCAAGAATCTTTTACCAGACCTAGGGAACCATGCCACGGACAAGGTTGATGAGGGAGTCCTCTCCCCCGCAACATTACGCCCAGATGGGGAACCAGAATTCTCATAGGGCACGTGTCCAACCGACCAGGATCAGAATCGCACCCACGGAGAGTGCTGAACATAGTGGGGGTTCCTCATCCAAACGTTCAAGCCCATCTGAGGCCATCCGATCTGGCACAAACAAGTCTTGGAATCCATGATTACGGGACTCGATCAACACCTATAACCGTCACCCTTCGGCTAAGAAGTGTGGTTGAACCTGCTTCAACTGCGAATTTGACCATACTCCCACAAGGTTCACCTTCAACCGGAAATGGTTATAACCCGGAATTTCCCTTCCTGGAGGGGATTTCTCCAAGTCGCGAGGCGTTGTCCTCCGACTACTCCTCAAGTCAGGAGGACTCAGCCGCAAGTGAGGACAATAGCTCCCAGGAGGTTTTTATCATCTCCTCCTATCCTAATCTCTCTCCAACAGACAAGACCAGGGTTGCTTCCCATCGCGTACCCGCTTCGGGATCTCATGGTGATGGTGAGAACACCTTCGGTGACGACTAGGATCTCCACGTTCACGAGCGTGGCCGAAATCCTAGAAGTGATCGCTCTCTACCAAGGCACACTTTGGCTAACTCGGATGTCGATGATCCTGAAACCACCAGGAGAAGAAGAATTGCTACCTAGAGATCCTTGCCTGGGCGCACCCAACACCAGTCATAGAAAGTTCAATAACTTCAACGAATTAATGACCTGATTGAAAACCTAGCTTAGAAGCTTGGACAAGCGCTAGGCTACAACCTCTTCGCTTAAGATATCGCACGAAAACTTTGAGACACAATGATTAGGCTCGAGCAGAATCGACAACACCGTCCTGGAAGTCGTACCAGGACAACTCCATCGAACGCTAGTCTTTTAAACAACTCTCCTAGTGGAGAATGGCAGAACCACAAATTTGGTCGATCTCCCGACCACGACACTGGTCAGAGAAGAGTTTCGCCAACAACTGATGATGGACCAGCTCCTAGGGGAGGTGGTCGTTCACACTTCTTCCAATAAATCTGATCCAGCAGATGGAGCACGAGGAGTATTATCCTTGTAGGACTGAGATCTATGATAGATCATGTCCATTTACCACTGGTATTGTCGAGTACGAGCGTCTTGTGATGTCAACCCTTTTTCCTGCAAAGAAGACATTATGATATCATTACTGGGTGTTGGGCGTTTTCGCCTGACCTTCGAGTAGTTTGCTGCTGGCCGCCCCGATTCCGACCAGTGAACATGGAGAAGTTTGATGGGTCACAAAATCCCACCGAGTTTTTTAAATATATACCACCGCAGTTCGAGCAACAGGAGGAGGAGAACATGTCATGACCAACTACCTTTCTACGGTGCTCGAAGGATCTGCTCGATTGTGACTGTTAAATCAGCCATAAGAGTCGATCTATTTGTGGCAGCATCTCTGCGACCTACTGCTAGCTAACTTCCAGGGCACTTACAACCGCCTTGGAAAAGAGGATGACCTGCACATAATGCGACATGATTCTCACGAGACCCTATGCTAATTTATCAGGTGTTTCAGTCAAGTTCGCATTGCAATTCCTGAAGTTTCTGATTCTTATGTCATCAGGGCTTTCAAGCAGGGAGTCCACAATCAAAGGATCACAGAGGATATCACTCTAAATCCTCCAACTACCATCACCAAGCTCTTCGAAATGGTCGACCGCTATGCGACATCAATAGAAGCAGTTGAGTAGAATCGCATAATTGATCGTGACGATAAGAATACTCGAGGAGTGGGAAAATGCAGTAAGAAGAAAGATAAAAAGGTTGGGAAATCCAAAGGCAAGACTAAAATCCAATAACCTCGGGTCAAAAGCTCTAAGGAGGTCTTAGCCGTGAGCGACAAGAAGCCTCGAAGCTCCAACTCATACTCCGACCGGGGCAAAAGCAAGTGTCCCGAACGGAAGAATGACAAGCCTAGGTAGTATCCTTTTCACAAAAAAGAAGGACACGACTTTCGCAACTACTGAGTTTTTCAACAAAACTCGATGATTACTACTCCGACAAGGGACTGGTTCCTAAACTCGAAGAGGTGGGACAAACAAGCTGTCAAAAATAGTCGGATGATGATGAGATGTCATTTCAAGATCCAGAATACACCATTGATCACATCTATGGGGGATCTTCAGCATATGAGTCGAAACGACAGCTCAAACCTGTCGAATGTGAGGTAAATTCTATCAACCCTCCTATGTCAATAAAATATCAAAGTGGTCAAAATAAACATTTTATTTGAGAAAGGTGACTGTCTTATTCCTTCTACTAGACCTGATCATTTTTTATCATGGTTGAGCCCGCCATCAGCAACTGTCGAGTCAATCGTGTGTTAGTTAATAGTGGAAGTTCATTAAACATACTCTTTTACGAGTTCCCTGGACGAAATGCAAGTTCACAGGACAAAGATCAAACCAATATGGTACTCATTTTATGGGATCGTATCGAATCATCGGCCAAACATATTGATCAAGTTTTCCTTCCTGTTACGTTTTGGTCGTCAAACAATTTCAGGACGAAAAAAATCTCTTTTGACGTGGTCGATTTCGACACATCATACAATGTCATTCTTAGTCGACCAACTCTGGCATGATTCCTACTGACTGCTCATTATGGTTATCAATGTCTTAATATGTTAGGTCCCAAAGGAGTCATCACAATCCGTTGTGATAAAAAAAGATGATGCTTATATGCGGCCGTAAGTCCCTCGAGATGGTTAACCAAATACTACCTCGAGAAGTAAGCAAAGTGCAACCTTCGACCAAGCAGTCAAAGTCTAAGGGCATACTTGAAATGGTTGTAGCTTTCCTGAAAAGTGGCTTCCGGTTGTGTTTGCAGGGCTAAACGGTTGGTCTGAAGAGGTTTGTGTTTGACCGTCTGGCTTTTAAATAGGCTGACTGCAGCTTCTGAAATAAGAAATGTCTGAAATGCTCATGAGACAAGTAATAGCATGTCTAATGTCATTTAATGACAATTAACACAATCGACGACAATTAACAACATTTAACGGCAACTAACACTCCAATTAACATAACAAGAACTAACGACAATTGCTGATAATTAAGGACAAACTAACATAATTGATGACAATTAATGCTCCAATTACCGCAATTAATGACATTTCAGCATCCAACCCAACAATTAGCTTTGGGCTGTGGATCCCAACAAAATTATTTGACAACAAAAAATCCTTGAATTTCTGCATAATATCCAACAATGATTTACATTTTTAAACAAATAAAAAAACATTACATTTTATAGGAATATACATAATAAAAATTCATTTCTTGGAGCATCCACATACCAGTATACATATTAGTATATTACATAAGATGGAGACATGAATTAATTAAAAGGCCGACATGGGCTAGGGTTGGGCATCTCCGGTGGTTCGAAACATTCTCGCTTGACATCTCAGGTGCCACTTTCTTGGCGAATCCATTTCATTGAAATTGAGTGGCAACATCCCAATTTTATGTGGAAATAGCCCTATTGGTACGAGAGGCTATGGTATCCAGCTGTATGAACTGCACAAATAGGAAGGAATTTACATAGCTGAGATACCTTGTCTGAGCATCCCAAAGTGATTTACACATGGTTAAAGATGTTACAACATATTTCTTCAGACTTCAGACAAATAAATGCTATACAAAAAGAGATGGTTACTTCAAGCTATACAGTATTATGCAAGGACTAAACAGCGCGAGCACACTACTAAGTATGAATTTGCGGCTTTGTAAAAAGAGCAATCAGTAATGAAGTTGAATAAGCTTCTGTTGCAAGTCACAGCAATTCAGATCTTCAAAAAAATGTGTACCCAACAGAACATAAAATTTAACTACATGCAAAGCACACTAAAGTCCTTAAACCTCCCATCTTAAGAGCAGACAAGAAAGTCATTTCTAGTGAAAATGGTAAAGTATTTTGCGGATCTGCTTGACAAGCTTGTAGTTTTCAAGGCACTTTCGGATGTGAAGTTGAGGAGTTTAGCATAATTTTCAAAGAAAAGATTAAGTCTTCACTTAGTCTGCTTACAGTAACATAAGCTAGCAACAACAGCTATATAAAATTGGATCAGACACAACCATTCAAGGAAAATAATGCAACAAGAATTTGAGTGCAATGTCAAAGAGGGACGTTACAGAAACAATCATTGCAGTAAAATGCATAGAGGAGGATCAAATGAACTTCCATAAATATGCACCAGATCTTCATTACCTTGGTAAAATCCAAAGGACTAGAATGTGTCGTGTCACTATTTTTGTTCATGCGCTCTACAACATTTGAATTCAATGTTTTGAACAAATCCTTCAGAAAGAAACACCGTAAGAGACATAATACATAACAGAAAATTCAACAAAAAATGTCAAGAGGGTGGTAAACATGAAAAATTGATGTATCAGATGATTCACATAGCTAAATATGCTCATGCAGTATCACGTCTAAATTGGCCAAGGCGAACAGAGCAATTTTTCTATCCAGCCCAAACCAAAAATTCACATCTAGCCGATCATGTTATGAAAATTGATGTCCTAACTTCAGACATCTTATGTTTAGTATGAACAAATTATTTATGCATATAACCATATAACAGTGGAAGAATCAACTAGCCTATGTAGCTATGCTTAACAAGAAAGTAACGCGGTTTGAGAGGACCAGAATGAGAATTCCGTGACAGACATGTTCAAACATATCATATTAAATATGGAGCAAGAAAACAATCGATTCCTAACCCATAAAAACCTAAATTGTATTGATCAGACACACATAAATATATTATAATTAGACAAAATAAAACAAAAATGTAATTGGTAGGAGGAGGGAGGAGGGGCGGTGGCGTTGGCGCGGGAGGAGGAGGGCGGCGGCACCAGGGGAGGGAGGAGGAGGGCTGCGGTGCCAAGGGAGGGAGGAGGAGGCGACGGGCTGCAGAGGAGGGAGGCTGTGCGGGCTTCCGTGCTCGTCTAGTTAGAGTCGGAGTCGGAGGAGGGAGGCGGCGCAAGCAGCCGCTCGTCGGGTCATAGTTGGAGAAGGATGGCCCAGATCCGGTCAGAGAGATCAAATCTGGTGGGCGGAGGCACCGGATCCAGGGAGGAGGGAGATGAGGTGCCGGCGCAGGAGGAGGGCGCCTCATGGGGGGGGGCGAGGCGGGAGGAGGGCGCCTCATGGGGGAGGGGGAGGAGGGTGGTAGTCGAGTGGGGGAGGAGGAGTAGGGCGGCGACCGCGTCGGGAGGAGGGAGAGAGCGGTGGTGGCTCGGGGGAAGGGAGGAGGGAGGCGGCGCTGGGGCGGGAGGAGGAGGGTGGGCGGTGGAGGCGGCGAGGGAGGAGGACGTGCGCATGAGGGAGGAGGACGGGAGTGGGCGACGGAGGTGGGCTTGGGAGGGAGGCGGGTGGCTAGGGTTTGCAGGCAGGCGGATGGGCGGAGGGAGGGGTTTTGTGCGGAGGGGCAAACACGGGCAATTACCCCTAACTTGGGGGTAAACTCGGAACAAAGGATGTGGGAAGCGCGGGAAGTTGTCGAAGGGCAGCTTCCGACTTTTGCCTTTTTACCATTAGACGTGGCTTCCAGCTTCGGGGAAGGTCGTGCACAAAAGTCGCCCGTTTGGTTCGGCTTTCGGCTTTTTCGAGTGAAAAGCCAAAGACGAAGCCGAACCAAAAGGTCCCTAAAGTTGTTCTAAAGCCGAACGCCCAAGTCAAAGAAGTTCTACTAAATTCAGAGGAACCTTCATGGACATTCACATCAAAGTCGCTCTAGGCCTGGCATAGGAAGACACATTCGTCACCTTCCTCCGAGCAAACGCAGATGTCTTCACGTGGTAAGCATTCGACATGCCCGAAGTCCCTAGGGAGGTGATCGAGCATATGCTAGCTCTACGACCCGACAAGAAGCCCATAAAACAAAAAAAAATATAGCAATTTACACCTGATTGATAAGATGATATCAAATTAGAATTGGATAAGTTACTTAAGACAGGTTTCATAAAAGAGGTCGACCACTCAGAGTGGTTGGTCAACCCTGTAATGGTTAGGAAGTATAATGGTAAATGGTGTATGTGTGTAGACTTTTACTGATATAAATAAAGCTTGTCCAAAAGATGATTTCCCCTTCCTTGTATCGATCAGTTAGTGGATTCTACTCATGGTTGTGAAATATTAAGTTTCCTAGATGCATACTTTTGTTATCATCAGATAAGTACGTGTTTAGACGATGAAGAAAAATCACATTTATTACACCATTTGAAATATTTTGCTATGTCAAAAATATCATTTGGTCTTAAAACTGATGGTGCTTCCTTCCAACGTTTGATGCAAAAGACCTTCCTTCCTCAACTAGGCCGAAACTTGGAAGCCTATGTTGATGGCCTGGTCATAAAAAGCATACAACGTCTTAATCATATTTTCGACCTGAAAGAAATGTTCGACAACCTCGAAAAACACCAGTTGAAACTCAATCCTGAGAAGTCTGTGTTCGGAGTATCTTCATGAAATTTACTTGGATTCCTTGTCTCTGTGCGAGGAATCAAAGCAAACCATCAAAATATAAAGGCCATTGAACAAATGCATCCTCCGGCCACAAAGAAAGAAGTCTAGAAACTCACAGGATGCATGGCAGCTTTAAGTCGTTCATCGCATGACTGAGAGAAAAGGGACTCCCTTTTTTAACTTTTGAGTAAACATGACGGTTTCGAGTGGTCAGAGGTGGCAAACAAAGCCTTCAAGGATGTCAGAGAGATATCTTATGAGTGTCCCTGTTCTGATTTCTCATAAACCGGAAGAAACACTCTTAATATATCTAGCTGCTACGCCACAAGTAGTAAGCGTGGTACTGGTCGTCGAACGTGAAAACATTCAACGATCAGTTTACTACATTAGTGAAGTTTTACATGGGCCTAAGGAGTGTTACCCTCGGGTCCAAAAACTTCTATATACACTCCTCATGTCTTCGAGGAAACTGGGGAATTATTTCCAAGCGCACAAGTTAATCATACCATCTGAGTTTCTCTTAGGAGAGATCCTCCAGAACAGGGAAGCAGCGGGGTGCATGGCAAAGTGGCCGGTTGAACTTGGGGAGTTTGACCTCCTTTTTGTGTCTCGGACGGCCCTTAAATCTCAGATCTTGGTATATTTTGTCACCGAATGGATAAATTCTGAACCTGTTCAGGGACCCTAGTACGAATACCACAACCAATGGACAATGTACTTCGATAGGTCACTTACGCTGAGTGGCTCAGGAGCTACTTGGTACCTCCAACAAGAGAAATCTTAAAATATGTTATTCAACTAAACTTTTCAGCTACTAACAATGTGGCAGAATATGAAGGATTATTGGCTGACATACAAACAACGCAAGCGCTCAGGATTCGACGACTACTTGTAAGAGGAGACTCTTAACTGGTCGTGAATTGGGTCAAAAAAGAGTACCATTGCTCTAATCCGACCATGTCTCAGCACTTATCAGAAGTCAGGAAGCTTGAAAAACGTTTTTTAAGTTTTGAGGTACAATATATCCATCGAAAGGATAATTTTCTTACTGACTAGTTAGCTCGAATAGCTTCTTCCCGGTCACAAGTACAACAATGAGTCTTCTTGGAATAGTTCCAGAAGCCGTCCCTGGTCAAAATACCAAAGACATCTCCTATTGAGACAGCCTCCTTAGAATACGAGTATGTTTGGATGAACCCCATCTACGAGTATCTTTAGAAGTGTATAATACTCAATGACGATCTTGAGGTTGATCGTTTATCTCGTAAGGCCAAAATATATACCTTGGTCGATATAGTCCTCTACAAACGAGGTACTCAAGGGATTCTCATGAGATGCATATCGCAAAAAGAAGGATTAGATCTCCATCAAGAAATACATTGAGATATATGTGGGACTCATGCTTCCTACAGAATGTTGGTCGGAAAAGTATTTCGACAAGGTTTCTACTAGCCAAGAGCCTTCCATGATGCTCAAGAGCTTGTTAAGAAGTGTGTATAATGCCAGTTTCATAGTAGGCAAATACACCAAACAACTCAAGCATTACAACCCATACTTCTTTCTTGGCTTGTTGTGACCTGGGGTCTCGATATCCTAAGACCGTTCCTAAAAGCACCAAGGGGTTTTGAGTTCCTTTTGTGACTATTGATACGTTCACAAAATGGATTAAAGCCAAACCTATGACTGGGATAACAACGGAAGCAGCCAAGAAATTTATGATGAAAAATATGATCACTCGATTTGGTGTGACAAGTCGGATCATAACAGATAATAGTACATAATTTTCTACCGCAAAATTCTAAGAATTTTATGAAGAATTGGGTACCAAGCTATGCTATGCCTCTGTCGCCCATCCACAAAGCAATGGGGCAGTCAAAAGGGCAAATGAACAAATTATGCAGAGAATCAAAATTCGAGTTTTCGACCAGCTTTTAAAGCTCTCAGGGGCTTAGGTAAAAGAAGTATCCTCAGTATTATGGTCAATTCACATGACTACTAGTCGGGCTACAGGCGAAACACCATTTTTCTTAATTTTTGTGCTTAAGCTATGCTTCCAGCTGAACTAAACATTCGGTCGATAAGGATCGAAACCTAGAATGACTCTGGCCAAGAACAACTTCAAGCTAATAACATCAATCTACTCAAAGAAAAGAGGAACCAAGCCTTAATCCGTTCGGCAGTCTACCAACAAGCCCTATGCAAATACTATGATCGTAAGGTCCAAACTTGCAGCCTTGTTGTATGTGACTTTGTATCGGAAAATATTCAATCCCAGTCTAATCAGAATAAAATTTCCTCTAAATGGGAATGTCCTTATAGAGTAGTCGAAGTGACGCGACCAGGCTCGGTACAACTAGTAATGGAAGATGGTAGATTTCTTTTTGATTAATGGAACATCGACCAATTGCGAAAGTTCTATGTGTAACCTCGCATTCTCAATAATTTTTTTGTTTTCTTAAATCTTTATTGTCTTAAAATATCCATTGAGCAATGCTTTGATAATTTTTTCGATCACCTTTTAATGCACTTGGTTTTCCTTACACTGGTCGAAGGAAGGTAACATCACCTAGTCGAAGTCTTTCCTCTCTGCATGTGGTCTCGCTCACTAGAAGGAACTTCCTACCGTCGATCTATTCCAAACTTTAGCTGCCAATACAAGGAAGATAAGTTCAACAAAATATGGTTGAAATAATTTTAAGCAAACACTTTTTAATAATTTACTTAGTTTCTTTACTTTATTTTATGGAGACATTTGCAAACAATAGCATCTTGTCTAGAAGAGCTAGAGCAAACGGGATTGAGCTATCAACATATGATGAGACTAAAGCTACTAGACAAGACTCCTCTTAATAGTACGATAATCTATACTAGCAATCCGGCCTTCCAATCAAACACCGAGATCGATTGAAGACTAGGAAAACATCCTTAGCTTATGCCAGTCATAGCTTTGCCTTGAGCATCCATCTTGGAGTGATCACTTGATGACGAACATCTCCATTCCAAGTCTGAGTTCTTGACTTGACAATCATCAATACCTGATGATTTCCTTTACTCCAAGTTCTTGACTCTAATATCATCAACACATGATGATCTTCTTCACTTCGAGATCTTGTCTTGAATATCATCAACACGTAATGATTTTCTTTACTTTGAGATCTTGTCTTGACTCTCACTAACACATGATGATATCATTCGTCCTGAATCTTGACTTGATAATTATCAACACATGATGATTTCCTTTACTTCAAGTTCTTGATTTGATTATCGTCAACACATGATGATCTTCTTCACTTCGGGACCTTGTCTTTTATATAATCAACACATGATCATTTTTCTTTACTTCAAGATCTTATCTTGATGACAATTAACTCACGATGCCACAGAAAGGTTTCATCATTATGGGACTCAAACTGTTTTACCAACTCATGGAAAATATTAGTACCTAAATTACGTCTTTGGTGAACTTGAACTCCTGAACTTCTTTTCTTTCTTTTGTGCAGATCTTCTGGAGTTCTGATCGTTTTCGACCAGTCCATTCCGGAAGATCAGGTGATCGAGGGCACCTCCGACTGAAGCTTTCCTCAGGTTAGAATCCATAAGGAGGAAGTAGTTAGGAGAACCCCGAGCAAGCTTCAGTGCCAGAACCTGATTTGGATTCTGTGGTGATTATTACCCCATCAGAAGAGGTAGAAATCCCTACAGACACCCAACAGGTTCCGACTTCTGCAAGCAACCCTTCCCAAACTAACAAGTTTCCTTTTTCTCCTCGATTTATCGAGGATAAGGAGCTTGATAAAGTTTGAGGGAGAACATCAGACAAGCCAAGACGAGTCCTGATAAAAATTTTGCCGATTATAATGGCGTGGCAATTCGGGTAAGTATCTGCAACCTTTCCCTTAATTTCTCTTAAAGTTTTATAGGAAACTTAAGGAAGAATGCTATCTATGTAGCACATGGTCGAGAACTTCGCTGTGGTCGGAGGACTGACCCAGCGGAAAGAAGATCGAGCGTAACTAGTCGTAGAGTTGACTTAGTATCTCTTATAATCATCCCTGCCTAACGCTCGTTTTGC
The DNA here is from genome assembly GCA_036346395.1 of Hsuehochloa calcarea. NCBI lineage: Eukaryota > Viridiplantae > Streptophyta > Magnoliopsida > Poales > Poaceae > Hsuehochloa > Hsuehochloa calcarea. The sequence goes on from CM070606.1 coordinate 27,379,003, forward strand.
TTATGCAGAACAAAACTAAGCGCTAACCAGAGCAAAGAAAGCTCTAGAATTTGAGCAAAACAAGGAGGCAGCTCTTATGCTTAATCTCGATGAGAAAATCACATCACTTAATAAAATATTTTTTGATATGGGATCAAGATCGAGTTTGCCCTCCCTAAGAGATCCAACGAAAAAGGTGACTTACCTGGGCCATCTTCTGGAGGATCTTAAGTGCCTGCTTAAGACTACTAGAGAGAATTATGCCTAGTCTATAAAAGAATCGATTGCCAGCGGAGTTAGTTTCGCTCTGGCGAAACTGAAGGTTTCCGACCCCTCCACTAATCTTCAAGCTATTGAGGAGGATTTCAACTGCTTGTCTGAAGAGGCGACCAAGTTTCTCAAGGAAGTAAGACCTCTTGGAGACAAAGTTGCAGAAGAAATAGAGGTCGGATCTCCGTCAAGCAGTGATTAGTTGGGCGATCTCCAGTAGAAATGCAATGTAAAGATATATGAAAATGCAAAACTTACTGTCGACGATCAAATCGCCGATCTTATGAATATATGAATGAAAAGAGGAAAATAGCGCGTATCTTCTAGAAAGTAGTGAGACTGCTTTTTATTACTTTGAACTGGCTATTACATTGAGTGTATATAACTTAGACTAAAGACTAATTCGGGAGTAAAAGGCTTTTGAGAGTGTCTCCCAAATGATCTTCACTGTTCCGCCCCCTAACTTCAGTCCGCATTCCTCCTTATGTTGTCTCTGGAGGGGATGCCTGTTCGGGAAGCAACGCGTCTGGTCGAAGAGAGGTGTCAGTTGATAATGTATCAACTGTTGTGCGGTTATATGTCAATGCATCATGTAAACGTACTCCAGTATCGTAGCGTCGCGTGGTATGGAATATATAGCACATGTTCCATTTGTCACACGGTAAAGCATATGTCTGGTCGTAGATCCAGACATCAGTTCAAAACCTTGTGAGCATTTGACTGGTCGGAGACTAGGTTTGGAACCATGTCCGACCAGATTGGGTACTATGTAACCTCTGGAATTCTTACGACCAGTGAGGTCGTTAGCCCTAGGGTTTACGACCATGAAGACGTACGGTCTCTATATACTAAATAATAAATAGAGGTTTTAATCCTCGTCAGCTAGCCCCCGAACTTTAAATGAATTGGTCGTATAGACGCTTACTCCCGATGCAATCGTATCGGGCAGACCCCTCATTAAATGTCGTGGTATTCGAGGCGGTCCGTATTCATTTTTAAAGTTCAGAAATTGCCTTGGAAGTTGAAGGAACTCTTGGTCCGCTGGTCAAAAATGGATTTTAGTACGTTGGATTTTCCCCATAAACGGTTACAGTGTTGTCGCTATAAAATGCCCCTTAGCCCTGTGTGTTAGGGTTTCTACGCCTTTTGCTTTCCTCTTCATCTTCCAAGAGACCATCTCCGATCACCTTTGAATTCTTCACCCGAAAGAAATCACCATGTCGGATCTTATTACCAACTGGTCGATCTCCGATCTGAGCGAGAAGAAACTTGAAGGTCTGGAAAAGGTTGGGCTATTACCCGACAGAAATATGATCACGTGGAGATCAGCGTTTGGGGAACATTCTCCAAGTGGTGAGGATGGAGAAATTCCTGTTTTTCTCGCATATATCGAATGCGGCTTCAGACTTCCAGTTCACTCCTTTCTTTCTCAAGTTTTGGAGTATTATGGAGTTAAACTGATCAATCTGGCCCCCAACGCCATAGCCAACCTCAGCATCTTCGTTTACCTCTGCGAAGCGTACCTGGGAATTCCAGCAACCCTGGATCTCTTCAGGTACTACTACAGATTGGTGAATGCGAAGAAGACGACCCGTACACCCGGAGAGTGTACCTTGTGTCTCCATGACGGGAAGGCTAAGGAGAACATTCCAATATACTCCAAGTCTTCATGGTCGTAATGGAAGAAGAGTTGGTTTTACATGAAGATCACACAACGTGATGGCCTTTATTACAGCGGTAAAAAGGCTATCAAGATCCGCAATGGCGTTCCTCCTCGAAGAAGGAGGGGAAAATTGGGAGATGGGTTGAAACCATCCATCTCCTGAGTGTGAGGGGTTTGACATCCTGGCATGTGGTGAGGGACTTCTCCATGCGGAGAATCAGTCCTTTGAAGGCCAGAGCTCATTCGATGCTCTGGTATATTGGTCGTGACGATACGACCAAGGATTCTAGGGAAGGTAAGTTCCAGTAAGAATCCGACCAGTATATCTTTCTGGTCAAATGCTCTTATAACCCTAAGACCTCTCTTTTTGTTACACCTTTGTCTTCTGATGAAATCAGAAGACGTATCAGAATGATCTGTGCTGGAGAGCCTAATGAGAAGGCTGGTTTCCCTTTGATCTTAGCAGTGACTACTGCTGAAGAGAGGGCCGAGAGACTTCGGGTAAGCATGATAATTATTTTCCATCTTTACAATCTTTTCCGATCGGTGTTTACCTAAAAATTCTCTTTGATATGTAGTCGGTTGGTCTAAGAATTGATGAGGCCACGGAGACCTGTGAGCCAATTGACGAACCGACCAACCTTACGATCACTAGTGATCGTGTAGGGGTAGGTAACCGAAGGAAATACTTTTTGTTTAGATGAAAAAGATATGTTCATCACCCGACTAACTTTGTTTTGTTGAATCAGGCGGCAGTCATTGAGTCCCATGCAGTTGTTCAAGATTTGCCAAGGGCCGTTGAAGCAACTGCTTTGGTGACTGATGAACCTACACCTTCCGATCTAACGATCAGGGATTCTACTCTCGACCAGTTAGTTGAAAGTATTACATCTGATCGTTCATTGAAGGATGCAGAGGGTACAACCAACCCTACCAGTTCAAAACTAGAAAAATTTGTTGAAAAGAAAAGAAAAGCTAGCGCGCTTCAGAGTCAAGATAAAAAAGATAACCGGGTATGTTGTAAATTAAATTATCATATGAATGCATACCTTTTATATTCTTGGCGATCTTGAACTTTGAACTTCCTTTCCTTTGCGCAGACCTGTTGGAGTTCCAGTCGTTCCCGATCAGGTTATTCCAGCAGGTCAGGTGATCGAGGGCACCTCCGACCAGGGCTTCCTCAGGCAAGAAATCATGAGGAGGAAGTGGTTAGGGAAGCCCCCCGAGCCTGCTTCAGTGTTGGAATCTAATTTGAATCCTGCGGTGATTTTTACTCCGTCAGCAGAGGTAGGCATCTCTGCAGACCCACAGGAGATTCCAACTTCTGAAAGGAACTCCTCCCAGACTAACAAGTTTCCTTTCTCTTCTCGATTTATCGAGGATAAGGAGCTTGATGATGTTTGGAGGAGAGTATCAGATCGTCTTGCAAAGGCGAATCCTGATAAGATTTTTGCCGATTATAATGATGTGGCAATTCAAGTAAGTGTCCTCAACCATTCTTATAGTTTTCTTGAAGTTCACAAGAAACTTTAAAGAAAAAATGGTATTCATGCAGCATATGGTTGAAAATTTTGCTGCGATCGCAGGACTAACCGATCGGATTAAGAATCTAGAGCAAAAACATTCCGAACTAGAAAGTAAGAACTTTCTTCTTAATTTGTCTTTTGCTAAGACTTTTCTTTCTTCTTTTAACTATCCTCCCTTATCAAATTTGATAGATTTGAAGAAAATAAAAGAAGAAGCTTTGGCTGAAAAAACTAGAAGAATAAAGCTTGAAGAGGAAATTCAAGCCAAAAATCGGTCGATCGAAAAGTTGACGATCAGATATGAAAAATACCAGGAAAAATCCAGGAAGAAGGCCGAAGGTAACTTAGTCGTAGACTTGACTTAGTGTCTCTTCTGTTCCTTTTTAGCTTAATATTTGTTTTACTTAAGCAGAACAAAATCAAGCTTTAACCAAAGCAAAAAAAGCTTTGGAATTTGAGCAAGACAAGGGGGCAACAGTTATGTTTAACCTTGATGAACAAATTACTGCACTCAACAAAATGATCTTTGATATGGGATCAGGATCAACGTTGCCTTCCTTAAGTGATCCAATGGAAAAGGTAAATTACCTTGGTCACCTTTTGGGGACCTTAAGTGCTTGCTGAAAACTACAAGAGATAATTACGCCCATGTAATACCCCGGAAACGAAAAGAGTAAAGAATCGAATCGAGTAATTTGAATGGAAGCCGGGGAAAAAAAAGACAATTAAAGGAGTAGAAATTCCTGAAAAAATAGAAGGGGTTTTCCATAAACTGTCAACAACCTGGGCCTGGGCCACGGCCCAGGAGGGGCCCATGTGGTGGCCGGCCATAAGGGGGGGGTCCCACCCCCCCAAACCCTAAACTCCACATTTCTCTCCCCCTCCCCCCTTTGGAGCCGCCGCCCCCCCTTCCCCCTTCCTGTGCACCGCCTTGTGCATCGATTTTTGGTAAGATGCGTTCGTTTTCTGTCCTGTTCATCTCTTAGAAAGTTGTAGGTATTGTTCTTAGCTTTCCATAGCCACCGAGATCACGTGATTCCGCCTTACGGTTTAGGAGATATGATTTTTTTAGTGCGTGCTGCTCTGTCTGTCTGACGAAAAGGATCTGTCAGCTTGATCCTAGGTTTTGATTTAGTTAGAGGTATTTCCAGAACCTCCACCCAAATAAGTTATTGTATCCCTTTAAATTATATTTCAAACCTGATAAAGATCATCTCCATTGGATCTGTATAATAAAAGTTATGATATTTTCTTTACCACTGTTCTGAATTCTGAGCAGATCTGAATTCTGGGCAGATAAATGTTAGTGTTTTCATCTATTGTTTAGACTACTGTAGAGGCTGAATCTGGGGTTTTTCCCTTCTCGAGTTGTATTCCTGGGAACGTTAGCTTTCTTTTGGCACCGAGATCAGGAAAATCCGATCTGTAGTTTGGGAGATATGAATTTTTTATTACGAACTGTCCGGTCTGTCTGAAAACTGAGGTCAGTAGGTTTGTCCCTCGGTTTTGTTCAAATTAGGGGCCGAATCAAAACCTTCACCCAACTAAGTTATTTTATCCCTTAAAATTATCTTTCCAAGCTGATAAAAATCATTCTCATTGGATCAATAGGTTGAAAGTTACGCCATTTTCTTTATCTCTGATCTGTATTCTGGACAGACGTAGATGGGTTGTGTTTAGCTGATAATTAGCCCTCTGTTTTGGCCGAATCAGGGGATTCCGACAACTAATGTTTTGTAGCCTGATCTGTTAAGATTCAGTGAGCACTAGTTTTAGGTCTTTTAGAGTTACAGATAATTAATGGTGAATTTTCTCGTACCGCTGCTCAGAAGGGCTGAATTCTGGCTGAATAGTTTATTTTCATTTTGGGTCTATGCGGTATATTGGATAGTCAGGGGTTATTGTAGAACACCGGTAGCAGTGTTATATCGTTGTTCTTATTTTGGGAACATGCTTGTGTAGGCGGCGAGGCATCATGTGTGGAAACACCTCCGTTGCCTACTAACGAGTCACAACGCGAAAGGCAAGTACTGTATGTTAACTGGTGTTGAATTCAAAGGAATGCATAATGATATGTTGTTTACATGAATGTTCTTGTGCTTTGTTCATGGTGTTGATATACTGCAAGTGACTAGTGTGGCCTTATTGGTACATTATGTTGAGTGTGAATACATACTTATACTTGTTTACACATGTTGTTGAATGCCATGTGTCTTTTCCACTAATGTGTGTTATTCATTCATACCATGAGAAATCATCATGTTCATTCATAAAATTCATTATGACCACGAGTGGATTCTTTTAGTAAGTCCCATCAATTCCAAGATGGGCATTTGAAAGACCCATCAATTCCAAAGCATGGGCATTTGAAAACCCACCATTCCAATGTGGGTAGTGTTGACCACCATTCCAATGTGGCAACTTGGACACCGTGTAAACGTTCTTCATACGGTGATTGGGTCCCGTACTTTGTGAAGTACGGGCTTAAGTGAACACCGACGGGTGTATCACTCGCTATCTGGGTATATGCGATCGATAAGTCCATACCTTCAATGCATTCTTACATTTCATCCATTCATGTATTCATTCCATACGTACATGTATGTGGTCCAATAATTGTTCGTAATTCAACTGAATTGTGTTGTCCACTCCATGCTTGATTATTCTTGTTTAGTACTTGCTGAGTCTTCGACTCACCTTTGCTTTGTATGTTTTAATTAGGTAATTGAGGAAGACGACAAGATGATTTGGTGGGGTAGTTCGGCACACTACACTTCACTTTTATCCAATCAGAATAATTATTCTTGCCATTCAGTCAAGTCAAATTATTGAAATAACTTCCAGATTGTAATAATCCTATGTTAGTATCGTTTGACTGTTCGTGGTATTATGACCGTTTATCCATTCTTTACCATGATTCTAGTGATCGTTCATTGTCTTTCCTTAGGAATTTATGTTGATTGAATCTGGATAATCTAGTTTTAATGCTATGCTTAGTAGTTTGATAGGTTTGCGTGACATTTTGGCTTCCGAATAGCCAGGGTGTTACAGTTGGTATCAGAGCGGGATTTAGGTCCGTGGTTCATTCAAACATATTAAATTGACATACTATGCACATTAGGAGGGGTTGGGTAAACTGTTGCTTCCGCATTTCAATTGTGGTGACTCGAGTATTGAGTCGTTGTTAAATTGTGTTGTGCTTTGATGTGTTAATCCATGATATGATGTGATAACCTCTATCTATGAAATTATTCTATGATCGTCATGAGATGATCCGATATAAATATATATATTCATAATTGATTGCATTAGTTATGCGTTTCGCTAGCGGGCGTTGATCGATTGAGTTCGTGGTTGATGTCACAGGTTTTGCGGGCTACACCACTGTTTGTAGTATGATATTAGAGAACTTCTAACCTCTGTTCCATAAGCTCTGTATTGAGCATGAGCTCATTGATGAACTTGTTGCCTTTCTCGAACTGATATCTGGTTTCCTGGTTGTGGTTCCTGGCAGTTCGTGAATTCTTTTGAAATTGGGGTTTTAATGAAGAAGGCAAGCTCCAGCAGTTCTCTGATTCGTTCTTTGAAACAAATATTGCCCTTTCAACTATTGTGATATTTCTGCTCCACGTGAGCATAGTTCAAATGCAAGATCCTCTTTTCACAAAAGACTTGTTTTACCCCTGTTGGGGAAATTTACCTAATTCGTTCGTTTGGAATCTCGGTATTGGAAGACTTCTTTTGAAAGTTCTTTATCAAGTGTGTATTGATCTTGCATATTTCTCTTGGGCTGCTTTAGTACGTCGTTCTCTTCCTTGATTTTCGAATTTGACAAATTCTTGTCCGGTGGCGATTGATGAATTTCTCTTGGGTTCATGATGTTGGTAGACGAGTTTAAATAGGCCTTTAATGGTACTCCGAAAACATTATTGTTTTTCGATTATCGAATTGTTTTTACTACGAATGATCTTTGTAAATTGGCAACATTGATATTTTCATAGTTGTTCTTTCTTTCTCATTGGAAAAGAGCGACTCATTTACTCGTTTGATGGTTTGCCTAATGAGAATTTTTGTTGCAAGATCGTTAACACGATAAAGCATTGGCTCAATGTATTCATTTTGGAACCCTCTGCTTGTTGAAATTTGATGCATCTCTTTTCTGAAGAAAAGCGTTAAAACCCTTTTGGAGTGCTTGGTTATGCTTAAGTAGGGGGTTGCACCCAAACAAAGATTGTGGGCTACGGGTTTCTATTAGACCCTATTTGTTTTTTCAAAATAGTTTCTTGCCTTTCTGGCTGCGGAGCTCTCATTGCTGTTTATGAACGTTATTCTTGACAAGATCGTTCTCTTTATGTTAGCCCTATCTCTCTTGTTGATAAGGGTAGCTCGGTTATCCGTTTGACAGTTCGAAGAATGAAAATTTCCTTTCACAAAGTTCATTGAAGAAAATTTCGACTATGTTCATTTCTTTGGAATATTTGGAGTGTTGGAGTTTAGAACCTCCCTTTGAAAAGAAAAGTGTCGAAATCCCCTTTCTCTAGAGTTTTGTAGTGCTGGGTGTGACGTTTGTTCAACTTTGTGGGTTTCGTACCAGAATTCTTTTTCTAGAATAAGTTGTTATTACAATTCCATTTGATCTTTGAAAATTTTATGACCCGATTTGTCATGTTCCCTTTAGAAGGTTTATTGACACGATCAGTAATGTGAGAGTAAGGTTGATTCTGTTATAGAGAAAGAAGTTTGACCACCTTTCTTGTTGTTTCTAAAATGATCCAATTTCAAGTTTTGTGTTCATGACCTTTTGGGGGTTCAAGTTTGTTGGACCGTAAAGGCGACTAGAGGGGGGGGGTGAATAGGAGCACGCTCACTTTTTCACAAATTATGAACTCAATACAATTTAACTCCAGTAGCTATTAGAAAGCTATGAAGATCAATGTACCATCAATGGAAGACTAGTATTGAATCCAATTAAACCCCTAAGCAATATAACAAAATCAACTAAGATTACCAAGACTCACAGCACGGGCGGTCTGACCGTTATACTTAACCGGTCGGACCGATTGCCGGGCGGTCTGACCGGCGTTATCTTGGCGGTCGGACCGCTCAAAATCGATCGACCGGTGATGACGGCGGTCGACCGGCCGACTCCAGAACCGATCTGCAACAGTAAAATCAGCCCGATGACGAACTTGCAATTAGGTGAAACTTTTGATTCTCAACTCTAATCTTTATGAAACTTTGCACACACCTTCTATATGCTATTGAGGACCTATTCCAATTGAATATTATGATAATTCTTGGAACGATCTTGAGAAATTGCCAATTGATTAACAGAAGGTCTAAAAACGGGCAAGAACGAAAACTTGATCTTAAAGCTTGTTCGTGAGAGATTGATGATCAAGATGATGCTAGATAGATTCACACATATCACAGCAAGCTAATTCACGTGAAAGAATCAATCACAAACTCGCGGATCAAGGAAAGCCCTAAAATCACCAAATTGAGAGCAAGAACGAAAAGAGACTTATCTCAAGCAAACCTTGCATAGATTGATTTCGTGATTGAAGCTGGATTACATCCACACCATCATGGATCAGTAGACAATCAAGGATCACGAAATTCTCCTCAAACCATCAAGAGCTCTAGCCTCCACCTCAACTCCCCTAAAGACAATTAGGGTTTTGAAACATAAAAAGGCGAGAGAGAGAGAGGTGCAGCCACCATCTCCTCCTATTTATAGTGGAGGCCTAAAACTCTTAGGGTTTGACTTAATTGGGCTCCCGTTAAGGCCCACTAACAAATGGGTCACATACGCACGCTTGCGCGGCGCCGTCTTTAACCTTTTGACCTAAACCGCTTCACCATGCATCATGGATTCGCCAATTGGTCACCCTTGTCCATCTTGTGTCACGCTTGAGTCGTTAACCTCACCCGGCATCGTCGATCGTTCTGGACCTCAACTCTTCACGTCTAGTCCCGATTCTCCTCGCCGTTGACCGTCGTTGACCACCAAGCCACCGCACAACCACGCACAAGAAAACACGTATTCGGGAACAAGTTCTTCACAACTTGACCCATGTTAGTCAAAACATGCATCATGCAAATCATATGCCATGAAACCAATGACTTTGACCTAACAAAACAACATCGCCACGAAGTTGGCCGACGTTCAAGTAGTTCTGGTCGACCGCTCCGGTGAGCGGTCGGACCGCCATGGCGGTCGGACCGCTCCACGTGAGCGGTCGGACCGCCTATAGGACTTAGCCGAAATTCAAGCTCCCAAAAACCGAAACCTTCTGGAAACTTAAATCCAATAGAACTCCTTACTGGAGACTCCAAAAATTATGAGACCAAGTGCATTGGGATCCCCTCACTTGTCTACAACACCTATTTTTGGCCCAGCTCGATTTGAACACTTTTGGTCATCGCCGGTCCGATCGCCCGGATGGCGGTCCGACCGATATGGGACCGGTCGGACCGCCGTCAAGGACCGGTCGGACCGCCCCGAGCGATAAGCACAGTAACTTTGTCGAAAACGCGTGAAACGACAAACCGTAAACGCCATTGCCAATTGTCACATCATCATATGATCTGGAGCATATCCCCATGAAATCCACAAAGTTTATTTTGGTAAACGAAGTCTGCCGCGTAAAACAATTTGTTGTAAAGTTATAATAGTTCTTCAGTGATGCGAGCGCTTTGATATTGAATGCTCGTTGTTCTTATCTGCTAAGGTCAGACACTCTCTTCTTTTGAGGCTTATGCTTTCAACTGTGGACTCCCCTTATGTTCAATGAGTTCATTGCTTAATTGGTTTTCTCCTTGGTCCGGTGTTTGTGGCGAGTGGTAAATGATTTTCTAGTTGGTGAAAATCGTTTTCATGTGCCTCTTCTTTTGAGAAATATTCGACCCATTATTTTCGCATGAGTCTTTCGAGGTGTTTTCTAATTGACGTTGTGAGATTGATGTTGAAACTTGTAGTAAAAATAATTACCTCTGTGATACCGCCTAAATGAGAATACTTCAAGTTTAGTTTAGTGACCTTTGGAGTTCGTGAATATTACAGTAATCGAGATTGTTTTAAGTAAAATGGTGCATGGAGATATCCTATTGCTTCTTAAGAGTTTCGTGTGATTTAGTCCTAAAGGCTCCTTGGTTTGAGTTCGCAAAGTGAGGTTGCAATCAAAAGAAATTTCCGTTGCTTTCGTTGAGAATCCGTTTGCTTTTCGTGAAGTCTGTAAAGGAAAATGCTTGTTTGTGTGAGGTCATTTGGATTACATGTTTCATGAGTAGATGAACTGTTTCGAACAAATTTGGCGTGTTGAAAAAATTTATTTGTTCTTAAGTAGTTCCGTGGGTTGAACTGAAGAACTTACTTTGTTCATGTGGCAAGGTGTTATTAGTTCAAGAACTAATTGTTGTGTTAAAGGAAAGAGTGCAGTAGAGTATTTGATAATTTGAGTCAAGTTTTGTAACTTGTGATTATTTGAATCGTTCCTAAACCTCTTACTCTTTCCGCTCAAGAGATGTCGAGTTTCAATCGCAATGTCTTTCTTTCGTATCGGATGTTATTTGCTATTCTCTCTTGAGGGATGTGTGCCCTCAACTGCGAACTTAGTTTTCATTTTCCAAGATCACCTTTAGCAGAATATTTCTTTTGGTTTCATGGCCGCCGTGGTGAGCAACGCTTTCCTGTATGAATGAACTTGTTTTTGTTCGCCTCTTCTTTTTGAGAAAGGATCACAGTTTTGTGTTGCGAAGTGTTTGCAAGGTGAAAGTTTGGCAACTGTTTGGTGGTGGATGAGTAATCGTAGCAATGATATTTTGCTACCAAGTTAGCGGAGGAGTAGTAGAATGTGAAATGGTTTTGATCTGTATCCCTTGGAGGGAAATTGATTCACCTGAGATGTTTGACTTCGAAGTAAGTCTGAAAAGTGTTACGGCTGATTAACACCTGGTATAGTGAAATTCTAGAACTTCAATTCAGGATTTAAAAGGTTGGTGATTATCGGAGGTGTGGAAACCTTCATTGAATTTTTAGAGTAACGCAATTGGATAGCATTGTGAGATGGTGTGGATGATGTATTTCAGTTTGAGCATAATTTGATAATGTTCAATTAAGAGGTTTAATCTCTTGAGGTATGCGATGAATTCGAATTCCAATATTGGAGAGAAGTTTTACTCCTCGAAGAGAGAAGCGGAAGAATGGATGTTTTCTTGGAAAATGATGCGTTTCCTTGCTTCTCGTTTGGGTTTTGTGCTGTTGATAAGTGTTTTACGCACTTTGAGTTGGGGCCGTGTTGGCATGGTGAATCTTTCGATTCGGTTGGAGTAAAAGAAATATTTGATTTGAGTATTCAAGCAAATTTCTCTTTTGGTTTCCGTGGTGTTCTTTCGCAAATTGATTCATTGGAAGTGGAATTGCTTTACTGATGAATTGTCACATTTGGGATTTAACCTTTTTTGGTGAAGAGTTAACATTGCGTGGTTGCGATGAGAACTCTCTATTTTTCGCTGGATTCTCTTCATTTTCTGCAGAGAAGAAATTAGGAAGTCGGCTTATCGCTTTGACCGTCACGGTACATACGCCAATGCATAGCGTAAGGTGCGTCTTTGGTCTTGAGTGAGCAGCAGGACTATTCAAAGTTGGAAATTAAGTTAAAAACGTTGACCATCGAGTAAGGTCTTACCTTCGATCCTCTTCTGATGAGTGTACCTAGAAAGTTCAAGCTGATTGTTAGGTCAGACATCGCTTCACATCTTTACTTTGTGGTTTCTCTATTCCGAGAGAGAGGCCACTTGGGAGATAGAGTCTCGCATGCGCGGCAAGATCGGCACTGTTCGTTTACGCACGTATTTATCCTTGATAATTTCCAGACGTAGTTTTGTTCGAGTGGATTGGCCTGTAGATTCGAGGTCGAATCCTATTAAAGGGGGGTAGAATGTAATACCCCGGAAACGAAAAGAGTAAAGAATCGATCGAGTAATTTGAATGGAAGACGGGGAAAGAAAAGACAATTAAAGGAGTAGAAATTCCTGAAAAAAAGAAGAGGTTTTCCATAAACTCTCGACAACCTAGGCCTGGGCCACGGCCCAGGAGGGGCCCATGTGGTGGCCGGCCATAAGGGGGGTTCCCACCCCCCCCCCGCAAACCCTAAACTCCACATTTCTCTCCCCCTCCCCCCTTTGGAGCCGCCGCCCCCCCTTCCCCCTTCCTGTGCACCGCCTTGTGCGTCGACTTTTGGTAAGATGCGTTCGTTTTCTGTCCTGTCCAGCTCTTAGAAAGTTGTAGGTATTGTTCTTAGCTTTCCATAGCCACCTAGATCACGTGATTCCGCCTTTTGGTTTAGGAGATATGATTTTTTTAGTGCGTGCTGCTCTGTCTGTCTGACGAAAAAGATCTGTCGGCTTGATCCTAGGTTTTGATTTAGTTAGAGGCATTTCCAGAACCTCCACCCAAATAAGTTATTGTATCCCTTTAAATTATATTTCAAACCTGATAAAGATCATCTCCATTGGATCTGTATAATGAAAGTTATGATATTTTCTTTACCACTGTTCTGAATTCTGGGCAGATAAATGTTAGTGTTTTCATCTATTGTTTAGACTACTGTAGAGGCTGAATCTGGGGTTTTTCCCTTCTCGAGTTGTATTCCTGGGAACGTTAGCTTTCTTTTGGCACCGAGATCAGGAAAATCCGATCTGTAGTTTGAGAGATATGAATTTTTTATTACGAACTGTCCGGTCTGTCTAAAAACTGAGGTCAGTAGGTTTGTCCCTCGGTTTTGTTCAAATTAGGGGCCGAATCAGAACCTTCACCCAACTAAGTTATTTTAGCCCTTAAAATTATCTTTCCAAGCTGATAATAATCATTCTCATTGGATCAATAAGTTGAAAGTTACGCCATTTTCTTTATCTCTGATCTGTATTCTGGACAGACGTAGATGGGTTGTGTTTAGCTGATAATTAGCCCTCTGTTTTGGCCGAATCAGGGGATTCTGACAACTAATGTTTTGTAGCCTGATCTGTTAAGATTCAGTGAGCACTGGTTTCAGGTCTTTTAGAGTTACAGATAATTAATGGTGAATTTTCTCGTACCGCTGCTCAAAAGGGCTGAATTCTGGCTGAATAGTTTATTTTCATTTTGGGTCTATGCGGTATATTGGATAGTCAGGGGTTATTGTAGAACACCGGTAGCAGTGTTATATCGTTGTTCTTATTTTGGGAACATGCTTGTGTAGGCGGCGAGGCATCATGTGTGGGAACACCTCCGTTGCCTACTAACGAGTCACAACACGAAAGGCAAATCTTGTATGTTAGCGGTGTTGAATTCAAAGGAATGCATAATGATATGTTGTTTACATGAATGTTCTTGTGCTTTGTTCATGGTGTTGATATACTGCAAGTGACTAGTGTGGCCTTATTGGTACATTATGTTGAGTGTGAATACATACTTATACTTGTTTACACATGTTGTTGAATGCCATGTGTCTTTTCCACTAATGTGTGTTATTCATTCATACCATGAGAAATCATCATGTTCATTCATAAAATTCATTATGACCACGGAAGTGGATTCTTTTGGTAAGTCCCATCAATTCCAGTATGGGCATTTGAAAGACCCATCAATTCCAGCATGGGCATTTGAAAGACCCATCAATTCCAGCATGGGCATTTGAAAACCCACCATTCCAATGTGGGTAGTGTTGACCACTATTCCAATGTGACAACTTGGACACCCGTATGAAACGTTCTTCATACGGTGATTGGGTCCCCGTACTTTGTGAAGTACGGGCTTAAGTGAACACCGACGGGTGTATCACTCGCTATACCAGATATGCGATCGATAAGTCCATACCTTCAATGCATTCTTACATTTCATCCTTTCATGTATTCATTCCATACGTACATGTATGTGGTCCAATAATTGTTCGTAATTCAACTGAATTGTGTTGTCCACTCCATGCTTGATTATTCTTGTTTAGTACTTGCTGAGTCTTCGACTCACCCTTGCTTTGTATGTTTTAATTATGTAATTGAGGAAGACGACAAGATGATTTGGTGGGGTAGTTCGGTACACTACACTTCACTTTTATCCAATCAGAACAATTATTCTTGCCATTCAGTCAAGTCAAATTGTTGAAATAGGTTCCAGATTGTAATAATCCTATGTTAGTATCGTTTGACTGTTCGTGGTATTATGACCGTTTATCCATTCTTTACCATGATTCTAGTGATCGTTCATTGTCTTTCCTTAGGAATTTATGTTGATTGAATCTGGATAATCTAGTTTTAATGCTATGCTTAGTAGTTTGATAGGTTTGCGTGACATTTTAGCTTCCGAATAGCCAGGGTGTTACAGCCCAGTCTGTAAAGGAATATATTGCTAGTGGAGTTAGTCTTGCTTTGGCAAAACTGAAGGCGTCCGACCCCTCTATCAAACTTCAAGCTATTGAAGAGAATTTTAACTGCTTGCCTGAGGAGGTGACCAAGTTTCTCAAGGACGTTAAACCTCTTGGAGACAAGGTTGCAGAAAAAATGGAGGTCGGATCTCCATCCAGCAGTGACTAATGGAGGGCAATCTCTAGTAGTAAAAATCCTGCAAAAAAGAGAGTATGCAAAAAAATGTGTAAAAACTTACCATTCTCTTATCAATGAAAAAAGAATTTCTGTTTATCCGGTCGACTTATCATATATTACCCAGCCCCCGACTGTTTTATAGTAGAAGAACTTTATTATAGAAGCAGTAGGCCAAGAATATGAACTTAAGTCTCAGCCATTGTTTGAAAGTATGTACTGATTGTTGAAAAAATTGATCGTGATAATACTAGGAAACCTTTTTGGTCGGAACCAGTGTTAGGTTTCGACTAGTTGTAAATCTGTTTTTCGTAATCAAAGTACTTACTAAGACAATATATGGTCGGAAGAAAAAATGATTTTTCTTGACAAGAGGAAGTTACATGCAAAGACATATATAATAAACGAGATGTGGTTTTATTTCTATGCAGTGCTCAACGCTGGTCGGAATGAACTTGCTGAGAAATGAAGATATAGATTGTATTTCGCAATACGTGTTCGTGCTCTAGTCCGACTGGCAGCGAGGATCGTAAGAAAAGGGCCGTCGCTAGGAAACTCCTTCCAGTGGACGTAACCACATGCGAAAAAAGAGAGACTTCGACTAGGAGGTTTTTCGTGTCCCGGCCAGTAGCCAAACAAGAGTAGAACAGAATTTTAAAAATAAAATATATAATCTCCATAGTCCTAAGCATATAAACCGCAGTTGATCAGAGCTAAGTTCTGTCATATAAATAACATCACTTGCTTTTTGAGTTGATTCATTATTTATTAAACTGAATAGAAATGAAATGAAAATTAAACAAAAAACTTACGCAATTGGTCAATATTCCAAGAATTAGACAAAACCCTGCCGTCTGACATGGCTAATCGTACCGAGCCTGGTCGGGTGACTTCGACCACAGTGTAAGGAACTTCCCACTGGGGAGAAATTTTGTTGCGATTTGCATGGTTCTGAATTTTTCTGAGAACCAAATCACCTACAGCTAAGCTGCGAGGTTGCACCTTACGATTGTAGTACCTTCGCATGGCTTGTTGATAGATTGCCGAACGCAACAAGGCTTGGTTTCGTCGTTCCTCAAGGAAATTGACATCGTCGAGTCGTCTTTCTTCCTGATCATTTTCATTAAACGATTAGTGTGAGCAGAACCAATTTTTAATTCTGGAGGAAGCATGGCTTCGGCCCCATAAACTAAAAAGAATGGTATTTCATCGGTCGCACGACTGGTCGTCGTACGAACATCCCATAAAACAAAAGAAAGTTCTTGAACCCAAGCTCCTGACCGTTTTATTAACTGGTCGAATACTCGGCGTTTGATCCCATGCATTATAATACCATTGGCACGCTCAACTGCTCCGTTACTCTGCGGATGAGCAACCGAAGCGAAATGGATTACGATAACCGTGTCGTCCGCAATTTACAAAATTACATTGAAAATCGGGTACCATTGTCCGTGATTATACGACTGGGTACACCTAATCGTGTAATCACGTTTTTGTGAGGAACCTCTTAGCAGCCTCAGTCTCCAGATGCAGTCCATTTCATCTATTTAAGAGGGTGCCATCCAAACCAAGAATAACATGGGAAACCGTCGAGTAATTGGCCTGGATGTTGCCATCTCCAAAATTGAAGGAGCTTAACGCAGCAAGAGACAAGTCACTTCGCAGCTTCTACCTGCCAAAGAAAAAAAAAACATTCAGGCCTACACCGCAGCAGGGGCAAATCCACCGAGTAGGCTTCATCAGGCTGAAGCCTACCCTCCACCGGTGCGTTCAAACACCCCTCCCCAACCTCCCAGACTGGGCGCTACCACCCATGGTTGTGTGACTGTGTCTCGTGTGGCTGCAAGTCCCAAGAAGAAGAAGAAGCATGAGGGCAGGAACAACCCGAGAGGCGAGAGGGACGGGACTACGGGAGGAAAAGCAGGAGGCCAAAGCAGCGGAGTGCCGAAGCCCAGGCCCAACTCACGTCCGCCCACGTCCCCACTCCCCACCAATCCCACACGGTAGTCCCTTCTCACATTTCCTTGTTCCTATCTCCCAAAATTCCCCAAATCGACAAATCCCCAATCGATTCCCCAAATCCCCAATGGATAGTGAGGAGAAGCTCTACTCACCTGAGGCCTAGGGCTGGCCGCTGCTGCTTGTAGCAGGGGGTATAGCTATGGTTTGACCCTGTGGCTGCCATGGAGCCATGGAGGGAGAGGAGATAGGTCTCGTCCTCGCTCGCGCGGCCACGCCCCCGACCTCCGCTCTAGCGTTCAAGATTTTCGCCTGTGTCGCTGCGGCAGTTGCCTCGCCACCGCCGCAGAGCGACGTCGAGGCAGCAGTGAAGCGGTTGGGTGCCGGGGAGGAGGAAGTGGAGAGCCTGGGGCATCAACGATGCGCTCGAGTTGCTCGAGTGGTAGCTCGCCTCCCTGCTGGTCCGATTCTATAGTACCTTCTTTTGTCTTCCTTTTCTTTTATTCTGTTATTAATCGTGAAGCACTAAATCTAGGCTTCCTTAACATTAGGAGAAGTGAGAAATTTAATGGATGTCGTGATATTTCAAAACTTGCTCATTTGATGGTTAAAACAAACAAAGATATAACTTTTTTATTGGTATATTGCCCCATCGAACTGACATTGATCCTTCTAGTGGCAACCATCAATTGAGAGAATATTTTCGGCAATGCATATTATCAAAACAGATTTACGCAACAAGGTATCAGATGAGTGGTTGAATGATTTGATGGTGTGCTACACCGAGAAAGATATATTTAGATCCATTGATGATGATTGAATCATAAAATCCTTCCAAGGTATGAAATCTCGCATAATGAATTTGCCTCGTGAAAGTCATGATTCAAGCTAGTGCTTTAGAGGTATGGTTCTTTTACTTTGAATGTTCATGATCATTTAAGTACAATTTGCTATTGTATTACTAATTTTTCTAATTTTGATGTACAGGTTGTTACCTACTGGAACCATATTTATATGTTTTGGAGATGCACTTTTCATTAGCGATGTATCTTCATTATATTTCTTTTCTTTTTTTTTTGCTTTGCTTTTATTCATGTATGAAATTGATTGCATAATAATACAAGACTCTGTTTGTTACAAATTAGTTTAGTCATTCGAGACTTTGAGCTCACTCTTATTTTTTATCCTAGATTCGCCACTGCACCGCAGCACAACGCAGATGGAGAAAACCCAGACAAGAAGCATGAAATTGCTAACATCTAGAATATTCCGCGTGTTTAGTAAAGCTACTTTATTGGTTCGTCCCAAAACTATATCAGGTAATATGCCTCAAATCTATTAGAAAGAAATTATGTACTACAGTAAGCTTCCAAACCAAAAAACGAACAGATTACACAGCCTATCCCAACCCGTCACACAGGCTGAGTAATTACATGTTCAATGAAATTATCAAATCTGACCAATTATCACTCTAAAAAATGCACTCAGATGTTTCACTTAAGGGCCTGTTTGGGATGTACTTAGATAATTCAGCTCCTAAACAGAACCAACAGGCCAGGGGATTTGGTTTGCGGTGGTACGAACGAACACGCCACGAAATGCTAGAGGGGCCTCAATCCCTACACCAATGTTGCATCCTTATACAAAACAATGGTCAGAGATTTGGAACGGAAGCTAACGGGGAACGAGATTGCGCCAAGATCGAACTCAGAGAAAGGAAAAGCATGTATGCGCAGAGACAGTGGGAGAGGAGGGGTTGCGTACCAGCAGGAGGTGGGCGGTGTGGCGCGGGTTCGTCTCGACTCTCCGGCCCTCGAACCCCGTGAGGCTAGCTCCCACGTAGTGTCAAGGTGGCCCGTAGCGCAAGCTCGCCGGAGAGGATGTGCGAGCGAGCTCAACGGGGAGGAGGAGTGGAGGACGCGGGAGACCAGGTGTGCGCCTGCCGCCGCGGTGGGAGAGGTGTGGCCACCGGTGGTCAGGCAGGTCGGCGAGCGGAGCGACGCTAGGAGTGGAAACATATCAAACACGAATTCAACACTAATTAGATCAAGCGATAATTCAAATATTACTTGATTCAGTCACAAATCCAAATAGAGATCGAGCACGAACTTAAATGAAGTATCCATTTTCATTCGGTTGAATTTGGACATCCACGTAATTTGCAAACTGCAGGATAATAATACTTATAATCTTGTACGCAACAGAATTAATCTTTTGAATGACGCTGAAGGAACATAAATATGTTGCACTGTCCAATCCGGATGTGAAAAGTAGAGCATTTAGGGTAGCATCTGTATCATATTTGCACTACGAATTTAAATGGTGAAGAGACTACTATTCAGGTGAAAAAACGTCCAAAAACATATTCAGGCCCTATTGAATTTGGATAACCTAAGAGAAGGGGGGAGTGACGAATTCTGGACCGAAATGGTTTTGTAGCGCACTGAAATTTCAAATTTGACCCTTATAACTCAGAAATTCTAGTTTTACCCCATGATTGTACGTGTTACGGTCCGGATTGACAGCAACCGAGTTGCCGCCGTGTGGGACCGCAACACCTAGGTGCTGCCAACCCTGGTGGAACAACCGAGTTGCTGTCGTGCTCAGGCGCAGCACCTGTCCCCGACGGCACAAAGTTGGATTACTGTAGCACTATTGCATGTTACAAGTTTTTATCAGGAATTTATTTAAGAATATTTATTGAAATAATTTTAAAATATATAAAATGAGCTCAAAAAATTATGAAATTTTTTGTGGAGCCTCCCGGCATAGTGTGCTTGCTTGTGTAATTTTTTTAAAATTTTATCCATTCTTATTTTTTTCTGCAAAATTCATTTAAGTATAATATTTATAGAAATTTTTTAATATAGAAAATGAGGTCCAAACATTATGAAAAAAAATTCAGAATCCTTACACAGTGGACTTAATTGTGTAATTTTTACATAATTTTATATGCTCTGAAATTGTCTCGACAAATTAAGAGTTTATGTCTCGAAAATTAGAGGTCGTGACCAACATATAAAATTTGTCGAGATAATTTCAGAGTATATAAAATTATGTAAAAATTACACAATCAAGTCTACTATGTAAGGAGTCTGAAAAAATTCATAATGTTTGGACCTCATTTTCTATATTAAAAAATTGCTACAAATATTATACTTAAATGAATTTTGCAGAAAAAATAAGAATGAATAAAATTTTGAAAAAATTAAACAAGCAAGCACACTATGCTAGGAGGCTCCACAAAAATTTCATAATTTTTTGAGCTCATTTTATATATTTAAAAATTCCTCCAACAAATATTCTTAAATAGATTTCTCACAAAAACTTGCAATACGCAATGCTTACTGATAATCCGACTTCTTCTTCGTCAAGAAGACCTTTGGTGCTACGCCGAACAAAGAAGAACTCGGTTCTCGCTAACGTGGACCGCAGCGCGTACAACCACGGGGCTAAAATTGGAATTTCTGAATTATGGGGCCAAATTTGGAATTTCGGTGCGCTACAGGGCCATTTCGGTCCAGACTTCGGGAGTGACTAGTGATGATACATTCCCTAGGGACTTACATCCACTGGTTAGTGATGATACATTCCCTAGGGACTTACATCCACCGGTTTTCCTTACCATCCAAACAAACCTTCAGGATTGTGAAGCTCGTGTAGGCCGGAGTCACCCGACCCAGTATTTAACGGTGTAGTTCAAGCATGGTGAAAAACAAAGAGAGAATTGGTTGGTTATTTTTCCGCCCATGAGGTTACTATAGAGGAACCATCGCTAGCGAGTTCAATCCGAACGATTACCTCGTAGACAAACTCATTATCGTAAGAACAATGCAAGAATACAATAACAGAATAATAGATTGAAAACAAAGATATGATAGGACTTCTCACTTCTCTTTATTACTCTTTTGTAAAACTGTAGTACAATGGTTGAGGTCTCCTCTTTATATATCCTACTGGGAGGATAAGGATCCCATCAAAGGCCAGATCTGCCTAGACTAGGCCCGATTTCTTAACACTTCCATTGGGTACTCATCCATCATGTTTATGTCTCATCAAAACTTCATAAAAACCTAATAGAAAAAATTCAAAGAAAGAGTACATGAAACACGTTCTACAGTGCTGCATGAATTACCTCATTAAAAACCTTAGCCGAGAAACTTCAGAAAAAAGTAAAATTCACCTAATTTCATTTAATCTCCAGGATTTATTCTTTGGGTACTCGGTCTTCGTGATCAAGTTTTAATAAAGAGTTTGTGAAGATTCTCCCTCTGAATTCAGCACTTCTCTAAGTCTCATCATTCCAATTCTATATATGCATCTATCAAAGTTAGACGCTAGAAGTGACTTAATGAATAAATCTACAAGATTTTCACATGACTTAGTATGCGGTACATTAATTTCGTCTATCTTTTGCAATTCATGAGCATAGAAGAACTTGGGGTTGATATGTTTTGTAAGATGACTCTTCACATAACTCATCTGCACTTATGCAACACAAGTTGTATTATCTTCATAGATAATAGTGAGGGTTTGCGCGGTATTCAATCTACACAACTACTGGATGTGGTGAATCATCCACCGAAGCCAAGAACATTCTCGAGAGGCCTAGTACAGTGCTATAATTTCTGAGTAGATCGTCGAAGTTGATACAAGATTTTGCTTAGACGATTTTTAGAAAATTACAGTTCTACCATATAGGAATGCATAGCTTGTTTGCGTCTTGGTTGTATGCGGGTCTGACAAGTACCCGATATTTGCATAGTCAGTCATAGTTAGGTCTTAGTTCTTTCTGTAGAACAGACCAAGATCTTTGCTTCCTTGGAGGTATCAAAGATGTCCTTTATTCCCTACCAATGTCTTTTGGTAGATTCTGCACTATACCTTGCTAGTAGGTTCACGACAAATGCAATATCCGGTATAGTACAATTTGCTAAATACATGAGTGCTCCTACTGCACTCAAGTACGGGAATCTCGGTCCTAGGACTTCCTCCCCCTCCTCTCTAGGTCTGTACGAGTCTGTGTCTTACTACAAGGACCTTCCGACCATTGGCACTTTCGAATGGTATGCCTTTTCAAAACCAAATATTTCTAATACCTTTTGAGTGTAGGTTGACTGATGTACTAAAATTTCTTTAGGGGTATGCTCAAGCTACAAGTCTAGGCAATATTTGATTTTACCCAAATCTTTCATTTCGAACTCCGACTCTAGGTAAGAGCTTGCTTTCTTAATATCTTCCAGGGTCCCAATGATATTCAGATCATCTACACACACTGAAATTATACAGAATCCATGCTAGGATCGTCGTATAAAAACACAGGGATAGTCCTCATTGTTCGTGTAACATTTCTTGCATAGAAAGTCGCTTAAGCATTTATACTACATTCTGCCTGATTGTTTCAGTCCATACAGTGATTTTTTTGGGTTGCACACTGTACAGATTTCTATTTTCTTTGTCTTGCTTCGGGACAGGGATACCTTTAGGTACCTTCATATAAATGTTTGAATCCAAGTTTACATAAAGATATGCAGTAACCACATCCATCAATTTTATTTCTAAATTCAAGTTTACTGCCATAGAGATTAAATATCTAAATGTAGTTCCGTAGTTCCGCCCATGACCGGGGAATCGGTTTCTTCATAATCGACTCTTGGTCATTGAGTGAAACCTTATCCAAAGAACCTTGCTTTATGTCTTACAACTTTATTGTTTTCATGTCTCTTTCGAACAAATAATCACATATGCCCTACGGAGTGCAATGGGAAGACGTGCGCCTTACAGGCCCAAAAATCTCTTTTATTCAGAGATAATAATTATATTTCTATTGCCTTCTTCCAATCTTCCTAATCTGATTTTTTTTCTTTCATTCAGCGAGCGATGCAGGCTCTGGATCAAGATCGATGATTGTGGTAATTTTCTTTACAAAATAAATATCGACATTGGTTGTTGTTCTTTTTATAGATTCTCCCGTGGTCACATAATTTATAGTTATTTCTTCATAAGGTGATTCTTCTAATGCTTCTACTTGCTCACCACTGCTTTCAATTGCGATGGCAAGTCCGTTTAGTTTTTCAACTCAGATGTGTGCGCATATCCATGCTGATGTCTCCATACGTGGGAATATTCAAATTCGGTATGTCTTTTACTGAAGGTTCCATACTAGTGCAGGGTCTCAACTGGCTCCTCTTCTGGTTGTGAGGAACTTTAGTGATCGGCTGTGTCAAGTCCTTCTTATCCTTTTTCGCCAAACATCCCCGGTTACTTCAAATTCGAGGGGTTGGAGTTCTCGTCCTTTTATTCTGATGCCTCTGGATAGGATTTGGGATACCTTCAATTTTCTTTGGTATTTCAACCCTCTCTGGTGCATTGCGTGCAGGCATATGCGACGTGGTCACACTCTTCAAATCACTAAAGTGGTCAGGTAGTTGATTCGCTAATGCTTGCAAATTAATTATATTCAGGACTTCTCTACTTGCTTCGCTAGTGCGCAAGTCATGTGCTAGATTCTCATGGCTTGCCATGTTATTTTTGATATTTTTCATCAAGAGGTTTATTTCCTCCCCCCCCAATGACGGAAACTATCCTCATCAAATATGCTATCGGCAAAGCGAGTTGTATGCAAATCTCCAGTCATGGGGTCTAGATACCTGATTATAGATGTTGTATCATAACCAAAGTATATCCCAGACTTTCGGAGAGGTCCCGTTGCAGTTCGCTCCGATTGTGGTATAGGTACATAAACCTTGCAACCAAACCTGCGAAGATGAGAAATTTTCAATGGTGACCCTTGCGCTAGTAGCATAGGTGAATGAATGTTATATGCCGATGGTCTAAAATTGATGAGAGTTGTTACGTGTAGGACTATGTGTCCCCAACATGTAGTTGGTAAATTACAATTCTGCAACAACGGTCGGGCAATAATTTAATTCTTTTTAATTAATGCCTCTGCTAGTCCATTCTAGGTGTGGACATGCGGTATGGAATGCTCAACGGTAATTCTCATTGCCATACAATAATCATCAAATGTCTTTGAAGTAAATTCTCCTACGTTGTCCAATCTGATGGACTTCACATGATGATCAAGGAAATTATTCTTAATTTTAATTATCTGCGAGATCAACTTTGCAAAAGCATGATTTCTCGTAGACAATAAATATATTTGCCCATTTCGAGAAAGCATCGATGAGCACCATAAAGTACCTAAATGGCCTTGACAGGGGTTGTATATGACTGCAAATGTCTCTCTAGATACTGTCCAGGAATGCAGGGATTTCATCCTTTACTTTCAGAGTAGAAGGTCTAGTAATTAGTTTCCCGGTGGCACATGCGGGACACACAAAATCTTTCTGATTTGGAAAATTCTTTACATTGACATTATGTCCCCAAGAATTGGTAATTATATTTCTCATCATCCTAAGACCGGGGTGACCTAATCTATCATGTCAAAAATAAAAAAAAAGTTCAGAGCTTCTAAAACTGGTTTTGAGGACAGCATAGGTTGCACGTGCCTTAATATTAGTGTAGTATAGCCCAGATTCATATGAAGGAAGTCGTTCTAACACCCTTTTTCTATTTTCTTCAAGCTTTGTAATGAGCAGGTATTCCTTACCATACTTTTCTTCTGTCTCTACGTGGAGACCGTTAGCGCGAATATCTTTAAAGCTTAAGAGAGTTCTAGTCAATTCTAGGTACAACAAGGCTTCTTCAATGACCAATGTTGTGCCAATCGAGAGTATAATTGTGGCTCTTTCTGAGCCTATTATACAAGTATTGTTATTTGCGATTATCGTAAGACTATCAGCATTCTTGTTGATCAACTGGAATTTTTTTATCTCTCTTAAGATGGTATTCGTTGTGCCGCTATCTGCTAAGCACACTTCCTCGATAGGGCGCCACACGCGTTCTGATATATAAAATATTTATTAATATGGGGTAGGAAACAATCCACACATAAATAAAATACTCCAAAACAGAACATAACTTGCTATTATTAATACAGGAAAAAAGTCTTGCAGGACTCATCATAAGAATTTAATGCTTTGCTCTCCTAGAGCTTATAACCATTATTCAATAATTCGATGTTCTATCACAACCATAAACTGCAAATGACTATAAAATCTAAGTGCAATACGTGCACTAGATCGAATCAGCGAAGTATGAAGAAACTTCTGCCTAAACCTGCTCTATATCCATCTTCTCTTCTTTAGCAACTACGGTTGCGTCCGCTGCGATGTCCAAAGAAGGTGTGATAGAGGCTGCTACTGGGCTGTCCACATCCATAGGTGTAACCCATGATTATAAATTATTTGTACCTGCAATGGCGAGGTGTGTCTCATAATGTGCTTTGCCCTTCTTTTTAGACTTGAAAGCATCAATCACGTGATGCGGCTCACGGCAAACACGTGACCAATGTCCCCATGTGCTACATTTGTAGCAACTTTGGTTCTGCTGACCATAGGGCTTCTCATCACGTTTTTTTGTCCACCCTTCTTGCCTTGAGTATTCTACTTGGTCTTGCAACCCATGACCTTATCCTTCTTGCCTCTTTCCTTTGAGTGGGGCTTCCTCACCTTGTAGCCGCTAGCATTGACTTCATGTCCAACATTGCTACTAGATGGTTGTGAGATGTAGTTCTTTCTGAGAATATCATCTTGAGCTTCCGCAACTTGTATGATGTCAATCAGTTCGGCATACTCCTTGTAGCCGTCTTGACGATAGTTGCGTGCGGATTGCACCGCGTTTGGGTGAAAGGTAGAGAGTTTTCTCGGTCTTCTACTCATCCGTGGTTATCTTACCACAGAGTTGAATACTTATACAAATTCTGTGCAATACAGAATTATACTCTCCCACGGTATTGTAGTCAGCAAAACGTAGTCGTTCCATTCCTGCTCTACTCGAGGAAGAATGGTGTACTTCAGATTCTCGAACCGCTTCTTCAGTGCGATCCATAAAGCTAGTGCGTTCTTCTCCGCCATATACTCATTCTTGAGCGTTATGCAGAGATGGTGTCTAAGGAAATAAAGTGCTTGATCATTTTCCTCGGTAGTTAGAGTGGCATCCTTCAAGGTGCCAAGTCCGATAGCAGCACGAGGCTTCTTGGCTCCAAGTACAATCTCGACATCTGATGCCCAAGTCAGGTAATTGTGGCCATGTGGGCCAACTCTTCGAACTCCCGGTTTGTAATGTCAATCATCTACATATTCACACAAAGAGTTCATAAGATTAATTCTGGTAATTTGTATAAAATGGTTGCAAAAATTCTCATAATGTTTCGTATTTTTCAATGCATTTTTCATTATTTACTACTATTTTTAGTGATTAAAAGAAATATAAACAATCACAGATAATCAAAACAGTAAATACAATACATAAATTGCATAGAAATAATAATAATAACAAAGTGAAACATGCTTTAAATGCTTAAACCGATTCAAAATTTGAATTCCCGATGCCCTTTTCTGCTAGAATTTGAATTTTTGATGAATTCTGCAATTTTCAGGGGCTAAACTAATAAATTTCTGTTTTGAGAAAATTTTATGTGCAATTTTTAAAATTTTCAAGGGCCTTTTGCAAAAATCAGGAGTTCTTTCTTTTCCCATTTTTTTCTTTCGGTTGACCAGGCCAGTTCTTACAGGCTCCCGATCCGCTTGGCCATTCGTGGCCCAAAAATTCGACCAGCCTTCTTACGCCCAATTCGGCCCACTCACCGGATCAAGAAGGCGTGGGGGGTAGGGTTCCCGTACCCCCTATTCACCCAGTGGCAGAGGCACTTCGAGCGCAACGCGGGCAAGTGCAAGTGGTCGTCGGCAAGCGGTGCATGTGGGCGCGTGCTCGGTGGTGGCTCCAGGCAACGCGGACAGGCGTAGTTCGGCCGGCGGTGAACAACGTTACGAGCTTTGCACGGCGATACGTGGTTTCAGGCCGATGTCGGAGGGCCGGTGAGGCGCGGCTCGGCCATGCGGTCGGTCACGGGAGCTCGTCTGGCGGTGGCGGCGTCTTCTTGGTGAGACGACCGTGCGGAGGCACGCTTCGTCGGGGCAATTATTTCGGTGGCGGCCGGAGGCAAGCATGTGGTGTGTCAACGCCTGGGGCTGCGAGCAAGTGGCCGAACGCGGCTCCATGGCCGGCGCGCGGCTTCATGTTCGGGGCGAGTGGCTGTAGGATCAAGGATAACTGATTAGAGGGGTGAATTGGAGGTTTTTAAAACTAATTGACAATTTTAAAATTTTAAGTAAGATAGTTCTAACAAGGCTTCCTCGCACAATAAAGATGGTAAGACTATTGTGCTACTAGAGACAGAGATAATGACAAAACTAGATACACTCATAGCTAAGCTAAACAAACACACTAGAAAAGCTAGAAATGTAAATGCAAGATAGCAAAGACAAGAATTAACGACAATGAAGACAAGGAAGTTTTTCCCATAGTATCGAAGACTTGTCGGTCTTCACTAGTCCATATTGAGAAAGCTTGAGCTAATCAAGCCGGCTCCACAAATTAAGTCTTCCCTCAATTTTACTAGTGGTTGTTCTTCATCCACTCCGGAGATGGCGAACACCGAACCAATCATAATTTTGGCACCAGGCCTCTTCACAATCTTTTTGAAGAGATCATCGCGCAAACTCCTACCAAGCCGTCTAAGTGTTAACAAACACCAAGAGTAGTAAATCGTAATCTTTGCTTGATGGAAATCAATTGCTAAGGATCAATCTAAAATGAATGCACTTGAGTTTTGCTTAACCACCTCACAATGAATGCAATGAGAGTGTACAACGTGTAAGTAATTGCTCTTGGCTCAAAAGATGTTAAATGAGGTCTCTTATGTTGTCCTTGAGTAGGTGGGGGAGTATTTATACCCCCCACAACCAAATATGACCTTTGGAGGTAAAATATAAATTTTTCAGCACATGCAGTAGTATCGCCGTTATATGACCGGTACTACTGCACTTCTTGAAATGCACAGTAACGACTAGCGCAGACACATTAATTGCTTCTGAAAGAGCCGTTGAAAATTCAGCGCGGTACTACCGCAGTTGATCAAGCGTTAGTTCCGCTTATCGGTCATACCGAAGTACAGGGGCGGTACTATAGCTTCACTTTGCGGTCCAAAAGAGTGCTTTCTGGAAAAAAAAACGTATCGATGTCTAAACTTCATAATATCCAGGTTGCAGTAGTTCTGCTCAAGATGCGGTCATACCGCGATGCGGTAGTTCCGCCAAGGAAACTCCGGAACTACCATTCACCAGGTGAGCAACCGAGATAAAAAAGTGTCGTTCTGTAAAAAATATACCGCCAATAAGATTTAGATGCGACCAGGTTGCGGTAGTACCACACCACTATCACGGTCATACCGCAGTGCCGTAATACCGCCAAAAAACGTCGGTACTACCAATTTTTTCAAGAAAAACATGGTTGGCTTTCAAAACAAACTCTAAATGTATGCATGATCCTAGATTGATCCAGATTGCACAATAATATGTTATCAAGCTACTAGTCAACATCATTCTTAATAGTACGATATTTAATCTAAAATCCGGTCTTCCACCATTTTCTCCTTAGACTGGTAAAAACAAAAAATATCATAAACTACTTATACCTTGTCTTTGAACTGTATTGATCTTAATGTTGACCTTTAGCATGCATGTCCAAATTGTTGTATTCATCACTGAGACCAAACCTTGTAAATACTCAATAAACATGTTAGTCTCATATTCATATATTATCATTAATTACCAAAATAATTTTTAGAGGCCCAGATGCTTTCAGTGGTGGCAGTGGCGCAATTTGTGCGGCCATGGTGGGATCCTGTGCAGCTCGGAGTGACTCGGCTATCCACCTCTCCCCCTTCCCTTTTTTTTTATCTTTGCTTGGGCGGTCTGCAGTGGTGTGCGTGGTTCGAGGGGGCCAGCGGCGCGCAGACTCGAGCCAAGATTGCCGGTTGCGGCCGTCGGCGATCTGAGGAAGCCCATGCAGGGGCGCCGTCAGTCGGTGGAGATGCAGCTCCAGGCCGTGCGGGGTCGTCGGCCAATTTTTTTGTTACTGTTCACGCGCAATTACTGTTCATGCAATTACCGATCGGCTTGGCCGGCGACTTCAAGTTAGCTCGCGGTAGATTAGAATGTATTTGTAATCCATAGTGCAATCATTATCTACTCTTTCATGCAATCTACCGATCGGCATTGTGTCGGCGACTTCAAGTCGGCTCGCGGTAGATTAGAACGGATTTGCACCGTATGATAAAACAATATAGAAAGCAATAATTGCATAATTAAAAGCGATCTAGAAAAAAAAACGATTCTATCTACGAGCGTCGTTATTCGACGGTTACCTTTCGATCCGAAGAGAGTCGATCGTGTTGATAACGTGTTGAAGAACCGTCGTTGGCGAGTCCTGTCCAAGCGATTACCTTGTAGACAAACTCAGAATCGTAAGAACAATGCAAGAACACAAAAACAAAATAATAGATTGAACACAGAGATATGAGGGAACTTCTGGCTTCTCTTTATTGCTTTTCTGTAAAACTATACCAAATCTACCCGACCTGAACATAGTTTCTTAACAGCCACCACACCACCACCACCACCACCACCACCACCTGCGTGTTGGAACACAAAATTTCACATGGATTCTGTAGGAAAGTTTTGTTACAAAACTCTCGCAGTTCTCGTATTCCAAAAGGAGAGCAGAAAAAAGGGAGTACATCCTCACAGATTTGTAACGCAGATGATCACTTTGCGTGAGTGAGCAGTGATCAGCAGTAATACTCTAAACCCTTCAACGCAGCATAATGGCTACTGGGAATAAGGATTCCACTGTCCAACCGTTTTGGAAAACCAACACTGCAGTGCTCCAATATCTGGGATAGCATATGGCTATTGCCATGTAGACCTTATTATAGCTTACAAAAATTCCAATATATGTTCAGTGCACCATAGAGACATGACTCGGGCTAACTGCAACAAGATGGGAGATGAAAATATAGGTTGAACATAAACTGGTCACTAACTCTAATACTCAGCTCAAGCGATAGGAGTTCACAGTGTCAACCCAACTATACACTGTTGCTAGCTTAGGCCACTCACAAAATACTAGAAGGTAAAAACTCATAAAACGTATCTTTCCAATGCAAATGGTTCGATCACTGAATCAAGACTCGGATGGATTCACTGGGCCAGACAATCAACCCTCCTGAGAGAAGCATTTAGGGATGCTGTCTGATGGCATAGGGTCTTGACATCAAGAGCAGCGAGTGTTAGGTACTGGAGCTAACAACTGCATCCCCCAGACTGCGCCTGTGACTGGGATGAGTTCGCGTTGCTGGACTTCAAGTTCACATCAACCATGTCTTCCTGCTTTGCTGATGAAAGGGTCTCCATTCCAGGGAGTGCAGCCGCAATCTTACGGAACAGTGCCTGGTCAGTGGTCACAAGTTTATGGTGATTAATACAAAACAATCAAGTAGGTTAATCAACTTGCCAGATAAAAGGAATGAAATGTGCCCATTCATTACACAAGCCATATTTCACCCTTTCTAAAAGAAAAGCACTCTGCTTTGAACTTTCAGAAAAAAATAGCCTGCTCTATAAGCATCTTACCCAACATAAATCCTACTTGTACTAAATGAGATGCACAAGAAATAACTATTTGTGAAGCATACCTTAATGTTAAAACCAGCTTTAGCACTGGTTTCAATGAACATCACACCAAGATCTTTTACCTTGGCTTCCCCTTCCTCTATGGAGACTTGCCTGTTGCATGAGAATCAACAGAACTTTAGCAAAGATACGAGAACAAAACATTAGGACCTAAGGAGGAGGAAGATCACTGGTAATTTACTAACATAGCTAAGCACGAAATAACCACAGTTACCACGCTCAAATGACTCAAGAAAAGGCTTAAAACTGAAAAGCATCAAAATATCAATATATGTCAATTGTCATACTATAGTTCATGTTACAAGTAACTGACCATAGATATTAAGCAATAGCATATAACTTACGACCATGCAAATCTTTGATTAAAGACAGTCAAGACACAAGATTCAAATATCCCAATGGTCAATGAAACCAATCATGGAAAAGGAGATTGAGCACATAAACTGTAGTCAAGAAATTTTAGGTTCTGACAATATGCACGTCATTCCTAAAATTCAGACCAAAATGCGACATAAACTACAAAAAAAAAAGCAGCTCTTAAAAAAACTGACATGTGGACCTAGGTCGCACTTGTCATACTCATAGCGCGTGGCATTTTTCTGATCACAAACTTCGGGGTGCATCCAACTAAAAATTCCAAAGTAAAACAAATCAAATAATGCTAGTTAATTTTGGTCGACATGATTTTTGTATTCAATTACTCTAGTATTCAATGATGGTGCAAATAAATGTGTACCACTATGTCATAAGGCATCATACGGTTCTGTCCTATATAAGACAATCAAACTGCAAATTTTGATACACAGTACATATAGTGCTAACAACACAAAAGACATCTGGAGAACTACAGCTGACATCACATAGAACTAAGGGATAAGTGCAACCATTAGCATCCAACAGAACAACTAATAAAAGCTACAGGAAACAGATAACAATGTGAACAACACTCACCTCTTGTCAACAAGGTCAGTTTTGTTCCCAACAAGCACAATGATAACATCACTGCCCCTCTCAGTGCGGACTTCCTCTATCCACTTTGAAGTGTTTAAGAAAGACTGCCTGCCTACAGCATGAATGAAAAACTAAGGGAAAAGGAAAGACAGGAACAATCGTATTTAACCTGAAATTAACTACGAAAGAGTATGCTAGTCAAAATTGCAGCTTTTGCACATCTGACATCAAAATTTGCTTAAGAAATTCTATCTGTGCTGCACGTTTTGGGTTTAGAAACAGCTGATGAAAAAATGTAGAGAGAGAGAGAGAGCATACTTGCAACATCATATACAATAACAGCAACAGAAGAATCTCTGATGTAGCTTGGAATTAAACTCCTGAATCTTTCCTGACCAGCTGTATCCCTGAAAAGTAAAGTTCAAAAATACATATGATATAAGGCAAGCACTCAGCAGTACACCAATGGACAGACCGACTTGTCAGTCATGCAGTAAAAGATGTCACCATACCAGAGTTGGAGTCTCACAGTTCTGTCTTCAAGGTACATTGTCTTCGACAGAAAGTCAATACCAATTGTAGCCTGTTTGCAAAAGAACAAAATGTAAGAAGACAATTAACTGGGCAAGATTACTAAATAAAACCAAACATTTTATTTTTTACTTCCATGAAGGGTGTTAAAAAATTTAAGCAACAGAACACCATCATCAGTTCATCACTCTCACAACCATACAGCACAGCGTACCAACCATCACCATTCATCAGGAACAACATGTGTATTGGAGATGTAAATATGAAGGAAGTACAACGGTAGTTCAGACTCAGATTGTGGCATCTATTCCATACTGCCTTGAAGGTCTTCAAGTCATCAGTCATAACAATTATGTGAAAACAGGCTAGTGTTAGGCCCTAGAAATGGCAAAGGTTCCATATCAAATTGGGATCTGTCACGTTACTCCGTGCTCACATCGTAAGAGGCCCTTAACACTACTCTTAGTTTGTGTTCCCTACATTCCAACGACTAAAATTCTGCAACAGGACATTCCCATCCCAATGATTGTGCCAATGCACTCAAAAGTTTGGCCCCAACCCCAAAGCACCCGGACATATTTTTCACCAAACATCGCTGAGATCCAATGATTGCATCGACCGCGCCACAAATTCTCACTCCCTAAACCCCCAAAATATACCTCAAATAAGATCATAGTGATTACACGCGTACCCGTGACATGCCAATTCAGCTTCCTCAGTTAGGGATCATGAGCATTGCATCGTTTCGTGATATATATATATTTTTTTAAAAAATAAATGCAAAGAATCTGATTGCCCCGGCCAAGAACGGCTAGACCACACGCCGCACGCTTGATCGACAGATCCAATCACCCGTCCACAGGAACAGATCAAACCGAACCCCCACCCGCCGGCTAGCGCCGGATCTGGCCCGATCACTCGATCAGATCCAGCCCCAGCCCCGGCTCAAGACGAGTAAACGGCAAAATCAAACATGAAATAGACACGGGATTGGGGAAGGCGAATCGACCTGGTAGGTGTTGTCGAATTTGTCGTACATGAAGCGGGTGATGATGCTGGTCTTGCCGACGGACTGGTCGCCCAGGAACACCAGCTTGTACTTGGCGAGGGCCGACACGGGAGCCATCTCCTCTCCTCCTCGTCTTCCCTTCTCCGGCGTGCGGGGGCGGTGGCGAGAACAGATCGGATCGGATCGGATCCGGTGGGCGGGAGGGCGGGTCGGGAGGGAGAGGGGGAGAGGGATCTCGCTCTCTGGCTCGCTCGCGGCCGCGGTATGGGTGGGTGCCTCCCCGAAACTCTCGCCCTGCCCCTTCCTCTCTCGGGCGACTCGCGAGTGATACGTTCGCTCCCTCCGCTGCGCGTTTGGCGTTTGCCTCCGAGATTGGTGCCTGCCGTTTATCAGCGAGCCCTTGCGGGGTGGAGGATTGCGAAGTTGGAAGAAAACCCTTTTCTTTTGGACCTTTAATTTAATATATTATAACATGCATGCAGAACAGTTCCGGTGTTTTCCCGCAGCAGTCTGGAGCAGTGGTGTCCAAACGGACCGTACGGTACAGCACGGTCCAATCTAACACGATTTATCTGACTAACTAATAGGGTTATAGTATATCGCCTTAAGTATAGTATATTGGCTTCTCGGACTGGTTCGAGCATGATAAAGCTCGACGGGCAGAGAGAACCCGATCGTCGTCGCCACAGTCGCGCCACGCCAGCTCTGCACCGGCCACCGGCCATGCCATGCGTGTTGTGCCAGGGCAGCTCGGTGAGTGGGGGTCCCGACCTAAGCCTAACACGTGCCAATCGGCCATGCCGTATCTGAGGCGGACCAATAGTTCCGTCCTTTGGGTTGACCCTCGAGACACTACTCATTTGGACACCACTAGGCTAGTGCGGCTTGTGCACCTATATCGGCAATTCAACAAACACATCAAGTCAAATATTAGCTTGTGAGGGTTTTTCGTTTAAATTTGTTAGTGAGATTTCAGCCATGTAAGTACAAAATATATGTGTACGGATTGATTCCGAGAGTTTAATGTCTACATGTTAGGGATGTATAATATTATAGATAACTGTTGTCTATAGTATCTCTTAATATCATCTATAAACAACACTAAAGACAGTTTTTAAAATGTGTTGTCTTTTTATATGTCTTTGTCGACAGTTCCTCTATATACTGCATAAGAAACAGTCTAATTTTCTATATTCTTCATCTCTCTTTCACACCATCTTATCTCTCCTTCACATCATCTTGTACGTGC
This sequence comes from Hsuehochloa calcarea, assembly GCA_036346395.1. Taxonomy (NCBI): domain Eukaryota; kingdom Viridiplantae; phylum Streptophyta; class Magnoliopsida; order Poales; family Poaceae; genus Hsuehochloa; species Hsuehochloa calcarea. The sequence continues at coordinate 27,413,375 of CM070606.1, forward strand.
TATTAATGCTGCGCCAGGAAGACGATAGGATACATCATTTTCGTCTTTAAGCTGATCCTATGCCGCTAGGTTTGAGAGGTGGTCGTGTTTGTAAGCTAAAAGTATGTATGCCGCTAGTTGGGAGAGAGGTGGTCGAGTTTGTAAGCTACAAGTATGTATGCCGCTAGTTGGGAGAGAGGTGGTCGTGTTTGTAAGCTACAAGTATGTATGCCGCTAGTTGGGAGAGAGGTGGTCGAGTTTGTAAGCTACAAGTATGTATGCCGCTAGTTGGGAGAGAGGTGGTCGTGTTTGTAAGCTACAAGTATGTAGCAAGGAAGGTGAACTGAATAGAACACTAGTCTTGTTTGCCTTCCTCACTCTCGGTTGTGTATTTGTTCTCAATCCCCTTCTGTTCTTCCTCAAATTTCTTTCGATTCTCTCCGGCTCTTCCTGAATCCACTTCCCCTTTTACCCAATGTTGGGTCAGCCGGATTCGAACAGCGGAAGTGTTCTTTGTGTCACGTTTAGCCATGTACTCTGTCCAGCGACCGAGAAGGTGCTCCATCAATTGTTACGATGCATTTGGTGCTGAGACGGTCTATGTGCTCGGGAGGGCAGCTGGTGTGGAGGCACTCGTTCTGTTCCAGTCACGCGCATGACGCAGTGCGAGCTCGAGAAGCCCGACGCTGCATCTACGAACCCTGCAACGCCCACCAGGTACCCATCGCTCACTGGATCTGTTCACAGGCGACCCGACTCGCCGGTTCTGCTTGAGCCCGACAGGTGAGCCGGTCCGAGCCCGATGGCCCGAAAAATATAATTAAAAATACAAAACTATTTTTAAAATTCTGAAAACAATTTAAATATTATTTTTTAAAAATTCAAGCGTCATGGCATCGTCAAGTGGTGCATCGGGTACGCATAGGTACGCATACGACGTCGACCGATGCAGTGGGCTACAGACTTATTTGCCTTCTTCTCTCTCGGCTCTCTCTGTTCCCAATCCCCTTCTTCTGTTCTTCCTCAAATTTTCCCTCGATTCTCTCTGGTTCTTCCCCAATCCACTTCCCCTTCTACCCAATTATCCCAAAATACCAGCAGGACTGCAATAGCACGGTGCTTCACATACAATTGTAAGGAACTGGCTCTGTAACCTCAACCATAGAGAGGCAGGGAGGCATCGTGGCCTTCTATTTGAGAGATGTTATTGCCCACTGCATATAGACCCATGTCTTGAACAGTCAGGAGCCCGTGATCAGCTCTTGCATTGCGCAAGTGAACTTTTTTTCGCATAGGAAAAATATATGGCACATTTTCATGAGATTCTTCAGTTTCTGGAATAATCGTCTCTCCACCAGACGCCTATGGCTCATCATTGTTGTCATTGGTACTAGGTGAGAACTACTCTCTAGTTTCATCATATTTCACATCATCAAATGGACATGTAGTCCTATCATAGCTGCATACTTCTTTGGTGCGATTTTTCGACGTTCCTTCTTTTTATTTGCCTTTGTATATTCTTTAGTGTCTAGAAATCTTTGGCAATCTTGTATACCTCTTCAGTATTGTATTTATGCTTGCGGTGTAACTCTTGCCAACATTTCTCTTAGTTCAAATACATGGTGGTTCAGTTTCTACAGCATCAACCAGTTTTATCTAGGACGGTGATGCGTGTTGGTTTCAGGGGATGTCGCAGGGGTGAGAGAAGCTGGAGGTGGGACTCAGGATTCGAGCGTTAAGGGATAAGGCGAGCGCTGGACCTCGCCTGAAGACGCTGGGCGGAGCTTGTCTCCGGCCAGAACTGATACGCGGTAGAAAGAAGGGGAAGACTAAACTTGTAGATATATTTCTCCGTTGTTCTGAATACAATAGATGCTTTTTTACATAGAGGCCTAACCAGTATCGGATCCGGAAGGGATTCCGTATGCTATTCCTAGTATCCTGAAGGGATACTTCCTAATACAAGTTACTTAATAAACTAATGCTTTCTGTGCCGTATCTCCAAACGAGAGAATTCCAGTCGGCAACGCTACGTACTAGTATTTCCTTCGGTTGAGCCAGAACGAGTTAATGCCGTATTCGAAATAGCGGGCAGCGGCGACTTGCGACGTGAATGCTTCTGATCAAAGAAAGAATCCACAACATTTCCGCCGTCTTTGAGAAACGGCCTCGAGCTGGATACGAGGATAACGTTGTCGAAAATCCGAAACTAAAAGCCAAAATGAGTCAGTAGTAGGTTTATCAGCACATCCAACTAAAACTTCCCAGCCAGCTGATGTAATTCCCGAAGGAAGCACCTGAGCCGGAGTAGGTAAAAGTCAGCCATTATGAATGGCTGACAATGGAACAATCTAAGTTGGTGGGTCAACATGAAATGGTTTCAACAGTGCCATATGAAAAGCATCACGAGCACGAGGAGGCAGGTACAAACGGTAAGCTACCTGACCCAATCCGTTGCACAATTTGATAGGGTCCAAAGAAGCGAGACGAAAGATTGCCCATGGACTGGTGCCACAAGGAGATCGCAGCTCGAGAATGAAGCCGAAGCGAAACCCACTATCCAACCTGAAATTCCACGTCACGATGGGTCTTGTCGTAATGCTCCTTCGTATAATTTTGAGCTTGAAGCAATCTGTTACAAATTTCCAAAAAAAGTTCATCACGTTCGACGAGCTCACTGTCAACGACCGCAAGACGAGCAACACCCGGCTCATAAGCAACAAACGCTAGAGACCATAAATAACTCGAAAAGGAGTAGCACGAAGGGCGGTCTAAAAAGAGGAATTGTAATAAAATTCTGCCCACGAAAGCCAATAAAGCCAATCCTTGGGACGATCGCACGACAAACAATGGAGGTACATTCCAATCACGTGATTCACGGCTTCTGTTTGGCCATCCGATTGCAAATGGAAAGTAGAACTAAGATGCAACTTGGAACCAGTAAGATGAAATAACTCAGACCAAAAGGAGCTTGTAAAGACAGGATCACGATCACTCACAATGGAATACGAAATACCATGAAGTCGGACAATATTATCAAAGAAAACCCGGGCGACTGAACTAGCTGTACACAGATGACTCAGAGTAAAAAAATGAGCATATCTGGAGAAATGATCCACCATAGTAAGAATCGCTAATTTAATATGTACCTCAGAAAAACCCTCCACAAAGTCCATCGAGATGTCATCCCAAACATGATGAGGGACATCCAATGGCTGTAAAAGACCAGACGAGTGCAAATGCTTATATTTGTTTCGTTGACATGTGTCACAGCCTTGTATAAAATCCTAGACCAAACGTACCGGGAACATAAAATTAAAAGCGAAGACGATGAAGAGTGTTTTGGATACCTTCGTGACCAGATTGATGTGCATCAGCCAAAAGAGTTCCCCAAACTGCCGAGTCGGCCGACACAAACACATGTCCATGAAATAATAACAAGCATCTTGGACAGACCATCCGAGCGGTGCAGTGCCAGCAGCGACGTCTGCTGTACGTCGAACTAAATCAGGCCGGTTGGCAATATCTTGACGCAGTTTGTCACACAGCAAACCGAGGGCCAAAAACTGCATGGAGAGCAAGTTACTCCTCTGTACATCACGATAATGCATCGGCAGCAGTGTTCTGGCGTCCCAGACGATATTCTACCGTGAATGTGTAGCCAAATAGTTTACTTATCCACTAGTGTTGAGGTACGGTAGAAAGGCATTTATCCAATAAAAACTTGAGACTATAATGATAAGTACAAACGCGAAAAAAACGTCCTCACAAATAAGGGCGTCAATGGCGAATTGCCTTGACCAAACCAATATGTTCATGTTCATAAGCCGCGAGTTTAGCATATTGTGGCGCCACCGCTCGACTAAAAAATTCTAACGGACGATCTCCTTGATGTAAAACAGAATCAAAACCGGTCCTCGAGGCATCGCAATCGACAGTGAATTAAACAGAAAAATCGAAAAGTTGTAATACTGGTGCGGAAGTGAGAGCCGTTTTGAGAGCGGCGAAAGCATGTGTGGCCTTATCACTCCAGATGAACCCCTCTTTCTTCGTCAACTTGGTAAGAGGCGTTGCAATGAGGCCATAATCTTTGATAAATTTTCGGTAATATCTCGTAAGTCCAAGAAATCCGCGAAGAGCCTGAACTGAAGTTGGAATTGGTCAATCTGCCACAGCTGAGACTAGGGGTGGATAACGAGCTGACTCGGCACGGCTCGGCTCAGCTCGGTAAAGCTTGTTAAGAAAACGAGCTTGGCTCATTAAAATAACGAGCAGAATACCAGGCTCGGCTCGACTCGTTAAAAAACTCGAACTCGGCTCGTTATAAATAAACATAGTGAAAATCTTAAAATATCCTGAAATTTTCATAAAACACATGTAAAGAACAAATCATCCATGCATATCACAAAAAACATTTATATCATTGCAGATACAGACATGTCATATCAATAAACATCCATAGCATTCTAGTCTTCCAGATCCACACATGCAGATCCATGCAGTCCAGACTACAGATCAATAAACATCCATATCAAGTAATAAACATGCATACAGATCCATGAACATAAAACATCCATGCAAAGCATTCCAGGTCCAGATGACCTGATCCATCAACCATACAGTCCACTCTAGATACATAAACATGCATTGCATGCAGTCCAGATACATGCAATCCACTCCAGATCAATAAACATGCATGCAAAGCAATAAACATCCATGAAACGCGCCATCAAATGAAAGTCGACGCTGTGATGTGGCGAGCGGTGAAATATAAACGAGCTAAATGAGTTAACGGGTAACTCGTGAGCCAGCTCGACTCGGCTCGTTAAGCAAACGAGCTAAATTGCCGGCTCGGCTCGTTAAGGGATCGAGTTTGAGCCGAGTCGAGCCGAGCTGGCTCGCGAGTTTCGAGTTTTTTTTCCACTCCTAGCTGAGACCTTCTCGGGATCAATGCCCACACCGTGACTGGAAATAATGTGGCCCAGATAAATTACCAATTTCAGACCAAAAGAACACTTGGAGCGCTTCAGGAATAACGCACTGTCAGGCAATAGTTGAAGAACAGCGCGCACCTGCTGAATATGTGCTGACCAAGAGGAACTGTAAATCAAGATATCGTCAAAAAATACCACGACAAAACGAAGAAGAAAAGGTTTGAGAACATCATACATGAGAGCCTGAAAGGTGGTCGATGCGTTGGTAAGACCAAAAGGCATAACAATGAACTCAAAATGGCCCTGATGCGTACGAAAAGCAGCCTTTTCAATGTCGAGTGGATGCATCCGGACATGATGATGGCCGCTACGTAAATCCAGCTTGGTGGAAAAACAGGCACCCTTAAGCTCATCCAAAAGCTCGTCCATGACTGGAATAGGAAATTTATCCTTCACGATCTTGCCGTTCAAGGCGCGATAGTCCAGACAAAAATGCCAAGTCGCATCGTGCTTTTTAACTAAAAGAACCAGAACTGAGAATGTTGATGTACTTGCCTTGATAATGCTTGTTGCATCATGTCGTTACATTGGCGCTCGATTTCATCCTTCAAAAGTTGTGGATACCAACAAGGACGAATGACCACAGGGGTTGTCCCAGGGAGCAGGTGAATATGATGATCATACCAGTGGGCTGGGGGCAGACTGCGTGGCTCGACAAAAACGGGTGCGAACTCTAGTAACAGGTCTGAGAGTACTCCTACTTGAATGAATGCATGCGCGCGAGGAACAACGCATCCACCAGCAATGCCTTGATAGGTTACCTGATGATCTCGCCACCAAAACAACATTGTGAGGAGGTCGAAGTCCCAGACGATGGGCCCAAGAACCCGGAGCCACTGGACGCTCAATACGATGTCGAACCCCTCCAATGGCAGTGCATAGCAATCGACGTGAAAGGATTCATTGTTGATATCAATGAGCAACCCGAGGTGTATGCCCAAGCTCATGACCCGATCGCCATTTTCCACTGTGACCTTCATGTTGGCAGCGATGTAAGCTGGACTCTAATGCGGTCGGCGACACCGTTGGCCAAAAAATTGTGAGTGGCATCAGAATCAGCCTGACACGCGAAGCTTCATAGTGTGGCCAGTACTTACACCTATAATGGCATGCAACGAGATTTGCACATTCGTGTCAGCTGGTTCCTCGGCAGTGTCGTCCTCAAGCTCCAGGAGGTAGATGCCTTTGAATGTACACGCGTGATCACGAGAGAATTTAGCCAGGCAATTGAAACACAAGCCTTTGAGCCGTCGGTCCTGCATCTCAGCTGGGGTGAGATGTCAGAAGCGAGAGTTTGGCGGCGCTGGAAGTAACAACTACCATGGTGCCACTGGGAATGACGAGTCGGTCGAACCAGAAACAACAGGCGCGGTTGACCTGGAAGGATACGCCGTTGTACAGGTAGCAGCAGGCGGAGGCTTGGTCGACCTGTTCGGGCTTGGGGAAGAGAAGCGTGAAGACGATGATCAGCGAATCGGTGACAGCATATCGGCCGGATCGTCCTCCCCCCGATGTTCATAAGCACCAGCGAGGCTCATCGTCGTTTGTAAGTTCGATGGATTTTGGAGCTCCACGCCGGTCTTCAATGTATTGTGCAAACCATTCGTAAACAATTGCACCTGTTGTCCGGATGAAAGTTGCTCGATGCGGTAAAGGAGTGCAAGAATTATTATTGATACTCTAGGATGGTCCCAGTATGAAGTTGACGAAACGACGCCACGAAACGATGCCCTCATCTCGCTCGAGTTGATAGTACCAAAGTTGGGTGTTGCTGGTTAGGTGGTATGCGGCAAGCCATACCTTCTCCTCCTCCATGGTGCGCTGCCCGCGGGAAAAAAAATGCTCACACCGATTGAGCCACGGTAACGGGTCGTCGTCTTCATCATACATAGGGAATTCCAATTTGTGGAATCGTGGTACGGCGAGGGCCTCTTTTCCCCTAACGACCACCTCCTGTGTCTGGTTGACGCTGGAGGGTAAGGTTGCAATGTCGTGGATTTGTCGCCTTGCACTTGATCTGGTTTTTTCAGTGCACGAAATCCTCAAGTTATGACTGTACAACCGGTGGTTCAACGTGGAGAGTTGGGCGAGAATTTGGTCGAGCTTGGCCGAATCCTCTGGACCGTGAGCCGAGGCCGTCGCCTGAGACTCCAGATCATTGCCAGCCATGATAGGTGTCACGAAATCCTACTCTGATACCAAATCGATGTGTGTTGGTTTCAGGGGATGTCGCAGGGGTGAGAGAAGTTGGAGGTGGGACTCAGGATTGGAGCGTAAGGGATAAGGCGAACGCTGGACCTCGCCTAAAGACGATGGACGGAGCTTGTCTCCGGCCAGAACTGATACGTGGTAGAAAGAAGGGGAAGACTAAACTTATAGATATATTTCTCCGTTGTTCTGAATACAAGAGATGCCTTTTTAATAAACTAATGCCATCTGAATACTAATGCTTTCTGTGCCGTATCTCCAAATGAGAGAATTCCAGTCGGCAACGCTACGTACTCGTATTTCCTTCGGTTGAGCCAGAACGAGTTAATGCCGTATTTGAAATAGTTGCGTCCGGCAACAGTGCCTTGCGACGTGAATACTTCTGACCAAAGAAAGAGTTAGGCATTTCAACTAGTCATGGTAGAATAACAGAGTTAAGTATTTTAAGTAGTCATGGTAGAATAACAGAGTTAACCATTTCAAGTAGTCATAGTAGAATCACATAGTTAGGTATTTCAAATAGTCATGGTAAAATCACAGAGCTAACAATTTCAAGTAGTCATAGTAAAATCATAGAGTTAGCCATTTCAAGTCAAAGAGTCAGGTAAAATCGAGAGATATTTATCACAAATGGTTTTTAATACAAACTGTCTATGATGAAATACTTATCACAAATGGTTCGTATTAAGAACTGTCTGTGATAAGTATCTCATCACAGACGGTTCTTAGCGTATCTAATAATAGAGATGGTCGCGGTGGGGCGCAGGCAAGTAGCTGGGCAGCGTGGGCTAAATGGGCGGCCCGGGCCGGCACGACCTGTTCCGGCTCAGCTATTAGATGGACCGTGCCAGGGAGGTGGCCCAGACACGGCCCGCCGACCATTCGTGTCGTGCCGGGATAGCACGAGTGTCGACGATCAAATCGCCAATCTTATGACTATATAAAAACAGAGGAAAATGGTGCGTATCTCCTGGAATAGAATGTGGTCACTCTTTATTGCTATGAACTGGCTATTACAAAGAATGCATGTGGTCAAACAAAAGGCTAATCCTAGTTACACTGGAGCGCAATGCTTTCTATGGTGTTGTAATCAAATCGACTGCTAATCTTCTCAATTGCCTTCGATTTGATCTCCGATCTCCTCCCCCTCCTTCCATCTGTGATACTCCTTAAGTAGTTGATGAAGTGGTGGCAATTATCCCTTGAAGAGACGATTGTTGGGAAGTAACACGTCTAGTCGGAGAGAGATGTCAGTTGACAAGGTATCAACTGCTGTGTGGTTTATATGTCGGTGAGACATTCAACCGTAGTCCAGTGTCTTAGAATTATGTAATGTCGCTTGGTATGGAATATACAACACATGTTTCATTCATCACACAGTAAGGATATACCTGGATTCAGGTCCAGATGATACCAGCTCATAGCTTTATGAGCAGTTATCTGGTCGGGGACTAGGTACAAGACCTTATCCGACCAAGGTATTCATTATGTAACCTCTGGAATCCCCATGACCAGTGAGGTCGTTAGCCTTAGGAGTTATGACCACAAAGACATATGGTTTCTCTTTATATATTAAAGTAATACATAGAGGTTTTAATCCTCGTCAGCTAGCCCCCGAACTTTAAATAAATGTGTCGTGTGAAAGCACTTTCTTCCGACGAAATCGTATCGAGCAGACCCCCTCATTAAATGTCGTGACATTCGAAGTGGTCTGTATTCATTTTAAAGTTGAGAAAAGAAGCTTTTCTGTCCGTTGGTCACAAAGATTGCCCTTTGGACTTCTCTTAACCCCTAGGTGCGGTTAGAGAATGGCGGCTATAAAAACCCCTTTGCACTGGGTGTTAGGGTTTTCACGCCTACTACTTCCTCTTTATTTTCCAAAAGGGGAAATTACCTCCGACCACCTGTGACTTTTTCATCCAAAAGAATCCGCCATGTCGGATCTCATCACCAACTGGTCAATTTCTGATTTAAGTGAGAAGAAGTTAGAAAGTCTAGAGAGAATTGGGTTGCTACCCGATAGGAATCTGATTTCTTGGAGATCAGCTATCGGGGAGCATTCTCCATGCGGTGAAGACGAAGAAATTCCAGTTTTCCTCGCATACATCGAATGCGGTTTTAGGCTCTCAGTTCACTCCTTCTTTTTCAAGTTTTGGAGTATTATGGAGTGGAACGGGTTAATTTGGCCCCCAATGCCATCGCCAACCTTAGTATCTTTGTCTACCTCTGCGAAACATACTTGGGGATTACCGCAACCATGGATCTCCTCAAGTACTACTACATAATTGATGAGGACATCCCTCCTTCGGATACACGTACTACACAAGACCTTCCAGATTTGGGTGTTGGACTACAAGGTTCTATGACAAGAGCTAGAGCACGTGACTTAATCTATCGTAAAATCGTTTCTAGGGTCGAGTGTATTATTTGAGAACTCTATGATGTCGCCTAATGGAGATGATTTACTTGTACTCAGAAATCTAGGATTACGACCACTTCAAGAAGGCCTACGACCAGTTCAAGAAGGTCTACGACCACTTCAAGAAGGCCTACGACCAGTTTAAGAAGGTCCACGACCAGTTCCGCAAGGCCTACGACCACTTCAAGAAAGCCTACGACCAGATGACTCGTTGGGAGCACTCTACGACCAGAGAGGCGAGCACAAGACTCGCTGGACACAATCTATGACCAAAGATAGCATGGACTCCTCAAGACCACCCTAGGACCACCCCACGACTAGATCTTCGACTGTAAATACGCGACACAAGGTGTCACGTCACCGCTTTGGAAACTAATAAGACTTTGTAAACGTGACGAGATCGGAGTCCAGTTGTTGTACGCCCTCATCCCACTACCGCACAACCCTAGGTCGACCTCCTCACATCCCCTATATATATACAAGAGTCACCGTAGTTTAGAGGCGGGTTTTTCTTAGATTATTCGCCAATTGCGCTTCGCGATTATCGGTTTGAGGAACCCCACTTGTAAACTTCATCCATATCCGCAATACAATTGATTGCATCTACCTTGTTCTTGTGAGTTGCTTCGATTGCTTGCGTGAACAATAACCTTCGTGGTAAGGTCGATCGCGTGCAAGCGTGGTCGATAACGACAGCGCAAGGGTGTAGCGAATTGCGCAGGTGACGATCCGCTGGTCGGAAGCCTCAAAGCGCCAACGCCCTCACGACGAACCAAATCGAACATATCGGAAGATCGCCACCGTGACTCATCAAGTGGTATCGAGCTAAGGTTGCCCGTTAGGTAATTTCGCTTATCCCTTTTTGTGAGTTTTGTTCCATCACCTAGAGTCCAGAAAATTGCCCTACAAAATATTTTAGATCGTAATTATTCCACCGTCCAAACCACTTTGTGCCTTCGCAATTGTGTTTTCGGTTTAGCGTTGTTGAATTCGAGTCCATCGTCGGTGTCTTTGTTGTTTGGTCTAGTCGTCAGAATCTAGTTTCTAGCGCCGAGTCTTTCTTTGTCGATCATCTAGACACCCCAATACGACCACAACACCACCCCCATACGACCACAACACCACCCCCATACGACCACCTACTCGGATTCGGCTTCTCCACCTGGTCGGAAACGAACGCCTAGTCGGATTCGACCAACCACTCGTGTCCGACAACCCTATTTATTATCTTGTTGCTCTTGACACCCCACCACCGGTCGAAAACAATCGATTGGTCGAATTTTTCCCATAGCTAAAGTTCGAGAGAGAGAGAGAGTATCTTTAATTACCTTTGTACCCCTGCTCTCCGAAAAAAGTTTGTTACCCATATATATCCATAGACCCAGAAAAGGGTTTTGAAGAGTTTTGAGTCAAGGTCACATTCGAAAAAAAAAACCTAGGTTGGGTTTTTGCACCAAAAAAAAGCAAAGAGTGCAAAAAAAAAGAAGAAGAAAAGAAGGAGTTGCTTTCGATTTTGGATCCGATTGTGTTTGTATCTACCCTATCCTTCCGCTTGCTTGAGCTAGTTCTAGGAACGCTTGGGTCAAGAATCGTGATTTAGTATCTTGTGGACTTTTATTCACTTTGCTAATCTGATTTCATTATTGCTATTCCTTGCTACTAAACATTGCCTATCCGAGCTCCACATACTTTCGCCCTCGATTGATCCTCGCATTCGCCTCCGCCGTGATCGTACATCCCACCTTCGCCGATCAAACCACCGCGCAATTTGGTAAGAAACTCATAAGAGCTTGGTAAGATGCTTGAGAGTGTGTGATTCCACCCTCCACCACCTAATAGTGATAGGGATAATACCTTTGTGTTGTCTTTTGTCTCCTACTAACCATGTCGTGAAGAATTGATGCGCAAGAGTGTATTTTGAGGAAGAGCTCATGACGCTATTGGATGAACAACGCACTACCGTTAATGAGGACATCGACAGAAGCTTCAAGCTACCACGATCACATTACAACGCTCAATCAACGATAGTATTGTGGCGCCACTACACGCTCGAAAGAATGGTGAATCGACCACCAAACGTTGGTCGTGTGGAACCTCATGGTGCGACCCATGACCATGAGTTTGATAATGATAATGAGATGCACGACCACGACGCCTTTGATGCACGATAACGGAACCGCCGAACTTCAACCGTCAAGGTATGAGAGGTAACAATTTTCAAAGAACATAATGCCCATGATGATCCATATGCTAAAGTCAAGTTCACTATACCATCTTTTGCGGTGCTTATGATGCGTAAATATATCTAGATTGGGAGATGACGGTAGAACAAAATTGAATGCTCACTTAGTTCCCGGTGCATAGAGTTAGGCAAGCCACAAGTGAATTTAAAAACTTTGCCATCATTTGGTGGAATAGGGTTTGCACCAAGGATTAGCGCCTACTACGTGGGATGGTTTAAAGGTTGCTATGCGTAATGATTTGTCCCACCTTCTTTTAAATGTGATTTATGTAATAAATTGCAACGCTTAAATCAAGGTATTAGATCCGTAGAAGAATATTATCGAGCTACAAATTAGCATGTTGCGCTGTGATATTATTGAGGATGAAGAAGTCGCAATAGCACGCTTTTATGGAGGATTAAGACGTGAAATTTAGGACATAGTGGATTACAAAGAATACGATAGTGTCCCTAGATTGTTCCAACTTGCATGTTTGGCGTAAAAGAATTGCGGGGGCGACAACAGAGGCCAAGGAACAATTTTGGGAGTATGTCTACACCACGACCAAAGGTCGGGCAAGCCAAAACACCCCCACTTTCACTACGGTCCTGCCCCCTCCTCAAGTAGGGTGCATTCAAAGAAGACCTCCGACCACATCACGTGCACCCGAGGTAAGCAAACCTACTAGTGTCTGTGGCTCCACCAAGAATTCTTCCTCGGTGCTTCCACCGGTCGCATACACCGGATTATTTGCCACCGCTGCAAAGGAATGGGACACGCCATGAAGGATCGCCAAGTCAGCGAGCATACCTTGCCACTACAGACGGTGGATATGTAAGTACTAGTGATATTGAGGATGAATATGTACTTGCAGCTAACATTGCAGGTGGAGGAGACGAGACAGACAGTGATGCTGATGGTGTAGAGGAGCAAGTAGTCAGCTGCATTGACACCGAGTATCATATGAGCCTTGTTACAAGCAACGAGTCCGAGGCGCACAAGTGGAGAGAGCGAGCAAAATCAATGGCATAACTTGTTTCAAACCAGATTTCTTGTGAAGGACAGAGCCTGCAGAGTCATCGTTGATGGAGGGAGTCTGCAACAACCTTGCAAGCTCCGAGATGGTCGAGAAGCTTGGCTTGACCACACAACCCCACCCACGTCCCTACTACATCCAATGGTTCAATTCGTGTGGTAAGTTAAAGGTAAACAAAGTTGTGAACGTGCAATTTTCAAATGGTAAATACAAAGATAGTTCGACTTTGATATAGTACCGATGCAAGCCCGCTCTTTATTGCTCTAGAGGCCTTGGATATATGACAATGATGTTTTGCACCATGGTAGAGCTAATACCTACTGCTTCTTACACAAGGGCAAGAAGATTAAGTTATTGCCTTTGACACCAAATTGAGATTTTGAAAGATGAAGAAGAGCGCTAAAATGAAAGAAAAACCGATAAGCATGATTCGAAAATCGCAAGTAGCAAAACGTGTTTTCCCACCTAAAAGGGAGAAAGTGGCGCCTAGTCCTAAGTCCGAGGGGATTAAATTGAAGGGATGTGTTATGATTGCCACTAAATCAACTTGCTGAAATTTGTGATAATGAGTTGCCATGCTATGCTTTGATATGCAAAAATGCCTTATACTCGCTTGAGGATATAGCTAGCTCTTTGCCTCCTGCATTGCTAACCTTTTGCGTGAGTATGTGGATGTATTCCCACCGAGGTACCCCGGGATTACCACCTATTCGAGGGATAGAGCATCAAATTGATTTGATCTCAGAGCGACTTTGCCAAACCGTCTTGCATATAGGACCAATCCAGAGGAGACTAAGGAAATTCAAATGATAAGTCCAAAATCTTCCGGACCGTGGGTACGTAAGAGAAAGCTTTAGTCCTTGTGCTGCTCCGAGTTCTTTTGGTTCCTAAGAAAGACGGTAGTTGGCGATGTGTGTTGATTGCAGAGCCATTAATAACATTACTATAAGGTATCGCTATCCTATCCCAAGGCTAGACGACATGCTAGATGAATTGAGTGGTTCTATTATTTTCACAAAGATTGACTTGCGGAGTGGTTACCACCAGATTAGAATGAAATTAGGAGATGAATGGAAAACGCTTAAAACTAAGTTCAGATTATATGAGTGGTTAGTGATGCCTTTTGGTCTAACTAATGCACCTAGTACTTTTATGCGCTTGATGAACGAGGTTTTACGCCCTTTCATTGGAAAATTTGTGGTGGTTTACTTTGATGATATCTTGATTTATAGCAAGTCACATGAGCTACATTTGAATCATATACGTCTGTTTTTAATGCTTTGAGAGACACACGCTTGTTTGGTAACCTCGAAAAGTGCACCTTTTGCACCGATCGAGTTATGCGTTTCTTGGATATGTTGTGACACCACAGGGAATTGAGGTGGATGAGATAAAGATTGTAGCCATCCAAAGTCTGGCCGACACCGACCATCGTGTCACAAAGGTGAGCTTCCACGGCCTTGCCGGATTCTATCGGCGTTTTGTGCGGATTTCAAGACCATTGCCGCACCATTGAATGAATTGACAAAGAAAGGAGTGCCTTTCCAATGGGGACTGCAAGAGAAGGCATTCAACTTGTTGAAAGAGAAGCTCACCCAAGCACCCCTACTCCAACTCCCCGATTTTGGTAAGACTTTTGAGATTGAATGTGACGCTAGCGGATTGGAATAGGTGGTGTATTGATTCAAGAAGGTAAACCTGTCGATATTTTAGCGAGAAACTAAATGGGCCTAGTTTGAATTATTCCACCTATGACAAAGAATTGTATGCTTTAGTTCGTGTGCTTCAAACTTGGCAACATTATTTATGGCCCAAAGAATTTGTTATACATTCGATCATGAATCGCTAAAACATATTAGAAGTCAAGCTAAACCAATAAACGACATGCTAATTGGGTAGAATTTATTGAGTCGTTTAAGCATAAGAAAGGTAAGGACAATGTGATTGCCGATGCGCTCTCTAGACGTTATACCATGTTATCTCAACTTGACCATAAGATTTTTGGTTTGGAGGCCATTAAGAGTTTATATGTCACCGATTTGGACTTTAAGGAAGTGCTTAACATTGTAAAGAAGGGAAGATATGGAATAACTATGTGTTGAATGATGGTTTGATCTATCGTGCTAACAAGCTATGCATTCCAAATAGCTCTGTTCGCCTTTTGTTGTTACAGAGGCACATGGAGGAGGTTTGATGGCGCATTTTGGAGCAAAAGACAGAAGATGTGCTGACCACCCACTTCTTTTGGCCAAAGATGAGGCGTGATGTCGAAGCCACGTGGCTCATTGCACTACATGCAACAAAGCTAAGTCCCGCCTCAATCCACATGGACTTTATATGCCTCTTCCTACTCCTAGTGCCCCTTGGGAGGATATTTCTATGGATTTTGTTTTAGGATTGCCTAGGACAAAGAGGGGAGAGATAGTATATTTGTCGTAGTGGATCGATTTTCTAAAATGGCACATTTTATATCTTGTCACAAGAGCGATGATGCTACAAACATAGCTGATTTGTTTTTCGTGGAAATCGTTAAACACATGGAGTGCCCAATACTATTGTCTCGGATCGCGATGCTAAGTTTTTGAGCCACTTTTGGAGATCACTTTGGAATAAATTGGGGACAAAGTCTGCTTGCTTTTCTACTACGTGTCATCCCCAAACCGATGGACAAACGGAGGTTGTCAACCGCACATTATCCACCATGTTGCGGGCTGTTTTAAAGAAGAACTTGAAGATGTGGGAAGAGTTTTTACCGCATATTGAGTTTGCTTACAATAGGTCAAGACACTCCACCACCAAGGTAAGTCCGCTTCGTAGTGTATGGTTTTACCTCGTGCTCCTATTGATTTACTACCTTTACCAACCTCTCAAAAAATAAATCTAGATGCTAAGAAGCGTCTTGCATTTATTCTCAAGTTGCATGAGACCACTAAAGAGAATATAGAGCGTATGACCAAAAGTATAGGGTTGTTTGGAAATAAAGGTAGAAAAGTTGTCAAAATAGAACCAGTGATTTAGTTTGGGTTCATTTGAGAAAAGATAGATTTCGAATTAAGAAAATCAAAGTTGATGCCTAGAGTCACAGGACCGCTTAAGATAATTAAGAAGATAAATGATAATGCATATCGCTTAGAATTACCTCGCAGATTTTGGGGTTAGCCCCACATTTAACATTTCGATTTGAAACCATACGTGGGAGAAGAAGATGAGCTTGAGTCGAGGACGACTCTAATTCAAGAAGGGAGTATGATGAGGACATCCCTCCTTCTGATACACGCACTACACAAGACCTTCCAGATTTGGGTGTTGGACTACAAGGTCCTATGACAAGAGCTAGAGCACGTGACTTAATCTATCGTAAAATCGCTTCTAGGGTCGAGTGTATTATTTGAGAACTCTATGATGTCGCCTAATGGAGATGATTTACTTGTACTCGTAAATCTAGGATTACGACCACTTCAAGAAGGCCTACGATCAGCTCAAGAAGGTCTCGACCACTTCAAGAAGGCCTACGACCAGCTCAAGAAGGTCCACGACTGGGCCCAAGGCCTACGACCACTTCAAGAAAGCCTACGACCGATGACTCGTTGGGAGCACTCTACGATCAGAGAGGCGAGCACAAGACTCGTTGGACACAATCTATGACCAAAGATAGCATGGACTCCTCAAGACCACCCTAGGACCACCCCACGACTAGATCTTCGACCGTAAATACGCGACACAAGATGTCACACACCGCTTTGGAAACTAATAAGACTTTGTAAACGTGACGAGATCGGAGTCCAGTTGTGTACGCCTCATCCCACTACCAAGACAACCCTAGGTCCACCTCCTCACGCCCCCTATATATATACAAAGAGTCACTGTAGTTTAGAGGCGGGTTTTTCTTAGATTATTCTCGCCAATTGCGCTCGCCGATTATCGGTTTGAGGAACCCCACTTGTAAACTTCATCCATATCCGCAATACAATTGATTGCATCTACCTTGTTCTTGTGAGTTGCTTCGATTGCTTGCGTGAACAATAACCTTCGTGGTAAGGTCGATCGCGCAAGCGTGGTCGATAACGACAGCGCAAGGTGTAGCGAATTGCGAGGTGACGATCCGCTGGTCTAAGCCTCAAAGCGCCAACGCCCTCACGATTTAACCAAATCGAACCTATCGGAAGATCGGGCCACCGTGACTCATCAATAATGACGAATACGAAGAAAACGACCGGTACACCCGGAGAGTGCACCTTGCGCCTCCATGACGGAAAAGCTGATGAGTACATTCCTATGTACTCAAAATCTTCGTGGTCGTCATGGAAAAAAGCTGGTTTTATATGAAGATCACATAGCAAGACGACCTTTATTACAGTAGTAGAAAGGCGGTCGAGAATCCGCGATGACGCTCCTCCTCAAAAAAGGAGGGAAAAGTAGGGAGATGGGTTGAAGCCATCCGTCTCCTTAATGTCAGGGGTTTAACCTCCTGGCATGTGGTGAGAGACTTTTCTATGCGTCAGATTAGTCCCTTGAAGGCCAGAGCTCATGCGATGCTCTGGTACATTGGTCGTGACGATGCGACCAAGGACTCCAGAGAGGGTAATCTCAAATGGACTCCAACCAGTTTGTTTTACTGACTGGTTACTTTCATAACCCTAAGACTTCTCATTTATTAAAGCCTTATCTCATGACGAGATCAGAAGTCAGATCAAGTTGATCTGCGCTAGAGAGCCTAGCGAGAAAGCTAGCTTCCCTCTGATCTTAGCGGTCGTTACCACAGAAGAGAGGGCCGAGAGACTTCGGGTGAGTATATCAATCACTTTTTATCTTTCTAATATTTTCTGATTGGTTTTTACTTAAAATCCTCTTTGACATACAGTCGGTCGGGCTTAGGATTGATAAGGCCACTGAAACATGTGAGACAATTGACGATTCGACCAGTCATGCAAATCACTAGAGATAGTGACCGCGTAGAGGTAGGTAACCGAACATAAATATTTATTATTAGATGAAGCACGTTCATCACCTGACTAACTTTGTTTGTTAATCTAGACGATAATCGTTGAGTCCCATGCAGTCGCTCAAGACTTGCCAGTTGCGGTTGAAGCAGCTGTTGGAGACCAACGAATCTACACCTTTTGATCCAGCGATCAGGGACGTTGTTCTCGACCAGCTGGTCGAGAACATTACTTCTGATCCCTATTGGAAAGTGTAGAGTGTGCAACCAATCCCACCAGTTCAGAACTGGTGAAATCGGTTGAAAATAAAAGGAAAGCGGACGCTACGGACTTTAAACCGGAGCGCTTTAAGGTCAATACCAAAAAATCAACCAAGTATGCATACCGTATATGTCTTTGATGATCTTGAAGTCATGTATTTCCTTTCTTTCTTTTGTGCAGATCTTTTGGTGTTCTGGCTGTTTCCGACCAGTCCAGACTATAAGATCAAGTAGTCGAGGTTGTTCCCGACCAGAGCTTCCCGCAGGTTAGAGTCCTTGAGAGGGAAGTAGTCAGGAAAGTCCCCGAGCAAGCTTCAGTACCGGAACTGGATTTGGATCCCATGGTGATTATTACTCCATTAGTGGAGATAGAAATCCCTATAGATTCCCAACATGTTCTGATTACTGCAAGCAACTCTTTCCAAGTTAATAAGTTTCCTTTTTGTCCTCGATTTATCGAGGATAAAGAACTTGATGAAGTTTAGGGGGGAATATCGATCGTCAAGCTAAGATGAGTCCTGATAAAAATTTTGCCGGATATAATGATGTGGCAATTCGGGTAAGTATTTGCAACCATTTACTTAGTTTCTCTTAAAGTTTTGTAGTAAACTTAAGGAAGAATGCTATCTATGTAGCACATGGTCGAGAACTATGCTGTGGTCGGAGGACTGACCCAGCGAATAAAAATCTTGGAGTAAAAATACTCTGAATTAGAAAGTAAGAACTTTCTACTTAACCTGTTTTTCTTTCTTATGACTCTGTTATTCTTTTTTAATTATTCTCCCGTATCATATTTGATAGATTTGGAGAAAATAAAAGGAGAAGCTATGGCCAAAGAAGCCAAAATAACAAAACTTGAGGAAGAATACCAAGCTAAGGACCGGTCGATCGCATACTTGACGACCATAAATAAATTTTTTTAGAGATTTCTGGAAAGAAGATTGAAGGTAACTAGTCGTAAACTTGACTTATTATCTCTTCTAATCATCCTGATGAGGACATGACTCCTATGGATACAACCACATTTGCTATGCCTACTATTCCAATTACAAGAGCTCGTACGCGTCAATTTATTTATCAGGTAAATTCGTTTCGAGGACTGAGTATATTATTTGAGAACTCTATGATGCTACCTAATGAAGATGATTTACTTGTACTTAGGAATCTAGAACTACGACCAGTTCAAGAAGGTCCACAACCAGTTCCGCAGGGTCTACGACCACTTTAGGAAGTCCTACGACCGGGCCACTCAAAGATCGGCGAGCCAGGACTCGATGGGAGCAATCCACGACCAGAGAAGCAAGCACAGTACTCATTGAACACAATCTATGACCAGAGATAGAATGGACTCCTCAAGACCACCACAGGACCAATCATACAACCTGGTCTTCGACATAGATACGTGACATAAATAGTTAATAAGGTGCAGTGTCACCGTTTTTGGACTTAATATGGCCCTGTAAGCGTGTCGAGGTCGGAGTCTAGGTTGTGTACGCCTCTTCCCG
Source organism: Hsuehochloa calcarea (assembly GCA_036346395.1). Lineage (NCBI taxonomy): Eukaryota > Viridiplantae > Streptophyta > Magnoliopsida > Poales > Poaceae > Hsuehochloa > Hsuehochloa calcarea. The sequence goes on from CM070606.1 coordinate 27,432,938, forward strand.
CGGCCGCACAACCCTAGGTCGAGCTCCTCACGTTCCCCTATATATAGACGGTAGCTGTCATAGTATAACGTGAGTTTTTCTTTGAGATTATTCTGCTTAGCAGTCTCGCCGCACGTTCGGTTGAGGAATCCCATATTGTGATGAGGACATCACTCCTTCGGATACACGCACTACACAAAATCCACCAGATCTGGTTGCTGAACTACAAGGTCCTATGACAAGAGATCGAGCACGTCACTTAATTTATCAGGTAAATTCGTTTCTAAGGCTGAATGTATCATTTGAGAACTCTATGATGCTGCCTAACGGGGATGATTTACTTGTAATTAGGAATCTAGGACTACGACCAGTTCAAGAAGGTCTATGACCAGTTCCGCGGGCTCTACAACCACTTCAAGAAGGCATACGACTAGTTTCACCAAAGACTCAATGAGCCCAAGACTGCTTGGACACAATCTACGACTGTGAGATAGCATGGACTCCTCAAACCACCTCAGACTGGGCCCTACGACTGTGTCTTCGACTGAGAGATACGCGACCTGAATAGTGACTAAGGTTCTGCGTCACCGTTCTGGTCTAATAGGTCCTTGTAAGCGTGTCGAGGTCGGAGTCCAGTTTGTGTACACCTCTTCCCACAGCCGCACAACCCTAGGTCGACCTCCTCACGTCCCCCTATATATATACCGTAGCCGTCATAGTTTAACGTGGGTTTTTCTTAGATTATTCTGCCACTTTGCAGTTTCGTCGTTTGATCGGTTTGAGGAACCCCACCTTGTTAACTTCATCCATATTCGCAATACAATTCAGATTGCATCTACCTTGTTCTTGTGAGTTGCTTCGATTACTTGCAGGAACCATAACCCTCGTGGTAAGGTCGATCGCGTGCAAGCGTGGTCGATAACGACAGTCGTGCGGGTGTAGCGAATTACGAGGTGACGGTCTATGGGTCAGAAGCCTCAAATCGTCAACGTCCTCACGACGAAACCAATCGAACCTATCGGAAGATCGGGCCGCCGCATTCTATCACATTGTGTACTTCATCTATATTCGCAATACAATATCAGATTGCATCTTCTACTTTTTTGCTTGTATTCTCGATTGGCATGCAGGAGATAGCCTTCTTGGCGAGGTCAACCGCGTTCGGCACGGTTGATAACCATCGAGCAAAGTGTAGTGATTGCGGAGGTTTAACTGCTTACGCCGAGCCTTCGGATCATCAATGTCGAGTTCTCCACAATTGACTTATCAGTACGTTTCGGAAGATTGGGCCACCGTTACATCAGTTCGTATCAGAGCAAAAGTTGCCCATTAGGTAATCACAATTTTTCCCCTGTTAGATTAGTTGTTTGCCATCGTCCTAAAACTCCAGAAAATTACCCCACAAAATATTTTTGTTCGTCGTGTTCTTCCGCTGTCCCATCACCCATTGTACCTTTGCAATTTCCGTTCTTTGTTTTGCGTTGTTGAATTAGTGTCCTTTGTCTAAGTCGTGTTGCTTGTTTAGAGTCGTGTTTTTGGTCGCTAGTCAACACCATCGCCCGTCGTGCCACCACCCATCCTGGTCGCGCCACCGCCTACTCGAACAACCCCCTTTCGACCACCTACTCGCGTTCGACCACCTACTCGTTCCCGCCCCGACCACCCTGTTGTTTCTTGTTGCTCTCGGACACCCCACGCACTCAACATATCGTGTCTGCCACACAAAGTCCGAGAGGAATTTTCATAGTCAAAGTTCAGAGAGAGAGAGAGAATGAGTTTGTGACCCATATACCCCTGCCTTCTACAAAAAGTGTGTGACCCATATATATCCATAGACCCAGAAGAGGGTTTTGTGTCAAGGTCACATTCGCAAAAAAAGAACCCTAGGTTGGGTTTCGGAAATCAAAAGAGAGAGAGAGAGAAAAGAAAGAGAGAAAAAAAGAGAAGAAAGGAACCCTAGGTTGGGTTTCGGCAGTCAAAAAGAGAGAGAGTAGAAGAAGAAGTAAACCGACCACCCCCAGTGAAGAAGAAGAAAATCGATCGACCACCCCCAGTTGGTCTACGATCACTTCCCGCCTTGCATCCTTTGAATCCTTGTATCCAGTACTTGTTATCGATCAGTGTGTGCTATGGATAGGGACATTTTTAGGGCAGCAACTGTGATAGGTACTTTGGACACTTATTCAACTTTGCTAATCAGGTTACGGTTTTTGCTAATCCTTGCTACATATTGTGCCTTCCGAGCTCCACCTACACTGTAATATCCCAAATATGGATTTGTGTTTCAAATGTATAAAAATGAGGAGAAATTAAAACTTTTCTCACATCTGGATGTTTTTGATCAGTTCTATAATTCTTGTACAGGGATTGTGGGAAAATCAAACTCAAAATCCCCAATTCACTCAGGTCCTAAACCTCCTTGGTAAAAATCTTGTGTCCAACCCCCTGGAAATAATTTTCCCTGGATCTAGGACTGGTGTGTGACACCTCTGAATTATTTCATGATTTTTAGAAATTATTTGATAATTTTGGGAGGCAAGTCAAACCCAGTCAAAGCTTGGTCAAACCCTAACTCCAACCTTCTGGAATTTCTGGAGAAGAATGCAGTGCATGAAAATCTATGAAAATTTTATGTAAGGTTAATCCTTAAGTCAACAACCTCCAGTTAAAATTTTATAATTTTTGGAGTTGGTTTGCTACCTTAAACAAATCCTCCAAAAATCAGCAGTTTAATTCAAACCATAGTTGGTTTTCACTGTTCCTTGGGTGCGAGTCAGACTCGGGCTCGAGCCAAGTGACTCGGTCCAGTCAACTAACTGCACCCGGCGTGGTCGCTCGGGCGCGAGCGTTGTGGACCGTCGGATCGGCATCGTGCGACCCATGCTTGCGTGAACGTTCGGACCGTCCGAACGTCTCACGCAGTGTGAGCCGTAGGATCCAGATCAACGGCCTGGATCGAGTGAACATTCGGACCGGCCGATCGTTCCTTTCATTTGAACCGTTCGATTTAGATCCAACGGTGGCCGCGTCGTCTCCTTCCTCGCGTCTGAGCGAACGATGCGATTGAGTCAAGCCATGGCGTAAGCAGAGGAGAGGGGCGCAGCGTTGGGTCACCTCGGTGACCACCTTTAAATGGCTCCTTCTACTCGCATTAAATGCCCGTCGTGCACCGCCCTCAAACGTCCATAGCTCAATCGCCCCATCACTCTGAGCTCCTTGCGCGGTGACCGAGGAGAAATTTTACCGTTGCTCTCTGCTATCTCAGCTATTTAAGCTCCCTTGTTTCCTCTCTTGGCTAGCACCTCAGTGCTTGTTTGAGCTCGATTCACCCGAAACCATTTCGGCCGCCATTGCCGAGCTTCAAGCTTACGGTGAAGGCGGTACCACAGTGGCTCTCCCTCTCAAATTCTTGCTCTCTCTGTTCCCTCCTTATTCTCTAAAGCTTAACCCTCGCTCAATTTTGATTATCTTCCTCAGGGCTTGGCTGAATTGGAAATACTCCGTTTTCGGCCGAAAGCACCATTTTTCGTCGCCGGAGCAGCTCCGACCTCCCCTGTGCCTCTCCAGTGCTAAGGTAGCTCCGCATTAGTCCCTAGATGCTTGTTACTTACTTACTTGGACCGCAGCGGAGCTTCTTTGCACTTTTCATTTTTGACCGTTTTTTGTCACCTCTGTCAACTCAGGCTTGTCGGCGTTCTAGACCGCCGCAGCCGCAGTGAATGGTCCCAGTGTGTGCGCAAAGCTATTGCGGACCCATTTTGGGCCTTAGCTCGCGCCGCCGTGACCAGAGTCGCCGGCGGTGAGCCTCCCTTCGCCGTCGAGTTTGTCGGATGAACTGTGCGCGAGCATTTCAACGTAGTTCGCTGTGGACCGTCAATCGTTAGATCTACGGCCCAGGCTCGCGTGAACGTTTGGACCGGTCGAAAGATCCTTCGTTGTGAGCCGTCGATCTCTGGATCAACGGCCCGGGGATCGTGTGAACGTTCAGACCATCTGAACGCGCCGATCCATGTGTACCGTAGGATACTAGATCAATGGCTCAAGTTCGAGTGAACGTTCGGACCGTCTGAACATTTCGATCAACGTGGATCGTTGGATCCAAGATCAACGGCTCATGTGCGTGTGAACGTTCGAACCATCCGAACATCTCGATCCACGTGGATCGTTGGATCTAAATCCAACGGTGGGGTTTGTGAGCCGATTGCGCACGCGCGTTGTCCCGTGGACTTGGGCTGTTGGATCCAAGATCAACAGTCCAAGTTCGTCCACGTCGATTTAATTTCGGATTTTCCCGAGAAGGATTATTTGTTAACTGAAAAATGCAATTAACTTGTAAAATGCATAACTATTTCTCTGTAAAATATTTTTTAGTGAATCCAATTTTGTTGGATTCCTCTATTAATGAGCTTACTGTGAAAATTAGTTTTGAACATGTTATTTTTCCCAAAAAGATTACTTATGCATTTTGCTTTTGCTCATTTCTTGGCTTTGGAAAATTATAGAAAGTGCATTATAGCTCCAAATGAGATGAATCCAATTGGGTTGTTCATCTCATGAGGTGTTTGATTCACTGTAAAACTTTCAGCTTCACCACATTTCTAGATTTTGTTACCAAATGATTGATTAGGGTGAATAGTAGCATATATGATTTATAAGGCTGAGCAGAATTGTTTCGCTCATATCTTTGGCATTAAGAATCCAAATTAATTGGTTATTATTGCTAAATTCCTTATAAATCATGCTCTTACTGCTGTAAAATTTTCAAAGCATTCAGAGAAAGTTTGCTGTTGAGTCTTTTTTGTATTCGTTGTTCTTATCGATTCTTTTTCGCTGTTTCGTTAGATTCCAACGATTGTGCTAACCATGGGAGTGGCCCTCAGCAACAGTTTGAGCAGCAGCAACCAGTCAAGCAGTTTGATCATGTTAATCCCAGTATTTTTCAAGTCTAATATATTGTTTGCAACTTGTATGTATGCATTGCTATGTTGTGTTAAATTATGATTAGTGGATCCTATAGTTGCATAATTTGTAGAAATTGATTATCCTCTACTACCAGAGCCTAGGTTATTTGCTGTGATTGGAGTTCGTCGGATGAGCTCTTGTCACGTAGTAGATTGCGATTTGAAATTGCTTAGAAATGCTTAGTTTCGGTAGTAATGGGCGATCATCGATTTAGTCGATGATCTTGATCACACATCTAAATTATTATTTCTTTATGTCCAGCACTTGTGCTTTGTTATTTTATAAAGTCAAAATATGAAAATAAAAAATTGATTTAGACTTGGGCATATTGGTTGAATGGTGTGGTTGTTTGGATTGTGGTGGTATGCCTAAGTTAACAAGGACCGAATATTTTGTGTCACACTCTCCAAGCAATTTTGCATGCTAACCACGCGAGAGGGATATGGGACCTCTCTTGAGTTAGTACTTTGGCTTGTGTTAGCTCCGAGTCGCAGGAGGGGGTTGTGTGTGTTGTGTGAAAAAGGATATGTGTTATTGTGTTGGGTGTGCGGTGGTGGAGTTCCGGGTAGGTTCTCCACCTCGAGGGGCGTCGTAGTTGTCCAAGGCTTTACCCGTGAGGGGTAGTTGACCGAGGCTTTACGATGACCCCGACACAACGTATGGGTTTCTATCCATACGGGCGACTCGCAGTTGATGCATAATATTGGAAATGTCCCGTAGGACTTAGCCGTGCCAGCATACCTAAGGAAGTGTGCTTAACATCTTGGCAAAAAGGCAGTCTGGCGTGTGGGTACATTGGTACACCCCTACAGGGATAAAACTATTCGAATAGCCTCGTCCTAGGTTATGGACATGCTTGGTTAGGTTTTGCAAGAGTTAGACTACAACTTTTTAATTAAAATTTGACATGGTTGGCATGAATGGGTAATTCATGATATTGTTGTGGTGACTATGGGTTTAGTCACTTTCAGGATTGTTGTTGTCATCTATTTATTGTTATTATTGTTGTTAATATGTTATTTGAACATTAAAAACAGATTTGCCAACTTTCTTTTAAATGTACTACAATATTGCAAATGAAAACTTGCTTTATGCTGAAAATGAAACATACAGCCTCCGCTCAAATAAGCTTGCATGTAGCATATGTATAGGTCTGTTATTCTACACGTAAGTCTTGCGGAGTATAATTTTTGTATTTATTTGCTTTGCTTAACTATTTGTTGCAGAGGAGGAAGGTGAGCCCCAAGAGCATCAGTTTTGTGAGATGTGCTGCGGGTTTGACGGCTAGCTTGGTGGTCCGGTCGGTTGCCTTGTGGGTTAAAGGCACACTGATTGGCTCCTTTGTGTATAGCCATCTTATGGCACTTTTGCTTTCGCTGTTTAAACTATTTGTATGACTTTGGGCCGGTCGGCCTCTCTTTTGTAATAACTTTACTATGTATGTCTTTGCATCTGTCATGTTCTGCTTCGGTTCTATGTGAATGAATGGAATTGATGCATGACTTTTTGTAAAGAGGTGTGTATACTGCATTTCTGGGAAGTATACATGTCTCGAGTCTCAGTTTATTTGATTTGTGATGCTAGAACCGAGTGGATGGTTAAGCATTACAAGCCTGATAAACCGGGGTCTCACACGAGTTGGTATCAGAGCCATACTAACCGTAGTAACCCAAGCTTGGTCGTCTTTAGGATATTTTGGAAAAACTTATTTTTAAAGTATCAAATGATTTATGAAAGCTTAAGTAATTCTCAGATTTTACTCCTTACCTATCTTAGCTTTCTCTTCTCATCTTACTCTAATTTGAGTTTTAAAAATTGTTTACCTTTCCTTTCTTCAAAGATAGTTGTTATCGTTTAATTGGGTTTTGGGAACGAATGAGTTTGGCAAATTAAAGTGTTGGCTGCCCTCTACAAGGTTTTGAAGTTTCTGGAATGGACAATTTCGACTAGAAGCTTGGATGCAAAACCTGGACAGCGATCTTTCAATTTCCGGATAACAAGCTCAGAAGTTCTAAACAGGGTAGAAAATGAGAGGTTAATCAACTAAAACTTGTGGGAATAAAATGGGTAAGATGTGATACTAGTTAGCTATGTATCTAACACTATTTTTGCTGATTTACCCTTGCTCTTTAGTGGTATTAGATCTTACTTTATTTTCTGATTTTTATCTTCTCAATCAATTACTCGTTCATTCAATACGGGTTAGTTGTGTGGGAAGTTGAGTTTTGGTTTGGTGATTCCTTGCTGTTTTTGGAGTCTTTTATAAGCCTTTTTAAACTTTATCTACTTGCTGCTTTTGACTTTCGATTAGGGTGATATTCCATTCCCCTAGTCGTTAGTTTTTTGCTTTCTTTCGGCTTTGTTTTCCGGGTCTAGTTCTTAACCAAAGTTCCTTGTACCAGGATGGCCGGACGCACTCGTAGGGGCCAAGGCCAGTCAGCTGGTCCAGACAAGGAGCTTCCTCCTCCTCCGACCATGGCCGAGGTCCTTCTTCAGATCGAGCGCAACCGTGCGGAAGACAGGATGGTTCTTCTGGATGTCATCGCACGCAACACCTCCGCCCTTACCGGTGCTTTAGGATCCGGGCAAGGGAGTGGACATCAGTCTCGTGGGGGACTTACGGAGTTTCTTCGCACCCAGCCCCTACTTTCTCTAGGTCTGAGGACCCGCTTGATGCAGACGATTGGCTTCGTCTGGTTGAGCAAAAGCTTCGCATAGCTCAGTGCCAGGAGCACGAGAAGGCGCTGTTTGCATCGCACCAGCTTGAGGGTGCTGCATTGTCTTGGTGGGAGAGCTTTCTCGCCATGCAGCCTGACAGCCACACCGTCACTTGGGAGGAGTTTCGTACTGCCTTCCGTCGATCTCATATTCCTGCCGGCTTGATGAAGCTGAAGAAGAAGGAGTTCTTGTCGCTCAAGCAAGGGCGCTTCTCAGTCACGGAGTACCTGTACGAGTTCGACCATTTGGCTCGTTATGCTCCAGAGGAGGTGGCCACTGATGAGGCCAAGCAAGAGAAGTTCAAGTATGGCTTGTCCGAGGAGCAGCAGGACAAGCTATCCGTCATTGACTTACTTGATTTCCAGACCTAGGTGGACAAGGCCATCATCGCCGAGCACTCGAGGAGGGCACTTGTGGATTCCCGCAAGCGTAAGTGGGAGGCCCACAAGTCATCTAGGGCCAGCTATCCTCGCTTCAGTTAGTCTCAGGGGTCACATCATCAGACTTCAGCAACCCCGAGGTCGTCAGCATCTGCCCCTCGTTCATCGCAGGCCATGCCCCAATCACGTGCACCTGCGAGTCAGCAGAGTGGTCCCCGCAGCCTTGTGGACATCACTTGTTTCTTCTGCAAGCAGAAGGGCCATTATGCAAATAATTGCCCTAAGAAGACAGGAACGGCCCCTCGTCCTAATGGAGGACGCGGGCAAGGAGGTGGTTCTTCTTAGGATCAGAAGATCGTTCTGGCTACCCAAGGCATGGGTAGTGGTCGCGTCAACCTCATCTCCGCGGAGGAGGCAAAGGAGGAGCCCGACGTTGTGCTAGGTACCCTTTCTATCAACTCTCATCCTGCTACTGTTTTGTTTGATTCAGGAGCATCTCATTCTTTTATTTCTGAGTCTTTTGCTGCTATTAGTGAGCTCCTTTTGATTCCATTGTCGGTCCCGCTACTCATTCGCTCTCCCGGATCAGGGTTGAGAGCTGCATCTGAGTGTAGGGATGTCCTGATTGGGATTGAAGGAGTATGATTCTTAGCAAATCTTATCCTCCTCCATTCCGCAAGTCTAGATATAATTCTTGGCATGGATTGGTTGTCTCAGCACAAGGGACAAATCGATTGCGCCAAGAAGTGTGTCTCTCTATCTAGTCCTTCCTGGTGGCGGTTTCGCTTTTAAATCGCCGCAAGGTCCGCATCTCTTCGCGCTTGAAGCGAAGCCCGCTCTAGATATTAGTGGAGTCCCAACGGTGTGTGACTTCATTGATGTCTTTCCCGATGATCTTCCAGGGAAGCTACCAGTTCAAGACCTCGAGTTTGTCATTGAGTTGGTTCCCGGTACCGCCTCGATTTCAAAGAGGCCTTATCGGATGCCACCGAACGAGTTGGTAGAGTTGAAGAAGCAACTTAGTGAGCTGCAAGAGAAGGGTTTCGTCCGCCCTAGCTCATCTCTGTGGGGCTGTCCAGCAATCTTCGTAAAGAAGAAGGACAATACTTTGCGCATGTGCGTTGATTACCGTCCGCTTAATGAAGTAACGGTAAAGAACAAGTATCCATTGCTATGCAATGACGATCTCTTTGATCAATTAAATGGAGCTCAAGTTTTCTCCAAAATTGATTTGAGAGTGGGATACCATCAGGTTCGGATTCAACCTGAGGATATTCCAAAGACGGCTTTCTCTACTTGCTACGGCTTGTATGAGTACACCGTCATGTCGTTCGGCTTAACCAATGCTCCTGCCTTGTTCATGAAACTCATGAATTCGGTATTCATGGAGTATTTGGATAAGTTTGTCGTGGTCTTCATCGATGATATTCTTATCTACTCCAAGAATGATGAGGAACACGATGAGCATCTGAGGCTTGTGTTAGGCAAGCTTCGTGAGCACCAGCTGTATGCGAAGTTCAACAAGTGTGCATTCTGGTTGAAGGAAGTGGCCTTCTTGGGTCATGTTCTTTCAGCAGGAGGCATGGCCGTTGATCCTAGCAAAGTCAGCGATGTTCTTTCATGGAGTCACCTACTTGATGAACAGGCGCGGAGTTTTCTTGGTTTAGCGGGATATTATCGTCGCTTTATCGAGAACTTCTCCAAGATCGCGAAGCCAATGACGGAGTTGCTCAAGAAGGACAAGAAGTTCTTGTGGTCCGCTGATTGCGAGGAAAGCTTCCGAGTACTCAAGAAGCGTTTGACCACCGCTCCCGTCCTCGTTCTTCCCGATATTCATCGAAGCTTCGATATCTTTTGCGATGCTTCTCGTCGAGGACTCGGTTGTGTTCTTATGCAAGAAGGTAAGGTAGTGTCGGGACCCGAAAATACATCTCAGGAACCCTCTGTATTCGAACTAGTCCTGGATCAAGAGCTAGCTCACACAGGAAACAGTGATGAAATACCATCCATTTATTCGATTTAACTAGAAAGATCTCAAAATAATAATAACTGGACCTTATGGTCAATATTTACTTAACTTGCCACGCAGGGCTAAAGAAACAAATAAACTCTTGCAACGGAACGAGAAACTTGGAAAGGCCAATCGACATGCCCACAGGCAATCGAGTGGAGAACGCATCCTAATCCGCAAAACCTTCATAGTCTTCCTTCTGAAAGAACTCCTGTGCAGCTTGATATTCTTCAACTGATCAACAAACGCATGAGTCGTGAGTACATAAAGCACTCAGCAGGCCGTAGGGAAATGTATGCAAGTAGTATTCATGCAAGGCTTACCAAAGGTTGGTTGTATGGTTCTTTTGCAGAACACAGCATTTATGACAAATACAATAAATAGATTGAAATGCGTAATTGAAAAGAAATATAAATACTTAAACAATTTCCTTGAAACAACCAGTGAATTAACCATTCACTTCTCAACCAAACCAATGACAAGTGAACTCCCCATTCGCCCGTCGACACAAACCACCAAGTGAATTACCCATTCACCGAACAAACATTATATTCATCAAGTGAACTTCCCATTCACACTCCGACATATTTTTAGAAGAAACTCTATCTCCCGTGTGAAATCCCCGAGCACGTCCATAACCGTGGACACGGCTATTCGAATAGTTTTACACACTCTGCAGAGGTTGTACAGCTTGACCCACAAGACACGACTTCTCTAGTTGGTTTGGCATCCGTCGATACCACTGCTCACTACCTTGGGTAAGCAGGCTAGAGCACATGACAAAGCCTTTACAAAGCTCCTTCTTAACCCGATTCACTCTTTGAGGTTTCAACATCAATGTCTCCATCCGACCAAACAGGCCCCCTCTTGCGCCGTAGTGAGTACGCACTCGTAACCCACTCTTCCAAGACGTAACGTAAATAAGATATTGCTAATTAATCGCCGAGTCCCGCCCATACAGACATGTGGTTGTACGGTTAAGGCTCGATTCAATGGCGCACAAGATTAAGTCCTTGACAAGTTACTCGGGCGATCTTTCCACAAACCCACAACGTGTTAAATCCACACCTCAATCCACCATCCACTACCGAGTGAAAACTATTTTGTTTAAAAGAAACCAATGACATCCCCTGTCATGGTACACAAGTTTTAACAACAGTAGCTAACCACCACAATTCCATATATCGTTAAGTCAAGATTAATCATTATGACACATGTGATGATGAACCCATCGAGACTAGGCTTGACTAAGCACTAATACGATACCCATATTGGTGATACAAATATGTCCAACTAAAATTATCCAAGCTAGGGTGACAAAGGATTCATGGCATTCAAATGTTCAATGGAGGCATAATGACAACAGGTAATAACTAAACCCAAAACAGTTGATATAAAGATAGCATGCAATTGTATAAAACAATATACTTTTGAAATCATAGGATCAATATGATCAAAGGACTACGGCTTGCCTTGGAATAAATCCTGGGATTGATCTTGATCTTGGTGTACTCCTTGTTCAAAACTTCACGAAGTAGCAACGTCTACTCGCAAAATAAGCAAATAGAACAAATAAATACCAACCAGAGATAAAAATCAATTCCAAAAATTAAATAAAAATCATAAATAAATAGAGCTCGAATTTAGATGAATTTACAAATTTGAATGGGCTCAATCGGAGTTCGGATGCAAAAGATATGGGCTTTGGAAGATTGGAAATAAATTAAAACCCAAAATTGGATTTTAATTTAATTTCTGAATTATTTTTCAATGGAAAAGGGAATTACGACGTTATACCGATCGGATCACGGCTATCTTGACACGCAAGCATAATGGTCGAGGTGGTCACGACTTGGCGACACCGGCATCCACGCCGCGCATCACTGTGCGATGAAGGGAAAGACTCGACACACCACGTGTCGATGATCTGGCTTCCACACGCGACACCGATCGAAGGAAGTCGACCCGCAAGATCGATCCGGCACCGACGTGGTTGCCAGCTCAACATAGAGGAAACAGAGGAGGCCTGGCCAAGGGGATTACCGGCGGTGGCGACGGCGAACGGCGGCGAGGTAGCAGCGGCGGAGCACAAAAATAAGATGATGAGGATGGTGCGAAGCTGCTAGTGGGTGGCGAAGGTGTTTGGGCGGCAAGGTTTACCGGCAGAGGAGAAGAGATGACGGCGGTGGCGGCGGTGTTTTGTTGGACGAGCCGACAACGGAGGAGGAGGCACCGGCGAGGGAGGGCGAGGGCAGCACCAGGTACCTGAGGTTATTGCGATCCCAAGGGCGTTGGTTGCACGGCCGAGGAAGCTCTGGAGTCGGAGGATTTCGCCGGCGACGAGGTTGCGGCCGAGGTTGGTCCTTGCGGCAATGGCGCTAAGAAACCGAGAAAGACGAAGGCGCCTTGGGGCTTCGGAAGAGGAGGAGGCGAGGAATCGGTAGGGTCCAGGTGGGTATTTATAAGCGGAGGGGAGGAGAAGTCCGGAGGATACTGGCAACGCAACTGTCGGGGAAGAGGCGGACTCGGAAGGAAACCAGGAGGAAGGCGACGCTGAGCTGGCGATGCGGGTGGGCGAGATCGGTATGACAATGACGATCCAACGAGGAGGAAAGGCGCGTGCACGTGAAGTGAAATGGGAAGAGAAGTGGATCGGTCGGAACAGTGATTGGGTTTCGCCCACCATCGCTTCGAAAATAGAATAGGTTTTTCTTTTTAGAAAATAGCAGAAAATCCAAAAGGCAAATAGAAATTAGCAAATGAACTTAGAAAAATTCTAGAAAATTCTATAAAACATATCTAAGCCCATAGAATCCAAGTAAAATAATTTTAATAATAGTTGATGTTGGGATTAGTCATATTAAATTGTTTTGATCTCTGAAACTTCAAATTAAGCTTTAACTTGAGCAGAAAAATTCAAATGGTTATTTTTCTTTTAAAACTTTAAAACATGCCAATTTTTTGGGATGTTACAGGTAGTGGCCTATGCATCAAGGCAATTGAGACCTCATGAACTCAACTATCCTACCCATGACTTGGAATTAGCTGCTGTGATTCATGCACTTAAGATTTGACGACATTACCTAATCGGTAATCGTTGTGAAGTGTATTCGGATCTGAACCTCAGGCAAAGAAGATGGTTGGAGTTGATCAAAGACTATGACATGAGTATTCACTACCATCCGGGCAAGGCTAATGTCGTTGCCAATGCGCTTAGTCGCAAAGCGCATTGCAATGCCTTGTTGCTCAAGGAGCATCAGCCCACCCTTTTGGAGGAATTTCAGCGTCTCAACTTGGGTTTAGTTGAGCAGGGTTTCCTCTCTACCTTGGTTGTGCAACCAACCTTGGTGGATCGGATTAAGATCGCTCAGCAATTGGATGTTGGAGTGAACCGCATCAAGGAAAATGTCAAGAACGGAACAACCAAGTGCTTTTCGAAGGATGAGCATGGTGTTGTGAGGTTTGAGCAACGCCTTGTGGTTCCAAAGGACATGGAATTGCGGAATTTAATCCTCCGCGAAGCCCATGATTCGCCTTTGTCTATTCATCCCGGGGCCACGAAGATGTATCAAGATCTCCACCAGAGATTTTGGTGGACCCGAATAAAGAGGGAAATTGCGAAGTTCATTGCCGAGTGCGACGTGTGTCGTCGTGGCAAGGCCGAACATCAGCGTCCAACCGGTCTGCTTCAGCCTTTGCCTATTCCCGAGTGGAAGTGGGATTCGATCGGGATGGATTTTATCACCGGTCCGCCCGGAACATCCAAGGGCAAGGATTCCATCTAGGTTGTCATCGATCGATTGACGAAGGTAGCCCATTTTCTGCCAGTACGGACAAACCTCGGCGTGAGTCTACTAGCGAACCTCTATATTTCCCGCATCGTCTGCTTGCATAGTGTGCCGAAAACGATCGTTTCAGATCGCGCTGCACTTTTCACCGCCAGGTTTTGGAAGTGTTTGTAAGAGGCTATGTGTCGATGATCAAATCACCGATCTTATGAATATATAAATGAAAAGGGGAAAATGACACGTATCTTCTAGAAAGTAGTGAGACTGCTCTTTATTGCTTTGAACTGGCTATTACAAAGGGTGTATAGAACTTAGACTAAAGACTAATTCGGGAGTACAAGGCTCTTGAGGGTATCTCCCAAATGATCTTCACTTGAAGGACCGAAATGGCAACAGAGGGGGGGGGGTGAATGGTGCCTTAAAAATTAATACTTCCCTTCACTGTATTTAAAACTAGCCTACAAAGATCTCTGAAGATCTAAAGAAGGTAAATGAAGCAAGATCAAACAATCAAAAACAAGTTTCAGTCGTTCTTCCGAAATCGGAAGTTCCGGCAAGAAAGTGCGGAAGTTCCGCCATGTAGTTCCAGTGTATAGCGCGAAGTTCCGCTTCTGATACTCACGCACAAAATCTAAGTCTGATTATCCCGATCAAGAACGAGCTCTCGGTTTTTGCCCAAAAATCCAAACTACTAAATCTTGAATGCTCTTCTCGAGTCAAGTTTTACAGACATCATCCTAAACATCATCTTGACCTTATGGAGAAGAATCGCAACCAAAGATTCAATAATCGAACCAAAAGCGGATTTCTTGAAGAAGGGCAAGAAAGACCAAAACCAATGATAAGCGAGATTCTCGATTCTTAGAGCATGAAACTTTGAGGAAGTAATAGCAATACCAAAACGATTCTAGATATGAAGTTTCATGCTATTTCATAAAACGAAACAAAAGATATGCCAAAACCCTAGATATTCAACATGAACAAAGAGGAATAAAGAGAGGCATAAACATGTAATCAAGGACTCGAGTTTCATTGATAGACATCAAATGTTTACAAGTGGAAACACAGAGGAAAGATTACAAGAGATTTCAGTTCATTCTCTCAAAACCAACAAACTCTCAAAAAGGCAACACACACCCTTTTCTAGAGCTAACCCTAATTTTCTATCAAAAGGTCTAACCCTAACTCGTGGTTCTCCCTATTTATAGCCTTTGCTAATGGGCCTCCAACCCATTAAGCCCGCTACACCGAACGGAACCGCCTCCACTTTTGCCGCTTTGCGAAAAGACCCTTCGCGCCTTGCGCACCTTCCGAAGCCTCCGTATACCTTGTTGTGCACGACTGCAACCGCTTCAAGATTCACGCCGTCTTCGACACATCTCGACCGTTCTGACCTCAACGCCTCCTGCGCCTAGTCCGGTCCACGTGTCTCGCCACGACTCCATCTTGATGCCCTACAGTCAACACAGACAAAAACACATCACATAGCATTGCACAATAACATAGCATCAACATTTGTATAAGACTCAAACTCATACAAGATCAAAATCACAAAATAATCTTCTCTCGCATATTCGGACACAATCGGAAGTTCGCAATTACCACAAATGGAAGTTCCGATTTCGAACATCCGCACTTGTCAGAATATCGGAAGTTCGCGCTCAACATCTGCGGTACTTCGATATCCTAACAACCGACTTTCCGATATTTAATTCGATTTAATATCTCGAGAACACTCAATGTCAGATATCGGACACTCGCTACCCTTGAGCGGAAGTTCCGATTTCCTTCACCGAGCAAAACCGGAAAAATCGGAAGTTCCTATTTCCAACACCGGTAGTTCCGATTAATCGGAACTTCCGCTCCATACACAGCGGTAGTTCCGATTTCCCTGACACAGCCCAGAAACAGTCCAAACCGAAAACCTCAACTCTCAATCTAATCAACACACTTGTCAAATACTCATCACTCAGAGTGGAGGACCTCTCACATGGTCTCTCAATCTCCCCCTTGATGAGTATATTGACAATTACCAAAAAGCATAAGATGAGTTTGAGATTCCAACAACCAAGGTCTAAACAAGTGCAATTAAGCTCAAGACCAAGTTGACAAAAAGAGAAAGACTTGAGATGAGATGAAAGAGCAATTTTCGCACAAAACTCAAGGCTTTTCTTCACAAGGCTTTTTCTCACAATCATCAATATGTAGAAATGGGAGGAAAAGACTATATGATGTTCATTTTAAGCATTAGGAGCCATGTAGATTATCCAAAATGATTATTAGAGAATTACACCAAGCCATAACACAGAAGAATGCTATCAAGATCATGACAATTGATGTAGAGAATAGCTAAGACAGAAAGTCCATAATTCTGATTAATGATCCAATTCTGTAGCAAGTCGAATAAACCAAGATTGAAGTCTAGCTAAAGATATCCAAAGATGATGCAAGCCATGTCAAATAATCTAAGTTGAACCAAGAAGACTCATACTGAACAGTTTAGAGTGCTACCAGTTGAAGAAGGACTCATTTTATCCAGAACTTGGTCTCTTTGATGATAAGCAATTTTAGCACATTTTTCTTTTTCTGAAGACTTTTTATGGTTTTATCTCAGTAAAGCAAGCTCTGGACTAGGTGCCATCCACAACTGCCTCCTAAGCTTCAACCATTTTTTTTTCAAATCTTAGCCATGTGCTAGATCCCAAGCCTTATGCGACCACTCCAAGCAACACACTTAAGGAGGTGATCTTAGGTCATCCAAGGCTCCCCCTGAGTTCATGCCTAGTGCAATGGCAAGCCGTCTCATGAGAAAGATTTGGTGAGATCAGTTTTTTCGCACAAAAGATATCATTTTTGCTTTTGAAGTTTTTAGACCAGTGATTACAGATAAGTCATGTTTCTTAACAAACTGACATAGCTTACTCAAAAGTTCAAAAGAGATTCAAGACTCAACTCAGCCTACTTGACATGGCGAAAATCATAAAAGGATAGCTTCAACCAGACTAGTCTCAAGAGCTATCATGACAAGATTTTAATTTAAGTTTAGCATTTTTTAAAACACCTTAGCATGGCAAAGACTAAACTACACATAAAAAGTCATGATAGATCTAGCAGTTTAGCATAAATAATGGCAAGATGTAAAACAGTGAAAACATATCATAAGGGATAATAAACAAGGCTCCATTTGATTATAATGCAATGCGGAATGAAATGCACAAAAATCCAGATTCCCTTCTGAATGAGATGCATCTTCTAATTCAGGTTGAGTTATGACAAAATTAAGAGTATGGAATAACCAAGAGTAACTCCCCTTGAACCAAAGGAACAAAAACGAGAATCTGATAAGTAAACCGTAAAAGCGGTCCTCTAGAGCATAGAAAAGATATAGAAAACTATCGCCAGACGGGTTCTTATCTACCCCATATGATTCTAGGACTATCAGCTGATCTACACATACACTAAGGAGCAAACAATGTCCCTGTCTACCCAAGGGTGGCCCAACCCCTGCTAGAACCTATAAGAAGTGAGTAAGCTCTACTTAGAAAAGGAAGAGACAGCTAATAAGCAGCATCCTAGAAGCACAAGACAAGAAGTAGCAACAAAGCAATTTGGCAAGTGAACCACTCTAACCTATCTTTGGAAGGACTTGACCCAAAAATGAAACCAGAAAGAAGTAATAGTATATTATAATATAATATAATATAATATAATAGTAGCACAAAACTCCCCCTCACAAAGAAATCAGTAAGGACAAACCACTAAGCTCTCCCTCAGAAATGGCAAAGGAGAGTCCGGAGGCTTAGTGAAGATATCGATAACCGGTGCTCACTCTCCTGGCCCAAGCACAATGTCACCCTTCTCTACATGGTCTCTAAGAAAGTGATATCTAATATCAATATGCTTGGTCCGAGAATGTTGCACTGGGTTCTTGGCAATGCAAATCGCAGACGTGTTATCACAGAAGAGTGGAACGCAGTCGATAGATAACCCGAAATCCTGCAGGGTCGAGACCATCCAAAGCACTTGGCTACAAAGAATCGGCTGCGACAACGTACTCGGCCTCTGCAGTGGACTGCGCAACACCGGATTGCTTCCTCGAAGACCAGGAGACGAGAGAAGTGCCAATGAATTGGCAAGTGCCAGAAGTGCTCTTCCTATCTATCCTACAGCCAGCAAAGTCTGCATCGGAGAAGGCTCTAAGAGATAGACAAGAAGAGGAAGAGTACCAGATGCCATAGTCAATGGTAGCTCGAAGGTACCGAAAGATGCGCTTCACCGCCTGACGGTGAGATACGCGAGGAGAAGCCTGAAACCGAGCACAAAGACACACAGAAATGTATGTCTGGTCTCGAGGCTGTGAGGTACAAGAGAGAGCCAATCATGCTCCTGAACTCCTTTTGATCAACAGGTTCGCCGTCTTCATCTGGATCCAGAGCAGCTGTAGATGCCATCGGAGTTGATACTGGCTTTCCATCATTCATGTCGAAACGCTTCAGGAGGTCTCGAGTGTATTTGCCTTGATGAAGAAAGGTACCTCCCGAGTCTGCTTTGATTTGGAAGCCAAGGAAGAAGCTCAACTCGCCCATCATGCTCATTTCAAATTCCGAGCTCATGACATCGGAAAACTGGGAAACGAGAGCATGCGAGGAGCCGCCAAAGATAATGTCATCCACGTAGATCTGGATGAGCAGAAGATCATTGCCAAGACGGCGAATGAACAAGGTCTTGTCAATTTTACCCATCTCAAAACCATGGCTCGTGAGATAGGACTTAAGCCTTTCATACCAAGTTCGGGAGCTGCTTGAGTCCATACAAAGCTTTGGAAAGCTCAGAGACATGGTTAGGGTATTTGGGGTTCTCGAAACCAGGAGGTCATCGACATAGACTTCTTCCTCAATAAGGCCATTGAGGAAGGCACTCTTGACATCCATCTGGTAAAGCTTGAAACCCTTAGAAGCCGCAAAGGCAAGCGTAATTCTAATGGCTTCAAGTCTAGCTCTGAGGGCAAAGGTCTCTTGAAATCTAGACCCTCAACTTGAGAGTACCCCGAGCTACCAAAACTAGCCTTGTTTCAATGACTAACCCATCTTCACTTTGCTTGTTCTTGAACACCCATTTGGTCCCAATGATATTGTGACCTTGAGGGGGCTCAACAAGAGACCAGACCTTGTTTCTTTTAAAGTTTTCCAACTCCTCATGCATAGCGTTTGTCCAAGACTCGTCAGATAGAGCATGACAAACATCTTTAGGCTCAAATGAGGCGACGAAGGCGAGAATGAAGACGAGAAAAGAGACAAGCCGACTTTGGAGCGTGTGACACGCTCAAGAGGTCTCAATTATCTACTCAAGGATGGTCCTTTTGAATGTGTCTTGGAGGTCCAGGTGAGATGAAGAAGTGACCTCTACCTCATGATCAGATGAGACAGGAACAGAGCCACTAGCTTCAGAAGAAGCAGAAGGTAAGGGCTGATCTCCTCGAGGTGCGGTGGAAGAAGGCACCTCAAGAGGAGGAGGAAGAACTGGATCAGGTAGACAACCTTCATCTCCGTCTTCCTCTTCGTCCCACAAAGATGGACTCAGATCGCTCTAAAGAACACGAGATATCGTGCCTAGTCCCGGACCGCCTCATCGAAGGTCACCTCACGTGTCTCTAACAATTTACTAGAATCGCGAGCCTGGACTCTATAGGCACGAGAAGAAGTCGAGTAACCGGAAAAGATCCCATCACAAGATCGTGACTCGAACTTATCTAGGTTCCCGGACTTGAGAATAAAACACTTGCAACCAAACACACGAAAATGCGAGACTGGGTTTTCGCCCATATCTCAACTCATAAGAAGTGCGATGCAAGAGTGCAGAAGAAAAACTCATTAGAAACATGACAAGCGGTAGCAATTGCCTCATTAAAACTTCCTAGGTGTAGAGTACTCATCAAGCATCGTCCCGCCATCTCGACCAAGGTGCAGTTCTTCCTCTCCACTACGCCATTTTGTTGGGGGCGTATGGAGACGAGAACCGTGCTCTACACTGCCTCACCACAAAACTCTCAAAGTAGGAATTCTTGAACTCGGTGCCATTATCGGTCGAATTGCTCGTAATGCACCGGAGCTCAACAGAAGCCTACTAAAAAGACCACGAAAAGAGTAAACGTCTCATCCTTGAGGCTAAGAAAAACACCCAAGAATACCTCGAGAAGTCATCGACCACGACAAGTACGTACCACTTCCCTCCTCTTCGATGCCTCTAGCCGGTCCTACTTTGTCCATATGGAGCAGATTGACACGGTGCATCTGTCATAGTCATCTTTATCGGAGGATGTGAAGCGGCAACCATTTTGCCGTCTTGCGGCAAGGAGCACAAACAAGATCCTTGACCATTTTGAGTTTGGCAAACCACGAATGAGATCGTGGCGCTAACTCGGTCGATGATCAAATCCTATATGACCAAGTCTCCTATGCCGTAAAGTCAAATCACGGATTCGAAGCAATTAAACATCGGAGAGGATCACGGAAGATCGGAAAAATCAGCACGAAAGATCCTCCCATATCGAAATCCATAAACTAGACTACCCGAAGAATCAAGAATTTTGCAATTGCCTTCCCAAAGTTGCGGAACTTCTTCTTGCCTTGATCAGGTGCTGAGGGCTTCGTGTTGCGGTTCTTGTCGATGTAGTCGTTCTTGCTTGGTCCGCCATAGTCACCTTTGCCCTTCCCAAGCTTGGGACGGTTTGCTCGGATGTGGTTGGGGCCACCACACTCAAAACAAATCACAGACCTCCTCTTTTACCATCCCTCCTCCTCTTGTAAGCATGAGAAAACATCCGAGCTAGGAGGGCTAGTCGCTCATCCTCAAGTCGCTCTAACCGATCATCGCTTATGTCACGAGAGAGCGACTAGGGAGAACCCACGTGTCGACTCGAAAGAAGATCCGAAGTGGGATCGGTGACTAAATCCATCGATGTGACTTCGACCTTCGAGAGACAATGTCAATCTCGTGAGTCTTGAGGCGCGAGTACTGCCGCATCAAGAGTCGTGGTTGAGAGGTCCGTGCTATCTTTGATGGTAGTCACTTTCATCTCCCAAACACGAAGATCAAGTGCGAAAAGCATTTGTCGGCGTTATCCGAGTCGAGGTATGTAAGACCGACCGCTCGGAGGTTGCTCAAAATCTTGTGAAAACGCCGAAAAGCACTCGTCAAGAGATTCACCAAAGAAGCATCTCAAATTTCATGTATTCACGCTTGAACTGGTCTTGTCGAATGTCTTAATCTCGAGTGGTGCCCTCATGTTATGCATCGAGGGTCACCCGGATGTCATAAGCGAAATCAAATGAAAATACGATCAAACTCATACCTTAAACCTCGAATGATTATGTTCCTTGCCTTAGCATTTGCCTCAACATCGCCATGTTTCCAATTGATGTTCTCATCGGCGAACAAAGAAATCTAACCTTCACCTTTCTCCGGATGGCATACCCACGAGCACGGATGTAAGTTTCCATTCGGCTCTTCCGTAAGGGTAATCCGGACCATCAAAAGCGGAGGCTTGGTGGAATACTTGTCCGCTGCCATGGCTCAACCGACCGCTAAGATCTATCAAGAAGAGCTAACCGGCTCGATACCAATTGAAGGACCGAAATGGCAGCAGAGGGGGTGAATGGTGCCTTAAAATTAATACTCCCTTCATCAGATTTAAAACTAGCCTACAAAGATCTCTCAAGATCTAAAGAAGGTAAATGAAGCAAGATCAAACAATCAAAAACAAGTTTCGTGCTTACAGGCGGTAAAGTGCGGAAGTTCCGCTATGTAGTTCCTTGATGTATATGCGGAAGTTAAAACGCTACTTGATACTTCCACGCACAAAATCGGAAGTCTCAGATTATCCCGATCAAGAACAGAGCTCTCGGGTTTTGCCCAAAATCAAACTACTAAATCTTGAATGCTCTTCTCAGGTCAAGTTTTACAGGACATCATCCTAAACATCATCTTGACCTTATGGAGAAGAATCGCAACCAAAGATTCAATAATCGAACCAAAAACGGATTTCTTGAAGAAGGGGCAAGAAAGACCAAAACCAATGATAAGCGAGATTCTCAGATTCTTAGAGCATGAAACTTTGAGGAAGTAATAGCAATACCAAAACGATTCTAGATATGAAGTTTCATGCTATTTCATAAAACGAAACAAAAGATATGCCAAAACCCTAGATATTCAACATGAACAAAGAGGGAATAAAGAGAGGCATAAACATGTAATCAAGGACTCAGAGTTTCATTGATAGACATCAAATGTTTACAAGTGGAAACACAGAGGAAAGATTACAAGAGATTTCAGTTCATTCTCTCAAAACCAACAAACTCTCAAAAAGGCAACACACACCCTTTTCTAGAGCTAACCCTAATTTTTATCAAAAGGTCTAACCCTAACTCCAGGGTTCTCCCCTATTTATAGCCTTTGCTAATGGGCCTCCAACCCATTAAGCCCGCTACACCCGAACGGAACCGCCTCCACTTTTGCCGCTTTGCGAAAAGACCCTTTCGCCCCTTGCGCACCTTCCGAAGCCTCAGTATACCTTGTTGTGCACGACTAGCAACCGCTTCAAGATTCACGCCGTCTTCGACACATCTCGACCGTTCTGACCTCAACGCCTCCTGCGCCTAGTCCGGTCCACGTGTCTCGCCACGACTCCATCTTGATGCCCTACAACAACATGCACAAAAACACATCACATAGCATTGCACAATAACATAGCATCAACATTTGTATAAGACTCAAACTCATACAAGATCAAAATCACAAAATAATCTTCTCTCGCATTACTCGACACAATCGAAGTTCCGCATTACCACAATGAAGTTCCGATTTCGAACATCCGCGATTTCGAGGAGAATATCGGAAGTTCCGCGCTCAACATCTGCGGTACTTCGATATCCTAACAACCGACTTTCGGATATTTAATTCGATTTAATATCTCGAGAGACACTCAATGTCGGTATATCGGACACTCGCTACCCCTTGAGCGGAAGTTCCGATTTCTTCACCGAGAGCAAAACCGGAAAAATCGGAAGTTCCTATTTCCAACACCTAGTAGTTCGATTAATGGAACTTCCGCTCCATACACAGCGTAGTTCCGATTTCCTGACCTGAAAAAGCAGTCCAAACCGAAAACCTCAACTCTCAATCTAATCAACACACTTGTCAAATACTCATCACTCAGAGTGGAGGACCTCTCACATGGTCTCTCATCACTGTTCCGGTCTCTCCATCTTCAATTCGCATTCCTCTTTATATAGTTTATGAAGGGTTGGCAATTGTTTTTGGAGGAGACGCCTGTTCGGGAAGCAACACGTCTGGTAGAAGAGAGATGTCTGTTGATAATGTATCAACTGTCGTGTGGTTATATGTCCATGAGTCATATAACCGTACTTCAGTATCGTAACGTCGCGTGGTATGGAATATATAGCACATGTTCCATTCATCACACGGTAAAGCATATGTCTGGTCGTAGATCCAAACATCGGTTCAAAGCCTTATGAGCATTTGACTAGTCGGAGACTTAGTTTGGAACCATGTCCGACCAGATTGGGTACTATGTAACCTCTGGAATTCTTACGACCAGTGAGGTCGTTAGTTTTAGGGTTTATGACCATGAAGATGTATGGTCTCTATATACTAAATAAGAAATAGAGGTTTTAATTCTCGTCAGCTAGCCCCTGAACTTTTTAAATGAATTGGTCGTATAGACGCTTACTCCCGATGCAATCGTATCGGGCAGACCCCTCATTAAATGTCATGGTATTCAAGGCGGTTCGTATTCATTTTTAAAGTTCAGAAATTGCCTTGGAAGTTGAAGGAACTTTTGGTCCGCTGGTCAAAAAGGGATTTTTGTCCGTTGGATTTTCCCTAGAAACGGTTACAGTGTTGTTGCTATAAAAGGTCCCTTAGCACTGGATGTTAGGGTTTCTACGCCTTTTGCTTTCCTCCTCATTTTCCAAGAAACCATCTCTGATGACCTTTGAATTCTTCACCCGAAAGAAATCACCATGTCAGATCTTATTACCAACTGGTCGATCTCCGATCTGAGCGAGAAGAAACTTGAAGGTCTGGAAAAGGTTGGGCTATTACCCGATAGAAATCTGATCGCGTGGAGATCAACATTTGGGGAACATTCTCCAAGTGGTGAGGATGGAGAAATTCCCATTTTTCTCGCATATATCGAATGCGTCTTCAGACTTCCAGTTCACTCCTTTCTTTCTCAAGTTTTGGAATATTATGGAGTTGAACTGATCAATCTGGCCCCCAACATCATAGCCAACCTCAGCATCTTCGTTTACCTCTGCGAAGCATACCTGGGAATTCCAGCAACTCTGGACCTCTTCAGGTACTACTATAGATTGGTAAATGCGAAGAAGACGACCGGTACACCTGGAGAGTGTACCTTGCGTCTCCATGACGGGAAGGCTGATGAGTACATTCCGATGTACTCCAAGTCTTCATGGTCGTCATGGAAGAAAAGTTGGTTTTACATGAAGATCACACAGGGCGATGGCCTTTACTACAGCGGTAAAAATGCTATCGAGATCCCGCAGTGGTGTTCCTCCTCGAAGAAGGAGGGAAAAATTGAGAGATGGGTTGAAGCCATCCATCTCTTGAGTGTCAGGGGTTTGACATCCTGGTACGTGGTGAGGGACTTCTCCATGCGGAGAATCAGTCCTTTGAAGGCCAGAGCTCACTCGATGCTCTGGTATATTGGTCGTGACGATACGACCAAGGATTCTAGGGAAGGTAAGTTCCAGTAAGAATTCGACCAGTATATTTTTCTGGTCAAATGCTCTTATAACCCTAAGACCTCTCTTTTTGCTTACAGCTTTGTCTTCTGATGAAATCAGAAGCCGGATCAGAATGATCTGTGCTGGGGAGCCTAACAAGAAGGTTGGTTTTCCTTTAATCTTAGCAGTAACGACTGCTGAAGAGAGGGCTGAGAGATTTCGGGTAAGCATGATAATTATTTTTCATCTTTACAATCTTTTCCGATCGGTGTTTACCTAAAAATCCTCTTTGATATGTAGTCGGTTAGTCTAAGAATTGATGAGGCCACGGAGACCTGTGAGCCAATTGACGAACCGACCAACCTTATAATCACTGGCGATCGTGTAGGGGTAAGTAACCGAAGGAAATACTTTTTGCTTAGATAAAAAGATATGTTCATCACCCGACTAACTTTATTTGTTGAATCAGGCGGTAGTCATTGAGTCCCATGTAGTTGTTCAAGATTTACCAAGGGTCGTTGAAGCAACTGTTTTGGTGACCGATGGACCTACACCTTCCGATCCAACGATCAGGGATTCTACTCTCGACCAGCTGGTTGAAAGTATTACATCTGATCGTTCATCGAAGGATGTAGAGGGTACAACCAACCCTTCCAGTTCAAGACTGGAAAAATTTGTTGAAAAGAAAAGAAAAGCTAGCGCTACAAACTTTAAGCCATCGCGCTTAAAAGTCAAGATAAAAAAGATAACCGGGTATGTTGTAAATAAAATTATTACATAAATGCATACCTTTTATATTCTTGGCAAACTTGAACTCTGAACTTCCTTTTCTTTGCGCAAGCCTGTTGGAGTTCCAGTCGTTCCCGATCAGGTTATTCCAGTAGGTCAGATGATCGATGGCAACTCCGATAAGGGCATTCCTCAGGCGAACAATCCTGAGGAGGAAGTGGTTGGGGAAGCCCCCGGGTCTACTTCAGTGTTGGGATCTGATTTGAATCCTGTGGAGATTGTCACTCCGTCAGCGGAGGTAAGCATCTCTGTAGATCCACAAGAGATTCCAACTTCTGAAAGGAACTCCTCCCAGACCAACAAGTTCCCTTTCTCTCCTCGATTTATCGAGGATAAGGAGCTTGATGATGCTTGGAGGAGAGTATCAGATCGTCTTGCAAAGGCGAATCCTGATAAGATTTTTGCCGATTATAATGATGTGACAATTCAAGTAAGTGTCCTCAATAATTCGTATAGTTTTCTTGAAGTTCACAAGAAACTTTTAAGAAAAGAATACTATTCATTCAGCATATGGTTGAAAATTTTGCTGCGATCGGAGGACTAACCGATCGGATTAAGAATCTAGAGCAAAAGCACTCTGAGTTGGAAAGTAAGAACTTTCTTCTTAATTTGTCTTTTGCCTAGACTTTCCTTTCTTCTTTTAACCATCCTCCCTTATCAAATTTGATAGATTTGGAGAAAATAAAAGAAGAAGCTTTGGCTGAAAAAACCAGAAGAATAAAGCTTGAAGAGGAAATTTAAGCTAAAAACCGGTCGATCGAAAACTTGACGACCATATACGAAAAATACCAGGAAAAATCCAAGAAGAAGCCCGAAGGTAACTTAGTCGTAGACTTGACTTAGTATCTCTTCTGATCCTTTTTAGCCTAATATTTGTTTTGCTTAGGCAGAACAAAATCAAGATTTAACCAAAGCAAAGAAAGCTTTGGAATTTGAGCAAGACAAGGGTGCATCAGTTATGTTTAACCTTGATGAACAAATTACTGCACTCAACAAAATGATCTTTGATATGGGATCAGGATCAACGTTGCCTTCCTTAAATGACCCAATGGAAAAGGTAAATTACCTTGGTTACCTTTTGGAGGACCTTAAGGGCTTGCTCAAAGCTACAAGAGATAATTACGCCCAGTCCGTAAAGGAATCTATTGCTAGTGGAGTTAGTCTTGCTTTGGCAAAACTGAAGGCGTCCGACCCCTCTATCAATCTTCAAGCTATTGAAGAGGATTTTAACTGCTTGCCTGAGGAGGCGACCAAGTTTCTCAAGGAAGTTAAAACTCTTGGAGACAAGGTTGTAAAAGAAATGGAGGTCGGATCTCCATCCAGCAGTGATTAATGGAGGGCAATCTCTAGTAGTATAAATCCTGCAAAAAAAAGAGAGAGTATGCAAAGAAATGTGTAAAAACTTACATTTCTCTTATCAATGAAAAAAGAATTTTTGTTTATCCGGTCGACTTATCATATATTACCTAGCCCCCGACTGTTTTATAGTATAAGAACTTTACTATAAAAGCAGTAGGCCAAGAATATGAACTTAAGTCTCAACCATTGTTTGAAAGAATGTACTGATTGTTAAAAAACTGATCGTGATAATACTAGGAAACCTGTTTTGGTCGGAACAAGTGTTAGGTTTTGACTAGTTGTAAATCTGTTTTTCGTGATCAAAGTACTTACTAAGACAATATATGGTCGGAAGAAAAAATGATTTTTCTTGATAAGAGAAAGTTACATGCAAAGACAGATATAATAAATGAGAAGTGGTTTTATTTCTATGCAGTGCTCAACGCTGGTCGGAATGAACTTGTTGAGAAATAAAGATATAGATTGTATTTCGCAATACGTGTTCATGCTCTAGCCCGACTGGCAGCGAGGATCGTAAGAAAAGAGCTGTCGCTAGGAAGCTCCTTCCAGTGGGCGGAACCACATGCGAAAAAGGAGAGACTTCGACTAGAAGGTTTTCCGTGTCCCGACCAGTAGCCAAACCAGAGTAGAACAGAATTTTGAAAATAAAACTTATAATCTCCATTGCCCTAAGCATATGAACCGCAGTCGACCAGAGCCAAGTTCTGTCATATAAATAACATCACTTGCTTTTTGAATTGATTCATTATTTATTAAACTAAATGGAAATGAAATAAAAATTAAATGAAAAACTTACGCAATTGGTCAATATCCCAAGAATTAGACAAAACCAGCAGAGGAAGAAGAGGACGACGTCCAATCACCCTGCATGGCCTGGATGCAGGCGTCCATGTCGAGGTTGGAGTAGTCGTCCAGATCGAACAAATTCTCCTTGTCCCAAATTCCTGCCATGATCTCATGAACAGAATGATGTGTGAGGATTTGATGAGCAAAGAATTCCTTTAGAAGATTTGCGCATTCCTCCCCACGGACGGCGCCAGCTGTCGACGATCAAATCGCTGATCTTATGAATATATGAATGAAAAGAGGAAAATAGCGCGTATATTCTAGAAAGTAGTGAGACTGCTCTTTATTGTTTTGAACTGGCTATTACAATGAGTGTATATAACTTAGACTAAAGACTAATTCGGGAGTACAAGGCTCTTTCGAGAGTGTCTCCCAAATGATAAATCCACCGCTCCCTCCTCAATTTCAAATTCGTATTCCTCCTTATGTAGTTGATGAAGGGTTGACAGTTGTCTCTGGAGGAGACGCCTATTCGGGAAGCAACGCGTCTGGTTGAAGAGATGCGCTAGTTGATAATGTGTCAACTGCCGTACAGTTATATGTCAGTGAACCATTAACTGTATTTCTTTGTCTTAGAGTTACGTATCGTCGCGTTGTATGAGATATAAAGCACATGTCCTATTCTTCACACGATAGGAGATATATCTGATGCTAGGTCCAGATATCAGTTTAAGATTTTGAGAGCTTTTGACTGGTCGGGGACAAGATTGGAAACCTTCTCCGACCAGGTTAGATATTGAGTAACCTCTGGAATCCTCGCGACCAGTGAGGTCGTTAGCTTTAGGGGTTACGACCACGAAGACGTATGATCACTTATTTATTAAATAATAAATAGAAGTTTTAATCCTCGTCACATGTGTTTTCTCTTTATGTATTAAAGTAATACATAGAGGTTTTAATCCCCGTTAACAAGCCTGTTTGGCCCGTCGGGCCAAGACCGGCCCATCAGCCCATGCTTGCCGGGCCACTTCGCTTGCTTGCCGGCCTCCCCGCCTCGTGCCCCTACCCGACCGCCTGCCGCCTGTCCCTTTTTCTTCTTCGCCGCCTTTGACCTTCCTCCTTTCGCCTTCACGCCTCTCGACCTCTCCTCTCGGCCTCCCAGTAGCCGGCCGACCTCCTCCTCGACCTCCTCCTCTCCCTCTCCCTCCCGCGCTCCCGACTCATCTTTTCCCTCGCCTGGCCTAGTGCGGGCGTGTAGCACAGCACAACCGCACTGTGCGAGAGAGGGTGAGGCCACCGGCGGCCGGAGATCGAGCCCTCGAGCCCTGTAGTTCTGGAGGTTTGGAGGAATTGTGATGATTTTTGGATCGGGATCGGTTGCATCCGTGTAGCTCTAGAGTAATCTCTTCTGTGAAGTGTGATTGTGTGTATTTTTTTCGATTGAAGGGAGCCTCTCCCTCCTCCTTTCCACTGATGCTGAATTATTAAAGGATGTTCTGATGACTGATATTCATGTTTGCTGTGCATGTGTGAATGTGATTGTCATTGTATGTCTTTTTTCTGATCGAAGGGCGTGGCCACGCGGACACCTCTCCCTCCCCAAGTCCCTGGCTAACTGGCTCCCTCTCAGTTTGCGGGCCATTCGGGTCGTACCGGGTTCATGCTGTGCCTAGCACGACCCAATACTGTTCGTGCTGGCCTATCATGTTAGAGTAGCGGCTCAAGCACGATATGAACCATTGTGCCAGGCTAATACATGCTATAAACAGTACGAATCATGCTGTGGTTATAATATCATACCTCAAACCAGCTCGACAAATACAACCCGTTTGGCTACCAATACTACTAGTGCACGATGGAGCTCCGATCAGCCGGTCGTTCCGCGTTACGGCCCCCGCGGACGCAGAGGCAGATCGGGCTCCTCTTTCGCTGTGTCGGCGACTCGGTAGTCAGCCAATCGGGCAGCCGCGACCGGCAGATCCCCGCGTCGTCACACGAAAACCGGAGAATAATTCGAACGCAGTACACACAGGGGAAAAAATGGGACGACTCCGCTCGCGCTTCCCCCTCCACTGGTAGGAACTACCAGACCAGCCTCCACCAGAACCAGCCCGCGCGGGGATGGCGAACGCGGCGTCCGTCTCGCGGAATCTCCGCCGATCCCTCGCCTCCTACCTCCTCCCCCGGCTGCAGCGGCGGGGGTTCGTGACGACGGAGTGCCACCGCCCCGTCGTCCTCCACAAGCGCGGCCCCGACATCCTCCACGACCCATGGTTCAACCGGGTACGTACGTTTGTCTCCTGTTCCGTTTGGGGTTTTGCGGCGGCGGTGGCCTGATGCGTGCGTGCGTGTGCGGGGTTCTGCCTCTGCAGGGTACGGCGTTCTCGATGACGGAGAGGGACCGGCTCGGCCTCCGCGGTCTGCTCCCGCCCAACGTCGTCTCCTCGCAGCAGCAGATCGACCGATTCAGTACGACATGATGCCCCCTGATCAGCTGCTTCCTCCCTCCCCGTCTTGTGCTTACTTTGGGTTTTGGTTGCTGCTTTTATCAAATTGGATTGGCCGGTGCTGCGTAGGGAGGTAATTTTGGTGGATGATGAGCAGATTAATCGATTCATAGGGGTTTGGAGAGTTGAGTGACTTTAGCTAGTACCCCGATTGATAGGAATTTGGGATGTGGGCGGCACAAGTGTGGTGTACTCGTATATGTGTGTCTGAGTGTGTGTTATGCTTCGTTGCTGAGGATCTGCTGGATAAATTTTCTGTTTGATCTCTGTCGTAAGTGCGTGCTTTGTGTTAAAGCCCAATTTGGGCGAGTTCCAAACTTTAAACCCAGCTTCTAGGCAAGTTAAGGTCCAACCATCGGTACCTTTGAAAAGTTGCATATGGACAAACAGATCGTATAGAATAAGCTAGATCAACCTTTTCTGTGCTTGCGTTGCTTTACAAGCCAGGTAAAATAACTTCTCTAGAAGTTATAATAAAATTTAACCGATTTATCTTCTCTCTAAAAGTTAGAATAAAGTACAAGTGTCTGACTGATTTATCACTCAAAAGTTCAAATGTCAATCACAAACCTCAATCAGAAAACTGTCCAAAGTCCAAACATCCACGCAGCCCAATGCTGAAGCTGCAAGTTTCATTCAGAGCTTGAGTAGGGTTTAGTGCTAGGTTAGTTGAGTTTCCCATGGGCCATGTGTGAATAGCACCAAAATGAAATGAGAATATATATGACAAACTATTCTGCAAGTGTTGATGCGAGCGGTGAATTTACTTCTTTGTTACTTTGATAACAGTGCTGGACCTGAAACGGCTGCAGCAAAATGCGAGAGATGGTCCGTCTGATACTTATCAATTAGCAAAATGGCGTATCCTTAACAGACTGCATGACAGAAATGAAACAATGTACTACAAGGTGTGTAACTTCACAGCTCACATATTCTCTTGATGCAACTTTATTTCTGTTGACCATGTACATTCTTTCAAGAGCATTTGATATGCAGAATATCGATGAACACTCACAATGTATGGTTATGCTTCTTCTTTGTTAACTTTGTCATTACTGCAATCTCGAATGTGGGTACTTTTTCAAAGTGGTTACCTTATTTTGCCTCATTTTGATCTTTTAATAGGTCTTAATAGATAACATTGAGGAGTATGCACCTATTGTTTACACACCAACTGTTGGACGTGTTTGCCAAAACTACAGTGGTTTATTTAGACGGCCTCGGGGAATGTATTTTAGTGCAGAAGATCGTGGGGAAATGATGTCCATGGTGTACAACTGGCCAGCTGATCAGGTATGTACTTGTTCTTGTCCACTTGCTGAGTCGATCTTCTGTAGTTTAACTCTTTCATTGGCTTAAAGGTATATTTCAGTTGGGCTAAGTGATAATCTTGCCTTTGCCTTTTGAAGACCTCCTAGGAGAGAATCTTTCCGAACAAAAGTTTCTTACATTTTCAAATAAATAAAAATGGTCAATCTTTTGCAGGTTGACATGATCGTGGTGACCGATGGAAGCAGGATATTGGGCCTGGGTGATCTGGGAGTGCAAGGTATTGGCATTGCCATCGGAAAGCTGGATTTATATGTTGCTGCTGCTGGTATAAATCCCCAGAGGGTATGTTTTTATGGTACCTTCTTCTCCATCTTCCATTTTTAAATGTACTGTACATTGGTGTACTATTTTACAATGCAAATATCAAGATTAATAAGTGATATAATGTTCTGTTGATTGGAAACCGCAGTGTTCCCCTGTTTGTTCGGTGTTGGTTTATGTTGCAGGAGTTAATCAGCTAAACTAAGAAATTTATCAATGAAGCACATTTTCTGAAGAGGTTAAAGAGTATTAATGGACTTACAAAACGATAATACTATGTTTAACATCTACATGGATATTTACAGATAAGAAATAACGTTTGTGTTACTTATCTAATAATGTACCAGTTAGTCCCTTTGCATCATAATTCAGGGATATAAAAAAGCTTTTTGAATCTTACCAGCTTTTGGCTCATTTCTATACTGAATTAAGATGAAAGATGTTTATCAAACTGTGAAGTCATATAGTGAAAAGCGAAGCTTCAATATAAGACTTGGCGACTATACCTCACGACACCTCACTAATCTGTGGCACCAGAGTGTAACACTTTGGTCTAACACAGAGCCTAGAATGTCACCCACCTATGCTAATTACCAATTTAAACATTAATTTACAATAAATTCCAGCAAACATATCAAGATTAAAACTTTCCACGGGTCACAATATGAACGTTTAAAGTAGTACTAATCAACTAATGAATTTACCAATTAGTCTCAAGTATTATCCTAGGCAATAAATAAGTCCATGAATAACGATCTAAAGGAAATAACCAATGTCTCTAGATTTATAACTCTAGTAAATATTGAATGTGTAGTTGTTTCGCATGTGGCGTTTGTGATATATTCCCTCCCATGTACACCTAAAAACAACAACAAAGTAATAGTGAGTCCAAGACTAAGTAAATACATAATAAAGCAATAAACAACAATTTATCAACCATGATCAAGGTTATCATCATCATCTATCTATTTAATGCCATTCTTATACTCAAATAAACAAGTCATATTCCATATAGATAAATTTGCACAATTTAACAATTTACTCATATATGCTCATGCACCATCATGCTCATGCTCATGCTCATGCTCATGCTCATATGCATTTCTTCAGCTGATACCGGTATAGCGGAGTATCCACCCGTCGATGAACCACTTTGTCCTTCAATCCCGTGAAGTCCCAACCGAAGTAGAATTTTATTTAGAGCACTCCGGACTAGT
This sequence comes from Hsuehochloa calcarea, assembly GCA_036346395.1. Taxonomy (NCBI): domain Eukaryota; kingdom Viridiplantae; phylum Streptophyta; class Magnoliopsida; order Poales; family Poaceae; genus Hsuehochloa; species Hsuehochloa calcarea. The sequence goes on from CM070606.1 coordinate 27,465,793, forward strand.
CATGCATTTTTTTCACTGACTTTACCAGATTGGTTACATGACTTTCTCACCGACCTGGTTCGTGCGACTTCTGTCATGATGAATGTAAATGATGCCGCATCTTTAATTATTCATCAACATAATTCATCTTCATTATTATTTCCATGTCATTACCATATCATGTCATCAATCTTTCATGTCATAACCCCATTAACCATATCATCTCTCATGTATTTAATTTAGCACAATTAACTTTTCATTATCATTATCTCATTAACTCAATGTCATCAGTATCATGTATAAGAATAAGTTTAACGAAGGCATAATAAATAGCATGATATGCAATATCAATGACAATGGCGAACAACCTATTGTTCACCACTCAACCATGTACTTGCCTCTTTATTCCTTCGGAGCCGCATAGTGAGGCAGCGGTAGGGCACTAGAGGCCACTCCCTGAACAAACAATTCAAAACAATATCAAGATCACATCATCACAACCATGGTTATTAAGGCGGTAAGGCGAGGCAACCCACCCCCTCACACCTTTTAAGCGCTAAGGCGCGAGGCGACACCTTACACATCCTAAGGCGGCGCTAAGGGAGCAAGAAAGTGGTGATGATGAAAAGGATAAAAAGAAAGAAAAAAATAAAAGAAATACTGTTGTTTGACGATTCACGATCCTACTACCACATTCGTTGATGCACGTCAGTAGGTCCATAAATCTATGTCTCTATCCTCTCTCGCGACACTCTTCCCATATTCCCCGCCAGGACTCGAGTCTTCCAGACGTTCGTAGACGCTTCCCGCCTCCTCTTTGGCCTTAGCTCTTCCCTACCCTCCTTGCTCTCTCTCGGACCTTGACGCGACACAGATGCATCAGATCCCTCTTCTGCAGCGCATGGACGCCAGCCTCTTCCCTTTCCCGTCCTCCCGCGGCGGGGATGACAGATCAAGTAGCGAGCCGGAATCGGTGGGGGTGAGGAAAGTTCTGCTCTCCTCTTCTCTCTTCCTCGCCTCCCTCCCCGTCCTCTCTCGCCGCCTTTGGGGAGGCGAATCCGGCCATGGGTGCCCCAATCGATGGCGAGGAGAATCTGGCGGTGGGGAAAGCAGATCTGGCGGTGGGGAGGTGGATTTGGTTGGGGGGAGGAGCCGCGCGATGAGGAACCATGGGAGAAGCGGCAAGGCGGGGAGACGCATAAGGGAGACGCCTTAGCACCCGGCAGCGCCTTACCGCCTAAGTGTCGCTTCATGATCACATCACCAACACTTTACACTAATCGCCCTAGCATGTTTACCAGACGCACTACCTGCTGTCACACTAGTAAAAATACTCTAACTTATTCATCCGAACTCCAAATCTAGTAAACCAATACTTTCTGGAATCCTCACGCAATTTCCTACAACTTTCTAGTTACGACGAACTTCTAATTCTACTGTTTTCTCCCCCGTTTCCTTCCCCGAAGACTGGTCCAAAATCTGTCAGGATAGTTCGTTTCACAATTTCGTATCTTTCATTCTAAAACTTGAAAAGATACAAACGATACCAGTTCTGGAAACTACTCAAAATTTGCAAGCTAATTCAAGTTATCACCAAATTTTAATTCTTTTATTTACTAGGTGAAAACAGCCCATCTACATGATCTCTGCCAACGACGCCCGAATTCTGGACAGCGATAGGTTGTAACTTTTCGTTCGCTACTCCAAATCTAGTGATCTAGATCTTCTTGGAAAACTAACGAAATTATCTACATCTTTTGTAATTGGACGAAACCCTGAATCCAAGCCTAAATAACTTGAATTTCCCTCGCAAGGTTTGCGTTGAAACTTGATGAACCAGGGCATGCTGAAAACCAATCTTCCTTAGGGCAAAACGATCTACGAAACATACAATGACTAATCCAAGGAAACTCTAGGGACTAACAGGCTGCGAAAACCCCTTCTTTCCTTCTTCCTTCATTACTTTCCTTCCTTTCTGGACCTCCTTGGAACCTCCTCTTTCTCCCTTTGGAAGCGTAGCAGCAGCAGAGAGCGGCACCGGGATGGGAGGCGGCGGCTTAAAGGGAGGGAGGCGCAGGGGAGGTGGCACACAGGGCAGCAGGGGGCGGCGCACAGGGAAGGGATGGCGGCCAGAGGAAGGGGAGCACAGGGGGCACCCTTGGTGTTCTATTTAAAGGCCAATGGGCTAGAGGGTCATGGCTTGGACGTGGTAGGGTTGTAAACAACCGGCATTGAGTTTGATTCGGAGTACACTTTGAATTCGAGTTAGTTTTCCGTTTTCCTTCTGTGCAGCGAACCTTTCAGAGGTCATAACTTTGTCTCCCGAATTTGGAATTGAGTGATTCTTTTTCCCCATCTAGCTAACTCATAGTACTTCAACATTTTATTTGTGGAGATGTTATGAAAATGCCGTCTTCGTTGCTAAATTTGTTTAGGAAGTTGACTCAGTTGCGGACTCTGATTCTCTGTGCAGCCTACCTTGCGGGCCCCATATTTCACACGTCGGAACTCCAAATTAGGTCAATGAGGACTCTAAATTGGACTATGCAAAGAGATCTACAACTTTGTAGTTATGAGGTTTTCCATTCGAATCGGTTCCAGTCGCGAAAATCATGTTGCAAGATGACAGATTCTGTCTCGTTTCTTGGCGAGGCAAATAAGGAATCTCCCAATTTCCTTATATTCTCTTTAAATTAACGAGATATTACACAGCGTATATCGCTCGCTGCTTAGGTCTTAAAATTCGCTATGTGTTCTACTGCTATTTGTTTCATATTGTTTCCTTGCTTCTCACGGGGTTAGCAGAATTTATATTAATGTTAAATTTTTAATTACGTTCTTATTTTCTTCTAGGTTCTTCCAGTTATGATTGATGTGGGAACAAACAATGAGAAACTCCTCAAGGATCCTCTTTGTAAGATCTTGTTCGAATGTTTCAATGTTGGATTTCCAATATTTGAAGTATATATTTTGCCTGTTAAGTATGTGGTTAAATTTCTAGTTTTCACACGTGTCATGTTAAACGCACGACCAGCCTCTATTCTCTAGAGGGAAAAGAAAATAGATGTAGACATCAAAGTCACCTACTCACCATTATGGTTGTATTTTAGATTGCTTCAGCTATTCAATGAGAAGATGTGTAAATGTGTGTTTTATTGTAATCTTTTCCGGCTCATGAGAACACGATATTTTTTTGTTATTAATTCCACTTAAGCAATATTCTAGAGTTTTCCTTTTGATTCGATGCAGATATTGGCACCTTTTCAAACTCTATTTACTAGATAGCCAGCAAGCGATTGAGTAGGTGTTTTCTGTTATTCTTTTCTAAATATCGTATTACACAGATCTTGGGCTACAAGAACACCGTCTTGAGGGAGAAGAATACGTTGCAGTTATTGATGAATTCATGGAAGCTGTTTTTTCTCGTTGGCCCAATGTGATTGTACAGGTGTTCTTTTGGTGTTCGTTGCTTGGTTAACATTTTTCTTTCACGTGGCTTTAACTGGAATATCTTCACTAATACTTTTCTTACTCTCATAGTTTGAAGATTTCCAAAGCAAGTGGGCCTTCAGGTTATTGCAGCGTTACAGGAAGACTTATCGCATGTTTAACGACGATGTCCAGGTAATAAATAGATTTATTTATGTAAATTTGTAAGTTTCTTATTATGTTTCTTCTTCGGCTATGATATTTATATATTTCCTTGAGATATACTGACACTTTCCATGACTCCTATCATCTGTACCACTTGCCCAAAAAAATATCTGAAAAAAAGTGTTTGGTCGTTTTTAATTTTTAGACAACCTTTGAATATATATGGGGTATTCAGCAGATATATGTCTGTAATCCAAATTTAGCACTGCTGTCTATGTTGATGGAAGACACCTGCTATACCTTGCAGTAATACAAGTTCCAGTTACGTATCTTAATGTTCAAGCACCTCAGTTAAATCATGCCTGAGGTTTTGACTTCTGAGCATTTACTATTACTGGATACAGCCTTTTGTTCTAGTTAGTAGCAGTCCCTTCGTGAATTATCTAGAATAGTAAAAAAATATCATACTTGAATTGACTATTCTTTATGTAAAAAGGGAACTGCTGGCGTTGCAATAGCTGGTCTTCTAGGAGCTGTAAGAGCACAAGGAAGGCCAATGTTAGACTTCCCAAAGCAAAAGATTGTTGTTGCAGGTGCTGGCAGGTTCGGAATATACCCAATTCTTTTACTCGTTATAAAATTAGAGTACAAATGATTGGTGATTCTTTTACCTCTTAAGAATTCGTTTTTCTATACAAAATATCAGCTCTAGCAAGATCTGTGTAACATTTTTTTCATAGAATCTAGGAATATTAGCTTTAGAGTACAATGTTAGACTTTCAGTTTTGAAAGAATCTAGGAAGTACGAGCAAAGTTAAAATTTTAGCTGTCTAATCTGAACATGACATCCATTAAGTGAGAATTTTGATTTCATGACTAGTTTGGCCATGTTACTTGGATAACATGTGTCGTATTTGGCATGTTTGAGAGAAAATTACTGTTATGGGCACGCTTTCTGTTGGGATCCGAATATGCAAATTCGAACCCTCTGTGTATACTGCACTAGTCTAGGATTACGCTAGTGCACATAGTGGCAACATCGAAGAACATCGATCCATACAAACGATTTAAAGGAATAAATGAGCTAAATTTGATAAGCAAATAATGGTTATGACCTTATAGTTGAGTTTACACTAATTCAGCCACACAGAACTTTAGCAAATAAAGAGAAATAGCAGCAGCGGGACGAAAGACAGCTCCAGTAGAACCCATCTCTTGCCACAAGCAACTGATTGGGAACAAGACCTAACGATCAACCTTGTCAAAGAACTCCTTCTCCAGAGCAAATGTCATCTCCAATCCCTCTGAATGATGATTATAGCAAGAGTGAGCACATGGAGCACTCTGCAAGTTGTACTACAAAATGCAATTATAGATGATAACTTATTCAAAAGGATATGACATCTATGGTTATTTTGCAAAAAGCAACTGTTGTAATTGAATATGCATAATAAATTGAAAGTGTAGGTTAAAACAGTAATAATAATAAGTAACAAGAGTTTCCACAAAGTTTCCGCAACTTAAACCAATTCTTTCACACAACTTCCCTTCCACATTGTTTTTTTAAATAAAATCTACCTTTCGGGTAAATCACCGAGCATGTCCATGACCGAGGATGCGGCTATTTCAATAGTTTGTTAACACTCTGCAGATGTTGTACAAGTTTACCCACAAAATACAAACAGTGTGACCAACACCAATCATAACAAAACCGTTCGAAAAACTTTATCTCAACAATTGACTCTCTCGATGTGCATACTACCGGCACCAAACTGCACTCAGCTCGTTTGCCCGACTCACACCGTTGGACAAGGAAACGACGAACTGTCCATAGATGTAGCCCATCACGAAGAAGTCCACACCTCCATCCTAGCACACAGTTTAACCTACTACCTGAGTAGCCAATGTCGAGACTTTGTAACTTACTAAGTTAGGCTTCTCATACCAGACTTGTGGTAGTACGATATAGCTTAGTTCAATGACACAAAGTTAAGTGTTTAATTGACCAAAGTGATATGCCAATTTACTACGTCACAAAGATTCACATAATCCCCGCATAGAGCCCACCATGTCACAAAGACCTTTTCACTCGTCTGTCTAAATTTTTTCCTACCATGTTGATTAAGTGCAACACATGCCATCAACATGTGACAATATACAACACACAACTGTTCACAAAGACATTCCATAATCACTTAGTCAAGTATGAGTTTAACATTTCAAAATGATATCAATGACCCGTTGTAGAGCTAAGCATACTAATTGTGTCTAACCAACCCATGTTGGTGCTATGATAATACCAACTAGTAGTTAACCAAGCTAGAGTGGTAAATGATCGTGACAATACAATTTACAAGGTGGGTATAAATCAAGTAGGTTGCACAACTAATCCAAAATAACAAAACATTTGATAATTGAATTAGCATGCAATAATTTAAAACAAAGTAGTTTTGTAAAACATGGTGCAATATGATCAAAGCACAACTTGCCATGGAACAACTCTTGGTCTTGGTCTTGAGCAAACTCCCCTTCCTCGTATGCCCCTGAAGTATCAATGTCTAATGCAACTAGAGAAAAGAAACACAAATAAATACAAAGTAGAGCAAAAACGAGCTCGAAAAATTATAATAAAAATAATGAAAGGTAGGATTCGATTTTAGATGAATTTGGAAACTCGAATGAGCTCAATCGGAGATCGTATGAAGAAGAACATGCTCTTGGAAGTTGGCTCAGCCGAGAAATTCGGGAAATAAATAAGGGAGAGAGAAAACAGTGGCTGCCAGGTGGGACTAAGGGAATATTCTAGAATCTTTCTTTTTTAGAAAATTCAAAAAAAGTTGAGGGGCTGACAGGTGCGACCCACGATAATATGGACTAGGTTCACGGGCTTGGGTTCATGGGTCTACAGTGGACTGGTTCTGTGGAACAGTCCTGACATGTGGGGTCCACATGGATCTAGGGTTTTGGGGCGGTGGCAGTCGACTCAGCGCGCGTGGCTGGAGTGGCGCACACGTGGCGTCCACATCGACGACACGTCGGCGGCTGACATGGCGACATCGACAGTAATTGCGGGTTTGCGATGGCGACGACAGTGAACTGCGAGCACCTTCAGCTTCACCGCGCCTCGGCGAACTCATCTGGTGGCTCGGATGGGGCTGGATTTGCTGGCAAGGGGGTCGGTAGAGAGGTAGGCGGCGGCGCTGGCTCAGGTGGACGGCACGACGACGACGAGGATCTCCTCGGGAACTTGGAGGTCCGCGATGGGCTCCTAGGGTCTGGGTGCTGCGGACGGGCGACGCGCTGGGACCAATGGTTGTCGGCGGTGACCAGGTGAAGGTGGCGACAACGGAGTAGAGCGGCGACACAGTCTCGACAATGCTAGGTGGCTACGAGGCTTCTCCGGCGAAGAGGGCGCGAGCACCTGGTGGAACACGGCAAGGCGATTCCAACGTTGAGGACAACGTCGACGGGGGGCCCATTGACGACGGCGGAATATGAAGAAGACGACGGCGGCGGCGCTAGGGCTTAAGCTCAGAATTCGGCGAAACGACGTCGACTTAGGGCTTCGGGTCTTGGGGAAAAGGCGGTAGGGTGTGCGACTATGGTTTCGATGCGGACGTTGAGGGTTTAAATAGGCCGGGGCGTGCGGCGCACGAGACGGAGTCGGTGGCAGCACGACACAAACTCGAGTTCGGCTCGGAGACAACAAACAGTGCTGGGCTCACATGTCAGCGGCTGCGACGACGTGCGGACATGCGGGCAGAACGCGGCGCGCGGCGACGGATAGCGGGCCAGGTGAGAAAGAAGTGGGCCGTGGAAAAGGATTCGGGCCAATGGCCTTCCAGGGATTTTTAATTATTATTCGTTTTAGAAAATATAAAAAGTAGAAAAAGGCAAGAAAAATAGCAAATGAACTTGGAAAATTCCCAGAAAAATCTGGAAAATACTTCCAAGCACAAGGAGCCCAAATAAAATATTTTTAAAATTAATTGATGTTGGGATTATTCACATTAAATCGTTTTGTCATCTCAAATTCCCAACTAAGCTTATTTAATTAAAAAAATCAGTGAAAATTTCCAGATTGCTAAACTACTGAAAAGAAATTTGAAAACTCGAAAATTGGGATGTTACATTTTCATGGGTGGGTAAACACCGCCTAGAGGATGGCTGAGCTACAGCGGCGTGATTGGGGGAGAGAGGAGACTAAGATGGGGATGAATCTTGTTCTTTCTTTCTTGCTTGAGGAATACAAATACGACTGCCATATAAATAGGCATAGCACTCCTAATAAGATGGAAACTAACCATCCGATATGTATCTAATCAATTACGAGCTATGCATGCCATAACTACCAAATCCTGAGATATGCTAACTAATGCAACTTCCTAATATTGAGATATGGATATAGGCTTCCAAGCTCAGCCACCTCCTTCCGTACGCTGTGCCTCTCCTTGCCGCTGTCCTTCCTAGTGGGCCTTATGCCATAAGCCCATAACAATTACACTAGTACCTTTAATGAAGATATCAAAATTTGTCCCTAATTACCATGTAACAGTGGAGAAACGATAGCTGATTTGGCCTATATTTGATTTGAAGTTTGAATAGCTTGCACGACTGGCATGGTTGAGTTGTGTCGTTCAAAAGTTTTGCACAAGTTATGCAGAACCTGTGTTTTCAGGTACACCTGTTAGCTTTTAATTACTTTCTTTATTACTAATGTTTTATTCATTGGTTCATTGCTTATTCCTTATCCTTGATAAAAAAAATTCCATGTGCATTGCATTCTTGGATCTCTTTATTTGCTGTTTTAATCCTATATACTCTGTGGTGTTACTGGAACTTGATTCTATTTAAAATACAGGTTAGCACATCATCATAATCCTTTGATCAGACGCATTTCAAAAGTACGACTTGACTTCATTACACTTTTTACAGTGCCGGGATTGGTGTGGTGAATGCTGCAAGCAGGACCATGGCAAGGATGTTGGGGAACAATGAGGTTGCTTTTGAGAGTGCCAGGAGTCAATTTTGGATAGTTGATGCCCATGTGAGTTAGATAACTAAGAATCTTTTCATACATTTGCAGGATTTATCTGGTAGTTGTTGGGATAATAATTTGAATACAAAAAGGGCTTGCACAACTCTTTTGTTCTATCAAAATCAACTGCATCAGTGCTGTTTTATACATGTTGGTGAGAGTGTCACCCATGCTTTTCAGCCAATCGTTAAGCTGAATCATTGGCAATGTGTTGACCCAGTCTAGATTTTTTGGGGTATATGTTCACTTTTGGTCTTCTTGTCTTCGCTCTTATGAAAATCTACTCATGCTATCATCTCTATTCTCTTTTCTGCAGGGCCTAATAACAGAGGACCGTGCAGACATCGACCCAGATGCACGCTCTTTTGCTAGGAGAAAGAGTGAACTGGGTCACCAAGGCCTAAGTGAAGGGGCAAGCTTGATTGAAGTGGTATTTGTCTAAACTTCTCTATTTAGTTGCATATGGATTGTTCCTTTCACAGCATATGTTCTGTTATAGGCATGACATCTTACTAACCACTAAGGTCCCTGTCCCGTAATATATGAAGGGACATGTCTCCCTTAAATTATTTAGATCGAGACAATTTATTGTTGTGACATTTTTCTAGCTTGTTGCAAAGCATTTCAGTATATGAGCAATGCTCTTTCCAAGGAGTTTTAAAAATGAATATATATGCAAATAGTTCGGAAATTGACTCAATTCCGGACACCCCTATTTCTAGTGTTGTCGCTCCACAGCTAATGCTAAGAGTACCCAGTGTTGGCTGTTGTGATGTATGTGACACTGCACACGATGATATTGGGTCAGAACTTGTGACAGTAATTTTTTTGTGGCCTAGAGCTAATGTCATTCACTCATTCCGTATGGATTATATAACTCAGACCACAAAAACCAACTCTGAATTTTTCTGTTACTTTTAGCCTTTTCTGCTCTGACATCGTCAGTGGTACTAGGTTTGACTTTTTAACTTTTCTTTTGAAAATTATTATTTACGAAATATTTCATTTCTCGATTTATATCTGTAGGCTTTAAATCTATTTAAAATTTACATTTACCTTACCAAAGTAAAATTCAGCTCATGAAAGTATAAGATTAGGACTGATGCTGAGCTGTTTATATTGTACCTTGTCTACTGAGCAGGTTAAAAAGGTGAAGCCTGATGTCATACTTGGATTATCTGCTGTTGGTGGTTTGTTCTCAAAGGAGGTACGCTATCTTACAATAAGACATGCTAATTTCCGTTCAGAACTGACTCCAAGCCATTTATTCTGAAGTCTGTAGCCATAATACTAATTAACGATTTATGTCCAATTATTGTTTCCTCCACTAGTTACATGTCAGTAAATCTACTTACCTTAAGTATCTTGCAACGGACAGAATGAATAACTCCCCAGATATATTGGGATTTCTACGGGATTAGATAATGTAAATAAGTTATAATACTAGTAGACAATTGTAGGTCATTTGTTGATTTCTTTTTTCTGCCTAGATATTGTGAATGCAATTTGTATGCTTATTGCAGTCTCAGTTATTTGTCTTCTACAATAAGCTTGCCAAGTATAAACATCATATGTTGTCACTGCCTTGCTGGTAATTCTTTCTAGAGGGTCCCTGCAAATCCTATGCTTGTCTCAAGTTATGAACCTTGCATCACAACCAGTATGGTACTCATATTAGATTAGTTGCATTGCATCCACCATTTTGAGTTCTTGAAAAACTATCAACAATCGAAGTGAATGCTAATTGTGGGTTACGTGTTCCTTCAGGTTTTAGAAGCACTAAGAGATTCATCCTCTTCCAGACCAGCAATTTTTGCAATGTCAAATCCAACTAAGAACGGTATGTGATGTGGAATTTTACTATGAAGTTTATTATTTGTTACTTGTTATCAAATTCTATTTTGGTTCCATATTATAGCTGAATGTACACCTGAAGAAGCCTTTTCAATTCTTGGTGAAAAGATAATCTTTGCCAGTGGAAGCCCATTTGATGATGTTGATCTTGGTATGTCTGTTTATCCATACAGTTGTGCGTACTTTCTTTTGTGCGCTTCTTTCCAAGTAGCTGAGCCTCACTTTCTCCTTATACCGAGCTCACCAGTTATATCTATGCTTGGCATCAGCTATGCAATTAACCAAAGCCTATGGTGCTGTAATCAAAGCTTTGATGAATTGTGAAATACTGAATCTGTAAGGTGTTACTCGTGGTGCAGCTTTTAATGGTTCTCTTGCAGGTAATGGGAAGATCGGCCACTCTAATCAAGGGAACAACATGTATCTCTTTCCTGGGTTAGTTCTGTTACGATTGTACACTATGGTATTGGATTTTGTTCTTGTGCAAATTATGATTTCATTTGCTTTGCTTCACTGCTACACAGAATAGGGCTTGGAACCCTTTTGTCTGGTGCACGGGTTATCTCTGATGGAATGCTCCAGGCTGCGGCTGAGCGGTGACTACCTTAACCTCTAATCATTAAATCTTTTAACACAACTGAAATACTTATTTTATCTTATTCTATGTTCTTAACCGTGAAAAATTGTTTAGCTTGGCATCATACATGGAAGAAGAAGAGGTTCTCCAAGGGATAATTTACCCTCCGATCTCCAGGTTATATAATTCTAAAACTGATGTTCCAGTTTTTGATGTATGTTATGCCTTCTGATATATTATGCATGCAGAATACGTGACATCACTAAGGAAGTAGCAGCAGCAGTTGTGAGGGAAGCTGTTGCAGAGGATCTAGCTGAGGGATATCGTGAGATGGATGCACGTGAACTTGCAAGACTTAGTGAGGTGGTCAATCTCTTTACCATCCAAGCCATGTTTATTATTATGGTTTTATTCTTCCTTACCTCATTAACCTTGAACTCTTTGTGACTCAGGAAGAAACCGTTGATTATGTCAAGAACAACATGTGGACTCCAGTCTATCCAACCATAGTGTACAAGAAAGACTAGAGCTCTACTTTCGCTGTATAACATCTGTTCATTGATTATGTACAATTTACCTTAGGCTGCATTTTGGATCTTTAGAAATAGAGCCACTTTTGCTATGAGCATCCAATCTCGATTGTTTTCATGCAGCCACCACCGAATTGTTTTCATGCAGCCACCATGTGATAGAACACAAAATATGGTCTCAGTTTTAATTGAATCTAATATTGTACACTTGGGAGCGCAAGATAGGCCCCCCTGTCTGTCACATTTGAATTTTCTGTACATTTTGTATGTCAACCATCTTGTGTGCATTACCTGGGACTTGCGTGGCAGTTTTCTGCAAATGTTAATATCTTTGTGGGTGTTTGAACACAGATCAAATAATGGAGGCCATAGGTTTACCAGAGTCCAGGAGCAATCTGCTCTGGCTGCCTACTTGTCGAACATCATATGACGGTTATCACTTTCTTGACGATTTGTTCTTTGACAATTCATAAGGGGAAACAGTAGGCTGTATGTGGTGTCGAGAAAATTAATCAGAAAAGTTCCATCTCACCAATCTTGTGCTTTCCCCCTTCCCCTTTTATTCTTCTTCTTTCCCAAGCAATGTGTCTGGTTCTTATGGATTGTTGTATTTCTGTTGGAAATTAGTTGTGAAATTCCTGGGATATGACACTGGTACCAGAGCCTCGTTGATTGCCCAAACTCTCGACTTTGATCCGTCATTCCAAAGGGATGTTGGTGTTGGATTCGCCCCGAGGCTGCAATACTGATTGGAGGTTGGATTGGCTTGGAGGAGCAAATCGCGACGACGCCCAAGAAACCTGCAGTGCAGGTGGGGCAGATTCTGGAGGCGATGGATGAACTCAAAACACATCCATCACCTCACGCTTTGATGCAGTGGATGAGAGGCTGGGAATGATAGATCTGACGAAGGCGAAGATGGAGCAACAAGGCACGATGGGATGGATACTATAGAGGAATTGAAGACTAAGGTGGATCTATCGGTGGCGGCTGTCGGCGAGGTCAAGGCCGAGCAGGAGAACGCTAATAAAGCGATCGAAGGGGTGCCACCCGCACCACTGGTGATTGGAGAAAGAGATCACGCCGAAATCATGGGGACGCGGCCGCCGGGAGTTCCAGGACATCATCACCTTGGGAGTGTTCGAAAATCATGAGTTTAGCTTAACAGTCGGTCTATGGGTGGGTGATTCATCCAAAATCCTAGTAGAATCTGTAGACTATAAATAAAAGGTGTTAGTCATTGTTGTTGATATCGTGGGGATATGTGCATGATCTTATGATGATGAGTCAATTGGCAATGGCGTTGTTGGTTTGCAAAATCTCGCGTTTTGAAGCGCTCTGTCTTTGTCGAGTTCTGACGGTCCGACCGGCCAAGCCGCCGGTCAGACCGGCCGTGTGGCAGTCCGACCGGCAGGCATTGCCGGTCCGACCGGCCACAGTTGATGATGGAGTTTGGGGTTAGGCCAAAAATAGGTTGTGTAGGCGTGAGATGGGAGTCTCCTGGATGTGGTCAAATAATTTTTGGAGCTCCCAATCAAAAGTTCTATTCATTTGAAAATTCCAGAGAGTTTCGGATTTTCAAGTTGAAAATTTGGCTAAGTCATTTGGAGCAGTCGGACCGGCGTTATGAAATCAGTCGGACCGGCGTGAAATCGGTCCGACCGGTGGGTATGGCAGTCAGACTGGCTTCCACTTGAACTTCGACCACTTTGGCATTGTTGTGTTTCGATTGTGTCTAGTGCATGAGTGCCAATGCTTTATTGTCGCATATTGCATTGTTGAGTTAATGTGGGTCAAGTTGTGAAGAACTTGTTCCCGGAGACGATTTCTTTGTCTATTGCTGTGCAGGTGCCTTGCAGGTCAACGACGTCTGAAAGATCTAGACCCGCCATTATGAGTTAATGGATTGTTTTGGTGATTAATGACAAATCCAAATATGAGACTAACTCTTTTATCTAGTAATATCTTGTGTAGTCTCATTTGGATATAAAGGTGAAATTCAATGAGGTATGCAATCGACATCTTAATCTTATATATTGTTGCATTCCTCGAATCCAAAATATAGGTTGAACTCAACCATAAGTTAAACTTGAATATGTGCATATGTTCTTATTACACATTTGTGTATGCACACATTTAGGGGGAGTTCACTCTATATTTTGTGGTTTCATAAGTATTGATCCATATTCCATTCTCCTCATATATTAAGGATCATTACTTTGAAACAAATCCTTTGAGTATATAAAACTTGTGTAGTTCATATATACTCATATTGCTTTATATTCAATTATTTGCAATTGTGTTGTGGGACTAATGTGTGTGCTAAGATGTGTTCAAGGCTTAGTCCTGAGTCCGAATGAAGACATGAAAAGGAAATGGAAAGATGGTAAAAGATCAACTTAGGATCATGCATTCTCTTTTGGTTTGGTTTCAAAAGCAAAATCTCTTTCTCAGGCACAATCTAAGTTCCGTTATACTAGCGGAAGTTCCGATTATCGATGGTCCAAAAAATGCGCGGTTTGATTTTTCCAGAGAGTACCCTTTTTAGGGACTTAGCCATTTTCATAAGTCGCGGTAGTTCCGCAATGAAATGGGCGGAACTTCCGATAATCGAACTACTGCATGATAGTTGGCGGTAATACCGCACCCTTCTACAATAGTTTGTTTAGAAGCATTTGTTGCATGTATATCTTGATAATTATTGTTAATCATTGTGGGACTAACATTTTTCATGAGTTTGGATGAAAAGGCTATGTTCTAGGGTGACGAAGACTTTGGATGACATCATGAGTTGATCGTCATCAAGTCAAGGTTCAAGAAGAGGATGTATCGTGTGTTGATGCATAACAAGATCTCGAAGAAGGAGATGATCATGAGTTGATCGTCAAGTCAAGAGAAGACCCATCATGTGTTGATGGAGGTCAAGTAAAGGATGCATCATGGGTTGATGCATGTCAAGACGATGACCGGACTTGAAGTGAAGATGTGCGTCATCAAGCTTCAAGAAGATGCTCATGGCAAAGGTATGACTAGCTAGGGCTAAGGATGTGTTCCTAGTCTTTTACCGGTCTTGGTGTTTGGTTGGAAGACCGGATTGCTAGTATAGGTTGCCGTACTATTAAGAGGGGTCTTGTCTAGTAGCTTGAGTCTCATCATGTGTTGATAGCTCAATCTTGCTTGCTCTAGCTCTACATGGCATGATGCTATTATTTGCGAATGTGTTTTGCAAATAGTTGAGGCTTATCTGATTAATCCTTGTAGCATGTGACTATACTTTTGCGAATGCGTTCTGCAAATGGTTGAAGTCCATGTACCTACACCTTGTGGCATGATCTAAGTTTGCAAATGTGTTTTGCAAATCGTTGGGATTCATGCATTTCCCCTTAGCATGGTCTAAGATTGCTTATTGCTATTTATTTGGACTTAGATCATGATAGTGGCTCTTTGGAGTTGTGCTTTTTGATTTGATCAAATGTGTTTGAGATCAATCAAATAGGTGGGTTGTGTATCCTCTGAATAAGCTTTCCATAGAGTCCGAGATCACTCAATTCGACATCGAGTCAAAAGTTATGACATTTTTACCGAGTATCGTCTGCGTGCTGAAATTGGGCTGCGGAAGTTCCGATTTTTATCTTGGAACTTCCGATAATCGGAAGATATTTGTCTTCGGAACTTCCGCACCAAAAGTTTTAACGGCTATTTTTGAGCCGTTATGCACCAGTCTGACCCATGAGCAGAGAAACGGAAGTTCCGATTTTTGCACGCGGAACTTCCGATTATCCCGATTTTGGGGATTTCGCTCCCAACGGCTAGTTTTTGTGTGTGGGCTATAAATACCCACCTTGGCCGGTTGAGAGACAATCTTTGGCATCCCATTTCACTCACTTGAGCTAGTGTGAGCTTCTCCTCTCAATTGTGCATGTGTTGCACCTTGTGAGCAAGGAGGGAGGTCTCTAGTTGCATGTGTTGCATCTAGAGGTGGATTTTGTATCCACTTGAGCTTGTGCATTCGTTGCACGTGGTGAGAGTCAAGCAAGGGACTTGGCTTATTACTCTTGGTGTTTGCCGACACCTAGACGGCGTGGAGGCGTCGTGCCCGGTGATCTTCTCAAGAAGCTTGTGAGAAGGCCCGGCGTGTTGTGAGTGGTTTGGTGCTCGCCATCTCCGGAGTGGAGGAAGAGCAACCATAGTGGAGCGAGGTGTTGGTTCGGTTTGGAACCGGTCCAAGTGTTGGACTTACCTCGGAGGTGTGTGCTCATTTGAGGAGCCGGTCCAACGTGGTTGGGCTTACCTCAACGTGGATTAGGGGAGACCGGCAAGTCTCCAAATACCACGGTAAAACATAAGTGTGTCCATCTTGTTTTTATCTTGTGCTTTACTTTGAGCAATTTACATTCTTGCTTTAATTGCTTATATATCATTGTATGATTGCTCTCTTGTATTGTCGGTGCACTTAGTTGAGCCTAGTTGATTTAGGTTTTAATTGTGCAAAACCAATTCGCTATTAGTTTCCGCATTTATATATTGGTTTAGCCCGATAGATTTTTAAAACCGCCTATTCACCCCCCTCTAGTCGGCCACCTCGATCTTACAGTCAACAGCGAGGAGGATCGTGACTAAGCTCGGACAGCTGAGGTCCAAAACGATCATGGATGCCGAGTGGAGTCGTGTGACTCAAGCATGGTGCAGAATGAACAAGATGGTTCGAACGGGCAGTTCGTTGCAGCTGGTTGGATCAAACGGCGCAGGAGTCAGTGCAAGTGCCTTGGAGGTTCCGATGGGATTCGGATGGGGGAGACTTGCCGACATGATGAGAGCCGCTGATCAAACTACACGTGGTGAAGCATGCGATTGCTTCAACAGATTTGTGTGTGTGTGTCCCATTTGTATTGAGCCTTAATGGGAGCTCACTAGAAACCCTAGGCCTTCCTATAAATAGAAGGGGGGAGTTGGAAACCCCCCCCTAAAGCATTCATTTGAGAAAACCCTAAGTTTTCTATGGTTTGGAGAGGAGAGGAGAGGCTTGGGTTTAGAGAGAGATTTGTTTGTGTGCTCTTTGATTGAGCTCTTGTCCTCCTTGAGGGAGTGGCTTTGACAAGCAACATCTTGAATCAATCGATCTATGGATGTTTGTTCAAGGATGAAGTCTCATATGTTTTCTTCTCTCTTTTGATGATTTTGGTGCTTCCTTGATCCGATTGTTTTTGGTTGGTCTCTTGACCCCATTTACCTTGCTATGATGTGTGGGAATACTCCTAGAACCATGTAAATCTTCAATCCCCCACAAGCAAGTTTTGGATCAAATTTTTTATATTTCTAGGTTTTGAACACTTCTTTGGTAAAGCCTAAAGAGATCAATTCTTTGAAGTGGATCTGGACGATCGTCGCTAGGAATAGGTCCCAGATATCCTTAGGGAGGTGTGCTCCAAGTTTGGTCAAGTTTCATTGGTTGAATCAAAAGTTGGACCAATTTTCGTTTTGAATTTGGGCATTGTGCAGTGCTACTGGACTAAATCGGTTCGACCGATTTTATACCGGCGGTCAGACTGCTAGTTGGCCGCCGGTCGGACCGCCAGCTTTTCAGACCGCCATTTTGCCGACGGTCAGACCGGTCCAGTGAGATCAATTCTACATTATTGAATCTTGTGTTTAAGGGGGAAATTGGATTCAACACATGGCTTCCTCTGTGCATTTACTGATCTTCTTGGCTTTCATAGCTATTGAAGAAAAGTGGGTGTTGAATTTGATTAAAGTCAAAAATTAAGAAAGCGTCTATTCACCCCCCTCTAGTCGCCTTTTCGGTCCTACAAGTGGTATCAGAGCCCGGTTAGCTCTTCTCATAGATGTTAACCGGTCTTTGGAGTCATGGCGACTAACAAGTATTCAACCAAACCACATATTTTTGATGGAGTTGATTTTGCTTATTGGAAGGCCTGAATGCAGGCCTACATCGAGGCTCAAGGGCACGCAATTTGGCTTAAGGTCAAAAACCCTTATGTCGTGCCAGCCGATGACGATGTGATCACTCCAGATGTGGAGGCCAACAGCAAGGCTCGAAATTTTTGATCCAAGGCCTTAGTCGATCGGAGTTTGAGCGTGTCGCTCATTTGCGGTCTGCTCATGAGATCTGGCGGACTCTCTGTGATTATCACGAGGGCTCCACTGCGATCAAGGAAGTGAGACAGAACCAGCTCAAGAAAATATACTCCAAAATCGAGCAAAGGCCTGGTGAGTCTTTAGATGAGCTGTGGGGAAGGTTCTCCAAGATTCTTCATGATCTCCGCGCTGTTGACCTTGTTTTTTCTGAGTCTGAGAATGCACGCCAACTTTTAGGTGCTCTTGATGTGAAAGTCTGGGGGATGAAAATCACATCTATAAATGACAACATTGTCATGAGTGAGCTTACCATGGATAAGCTATACTCGAGGTTGAAGACGCATGAGATTGATCTTATCTCGCGTCTCCCAAAGACAGAGTCGATGGCTTTAGTGGTCGACCAATCTAAGGGTAGCTCTTCTGATTCTTTGGATGTTAGCTCATCGGGTTTTTCTTTATCAGCTTTGCATTCTTTGAGTGATGAACAACTTGAGAAACTATCTGAAGATGATTTAGCCCTCCTATCCACCAAATTCACGAGAGCTTACAACAAGATGAGGAACAGGAAGAGAGATGGCCCTATCACTTGCTTTGAATGTGGTGAGTCAAACCACATTCGCTCCAAGTGCCCCAAGCTGAAGGGCAAGGAGGAGGAGTCACGAAGACATCCTCAAGCGAGGGATGCTAAACCCAAGAAGATAAACTATCGCAAGTTTGTCAGCCGGGTCCTTGCCGCTCTAGAGAATGTGAACATGAGCGATGTGGACTCAGAGACGGAGGATGACGAGAGTGACTCCCGGGCAAGAAGAAGGCCCATGACTTCACAGGCATGTGTTTCACGGCCAAGAACAGCCACGACACTGACTCCTCCAAACGAGGATCCTTTCAGCGATCCCGATGAGGTATGCCCTTCGCTTGCTGATATGAAAAGAGCTTTGGTGCTTGCTAACAGAAATTGTATAAGTAAGCTAAAATGATTAAGAAACAGGACACTATGATTGATAATTTGAACCTAGAAGTTGTTAGGCTCAAATCCATTAATCCTGATGATATTTGTGATTCCTGCTCTAGCTTGCTTAAAGAATTGACAAGCTTAAAATCTTCTCAATCCTCTGTAGTGAATCAATTAAAAGATGCTCTTGATGAACTAGAATCTCTCAAGTCTAGTTCTGTTTGCATGGATACCATTTCTCTTGATGTGACTGCATTGGATGCTATCCCTTTAACATGCTCAAACTGTGCTTTGCTTGAATTAAAACTGGATAGCGCCTTGAAAGAATTGCAAAAATTTGATGCTAGTCATACTTACTCTCATTGTAAGAATAATAGGATTAAAATGCAAGAGATGACAGAAATGGTTGTGTATTCTAGATCTGCTTCATGTGAAAATTGTCCAAAACTCACAATTGAGATTGAAGCTCTAAACAAGACTCTAGAAGAAAAGGCTAAAATTGAAAAATCCATGTCTTTTACTGCTTCCAAGAAAGTTATTGACTCTACCTCTTGTGTCTTGAATGCTGAAGTTGAAACAATTGTTGGTAAGATCCAAGAAAGTTAAATTTAAGGAGCAGTTGAATAGGATTAAGGATTACTATTGTGTGTCTTGTGAGGCTTTGAAAGTGGAAGTAGCTCTTCTTAAGAGTAAACATGATGAGGCAATCAAGTCTAAAAAGTGCACTAGATGTGAGGATTTAGCTAAAGAGAATGATTACCTCAAAGTGACTCTTGATAGGTTTTCTAGTGGGAAAAAGAAACTCAACATGATTCTTGACCAATCCAAGGTGAGTGTGAAAAATAGTGGCCTAGGTTTTAATCCCCTAGAGCATTCCAAGAATCACCCAACTAAGATTGCTAGAGTTGTGAAAAGTGGTCTGTTTGAGTTAGAACCTCCTAAGCCATCCAAGGTTGTTTTCAAATCTGCAGATTTTGCTCAAACTCTTTCTAGAAAGAAAGGTGCTTCTGTTTCATCAGTACAGACCCCTCAAAAGGTCAAGTACCATTGCACCTTCTGCAAGAAAGATGACCACACTGTTGAGTTCTGCTTCCGAAGAGCAAAGATTGAGAGAAAAGAGAGGATGAGCGCTT
This sequence comes from Hsuehochloa calcarea, assembly GCA_036346395.1. Taxonomy (NCBI): domain Eukaryota; kingdom Viridiplantae; phylum Streptophyta; class Magnoliopsida; order Poales; family Poaceae; genus Hsuehochloa; species Hsuehochloa calcarea. The sequence goes on from CM070606.1 coordinate 27,485,546, forward strand.
TGAGAACCATTAGAGAAGTTCCTTCACCTGCTGTAGTCTCTAGAGCTAGGCAGCCTGTTTATCGTGCTACATATAGGCCTAGGTTTGTAGAGAACTTTGTTGACTCTTTTGGTGGGTCTAGGCAGCATTCTGGTTTAGGATATCGTGAGGAGAGACCACGGGTAGCATCTATGTAACATCCCAAATGTGGATTTGTGTTTCAAATGTATAAAAATGAGGAGAAGTTAAAACTTTTCTTGCATCTTGAAGTCTTTGGGAGTTTCTGTAATTCTTGTAAAGGAATTATGGAAATCAAAAATCAAAATCCTCAATTGACTCCAATCAAAAATCTCCTTGGCAAAAATCTTGTGCCAAACCTCTATGAATATTTTTCCCGAGTTCTAGGGAGGCTTGGTAACACCTCTGAATTATTTCATGATTTTTAGAAATTATTTGATAATTTTGGAGGCAAGTCAAACCAAGTCAAACCTTGTACAAACCCTAACTCAAACCTTCTGGAATTTCTGGAGAAAAATGCAGTGCATAAAAGTCTCTGGAAATTTTATGTAACGTTTATCCTGCAATCAGCAGCATCCTGTTAAAATTTTATGATCTTTGGAGCTTGTTTGCTACCTTAAGAAAATTCCCCAAAAATCAGCTGTTTAATTCAAACCCTAGCTGTTTTTCACTATTCCTTTGGCGCGAGTCAGACTCGGGCTCGAGCCAAGTGACTTGGTTGATCAACTAATCGCACCCGCGCAGATCGCTCGGCGCGAGTATCGTGGATCGTTGGATCTGAGATCAACGACTCATATGCGTGTGAACGTTCGGACCATCCGAGCGTTTCGATCAACGAGAGTCGTTGTATCTTAGATCAACGGTCTGGATTGAAATGAACGTTCGGACCGGCCGATCGTCCCGTTCATTTGAACCGTCTGATTTGGAGATAACGGCCTGAATTTAAGTGAACGTTCGGACCATTCCAATCGTCCCGATCATTGGAGCCGTCCGATTTCAATCCAAAGGTGACTGAGTCGTCTCCTTCCTCGAGTCTGAGCAAGCGTGCGATTGAGTCAAAAGCGTACCTTCCTCGATACAACACAGCACGCACAGTGTCGTGCCCGGCCAGCAACCGCGGCGAGATGGCAAGGCCAACACGACGCGGGGAGGAGGAAGCCGGGCTCAGGCGCGGCCGACACAGAGGAGGACGGTGTGGGGAGGAGGAGGTTCAGCGCGGAGGCGGCGGGGCACGACCGACACGTGTGGAGGAGGCGACGACAGCGCGGACTGGGTGCGGTGGAGGTGGCGAGGCTGAGGAAGCAGGCTGGCTCTCGGGCACTCAGGCGTGCATGGTTGCGTGTTGCCTTATCCAGGCTCGACCAGGCCAAACAGTGTTGAGCCAGTGCAGCACGGCCTAAGTTGCCAGAGTGTCGTGCCTGGGTCGCCACCTCGGCCCACGAGCAGGCACGACCAGGGATAAAAAACTTGGCCGGTTACCGGTAGTTACTGGTCTTATCGGTGGGGACTGGGGAAAAAATCCCAGCCGAAAATGTTCAAATTTAAGTTCAAATTCAAAATCCTGACGGTTAGATCCCAAATTCAAATGTATTCAGATGAAATTCAACCGAGTTTTTCTCAAGATTTCCGGCTATCGACCGGTAACTGGTTTTGGGCCTCCAACCGGGATTTCTACCGATTTCAGTTTTCCAATTCTTAGGCACAACACGACCCGATTAGTGCCCGAGTGTAATCGTGCCAGGCTAGCATAGGCCTGGGCCATGCCTTGTCGGGCAGGCCATCTGTCCATGACTACCGCAGCACTACATGTCAGAACCAACACCACGCAATTGTCTTATCTATCTTCAGCTCCCATCCAAACAAGCGCAGCTTCATTGTATTCAATACTTCTGTGCTTCTCCCACTCTCCGTCTGTCTGGCCACGCCCACACATGGCCACGGCTAGATTAGAGCTAAGCGCTCTTCCATGCTTATCTCTCTAGCTCCCTATCCCTCTCTCTTGTCACAACCTGAGCTCACATAGAGGCCTCACCTTCTAAGGACACTGTCTCTTGTGCTGATGAGGAGAGGATGTCGCGGCGGAGCACTGGATGGCGGCTGGAGGAGTTAGAGCAACGAATAGCGAACCTACATCGACCTCCTGGAGCTCGAAGTTGAGTGCGCCGCTGCCACCGCCGAGGCCAGAGAGGCCTCACCGAAGCAGCTCATGCTTACTCGTCACCCCCCAGCAGCGGCAATCCCCACATATGGCAAACTCAGTAGTGGCCCAATCGGGGTCGAGGACGACGAGGATGTGGTACCGGGGATGCTAGATCCGACCAATGACGAGGTGGCAGTGTGGGCTGGGCACCACCTCCTCCTACTTTGAGCCCATCTAAAATATTAGCACCAGTAAGTCGAGTTGTTTCAGTGGTTACTTTAGAATGTTGCAGCACTCTCTCCAAGATGTTGGGATTGATTTAGTGGTTTTTTTACTTTTTTGTTGCAACAATGTTTTAATTTTGTTGTAATAGATTCTTGTATTTGTTGCTACAATTATTTTAGTTTGTATTTGTGTTTGTTGCATCGGAGTGGAAATTTTGTTGCAACCATAAAACTAATTATTGTGGTTGATGATTTTTTGTTACGCCAAAATGAGATTTTTTTTTGTTGTGATCCATCTAAATGAGATCCGACGATTGGGGGCGTACAATTGGAAAGATCTCATCTACGCCTAGTCGGGGGCCGTATCCCGCGCACATGAGGCATTCCGTGGACATATGCACACACGCAATCCCAGCCCTCCACTGAGCAGCCGACGGCCCGATCGACGCCCCACCTCCCGCGTCGGCCTTCTTCCGAAGACCCCCTCCCGCTCGAGCGCTTCTTTGCTCTTTCGCCTCCCCCCGCGCCGATCCCCATTCACTTCGCCATTCGTCTCCCCCGCGCCGATCGCCATTCGCCTCCCTCCCGAGCCAGCGGCGCGCATTCGCCGTTCTCCCGCCGCCCCAATTGCGCCGCTCCAAGCTGGCTACGCCCAGTCGCCCACGACGGCCCCGAGGTAAGCAACCAACCCGCCCCGCCCCGCCCCGCCGAGTAGTCGCTCTGGGGTTTCACACCATCGCCCCCGGCCCTGCTCCATCCCCTTGCGCCCAAGCCCCTTGCGACTGCGCCGCCGCCCCCATTCGTGCCGCTCCTTGCTTGCCGCCACCCCCCGGGATGGACGCTAGGGTTTGGCGCCGCCACCCCCATTCGTGCCGCTCCTTGCTTGCCGCCGCTCCCATCCCCGTGCGCCGCTCCATCCCCTTGCGCCCAGGGGATGGACGCTAGGGTTTGGCCCTTGCGACTGTGCCACTCCATCCCCTTGCCGCTGCCCCCAGGCCCTCCATTCCCCGTGCTACAACTGAGTGTACATGTGAATGGATTTCCTGTTGGAATATGTTGTGTAGATGTCAATCGATTGTGCGAAGAAAGTGTTGCAGTCGGAGGCGTCCGCGTCGGGGCCTTCTGGGGGCCTTCAGCTTGTGCCATGCCCAAAATGCGGTGAGAAGATGATTTGGGCAGTGTCTGGGAGCTCGAAGAATCGAGGAAAAGAGTATTACAAATGCCCTAACAACATCGGCGTAAGTTTGTTCGAATTCAAAACCTTATTTCTGGATCGAGAATAATATATCTAGCTATGTTCCCAATCAATCCAGTACAAAACCTTGTTATGTTTTTGTGCAGAAGTATGCTAGCGGTTGTGATACTTTCATGTGGAAAGATTAATATGAGATACATCTGGCTGGGTTGAAGTTGAGCAATGCACACCGAGCATATCCATTTGTTTCCCCTGTCGACGACAACGCGACCTGGAGGCAGTGGCGATGGCGCGCAACGCGACCTGGAGGCGGCGTACAGAGGGGCGCTGAAGACGGGAACGGCGAGACCTAGAGACGGCGCGGCGCCCAGGAGCGGCGCGATCTGGAGACGACGGGATGGCGGCGCTCTTCAGCGGCGGTGGCGATGGCAGCGCTCTACTGTGGCGGCGTAAAGACGGGAAGCGGCGGCGAATGGGGCGCTGGAGACGGCGTAAAGAGCGGCGGCGCAGCGGGAGGGGGAAAACGACGCTCGAGCGGGAGCGGGGGAAACAAATGGATATGCTCGGTGTGCACTGCTCAACTTCAACCCAGCCAGATGTATCTCATATTGATCTTTCCACATGAAAGTGTCACAACCGCTAGCATACTTCTGCACAAAAACATAGCAAGGTTTTGTACTAGATTGATTGGGAACATAGCTAGATATATTGTTCTCGATCCAGAAATAAGGTTTTGAATTCGAACAAACTTACGCCGATGTTGTTAGAGCATTTGTAATACTCTTTTCCTCTATTCTTCGAGCTCCCAGACACTGCCCAAATCATCTTCTCACCGCATTTTGGGCATGGCACAAGCTGAAGCCCCCCAGAAGGCCCCGACGCGGATGCCTCCGACTGCAACACTTTCTTCGCACAATCGATTGACATCTACACAACATATTCCAACAGGAAATCCATTCACATGTACACTCAGTTGTAGCACGGGGAATGGAGGGCCTGGGGGCGGCGGCAAGGGGATGGAGTGGCACAGTCGCAAGGGCCAAACCCTAGCGTCCATCCCCTGGGCGCAAGGGGATGGAGCAGCGCACGGGGCTGGGGGCGGCGGCAAGCAAGGAGCGGCACGAATGGGGGTGGCGGCGCCAAACCCTAGCGTCCATCCCGAGGGCGGCGGCAAGAAAGGAGCGGCACGAATGGGGGCGGCGGTGCAGTCGCAAGGGGATGGAGCGGGGCCGGGGCGACTGGGCGTAGCCAGGGCGGCGGTGCGAAACCCTAGAGCGAATACTCGGCGGGGCGGGTTGGTTGCTTACCTCGGGGCCGTCGTGGGCGACTGGGCGTAGCCGGCTTGGAGCGGCGCAGTTGGGGCAGCGGGAGAACGGCGAATGCGCGCCGCTGGCTCGGGAGGGAGGCGAATGGCGATCGGCGCGGGGGAGGCGAATGGCGAAGCCAATGGGGATCGGCGCGGGGGTAGGCGAAAGGGCAAAGAAGCGCTCGAGCGGGAGGGGGTTTTCGGAAGAAGGCCGACGCGGGAGGTGGGGCGCCGATCGGCCGTCGGCGGCTCAGTGGAGGGCTGGGATTGCGTGTGTGCATATGTGCACGGGATACGCCCCCGTCTAGTCGCTCCCTTTTTTTTGCCATATTTAAATTGTATGTCACCATTGATGCTTGCTTGTTCTGGCACCAGGGCCCATTAGATAGATGGTAGAGTGAGAAAGACAATATTAGATAGCACCACCACCAGAGCAACATGAACGAAGACAAATTTCTCTTTCTTTGCTCCTACAAATGTTACGAAGCCAAAGCAGGTTTATTGTATCAACTATGTGAGGTTCCAGCGCTACTGTCCAATCTAATCCATTTACCTTTTATATGTTATGATGCACACAAAGTGCTGTAGCTGCGCTTAGCATGCTTTTGTTAAGAATATCTACACACAGTTTTATGATACTGTTGCTGTATTTTTCAGGCTGACTAGATTATTTGGGACCAATGGAAGAGGAAGACTACAGTACCGAATCGTCTAATGACGAAGACGTGCAAGAAGATGGTGAGAAAGAAGGATGGTGTGTGTGCTGAGGGTGATGTTCTTAAGCCGGTTGATATAGATCCGGCGTTGGTACCAAGAGTAGGGATGGTATCTGACTCGGAGGAAGACGCCTTTCAGTTCTCTGTGGCATATGGCGCTGTCTCTCTGGTTTTGGTATTACAAGAAGGTCTGACAATACCTTTGATGGTTTCCGCTATCGCTCTAAGTTCATATGTTCTAAAGGAGGGTGGTCTAGAAGTGTGACAAGACCTGATGTACGGACACAAACACACGTGTTGAACACAAAATTTGCTATTTTTTTTTTAAAAAAAATAGCGATACAGAAACATGACTATATAATAATAATAATAATATATGCGTATGTGTTATTGAATGCTTTTCTACGTGTTTATCAAATAGAAAGTGTAAAATATTAGAAATATTTACCTCAAAGATGATCCTGATCTTTTCAATACTTGCATTTGAATATCATGTTTCCTCCCCCTCCACCAGTCCTCTCTAGGCACTTGACACGGTTCCACAACGGAGTCTTCATATTTTGCTGCTCGGCACTTGAATTTGAACCACCTGATTCCATCTACTAATTCCTAATTCCTAAATATGCGGCAATGAACATAACACTACATGATTGCACTTTCCAATTTTCCATGCATATCCATAAGAGTGGAACCAACAAAGTCTAACAGCACTACAAGCTCATTTCAGTAAACAAAAATCCAATGAAATCCACAGCAAGGGAACCAAGGTGGCCGGCGGCCAGAGGCCGAGCCGGCCATTGGCGGTGCGGGCCGACACGGTCGCGAGCCGACAAGGTGCGAGAGAGCAGGACCGAGGGGGCGAGCGGCGCCGGGTGAGCCAAGCCGAGCAGGGGCACATGCGCACGGGAGGGTCGGGTGAGCTGGAGGCGAGCGGCACTGGGCAAGCCGGGGCGCCCCTGGCCGTGCCGGCAAGACAGGAAAGGAGCCAGCGACGACAGCATTGGAGGAAGGTGGCGCCATAGGAGCTCCAACAATAGCAAAAGCGGGAGAAAGGAAATGAAGAAGCATGAGGAAGGAGAAGAAGCAAAGAGCCTGGAGCAGAGGGAGGACTGGAGGAGACGCGATGAGAACCTTTGGTTGGAGCAAAGAACACCAGGGAGCAACAATGGAGGAATTGGAGAGAAAGAATGGAGAAAGTAAAAAAGGGGAAGAAGCAAACTAGGAAAGGCTCTCTTGGCTGTAAGAAGTCAAGCGGCGTTGGGATCCGTCGGTGGCCGCCGGATCTGGCGATGGCGATGCAGCAGGGGTGGGCGGGCGCTGCAGGCGACATTGAAGGTCAAGGTATGCCTATGGACTCTGCTTGGGTCGGGTAGGGTTGGTTAACCGGTGAATGGTGATGGTGATATAATGGGCTGGTTCATTTTGGACCGAATTGAATGGGCCAAGTGTCCGATACGTGTCCTATATGTGTTCGATTTTGTTTTTATTTTTTTCACAGTTGTAATTTCCGACACGACTAGAATACGTGTCAGAGCTGTGTCGGATACAGACTCCGACACGGACTCGGCACCTTGCAGCCGTGTCCGTGCTTCCGAGCCTGCAAGAAAGCGAGGCACAAAGGCTGGCTGCAAGGCTTAGATGATTGTGAAGGATGCTCATTTCCAAAATCGCTGGGAAGTTAATTGTTCTCGAGTTGGTGGAGCATAGCCATCCACTGGATCCTAGCTTGCTTAAACTTTTAAGAGGCAATTGAAGAACTCTCCTTTCTCTCAAAATCCACCTCGTATGTCTGAGGCACCACAGAGCAGCTCAGCTACCCAGATTGAATTTAAGACAAAAAGGAAACTGGAGCTCGCTGCAGGAGATTTTTCAACAACATGCAATACCACAACCCATGTTTCCTCTACAGTTTAGATGTGAACAAGCAAGGACAGCTAAGGAATGTCTTTTTGGGATGATGCCAAATCACGTACTTCCTACAATTACTTTGGTGATGTTGTTGCTATTAATGTCACGAACTTTAGCCACCACGCTCGGCCACTACGAGGAAACCTACGAGGATTTACGATCATCCCGGATGAGGCCATCCATGATGGCTGGGTTGCCTGTGGATGAGCAAGGAGCAAAGGCGTACACAAGGAGCAAAGGCAGGCGTCGTGATGATTCATCCGTCCGTGCCATTATTTCCCTTTATCTGTTATGTCGCATTAACTTTGGTTTCACTCTTCCACTTCAGAAAGCAGTGCATTGTGTAGACATCGTGCACGGTGCTGTACTGCAGCGATGAGTAACGTGTGAGCGACTATGTGTGTGAGAGAGAGCCATTGGAAACTGAAACACAAAAAAAAAAGGCTCAGAAAAGCTAAAGATTGTATAGAATGATGCAAAGGTTTTTAAACTGCAGGTTTCACATGGTTCTCCTTGAGATGCCGCACAGGAGAAAATAACACTTTTGCTTCCAACCAGCCTCTCTCCATACTCTTCTCTTCTCAATCTCCAGTTGGTACTCCATCCCGGTGGCTATTCTGGTTTGTCTCTTAGTATATAATACACGGGTACCAATCTATTATAGTGTACCATTTCAAATTTTAATATAATAATATATATTTATTCATAAATATATATGTAATTATATACACACATAATTTCATTTGGAATCTCACTTCAAATGCATAACTATAGAATAAAAATAACACATAGTTCAGTGATTTCATAAATACAAAGGTCGTACGTAGTTAAATAATACAACATGAATTCACAACTTCATACATTTTATCATAGTCTAGCATACTAGTCTAATATAATTTCACTTACCGATGAAATAGTATTGAACTGAGCCTTTCGTGCTGATTCAAATGAGTGGTCAAATCAATTATGCCTGGTACCAGAATTACCGGAATGACCGGTATTGAGAGCGATACGGGATTGAAGCTAATGTGTGCCGTTTTGGGTGCCGGTATAACATATTCTAGCCATTCCAACTGGTATCGGAACACATAACCACGTCTAGTTATTGCTGTGTGCACAGATTGTCTCCAAACAAAGGCAACTAGAGTACCAAGGCTCTTTTTAACTGAAGAAACTTCTGAATTCGCCTCAGGTTACTCGCCTTTATTAAGGTTTTTTACAGGCAACAAGTGACTGCATGATGGCTTCTTACTGCCGGCTGGGCCCACACGTCATCCGCACTGGTTATAGAACCTAGTGCTAGCTTCGAGCTGCGTGCAGCCGTTGACATGTGGTCCATGGCAAGCATCAAGGAGGTCGGTCCAGACAGATTAAAAAAGATCAAGCAGGTAGCCTCCTACCAGGAAGAGTGAGGAGCGGTCAAATAAACAGTTCAGGGCCCAAGGATGCAATAATAAAAGAACACAAGAATTGGAATGGTATGTCCGGTTGAATGCGTAGGAATTATGAAAAACAAAATTTTCAGTTTAGTTATTTGGATGCTTACCGGCAAAAGGTAGTATAAGATTTTGGAGAAAGATCCAAAGGGGGATTTTCATTAGGTCCTTGTTTCGAGAGTTCATTCGGTTGCTCGGAAATGCTATTAGGAAAAGTTTTCAATATGATTCAATCCCTAGAAAATTCCATTTATTTTATTTTAATTCCAAACACCCCCTCGGATCAACCAAGCCATAGCTCCAGATTTTTTTTTTAAAAAAAAAACGGTCCAAAATGTGTGTCGCTTGAATCAGACGTTTACAGCGCAGATACTGTCGGACCCATGCGTCGGTCTCCCTTCCTTCGTAAAAGCACCCTCCTAAATCTTTGAGAAAATTGATTATTTTGTACTAAATAACTCTTTCTTCACGATTTACCATCGAATAACTGTATATTCAATATATACCATCACTATTCAATTTTTCTTCACTCCATACCATCCCCGTCAACTATCCAGTCAATTGCTTGTCGTTAGACGTGTGTAAAGACTATATTACCCTCGTGAACATGTGAGTAACAGCCAAATTTCGGCGAGCTCCATGTCGAGCACGTCGAACCCAGAGAGGTCGTCCACCTCCGCCGATCTGTAGGCGAACTCGGGATTGACGGCTTGAAGGGGACGAGGCCGAAGAGGCAAACACCGAGCGGAGGTGTAGCCGCGCCCGTCGTCCGTCACACGTGCGGCCGTGTAAGCCACTGGCGTCGCGCTTGTCGCCATCGCATGTAGCTATCACACGATGCCAAACTCCTCCGCTTCAAGGTCCGGGATGGCCGACATCGCCGCAGCCATTGTTGCGGAGAACACCTCGTGCTTGGCGCCCTCAGGCTTCGACTAGGGCGTGTGTGGCCGACGCTTGAGCCTGTGCAGCCATGCTGCCACGATGGGATCTACGGCGCGTGAAGGGGGCGAGGTTGGAGAGGACGATGCTGAGGGGAGGTGATGAGTCACGGCGGCCCGATCTTCCGATAGGTTCGATTTGGTTCGTCGTGAGGACGTTGACGCTTTGAGGCTTCCGACCAACAGATCGTCACCTCACAATTCGCTACACCCTTGCGCTGTCGTTATCGACCACGCTTGCACGCGATCGACCTTACCACGAAGGTTATTGTTCACGCAAGCAATCGAAGCAACTCACAAGAACAAGGTAGATGCAATCGAATTGTATTGCGGATATGGATGAAGTTTACAAGTGGGGTTCCTCAAACCGATAATCGCGAACCGCAATTGGCGAAATAATCTAAGAAAAACCCGCCTCTAAACTATGACTGGCTCTCGATATATATAGGGGAACGTGAGGAGGTCGACCTAGGGTTGTGCGGTAGTGGGATGAAGCGTACACAACACGGACTCAGACCTTGTTACGTTTACAAAGTCTTATTAGTTTTCAAAGCGGTGTGTGACACCTTGTGTTGTGAATTTCAGTCGAAGATCTGGTCCTAGGGTGGTCTTGAGGAGTCCATGCTATCTTTAGTCGTAGATTGTGTCCAACGAGTACTGTGCTCGCTTTTCTGGTCGTAGATTGCTCCAATCGAATCAACTAGTCGTAGGTCCTCTTGTAGTGGTCGTAGATCTTCTTGCAGTGGTCGTAGACCTTCTTGAACTGGTCGTAGTCCTAGATTCCTGAGTACAAGTAAATCATCTCCATTAGGCAGCATCATAGAGTTCTCAAATAATACACTCAGCCCTAGAAACGACTTTACCTGATCGATTAAGTGACGTGCTCTAGCTCTTGTCATAGGACCGTGTAGTTCAGCACCCGGATCTGAAGGGTCTTGTGTCGTGCGTGTATCCGAAGGAGGGATGTCCTCATCATACTCCCCCTCTTGAATTGGAGTCGTCCTCGACTCAAGCTCATTTTCTTCTTCCACGTATGGTTTCAAATCTAAAATGTTAAATGTGGGGCTAACCCCAAAATCTGCAGGTAATTCTAATTGATATGCATTATCATTTATCTTCTTAATTATCTTAAACGGTCCTTCAGCTCTAGGCATCAACTTTGATTTTCTTAATTCAGGAAACCTATCCTTTCTCAAATGAACCCAAACTAAATCACCTAGTTCAAATTTTACAACTTTTCTACCTTTACTTCCAGCAACCTTATACCTTTCAGTCATATGCTCTATATTCTCTTTAGTGGTTTCATGCAACTTGAGAATAAATGCAGCAGGCTTCTTAGCATCTAGATTAATTTTTTCAAAGGTCGGTAAAGGTAGTAAATCAATAGGAGCACGGGGGTTAAAACCATACACTACCTGAAATGAACTTACCTTGGTGGTGGAGTGTACTGACCTATTGTAAGCAAACTCAACATGCGGTAAACACTCTTCCCACATCTTCAAGTTTTTCTTTAAAACAGTCCGCAACATGGTGGATAATGTGCGGTTGACAACCTCCGTTTGTCCATCAGTTTGGGGATGGCATGTAGTAGAGAACAGCAGCTTTGTCCCCAATTTATTCCAAAGTGATCTCCAAAAGTGGCTCAAAAACTTCGCATCACGATCCGAGATAATAGTATTGGGCACTCCATGTAAGCGAATGATTTCCCTGAAAAACAAATCAGCTATGTTTGTAGCATCATCGCTCTTGTGACAAGATATAAAATGTGCCATTTTAGAAAATCGATCCACTACTACAAATATACTATCTCTCCCCCTCTTTGTCCTAAGCAATCACAAAACAAAATCCATAGAAATATCCTCCCAAGGGGCGCTAGTAATAGGAAGAGGCATATAAAGTCCATGTGGAAGGAGACGGGACTTAGCTTTGTTGCATGTAGTGCAGCGAGCTACATAGCGCTCGACATCACGCCTCATCTTTGGCCAAAAGAAGTGGGTGGCCAGCACATCTTCTGTCTTCTTTGCTCCAAAATGTGCCATCAAACCTCCTCCATGTGCCTCCTGTAACAACAAAAGACGAACAGAGCTAGCTGGAACGCATAGCTTGTTAGTACGATAGACCAAACCATCATTCAGCACATAGTTATTCCATATCTTCCCTCCTTTACAATGTTCAAACACTTCCTTAAAGTCCAAATCAGTGACATATAAACTCTTAATGGCCTCCAAACCAAAAATCTTATGGTCAAGTTGAGATAACATGGTATAACGTCTAGAGAGCGCATCAGCAATCACATTATCCTTACCTTTCTTATGCTTTATAACATATGGGAATGACTCAATAAATTCTACCCAGTTAGCATGCCGTTTATTCAGTTTAGCTTGACTTCTAATATGTTTTAGTGATTCATGATCCGAATATATAACAAATTCTTTGGGCTATAGATAATGCTGCCAAGTTTGAAGCACTCGAACTAAAGCATACAATTCCTTATCATAGGTGGAATAATTCAAACTAGGCCCATTTAGTTTTTCGCTGAAATATGCAACTGGTTTACCTTCTTGAATCAATACACCACCTATCCCAATCCCACTAGCATCACATTCAATTTCAAAAGTCTTACCAAAATCAGGGAGTTGGAGTAGGGGTGCTTGGGTGAGCTTTTCTTTCAACAAGTTGAATGCCTTCTCTTGTGCAGGTCCCTATTGGAAAGACACTCCTTTCTTTGTCAATTCATTCAATGGTGCGGCAATGGTGCTGAAATCCCGCACAAAGCGCCGATAGAATCCAAAGAAGGCCATGGAAGCTCCGCACTTGTGACACGATGGTAGGCGTCGGCCGACTTTGGATGGCTACAATCTTGGTCTCATCCACCTCAATGCCCTGTGTCGTCACAACATAACCAAGAAATGCAACTCGATCGGTGCAAAAGGTGCACTTCTCGAGGTTACCAAACAAACGTGCGTCTCTCAAAGCATTAAAAAAGCACGTATATGATTTAAGTGTTGCTCATATGACTTGCTATAAATCAAGATATCATCAAAGTAAACCACCACAAATTTTCCAATGAAAGGACGTAAAACCTCGTTCATCAAACACATAAAAGTACTAGGTGCATTAGTTAGACCGAAAGGCATCACTAACCACTCGTATAATCCGAACTTAGTTTTAAAAGCAGTTTTCCATTCATCTCCTAATTTCATTCTAATCTGGTGGTAACCACTCCGCAAGTCAATCTTTGTGAAAATAATAGAACCACTCAATTCATCTAGCATGTCGTCTAGCCTTGGGATAGGATGACGATACCTTATAGTAATGTTATTAATGGCTCTGCAATCAACACACATCGCCAACTACCGTCTTTTTAGGAACCAAAAGAACTGAACAAAGACAAGGGCTAAGGCTTTCTCCTACGTACCCACGGTCCAAAAGATCTTGGACTTGTCGCTGAATTTCCTTAGTCTCCTCTAGATTGGTCCTATACGCAGCACGGTTTGGTAAAGTCGCTCCATACGAATTGAACCATTGGATGTAGTAGGGACGTGGGTGTGGTTGTGTGGTCAAGCCAAGATTCTCGACCATCTCGGAGCTTGCAAGGTTGTTGCAGCTCCCTCCATCAATGATGACTCTACTGAGCTCATCCTTCACGAAATCTGTGCGAAACAAGTTGTGTCGTTGATTTTGCCCGCTCTCTCCACTTGTGCGCTCGGCCTCGTTGCGCAACAAGGTTCACATGATACTTGGTGTCAACAGCAGCTACTTGTTTCTCTACATCATCAGCATCACTGTCTATCTCATCTCCTCCACCTACAATGTTAGCTGCAAGTACATATTCGTCCTCAATATCACTAGTACTTACATAACCACCGTCTTTGGTGGCAAGGTATGCTTTCGATTGGTAGGCGATCCCTCATGACGTGCCCCATTCCCTTCAACTGCGGTGGCACACAATCCCGATGGTACGACCCGATGGAAGCAACCGACGAAGAACTCTTGGTGGTGCACGCACACTAGTAACTATCGTACCTCGGTGCATGTGATGTGGTCGGAGAGTCTTCTTGAACGCGCCTACTCGTGGAGGGCAGCAGGCCGTGTAGGCTGAAGGTGGGCGATTTTGGCTTGCCCGGCAGATCGGTCGTGGTGTAGACATGCTCCCAAAGTTGTTCCTTGGCCTCTGTTGTCATCCCCGCAATTCCTTTTACGCCAAACATGCAAGTTGGAACAATCTAGGGGCGCTATCGTATTCTCTGTAATCCACTATGTCACGAATTTCACGTCTTAATCCTCTATAAAAGCGTGCCATTGCGCCTTCTTCATCCTCAATAATATCACAACGCAACATGCTAATTTGTAGCTCCTGATAATATTCTTCTACGGATCTATTACCTTGGTTTAAGCGCTGTAATTTATTATGCAAATCACGTTTAAAAGAAGGTGGAACAAATCTGTTACGCATAGCAACCTTTAAACCATCCCACGTAGTAGGCGCTAATCCTTCGGTGCATACCCTATTCCACCAAATGATGGCAAAATTTTAAATTCACTTGTGGCTTGCCTAACTCTATGCACTTCAGAACTAAGTGAGCATTCAATTTACATTCTACCGTCATCTCCCAATCTAGATATATTTCAGCATCATAAGCACCCGCAAAAGATGGTATAGAGAACTTAACTTTTGCATATGGATCATCATTAACACGTGTATTATGTTGCTGAACATTATTACCTCTCATACCTTGACGGTTGAAGTTCGGTCGGTTCCGTTGTCGTGCATCAAAGGCGTCGTGGTCGTGCATCTCATTATCATTAGCAAACTCATGGTCATGGGCTGCACCCTGAGGTTCCACACGACCAACGTTTGGTGGTCGGTTCACCATTCTTCGAGGCGTGTAGTGGCGCGCAATACTATCGTTGATTGAGCGTTGTAATGTGATCGTGGTAGCTTGAAGCTTCCTGTCGATGTCCTCATTAACGGTAGTGCGTTGTTCATCCAATAGCGTCATGAGCTCTTCCCTCAAAACACACTCTTGCGCATCCAATACTTCACCTGACATGGTTAGTAGGAGACAAAAGATAACACAAAAGGTATTATCCCAATCACTATTAGGTGGTCGGAGGGTGGAATCACACACTCTCAAGCGTCTTACCAAGCTCTTATGAGTTTCTTACCAAATTGCAGCAGGTGGTCAATTCGGCGAAGGTGGGATGTACGATCACGGCGGAGGCGAATGCGAGGATCCAATCTGAGGGTCGAAAGTATGTGGAGCTCGGACAGGCAATGTTTAGTAGCAAGGAATAGCAATAATGAAATCAGATTAGCAAAGCTGAACCAAAGCCCATAGTACTCGTCACAGTTGCTGGTCTAAAAGTGCTCCTAGCCCTAGCACAATACTGTTCGAAACAAGGACTCGATATAAAGGAGTCCAAAGGATGCAAGGCTGGAACTGGTCGTAGACCAACTAGGGGTGGTCGAATTGCTTCTTCTTCTTTTCTTTTTTTTTTGCACTTTTTGCTTCCTCTTTTTTTTTTTGCAAACGTGACCCAAGCCCAAAATTCTTCTGTTACCTTTTCTGGATCTGATGAGGTGATTGGGTCACAAACTTTTTCCAGAGAGCAGGGGTAAATAGATAATTAAAAGATACTCTCTCTCTCTGAACTTGGCTAGTTCTGTTGCGGCTACGGAATCCGACCAGGGGATCGAATCCGACCAGGTGGTAGTTCCGGAGTGGATGGTAAAATGGGTGTTGCTCGAAGAGGTGGTCGGATCCGAGTAGATGTTCGATTCAGCCAGATGGTAAATCCGGCGGGTGGTCGAATGGGTGTCGCTCGAAAAGGAGGTCGTGCGTCCGGGATGGATGGTGGCACGGCGAGCGACGAGTCTTGACTAGAGACCAAGAATACTACTCTAAACCAAAGAACAAAGACACCGACGATGGACTCGAACTCAACAATGCGGCGAAAATAAAATTGCGAAAGGCACAAAGTGGTTTAGACAGCGGAATAATTACGATCTAAAACTTTTTGTAGGGCGGTTTTTCGACTCTAGGTGAGGAACACAACTAACAAAGGGGATAAGCGAAATTACCTAACGGGCAACCTTTGCTCGATACCACTTGATGAGTCACGGCGCCCGATCTTCCGATAGGTTCGATTTGGTTCGTCGTGAGGGCGTTGGCGCTTTGGGGCTTCCGACCAGCGGATCGTCACCTCGCAATTCGCTACACCCTTACGCTGTCGTTATCGACCACGCTTGCGCGATCGACCTTACCACGAAGGTTATTGTTCACGCAAGCAATCGAAACAACTCACAAGAACAAGGTAGATGCAATCAATTGTATTGCGGATATGGATGAAGTTTACAAGTGGGGTTCCTCAAACCGATAATCGTGAAGCGTAATTGGCGGAATAATCTAAGAAAAACCCGCCTCTAAACTATGGCGGCTCTCATATATATAGGGGAGCGTGAGGAGGTCGACCTAGGGTTTTGCGGTAGTGGGATGAAGCGTACACGACGGACTCCGACCTCGTTACGTTTACAAAGTCTTATTAGTTTTCAAAGCGGTGTGCAACACCTTGTGTTGCGTATTTCTGGTCGAAGATCTGGTCCTAGGGTGGTCTTGAGGAGTCCATGCTATCTTTGGTCGTAGATTGTGTCCAACGAGTACTGTGCTCGCTTTTCTGGTCGTAGATTGCTCCAATCGAATCAACTAGTCGTAGGTCCTCTTGTAGTGGTCGTAGATCTTCTTGCAGTGGTCGTAGACCTTCTTGAACTGGTCGTAGTTCTAGATTCCTGAGTACAAATAAATCATCTCCATTAGGCAGCATCATAGAGTTCTCAAATAATACACTCAGCCCTAGAAACGACTTTACCTGATCGATTAAGTGACGTGCTCTAGCTCTTGTCATAGGACCGTGTAGTTCAGCATCCGGATCTGAAGGGTCTTGTGTCGTGCGTGTATCCGAAGGAGGGATGTCCTCATCAGGAGGCGTAGCCACACACATCGCACACGCCATGCATGTCGCCATGCCCGTAGCGCAGTGCTGCACTAGTAGCACCTAAGTTAAGGTCGGAAGGATTTGAATGGCAAGGTGATGTCGATGGTATGGAGTGAAGAAAATTTGAAAAACGATATCATACGATGAATAAACAATTATTCAATGACAAATCATAAAAAAAAAGAGTTATCCAGTGACAAATAATCAATTTTCTCTAAATCTTTTACTCCCAACACAGCTTCGAAGCGAGGATTCAAACTCTAAACTCGAAAACCACCAAAACACCAGCTCCTCGGTGCTCACTCTACCACTTAACTCCACTCAGCCCAAAAATGGGGAGGTTGCTCCCATGCCTTCTCCTCGCCGCCGCCATCTGGAGCTCCAGCTCCACCGCCGGCGTGCGGTGCGCGCCGGTGTACGGGCCGGACTACCTGGTTGACGGGTCCCAGTTGGTAGACATGCAGTACCACATGGGCCCCGTCGTGTCGGAGGCGCCCACCAACCTGTACCTAATCTGGTACGGCCGGTGGGAGGCCGCCGCGCAGGCCGTGCTCCGCGACTTCCTCGCCTCCCTCTCCGCGCCGGCGCCCTTCCCCGCCGTCTCCGACTGGTGGGCTCGCACGCCGCGGCTCTACACCGACCAGACCGGCGCCAACGTCACCGCCACCTTCGCCATCGCGGGGGAGCACTCCGACGCGACTTACTCCCACGGCGCCTCCCTGCAGCGGATCGACATGCAGTCCGTCATCCGCTCCGCCGTCGTCGCGTACCCGGACCCCCTCCCGCTCGACCCGTACAACGGCGTCTACCTCGTGCTCACCTCGCCGGACGTGCAGGTTCAGGAGTTCTGCCGTGCCGTCTGCGGCTTCCACTACTTTACCTTTGCGTCCGTCGTCGGGGTCACCGTGCCATACGCGTGGGTCGGCAACAGCGGCTCGCAGTGCCCGGGCAAATGCGCGTACCCGTTCGCCGCGCCGGAGTACGGCGGCGGTGGGGGGCAGGTGCTGCGGCCGCCGAACGGCGACCCCGGGTTGGACGGGATGGTGATCGTGCTGGGGCACGAGCTGGCGGAGCTGAGCACCAACCCGCTGGTGAACGCGTGGTACGCCGGGGACACGCCGACGGCGCCCACGGAGATCGCCGACCTCTGCGTCGGCGTGTACGGCGACGGTGGCGGCACCGGCGGGTTCGTCGGGAACGTGTCCCGCGCCGCTGACGGCAGTGCCTACAACGTCAACGGCGTCAACGGCAGGCGGTTCCTGGTGCAGTGGCTCTGGAACCCCGTCCGCGGCGCGTGCTACGGGCCCAACGCCAGCAACTGACGCTGGTCTTGCCCGGATCCATGGCCTGGTTCTTGCCAGGATGGGATCACTTCATGCCACTGCGCTCACTGGCGTATCAGCAATGGCGATTCGATGGATCATCACATCGCGCTCGTTGTGATGCCCGAAACATCGGTCCGATTTCGTTTATTCCTTTCTTGATCGGGGACGCGGATGGGTCTAGATTACATGAATTGTATGGATTTTGATCGATCTGTAGGAAGGAGAAGACGCGTTTTTTCTAGTTTATTTGCAGCGTAAAGTATGATCTCGATTCGAGGAGTAATGTTGTACTAGTAGAATTTCTGCTTAATTTCAAGCTTCTTCTCCTTGGCTCCTTGGCTTAGACAAAGTGGTTGCTTTCTTCTTCCACCCTTAGTCTGCTTTCATCATGGAAATCTCTGCAGTTTGGTCTCCTTGTCTCTGTCACAGATGAAGTGATGAGCTTTTTGCGTGCAGTTTGGTTCAGTGCCTCTCTTCTTTGCTGATATTTTCTTTCCTTTTATTTTGATGATATCTTCCCCCTTTTCTTTGTTACTGTTTTACTGTGGACAGTGGATTTGAAACTGTGGAGCGTAATCAGTTTTTCTTTTATTTTCTTTTATTTTTGTTGCAAGGAAATTTTCTTTTTTGATGCACTCTGTGCGCTGTTCTGTTCACTCTTGACAGACGATTTGGTATCTACATTGACTTGTGTTCGTTCTGCAGAACCAAACATTTCTCTTAACATCCGTGGAAGTTATTCAAATAAAGACTCAAGAGCGTCCTGAATGTTTTGTTTTACACGTGAGAGAAATCTCCTATTGTTTGAGCTGGAACTGTGGTGTGAGAATACTCAGTACACTAGGGCATGAAACACTGATATACCAGTTGAGCTAGCACTGAACAAAAGTTAGGCTACTGGTTCAAGAAACATTTTTTTCACAGTGATTTCGTCCAGACATTTCGTTACCTGATTCGAAGACCATGCATTCGATGTCTGATACTCCTATTTGTTTATTTTTTTTTGCTTTCTTGATCGGAGGACTGAATGGGTTTGCGTCGCGTGGATGGTGATTAGGGGTGGATAACGAATTGACTCGACTCGGTAAAACTCGTTAAGAAAACGAGCTCAGCTCGGCTCGTTAAAGATAACGAGTAGAATATCAGACTCGACTCGTTAAAAAATTCAAACTCAGCTCGTTAGGCTCGTTATCAATAAACATAGTGAAAATCTTAAAATGTTTTAAAATTTTCAGAAAGCACATGTAAAGAGCAAATCATCCATGCATATCATAAATAAACATTTATATCATTGCAGATCCATGCAGATGTAGATATGCCATATCAATAAACATCCATAGCATTCCAGTCTTCCAGATCCACACATACATATCCATACAGTCCAGACCACAGATCAATAAACATCCATATCAAGTAATAAACATGCATACAGATTCATGAACATAAAACATCCATGCAAAGCATTCCAGATCCAGATGACCTGATCTATCAACCATGCAGTCCACTCCAGATACATAAACATGTATTGTATGCAGTCCAGATACATGCAGTCCACTCCAGATCAATAAGTATGCATGCAAAGCAATAAACATCCATGAAACTGCCTACTGGGCTGGGTTAGCGACGCTGGTGATGTGGCAAGCGGTGAAATGTAAAGGAGCGAAATGAGTTAACGGACAACTCGTAAGCCAGCTCAGCTCGGCTTGTTAAGCAAACGAGTTAAATTGTCGGATTAGCTCGTTAAGGGACCGAGTTCGAGCCGAGTCGAACCGAGCCCTTAACGAGGGCTCTCTGCGATGTGTTGCTCGCTCTCGAGCCGCGCTCTGCTTCCTCTTTGTGCTCTCTAAGATGTGTTGCTCACCGAGGATGACATGAAGGGCCCACTTGTCACTAAACCATGTGAGCAGAGGCTGGATGGACGAGCCGAAGCGAGGAGACGGCAGGCGCGCAAAATGAAAAAAAAAAAAAAAACACAGAGTCGCGAAGGCTAGCAGCGGGGAATCGAACGACAGAGGAAAAAAGGGCCACGTAGGGTGCCTGCCCTCGCTCCCTTTTCCCCACCATTTATACCGAAGGATTCTTACTGTTTGGTATGAATTTCGAAGTAGTATCGGTACTTACTCTAGGTCTTCCGGTAAAAAAACAACGTTAGGTGGTAGGGATTGTAATTTTTCTTGCATTTTTGTTTTTTTCACTCAAACTCAACTGTTAACCTTGCTTCTTTTTATTTTTATCTTTAGATCGACAAATCAAATGATATTTCTGTTTTAATTTATACCACATTCGCTCACAATATTAAATCCTAATCAAACATGACAAATATGTGCACAACGCAAATTGTGCCATCAAATCGGAAGAATAAGCTACCCATGTCATGCTGGGTTCTTGGTTGGGTGGATTTGATTCCGCTGTCAAACATTATTAGAGATAGAATCCTATTCTTCGATAACACTCCGGCCAGGATGCTTTCCGTTCATACCATGCGTGTAGATAGCAAGAAGGATAAGCATTGTTATTTATTTCCTATACGATGTAACACAGTCATGTTGCAAGTCATCATGTACTATATATTCTCATACTATCACACAGAGATTATGACAGATGATACTATACTCTTGTCAGAGACAGTTTAGATCATAAATACAATCGCGGTAGGGGCATTGACCAATTGTCCAACGTTCGCACGGTATTAGAGCGGGCGTTGCTCCTCAAACCCTAGTCCAACCGCCGCCTTTCTTCCTCCCACCACTGCACGCCATGAGCAGCTAGCACCGAAAGTCTTTCCTCTTCCACCTCTTCGGCTTCTATCTTGGCACCTTCTTCTCGAGCGATCAATGCCGCTTCTATCAAGACCCACGTCCCCTACACTCTCAATCCCAAAGTGTCCAACTACTCCAACTGGCGCAACCTCTTCCTCGTCACCGTCGGCAAGTATGGTCTCCGCCGTCATGCCGGATGCTTTCTGTTCATATAACGTGTGTAGATAGCAAGAGGTATAAGCATTGTTGTTTGTGTTCATATACGATGTAACACACTTGCATTGCGAGTCATCCTGTGTACTATATATTTATATCCTCATGAGTACAATCGGTAGGGGTGCGGTCCAATTGTGCAACGCTTGCAGGCTTAGGTGCTGTTTACAAAGGGGAAACTGAAAGCATGCTCACTAGGTAATTAGTTGCTTTGATCACAAGTGGACTAGAGATCCTAATCGATCTTCCATGCTTCACTCCTTCAATAGGAATTGCATAAATCTTGAAGCACTTGAAGGGGTACGTAGCTGGAATGTACCATTGGTTTGTACTTTAAAATTTGTGCAATTTTTAAGGGTAAGTGTAGAAACACCTACACTGTATATGAAACCTGCCACTGATGGCAGTTCTGAGCTGTTCACAATAGCAGGAAAACAATTTAGGGTGTTCTGACAAGTAACAGCAAATTTTGGTGTTCTGGACCAATGTCATGGCTCTTTGACAGTCATTTTTCCCCTGTTGAATTCAGGATTTCTATGAAGATCGCGTCTTCAATTTTGTGAAAAAAAAATAGGAGCCAGGGGTGAACAATTACCATCAATTTAAGCTACCAAAGACAATCACTTTAATTATGTTTGTCCTGTGTGATACCACATCAGTAATATGGAAGGGGTTTTCTTTAGTACACCTCTTAAAGAAAAAATTATGAACCTTAAAGCAAAAGCCCCAACTAACAATAAGGGGTAGTTCTGTACTGATATTGACTAATTTGATCCCACTTATCCACAAGCACATATATCTGTTGGACATGAGTGATACTAGTCGAATACTGGTGAAGATATATAGGTTTGGGGCATTGTAGGGTTTCCGTAACATCCCAAAATTTAGGGGTTTTTTTTGAAGTCTTTAAAAATAAAAATAATCATTCGAATTTTCTTAGTTTAGTTAAAGCTTAAATTGATTTTTTAGAAATAAAAATAATTTAATGTGAATAATCTAAACTTCAATTAATTTCAAAACCATTTTATTTGAGTTTCTTGAGTTCCAGAGTATTTTTTGGAATTTTTTGGAGTTTATTTGTTATTTCTTTGGGCTTGGTTTACTTAATCATTTTTCTAAAATTCTAAAATTCTCTTTTTCCGGATTTTCCATTTGGGCCTAAATATTTTTCTTCCCAGCCTTTTTCTTTTTCCTCCGCCCCATTTTCCCTTCACTGTCGGCCTAGCCCTGCCGCTCCTTTCCTCCTGCACACAGCCTAGCCACCACCTCCTCCCTTCTCTCTTTGTCTGCGGGCCCCACTCGTCAGCTCCTTCCTTCCCATCCCCGACTTTGGCTGTTTGTCTATGTCCGAGCAGTCGCCACCGCCGTCTCCCTCCCAAATCCTCCTGTTCTAGCCCTTTAAAAGAGCACCGTTCGAGTCGTTCTCTTCGCCTCGTCTGTCTCTTCTGAAGCCCCAAAGTGCACGTGCTGGTCCTACCTTCGTTGCGCCAGATTTCAGTCACAAAGCTACCGCCACCGCAAGCGCCTCGCCGTCGATTTCCTCATCGTCTGTGCCTCTCTGTCCATGCTGCCGCCGCCATTGGATTCTCCTCATCGTGTTCTACCGGTGCTCCCTTCGTCATCCCTGGAGCGTCCCCGAGCCACCATCGCCGCCATCCTCTTCAACTCCGGTCGCTGCCTCCGTTGGTCGCCGCCTCCATTGTTGATCTCGCCATCGGTGAGTTCCTCGTCATTCCAATCATGTCAATTTGCGTCCTTTGTCATCCTCTTCCGATCCCCTCCCTCCTCGCCGTCTCTCCGACGTCGTGATGCCTCGTCGTCGCTGCCTTTCTCTTCCGTCGCCGGTCATTGTCACGTCGCCGTCTCCGTTGTCCTCTGGCCGCCCCGAGGCGCCCGTCGTGTTTGTCGTGCTGCCGCCGAGCCTTTGCTCCCCTCCGTTTTCCCAGGGTGCTGCTGAGCCGCCATCGCCACAGTGCACCCAACTCTCCTCTTCCGCCGCCATCGTCGTCGCCTCGCCGCGCAGCTGCCGCCCAAACCTTCGCCTCGTCCTTTGGGTTCCATTTTGTCGTTCACCCACCGCTCCCTCACCGCCATTCGTCAATGCCGCCGTGCACCAGTGTCGTCACCTCCTTCCTTTGTTTTGTTCCCTGTCTCTCTCTCTCTCTCTCTTTGTCATGTGGGTCCCACATGTCAACTCGTCCCTTTGTCTCTCTCTCTCTCTGTCTGTCTCCTCAGCCCCACCTGTCAATCTATTTCTTTCTCTCTCTTTCATTTACGAGGGAGCCCCACTTGTTAGTGTTTTTTTCTTTTCCAGACGAGATAATATTCATGGGAATATTCTTTTCTCTATCTCCTTTTCCTTCTTCGGCAAATCTTTCGAGAGTCTGTTCTCCTTCGTACGAACTTCGATTCAGTCCATTCATGTTCTTTAATTCCTCTTAACTTTTTCTTTTAGAGTTGGCTTTTCTATTTTTGGTTTTTATTTTGGATTTACTTGTGTTTCTTATGTTGTATTTTATATTAAAATTGCATACTACTTTTATATCAACTACTTTTGGGAATAGTTAATCACCTATTTGTCATCATGCCTCCATTGATTATTGAATATCATGAATCATTTATCACTATATGATGATCATTATTTAGTTGGACTTATTTGCATTACCAATATTGGTATCGTAGGGATGCTTAGTCATGCTTAGTTGTACAATAGGCTCAAGTCACATGTTCAATAATGTTAATTTGACTTAACGAGATATACAATTGTGGTGGGTAGCCACTGTTGTTAAAATTTATTGTGCCATGGTAGGGTATGCCATTATTGGTCTTAGTTGAACAAAATAATTTTCGCTCCAGCGATTAATCGTGCAGTAAAGGGGGTGTGAGTAGCACATTATTGGGTTGAGGTAGACTCGCCTGAGTAATTAAACTGGGTCATATCATACAATCACTTGTCCAGTATGGGTGGACCTGGTTAACTAATTAGCAATGTCTCAATTTCAATTCTGTTTTGGAAGCGTGAGTTACGAGATGGACATATACTCACAATGGCGCAAGATGGAGGCCCTGTCTAGTCAGAAATACATTCAGTATTGAAACCTTAGCTGGCAGAATTGGATTAAGAATTAGCTTTGTAAAAAGCATTGTAATAGTTACTTAGTTGCGCACCTAT
Source organism: Hsuehochloa calcarea (assembly GCA_036346395.1). Lineage (NCBI taxonomy): Eukaryota > Viridiplantae > Streptophyta > Magnoliopsida > Poales > Poaceae > Hsuehochloa > Hsuehochloa calcarea. Next base: position 27,509,871 of record CM070606.1, read on the forward strand.
GGAAATGTAGTCAGACATTATAAGTTGATTTATCTCTTGTAGGTAAAGCTGTATAACCTCTGCATAGTTAAAACTGTTTAAACAGCCGTGTCCCCGATTATGGACAATGCTCGGGGATTTCATACGAGAGGTAGATTTTTTTATAAAAATTGGTTGGAAGGCGAATGGAAAGTTCAATTGGTGACTATGATGTTCACTTGGTGGATGGGTTGTTCACTTGGCGGTTTGGTTGGGAAGTGAATATGAAGTTCAATAGTTGTTTCAAATAAAGTGTTTACTTGATTTTATTTATTGTCTTTTCAATTACGCTTTGCAATCTATTTGTTGTATTTATTGTCAATACTAGTTTCCTGCAAAAGAACCATACATCTATTCCTTTGATCAAGCATTGCATGAATATTAATTGCATACTGTTCTCTACGACTTGCTCAGTACTTTATGTACTCACGGCTTTAAACTTTGCTGCTCAGTTGAAGAATGTCAGATTGCTCAAGAGTTCTACGAAGATGAGTTATTTAAAGGTTTTACAAATTAGGATGCGTTCTCCACTCGATTGCCTGTAAGCATGTTGATTGATCTTTCCAAGTTTTTGTTCCGCTGCAAGAGTTTTATTCGTGTTTTAAATCCCCACGTGGCAAGTTTAGTAAACGCTAACCATAAGGTCCAGTTATTATTACTATATGTTATTTTAAGATGTTTCACTGTGTGATCTAACTACTGATTTGAAACTAGTTCAGAATATACAGAGGGTTATATATATATAAATCTGGTCCAGACAGTTTCTTATTTTGTGGCGGCGGCTATGGAGATTAAAGGGCAAAATCGATAGTATTCTTGGGTCAAAGCATTCTCCATAGGAGTAAAGTTGATCACCTTCGATCAAACAAAGAATAGGAAGGATCTCGATATGCGGAGATGGCGGGTCGAACAACCATTTTAAGTTTAGTTGGGGATAGATAGGCCTGTGTTTTAAACCATAGCGAACAAATCAAAGTAATTATTATTGATTATACAAATTTTGCCCTTAGTCGTTAATTACTACGTTTGGCTTAAGATTCACAAACGATCATACACCACAAGTTAGTAATACTCGTTTCTTCCACTCATGCATGACAGTCACATGTACAAGCCTATAAGATCAGGTTGTCCAAACTTTCAGAGAATTAATATTAGTAAAATTATGGGGTTCCTCAGGTATTGGCTTCAAAATTAGCATTCGTTAAGTCATTGTTGTTGTCCATTATTGCTCATTGCACATAACATTTCAACAAGAAAATTGGAGTCAGTAACTATTATAAATGAATAGCAAGGATAACAGCTTCACTAGCGCATAACAATTAAAATAATGGCTTCTAAACTCTACTTTATGGATCTAATTTAATAACTCTACCATATATGGTCGCAACACATGATAGCTCTTGAACTCAATCCGTCTCCAACAATTAGTTCATAAAAGATCCTAATATAGTTGCAAACAGCAGATAACAAGACCAAATAAGATCAGACAACCTGATTACATTGAGAACCTCTGCCTGGGGTGCATCATGCTACTATGACACAACCAAAAATAAGAAAAATGAGATTAAAAATAGTTTGAAGAAGAAGAAAAAAAATCACATTAATGTCGAGGCAAGAGTTACAACGTTCATAACGCAAACATAGCTAGCATGCTCATGCATGGAATTGGAGTAACGAAAACCTGCATGAATGAGTAGAAGAGGAAGGAAAGAAGAGGAACCTAAGATATAAGATATCAATAAGAATGACGTTGATGCGTGTATGGTGTAGCTAAAGGAGCCTTTCCAAACTACTCCTCCACTCGATTGATATCTGATATCTCGAGGTTCATCTTTTCTTTTTTTTTTCTTTTTTTTTTGTGTGTACCGGTCTTCCAACTTGTCGCTCTATATCAAGGAACTATTTGCTATAGCATTTTTTCTTGAAACTTCAATAAAAAATAGTTATGTCGTGATATTAATAATTTCCAATGCTTATATTGCCCCTGTTTGTTTAGACTTTTTGTCTGGCTTAAAAGTAAAAAAGCCTAAGTCTAAACAAAAGGGTGTCTTTTTCATCCAGTTTATAAAAATCTTAAGTCATTTTAAGCCTAAAAGTCATAAGCTATTAGAGAGGTGTTTTTTTGGCTTTTACAAAATGAAATATCCCTTTGCCACTGAACTTCGTTGAAATTAATATCAAAATGTCATTCGTATATAAGTGAAGACCCTTTCTTTTTTTCTCTCTTGCTTCCGTTCTTTTCCTCCCATTTGGCTCCCACCCTAATGCCTCCAATCCCCTCCCCTCCTGTTCGGCTCTCGCACTCCCCATCCCCAACGTCGCCGCCTCCCTTGTCCGCGATGCAGCCCCCTCCCCTCCTCGAGCAGCGATGCAGCCTCCCCTGCCCCGACGCTGCCTCCCCTGGCACCGACGCCGTCGCCCCTCCTAGATCAAGGTGACCTCTTTTCACTCTCAGACAATTCAGCTGACTTGATAGTCTTCTTTTGATGATCTCGTACCTCCAAAACCCCAGAGGGAGTTGACATTTGCATCAAATCCTTCGGGTTCCCAATGCTAGGGTTAGTTGCTTTATGTGTGTAGGCCTTTAATGGTCACGATGTGACTGCCGCGGCAAATTGAATGTGGTGTTAAAAATTTCATGTTTTTCTCTTTTGAATTTTTTTAGCAGCTTCAATTTGTGATGGCGATGTTACTCCAACTAACATCCCACTATTTGCCCCCCCCCCCCTCCCCCAACCCAAGATTCATTTCATTAGTAGCAGATAGTAGTAAACACTATGATAATAATAAGTTGCTTTTGTACAAATGGACATCTGTTTACATTGATTGTGAGTACAACAGAATGATTTGGTGAGTAGAATGGCAAATCTAATAGCTAAGGAACGGATACGTCAATAAATGACAGTTATCTGATTATCACGCTCAAGCAAAGGATCTTTCCTTGATATGCAGTACTTGTGTGAGGCGCTAGATCTTGTCGAGTCAGTAATTGCAGGAACTATAAAAACAACGCAGCATTCAAGGAACTAAAGATTCCCCATAGAGGGATGGATCCCAACTTGAAAATGTCGGCTTGATCATGGTTTGCAATACAAGGGGGTACGTAACTAAGTACAGAAAGAACGGGGTTTGATTTAGTAGTGACGTTATGGTGTTGACTTGCAGTTGGTAGCTCAATACTTAGTATTGACAATGTTGGTAGCATTCTGTATTTATAATTATCTGGTTAGATCGTGCCGCTGATAGTGAGATGTTGTATGAATCTTATGTTTTGTAGGCGTTAGATGAACCAAGAGTTCAGAATTGTTATTATTTGTAGACGATCTCATCAAGTGACATTGATAGTGACGAGGATTGTTGATCAGTCAATTATCCGAGTATATCTTTATTTGTTTATTTATAAGTAAGCCATGTTTTCTACTGGCCCAAATTAGTTTTTTTGGCCTAAGATCAATTAAGCGGTCAGAAGGTGGGCCCGAAAGTCCTTTCTTTGACTATTCTAAAAACCTCTTCTGGACGACCGGTTGGATCTCCTCTATAGGTTTTTGTATATCACTCCAAGACCACTCCAGGACCTCTCCCTCGCAGAGGAGGTCCTCGAAAGCGGTTACCCACATGTGGTTAATGATAACTACACATGGAGAGAAGATATTGGTTGTTATATTCAAAGATATAACTGTCATTATGAAGGGACGCAACGATTAATTTGAAGGGACGCAATCATTAGCGCGAAGAGGCACCACTGCAACAAACTGCTGATGTTTGGTAGACTATAACTATGTGCCTTTGTAATCCAGATCTCGATCCAGACACTGATCCACGTTTATTAATAATCATTGTCCCTGTAATCAAAGCATACCCTTTGCAATGTACATCACTGTTTTGAGTCCTTTGGCGAATACATAGCAATCTCCATTTCTTTTTTATAATTTTGTTTGTCCGTTCTGTGACGAGAGTCCCAGACGTCGACAGCTGGCGTCGTCCGTGGGGATCACCGTCATCATCTTCGCCGACTCAGTTCTGGTAGTATGTCTCGTACTTTGTTCATGAATCAAAACTTGCCTACGTGGAGAGAAGAAAGTATCCTCGACATTTCTAACTACAATGATGACATGAAGGAAAACTTCGTCCTCGTATCCGGCAACACCCATGGTTCCCCCGGGGCCATTATTGAGGCACGGTCGCCAGCTGAGTCCGCACCCGCTGGCTCTACGCCGATCGTGCCTTCGTCCACAAGTGTCACCGTGCACGAGTACTATCCTGAGCATGTCTCCCTTAGAGTAGGAGATTCAGTAGGTTCCTGGAGCCCAACATATCATGATGATCTCGCTGGTGACCTCCACGCTGAAGGCATAGAGAGAACATCTGGGGAGAATCTTCTATTCACCCTACAATACAACTCGTCCTCTTCTTCAGAGGACGACAATATGTTCACCCCTTCTGCCTGTTCCGGCGGTCGTCAGGTTGCCGCCATCGGTGACAATTAACCCAATACCGGTGATGATCCCGAAGCATCATGGCAACACCAAGAACGGGAAGAGCGAAAACGCCTCCAACAAAAGCAGGATGCCCGACAAGCCGAGATACGTGCCGCTACACAAACGCACATTTCGCAGGTTCGCGACCATTACTACCGAGACACCCCTGTCTCCTCAGCGAGGGTGCCGCCACAGGCGATGCATACTCCACCGCCACGGGAAACGATGGTAAGAGATCCAAACGCCTTGCCAACCCCCTTGTAGGAGGATTCCCCTACGGAGCGCGTTCGCTACTTAGCGAGCGCCATCGTACGCCATCTGGAAGGATTAACTCCGGAGCAAGGAGTGCAAGTGGTGCGTGCTATCACACAAGAGCTACAGGATGCTGCGAAAAATTGTAGCATCCTAATTTTCAGAGTTCTTGAAAGTTTTCAAATATAAAAATAACCCTTTTCTTTTATTGATAAAGCTCAATTTGGAATTTTAGAAAATAAAAATAGTTTAATATCAATTAATCAAACTATAATTAATTAAAATTTGGTTTAATTGAGTTTTCTAGTATTTAAAGTTAAAATTATTATTTTATGTATTTTCTTGAATTTTTTGGAATTTAAAATGAATTTTCCTATTATCAGAAAATTAAAAGTATTTTATTTGTAAAATATAAAGATCAATTAAAGTTGAAACTATTTTTATTAAGTTCCAAATAATTCAAGAAATTTTTGCGTATTTTTTTGGACTTTATTTGATATATTCTAAAAAACATTTTGATTTGTTGTATTTTTTTGAAATAAACAAAATGTTAAAAATCCCCAGCACTGTTCATGGGCCGAATTAATACAGCCTGTTACTGTGCGCCTCCCTCTGGCCCGCTCCGCTCCCTCGTGCGCTCGCTCGCGCGCCGTTTTCTCTCTCCCCCTCTCCCGATCCTTCCGCCCCTCTCTGCCGGAACTACTGTGCCTCCCCCCTGCGCCGCGCCGTCCATGCTCCTAGTCTTTCGGCGCCGTCCCGTGCCCATTTTCCCGCCGGTTCTGACCTGCCGCCACCCTATCCTCTGGCGCCTCCCACCCCGAGCGCGTGCTCTGCTCCTCCGCCCCTCCCCCGGCCGCGCCGACTCAGCGTGCTACTCCCAGCCGCTCCTTCCTCCCTCCCGGGCTCTCTCTCTCTCCCTCCTCCCTCTATTTAAGCAAAGACACCGAACTCTATTGCTTCTCCCTCCTTCTATACTCCTCCCTCCTTCCTCCCCCAGCTCCCTCCCTCAGCCAAAGCACCTCCAGCTCTCCTCTCTCTTCTTTCAACCGAAGCCACCAGCACTACTAAGCTCCTCTCTTCTTTCTCCCTCTCCTCTAGTGTGAGCTCTACCTCCTCCATTGCCAACCTCGAGCTCTCCCTCCTCTCTTCCCCCCTCCCAACCAAGATCAAACCGAAGCTTGGGCATTTTGATTTCTGCAGGTACTACCACTTTTTCTATGGCGGTACTACCATTTTCCTCCCGCGGAACTACCGCTCTCCCTTCGCTGGTACAACTGCGCTCCACCTTTCCCGGTACTTCCGCCCTCCACCTCCCCAGTACTACCGCGCGTTCCACACCAAAACTACCGCTCGTCCCGGCCGGAACTACCTCACGTGTCTGCATGGCAATCCACGTAGCGCCACGTGGCAGCTGACGATTTTTCTGATTTTCCTTCTAAAAATAATTCCAAAAAATCCAGAAAATCCGATTTCTATTATTTTATGTAATTTCAAACTACCGGAGGACATAACTTCTTCATCTGAACTCCGTTTTGGGTGATCCAAATTTCTATATTCATATAAAATCAATATCTTTCATTTGGTTCTAGTTTTTAAATTTTTTTGATTTTTTTGGTGTTGTTTTATTTATTTTGTTCTTTTTGCACGTATAGATTCTGCCATTTCGGAAGAAATCTTCGACCCGGCAACCGACGCATCGCAACTCTTCAACGAAGGTAAGTCGTAGACCTTTGACCATGTTGTACCTATTTTGCAAAAGTATATTATTTTTATATCAACATGCATGGCTAGTTGTATAAAAAATAGTTTCGGGAATAGTTAGTTATCTATTTGTCATTATGCCTCCTTGATAAATTGAGAATGACATGTCCCCTTGAATGACACAAATCCTTGGACACTATAAGATGGTTAATTATTAGTTGGACATATTCATACTACCAACATGTGCGTGTATTATGCTTAGTCATGCTTTAGTTACCCGATGGGATTCACGATCACATACTCAAAGAATGAATGAACTTGACTAATGAAAATATGGAATTGTGGCGTGGCCACTGTTATTAAAAGATGTTCCATGGCAAGGGTTGCTATTTGGTCGGGATGAAACAAAAATGATTTATGCTTGGGCGAGTGGGTGGTGGTGAGTGTGGGTGCGATAGGCACATTGGGATGTGGTAGTCTCGCCTGAGCAGCCAACTAAGGACTTAACTTTGTACACCATTGATCTGGGCCATACCGTGCAACCACAAGTCCATTATGGGGTGGACTTGGCCAACTAATTAGCAAAATTTTGAGTCGGTTCTGTTTTTTGTTGTTGAGCGGCGCAAGAGAGGGTCGGGAGGACGAATCCTTAGCGAGCAGAACCGAGTCAAAATAGAACTTTGTAAAGGCCTTGTCACGTGCTCTAGACTGCTTACCTAAGGTAGTGAGCGGTGGTATCACCGGATACCAAACAAACTAGAGAAGTCGTGTCTTGTGGGGAAAGCTGTACAACCTCTGCAGAGTGTCAAAAACTATTCGAATAGCTGTGACCCCGGTTATGGACATGCCTAGAGATTTCACGCAAAGGGTAGAATTTTCATAAAAATATTGGAATGGATCGATGGAATGGTTTGGTTGGAATGGTTGGGAAGTGAACGGGGTGTTCACTAGTTGTTTCAAAGAAACTTGATTACTTATGTATTAATCTCTAAAACAATGCTTTGCAATCTACTTACTGTATTTACTGTCAATATTGCTTTATGCAAAATAACCATAAAGCTATCCTCGTCAAGCCTTGTATTAATACTATTTGCATATATTTTCCTACGACTTGCTGAGTACATTATTTACTCGCGGCTATATGCCACTTGTTGATCAGTCCCCGCAGAAGAACCAGGGAACACCGAGCTCTACGAGGAAGGCTACTTTGAAGACTTTGCGAACTAGGTCGCGTCCTCCACTCGATTGCTTGTGGGCATGTCGATTGGCCTCCACGATGTTTTGAACTTCCGTTGCAAGTTAATGTTTTGCTATTAAGCCCTGCGTGGCAACTTTTGTAAAACTTGACCATAATGTCCTTTTGCTGCTAATTAATATTACTTTGTCTGCTTCATTAGCTTTGTTGTTGTATGGATATGATAACATCATTGTTGCAACTGTGCGAGCTAGCTACTGATCATGAGACTAGTTCAGAATGCACAGAGGGTCTCAGGATTGCATACCTCGGGGCGCCAACAAAAATATTTCTACCCGATCGTATACCGTGCTTTCCCAAATGGACTCTGACTTAGAAGGGTCCTTGATTGGACGACGAAGACAAAGCCGAAATTACGGTGCTTCTGATTGTTATGTTCAAGGCCAAGGTGAGCACAACAACCATTTTTTGGGACGTGATAGACATCCCAGATCTCCTACTGGTCATAATAAGTGTCGCAATATACAACATTGTGTTGGACCTTATGCAGGTTGCAAGGTTTTCTCTCTCGGACTAACAGATGTTACCTAGCCGAAGAAGTTCAAGCCAGGAAGTATAGAATTTTTTTTGGTCAAACACAAAACCCGTCAAAGTTCCTCCAACTCTACACTACCGCCATTTAGGCTGCTGGAGGCGATGATAAGGTAATGGCTAATTATCTGCCCACAGTTCTAAAGGGTTCCACCAGACTGGTTGTTCAACCATCCTAAGAGATCCATATATAACTAGGAGATGCTTTGTAATGCATTGCAAAATAACTTCAAAAGTTGTTATGCAAAACCGGAGAAGGAGGATGATTTGCACCAGCTTTGCCAAACCCCCGACGAAAATTTACGACAGTTTGTAAAGGTTTCATAGAAGTCCATAATACTATCTCAAATATTTCTGATGATTTTATGATTTGAGCTTTTAAATAGACGGTAAGATATCGAAGGTTCACAGAAGATCTCAATATTAACCCGCATAAGTCTATATCAGAACTCTTCAACATGGTCGATCGGTACTCCTATGCCTATGAGGCAGTGGAGTAGAACCGAATGGTGGATAAGGGGACCACCCCTCCTCAGCCAAGCCCCAAGGATGTCAAAGAAAAGATATCCAAGAGGTCCGAAGGCTCCACGAGCAACAAAGGAAAACTCAAGAAGAAGGAGAAGGGGAGGTCCAAGTAGTCCACCAGGGAGGTCGCAGCCGTTGACCAGTGACCACCCTACGACAAAAACAAGGGTTGTTGGACCAAAAGGACACAAGGAGGTCATTCAAACGAATGTACTACCCCACAATTTGTGAATACGTCTGGGAGCAATGAGCGCTGGTGCCTATTGCATAAAGTTCCTAGTCATGACCTCCGCAATTGTCATACGTGGAAGAAGCAAATAAAAGAATACTATGATGGGAAAGGCCCAATGCTTGTCCCACCAGAAGAAGGCGGACAACCAGTGGTCCAAAACAATGACAAAGATACGGAGATGTCGTTTCAAAGGACGGATCACCACATCAATGTCATTTACGGGGGTTCGGTCGCTTACACCTCCAAACGGGAGTACAAGACGACATGGAGGGACGTCAACAACATTGAGATCCCACCTGGTCGTCCAGAATACCCCGAATAGTCAGAGACCTCCCTGACCTTCATTAAGGAGGACGTCCCTAAAGGTATGTCTACTTCTCGTAAATTACATTTAGTAGTTTACCCTACCATAAGTAATTGCAGAGTAGGGAGAATATTAATAGACAGTGGTAGTTATTTAGACCTATTATTTATTAATACCTTAGATGAGATGCAAATTCCTCATTCTAAGATTAAACCAATGACAAGTCCCTACTATGGGATAGTGCCAGGTATGTCTATTACACCAATAGGGCAAGTAGTGTTACCAGTAACCTTCGATACGACTACTAATTTTTGAACTGAATTGATCACTTTCAAAGTGCTTGATTTTGAGTCTGCCTATAATGCAATTTTGGGAAGACCATCTCTAACAAAGCTCATGGCAGCTACACACCACGCCTACCAGAAGATCAAAATCCCTTGGCCAAAGGGCGTAATTGTGGAGCAAGGTGACCAGGCTATTGCACTTTCATGTGATCGTAAGTCGTTAGAACTTATCCATCAGTTACCTCTAAAAGATCTTACTTTAGAGGATAAAATAGGGAAGGCCGTGAAAGTCAATGCTACTCCTCAGCCCAATGAACAGGTAAAGATAGTACCACTCAGCCCCGAAGACCAATCCAAGACAATCGGGATTGTAACACCCTGGCTATTCGGAAGCCAAAATGTTACCTAATAGATCTAACATACAATCATAATTCAGAAGAATTTAAACAACGTCTCACCTAATGACATGAAGAGATCAAAACTTAATAGAACAATGACAGGATTATAGTCTGAATCCATATAAGTATTTAAAAGAAAATTGTGATCAAGGTTCTCAAGCAAAATTAATCATCCATGACATAGAGGAAGGTACCAACCACATCTAACTTTATTATTACAATTCATCACTTAACTAATAAAAGACATAACCAAGTCTTATAATTGAAATGAGAGTATGGTGTAATGAATGAATAGTGCGTGTCTACTCCCTCTCAAAAGAGCCATCATCAACAATCACCTAAAATAAATAAACAAAGCAAGAATGAGTCCGAGACTCAGCAAGTATTGGACATTCAACACATATGAACAAGACAACATCATTAAAGAATATGAACATAACACTGAATAAATATATGAATGAATGGAATGAATTGATTTAATGAAATGAAAGGACTGCACTCATGTGTATACCAGTATAGCTAGTGACACACCCGTCGGTGTTCACTTAATCCCGCATTTAACGAAATACGGGGATCCAAGTCCCATATGAAGAACGTTTCATACGGGTGTCCAAATCTACCCACATTGGAATGGTGGGTCTTACATGCCCATACTAGAATTGATGGGTCTTTATTTCCCACTCCCGTGGAAAAAACAGGAACAAATGAATGAATGAAATGAAGCACGAATAATGAAAGACATCATCTCTTTCAACATGGATTAACGGATATTAAAGGAACATGAAACATTTAAAGTAATCATGGATCATAGAAATAACAATATGAACACAAGCACTCATCATTCATCAACAACATAAGGAATTACAATGTACTTGCCTTCCGCTCTGCGAAGCGTTATGAGGCAAGACGAAAGCTGCTACACTCGAATTTCCCCCTCCTACACAAATTAAATATATTTGAATGAGAAACCACATGAACAGGACCTCGCTCGAACCCTCTAATCGCAGCATCCTAACCCAAGGATCACAAAGTCGATCTACTCAGATAAACCAATATTCTAACATGACTACAATCTGGACAGCAAGTACAAAATACATTATAATTAATTATCTGCGGCTCGAAATGGAGTGCTCTCAGATCCTATGGAATGATAATGAACATATTCACAAAAGTCTAGTTGGCAAGATCTACCAATTCGGCCAAAAGAATATGCTAACATGTAGATGAAAGTATAAGACAGATCATGTCTAGACGAACAAGACAACAGTGCAGTAAAGAACAGATCACAACTTTTAATCTACCACTCCGATTAGGGTGTTCTTTATCATTATAGTAAGGTTATAAAAGTTACTACAATAACCTAGTTGGGTGGAAACGCTGAATCTGCCATATCTTAATCATATTTTAAAAGACAACTTGAGAGTTCATCCTCGTCAGGAATTCAGGACAGCAGTACTAAAATCATCATATCTTTTACTACAAAACTCAGAACGGAGTGATCCTAAACTCTCTGGAAACACGACAAAACCATCTTCAATAACCTAGTTGGCAAGGTCCTCTGATTCGGCCTTCTAGTAAATCCAATGATCAGATGAATTTTCTTTTCCTTCAATCTGTCCGTCAGAAATGCAGCGGTAGTATAAAATCCATAACTTTTGATTGACACAACTAAAAATCATGTTCTTTACCAATCTTGAAGCTTACTGGATTGCCTACAAAACTAGTGTAGGGTGAACTTTCTAATTTGGTCTCTATTTAAGTCATTGGCCAGACAAGGTAACTAGTAATTATCGTCAGCCCTTCTAGATAGTCACAAAGAAATTATCATAACTCCTAAACCGTAACTCCAAATCGATTTATATGTGCGCCTATAGAAAGTTAAGAATGAGAACTACAACTTTCTAAGAGATGACCAGATCAGTAAACGCACGTAACCTACCCAAAACTGATGAGAAACATCGTTGTACAAAACCGATCTACTACTGACAACATCAAAATGAATTGATTAATCTACCGAGTGATCGGGGATCGAGTTTACCCTTGATGAACCACTGAAGATCAAAGTCTCGCTGCGTGATTGGGCCCTTCCTCTCCTCTTCCTTCCTCTCCTTTCTTCCTTCTCCCTTTCTTCCTCTCCTTCCTATCTCCTCTTCTCCTCATCTTGGTAGAGCAACATGGGGGCTGCTACAGTCACATGAACAATGATGGTGTACTGTAGCTACAGTGCTACTAGGGTTTTCCCCCTCCTTTTATACATGGCCAGCCCCTCATGGGCCTCATGGTCCAAGGCCTAAGGCCTAGGTTGACGAAAAACTGCATAAACCCCCTTTTCTTATGTCTAATTTCTCTTTTGAGTGCTTTCTTTCTTATAATAAATTGGAGTATTACAGGGATTGGCATGGGATTAAGTGAGAAATAGGAAGATGAGCTCCTCACCTTCCTCCGGGCCAGTTCATATGTCTTTGCGCAGAAGCCATTTGATATGCCCGAGGTCTCAAGAGACATGATTAAGCACAGGCTAGCCATCCAGCCTGAGAAAAACTAGTCAAACAAAGTCTAGGATGCTTTTCACTGGATCGTTAAGAGGCCATCAGAGCAGAGCTCGATAAGCTCCTTAAAGTTGGCTTTGTTTGAGAGCTGGATCATCCCGAATGGCTCACGAATCTGGTTCTGGTCAAGAAATTGTAACATCTCAATTCTAAGTCCTTGCTTCTAATGTAAGAAAATGAGTAAAAATAAAGACTTTTCTTACATCTTGAAGTCCTTGAGCATTTCTGTAGTTCTTGTAAAGGAATTATGGAAATCAAAAATCAAAATCCTCAAATAAATCTAGTAAAAAACCTCCTTAGCAAAGATCTTGTGCCAAACCCATGTACATATTTTTCCTAAGCTCTAGGGATGACTTGTGACACCTCTGAATTATTTCATGATTTTTAGAAATTATTTGATAATTTTTAGAGGCAAGTCAAACCAAGTCAAACCTTGTTCAAACCCTAACTCTAACCTCCTGGAAATTTCTTGAGAAGAATGCATTGCATGAAAATCTCTGAAAATTTTATGTAAGGTTAATCCTAAAGTCAGCAACATCCAGTTAAAATTTCATAATTTTTGGAGCTAGTTTGCTACCTCAAGCAAATCCTCTAAAAATCAGTTGTTTAATTCAAACCCTAGTTGGTTTTCACTATTCCTTGGGCGCGAGTCAGACTCGGGCTCGAGCCAAGTGACTTGGTTCAATCAACTAACTGCACTGCCGCGGTCGTCCGAACGTCTCGCGCAGTGTGAGCCGTAGGATCTAGATCAACGGTCTCGATTGAAGTGAACGTTCGGACCGGCCAATCGTCCTGTTCATTTGAACCGTCCGATTTGGAGATAACGGCCTGGATTGAAATGAACGTTCGGACTGACCGATCGTCCCGTTCATTTGAACCGTTCGTTTTTGATCCAACGGTGGCCGCGTCGTCTCCTTCCTCGCATCTAAGCGAACGTTGCAGCTGTGACAGAGCCATGGCGTGTGCGGGACCTGGAGCAGCGTAGGGTCACCTCGGTGATCACCTTTAAACGGCTCCTTCTGCTCGCATTAAATGTCCGTATGGCGTTTACGGTTTGTCGTTTCACGGGTTTTCGACAAAGCTACGTGCTTATCGACAGGCGGTCCGACCGCATTTGTACGGCGGTCCGACCGGTCCTAAATCGGCCGGACCGCCATGTGGGGCGGTCGGGCGGCGATGACCAAAGTGGTCAAAACGAGCCGGGCCAAAATAGGTGTTGTAGGCAAGTGAGGGGATCCCAATGCACTTGGTCTCATGATTTTTGGAGTCTCCAGTAAGAAGTTCTATTGGATTTAAGTTTCCAGAAGGTTTCGGTTTTTGAGGGTATGAAATTCGGCTAAGTCTCGGCGGCGGTCCGACCGCTCACGAGGAGCGGTCCGACGGCCAGAAGGCGGTCCGACCGCTCACGAGGAGCGGTTGGACCAGATTCACTTGATCATCGCCAACTTCGTGGCGATGCTGTTTTGTTAGGTCAAGTACATGGGTTCCATGGCATATGATTTGCATGATGCATGTTTTGACTAACATGGGTCAAGTTGTGAAGAACTTGTTCCCGAATACGTGTTTGCTTGTCTGTGGTTGTGCAGGTTGCTTGGTGGGCAACGACGGTCAACGGCGAGGAGGATCGGGACTAGACTTGGAGAGTTGAGGTCCAGAACGATCGACGATGCCGGGTGAGGTCAACGACTCAAGCGTGACACAAGATGGACAATGGTGACCTATTGGCAAATCCATGGTGCATGGTGAAGCGGTTTAGGTCAAAAGGTTAAAGACGGCGCTTCGCGAAGCGTGCGTGTGTGACCCGTTTGTTAGTGGGCCTTAACGGGAGCCCAAGAGAGTCAAACCCTAAGAGTTTTAGGCCTCCACTATAAATAGGAGGAGGTGGTGGCTGCACCTCCCTCCCTCTCGCCTTTTTATGTTTTAAAACCCTAATTGTCTTTAGGGAAGTTGAGGTGGAGGCTAGGGCTTTTCATGGTTTGAGGAGAATTTCGTGATCTTGGATTGACCACTGATCCATGATGGCGTGGCTGTAATCCAGCAACGATCTCGTTATCAATCTATGCAAGGTTTGCTTGAGATAAGTCTCTTTTCGTTCTTGCTTTCAATTTGGTGATTTTAGGGCTTTCTTTGATCCGCGAGTTTGTGATTGATTCTTTCACGTGAATTAGCTTGCTGTGATCTGTGTGAATCTATCTAGCATCATCTTGATCATCAATCTCTCACGAACAAGCTTTAGGATCAAGTTTTCGTTCTTGCCCGGTTTTAGACCGTCTGTTAATCAATTGACAATTGCTCAAGATCGTTCCAAGAATTATCATAATATTCGATTGGAATAGGTCCTCAATAGCATAGAGAAGGTGTGTGCAAAGTTTCGTGAAGTTTATAGTTGAGAATCAAAAGTTAGACCTAATTGCATCTTCGTCATCGGGCTGATTTTACTTGTTTCAGATCGGTTACAGAGATCGCCGTCCGACCGCATTACCACCGGTCCGACCGATTCGAGCGGTCCGACCACCAAGACAACGCGGTCGACCGCCCGCAATCGGTCCGACCGTTCGAAGACAGAGGTCGACCGCCATGATTTGTGTTGCTTTGATTCTTGCCGATATTTGTCGCATTGCTTAGGGGTTTAATTGGATTCAATTCCGGTCTTCATTCAGATCGGTATATTGATCTTCATAGCTTTCTAATAGCTACCGGAGTGAAATTGTATTGAGTTCATAATTTGTGAAAAGTGAGCGTGCTCCTATTCACCCCCTCTAGTCGCCTTTACGGTCCAACAGTGGTATCGAGCCCTGTTAGTTCAATCTTGATCTTAACCGTCACTGAACTTTGGCGATGTATAGATTCTCTACAAAACTGCATATCTTTAATGGACACGACTATGCCTATTGGAAGAATCGTATGCGAGTATTCCTTGAGAGCGAGGGACAAGCTATATGGGACGTTGTTCGATCCCTCATTATTCCCGAGGTTGAAACTCCCGCTCGTTGTTCTTTTGGCTAACAACAACAAGGCCAAGAATCTTTTATATGGTGCGCTTGGTAGACAAGAATATGATAGGATTTGCAATTTTGCATCACAAGCACGAGATTTGGAACACTCTCGAAACATATCATGAGGGTTCGTCCCAAATTAAGAAAGTGCGCCAAACAATCTATAAGCGTGATTATAACAAATTTGAGATGCGTCCTGGAGAGAGCATCGATGACATTTTCAGTCGTTTTAATAAAGTGATTAATCAAATGAAAGCTGTTGATATTGAATATTCTCAATATGAAAATGCCACCCACCTCTTGGCTGCAATCAACACCAAGGAGTGGGAGATGAAGGCTACTGCTATAGAAGAGAATGTTGATCTTTCAAGTCTTACTTTAGAATTGCTTTATAGTAAACTCAAGACTCATGAAATTAAAAGAGTTGATCATCCCAAGAAAGATAATTTAGCTTTGGTAGCAGATCCTCTCAAAAAGGCTTTTGATGACTCTTTTGAATCTTCTTCTGGATTTTCATTTGCTTGTTTATCTGCTATTCATGAAGAGGAGCTTGAGAATATCCCTGAGGTTGAGTTAGCCCTTTTAGCTAAAAAATTCACACGGGTTTACAATAATGTGAGAAATAAAAAGAGAGGTGGTCCTGTTACTTGCTATGAGTGTGGAGAGCTTTACCACATCCGGGCCAATTGCCCCAAGCTAAAAGGTAAGGGTAAGTATAGGGAGGAGAAGACAGCTTGGAAGAAGCCTCATGAGAACAACTCTGAGTATGATGCTGTCAAGCTCATAAAGGCCGCTCACCGGGTCCTTGCCGCTTTTGGAGAGCAATCCGTTAGTGATGTGGACTCCGGGAGCGAAGAGGAAAAGAAAGGGAAGGCCAAGGACTTTACTGGCATGTGCTTCAAGGTCGACAATCGACATTGATAATGATGAGGTATCTTTTTCTTATGATGAGCTTTCTGCTAAATATAATTCTATAGTTGAGCAAGTGCTTAGTCAAGATGAAGCGCTAGAATTTGTCATGACTAAAAATAAGAAACTAGAGTCAAAAATTGGTAAACTAAAACTAGAACTTGCAAATGTTAAGACTCTTGAACCTGATGAATATTTATCTTGTCTTGATATGCACTCAGAATTGGCTAAACTGCAATCTGCTCACAATATTGCTTTACAACAACTTGAAAATGCTAGAACTGAGCTAATTGAAATTAAATCTGCTCCTTGTGAAAAATGTTTAGAATCTAGTAAATTGATTGCTTTTGATGTATTTGATTCTAGCCCTTGCACTTCATGTTTAGAAAAAGAACGTGAAATCAAAGATATTTTAGAAGCTGCTAGAGTCAAATATGCTAAGCTTAAGGACAATATTGAAAATACTACTTGTGCTTCTTGTTCCACTCTTAAGCTTGAAATTGCTTTATATAAGGAGAAATCTATGGATAAAACTTGTGATGCTTGTGTTAACTTGAGAAAAGAAAATGCTTACCTTCATGATACATTAGAGAAATTTTCTAAAGGTAAGAAACAATTAAACATGATTCTTGACAAGTCTGAAACTCCTTATAAGAAGCAAGGTTTAGGATTCAATTCTTTTCAAGACAATTCAAACCCAAAAGTCATTCAAGTCTTGGAAAAAGGTTTAATTGAATTCAAAACCCAACCTGCAAAAACATCCTTTAAATCTGCGGTTTTGCCCAACCTTGTATTAACTCAAATGGTGCTTCTTCTAGTGGTACCAAGTACCATTGCACTTATTGTAAGAAAGGTGGGCATTTGATTGAATTCTCACATGAGGTTGAAAATGATAGGAAAAATCTTGAAAGAATTTCATTCAGGCAACCTAGAGCTTTTATGAGACATGGTAACACTGAAAGGAATAAACCTGGATTAGGATTTTTCTCACATGCTAATCATCATGCTTCTACATATCCTAATTCTCATGTTCTTCAGTCTTGACGGCTGACTGGTGGTCACCGGGTCGACCGATTTGTCACGGCCGACCGCCAAAGACAACGCCGGTCGACCGCTCCTCGGACGCTTTAATTCCTATGTTAACTTAAACATTGCTCATAACAGAATTTTAGATGAAATCAAGGATAACACTTCTGCTTTGCATACTACTCGCAGACGTGTGTCTCAGTACTGGGTTCCCAAGTCTTGTTTAACTAACCCCAGTATCGAGACACATCGTTCTTCTGTGCCTTGATTTTTTCAGGATTGCCGCGGAAAGAGGAAGAGCACGTGCTTTGTTGACTCCGGCTGTTCACGCCATATGACCGGAGACTCAAGATGGTTCACCTCCTTCACGCGGTCGACGGGTTTCAAGCATCTCCGAGAACTTCCCATCGCCAAGACTTTAAGCTCTTATTCAGGTACTTACACTCTACTCTCTTTGTATGGCATTTGATATTCCTGTTCTTTATCCTTGTCCATTCGGGGGTTTTTCTTATCCTAATTGTGCGGGCTGTCGGCTAGATAGGAAGAGTACCTCAGGCGCTTGTCACCCACTAGTCACTTATCTTGTCTCTTGTTTTTATCCTCACCAAATCTTTAGACCCAACTAGGTTTGCCACCTTGAGAAGCGAGTTAGGGGTTATTTATCCTTATGGGTTGGTTTGAGGGGGAGTTTGATCTTTTCTGATCTTTCCTTGTTCTTTTGATCTTTTATTGTTCTTTTTCTGAACTTAGTGATCTTTTGGAACTTTTTAGGTTTTTAGGCTTTTTAATTGCATCTCATTGTGTCATATTGCATTCATATGAAAAATCCAACAAGTGGTATGAACAACAAGTGGTTACAACAAGTGGTATGAAAAATACAAAAAGATGCATTGTAATATAAGTTTTTCTGCTTATCTTTTAAAATTGATGGAGCTTTGCCTATTATCCTTTGGAGCTTTTGTATTTCAATTCTTGCTCAATGTCATGTCTAGTTCTTTGACTTGCTAGAATTATCATGCTTTTACATGTGTAGCTAAGTCTTTGCTATATGAGCTAGAACCTTTTAAACAACTCAAACTAAGAAATTGCAATTTGTGGATGTTTTAGCGAGTTGTGCAATTAGTGCTCGTCTTGTGACATTGGCCCTGTTAGAATTGCTTTGTTAGCTCTTTGATCTAAGATTGACCATTACTTGAGCTTTTGTGTTCTTGAGATTCTAAAACTGCTCATGTGAAAAGTGAAAATCAAGATTGTCTTATGCTTAAATTGTGCCAAACTATTCTTACGAGACTGCTTGTCAAATGACATGAACTTGGAGATAGTTTGATGAACCAGACGATCTCATGGGGACTGCTTGTCAGAAATGACATGAACCTCAAGATTTGTCGCCTTGTAGAAGCTTAGAAAGAGTTTGTGGATGGCTCCTAGTCCGTGATCTTCTTTACTAAGATATACTTTTAATCAACTTTTGGTCGAAGCTTAGGATGAGTTTGTGGATGGCTCCTAGTCCAGGATCTTGTCACTAAGTTAGATCATTAGTCAACTTCAATATTCAATGCAAATGAGAAAAAAAATATATTGACAAATGGGCGTTTACAAAATATTGAGCAAAATGATTCAATACGGGACTTGATTGACTCTTAATGTGGTCTTTGTTAGATTTTTGATCTCACTTTGACATTTTGACATGGCCAATTTCACTTTAGGATCCTCGTTGATGAACTTGTTGAATTTGAAGCGTTGCTTAAATTGATCAAATCTATCGCTTTACTTTTGAGCCCTTGTGCTTAGCTTTGATATATATGTCTTACCATGATCTTGCTAGCTACTGTCAGCTTGATATGTTGCTTTGTGCAATATTAGAGATACTAGCTTGTTCTTTTGGGTAATCTCCAAAGCTTCTTGTAATCCAAAATTGAAAAATACACGACGTCTGTCCGATCGGTCCTAAATCTACGGACCACCATGAGCCCAAAAATAGTCAAGTGAGGGATCCCAATGCACTTGGTCTCATGATTTTTGGAGTCTCCAGAAGAAGTTCTATTGGCTTTGGAGGGTATGAAATTCGCTAAATGAGCACGTCCGACCGCCAGAGGGGCGGTCCGGATTGGACCGGTATCCACTTGATCGTCCGTTCATTTGAGGTCAAGTACATGGGTTCCATGGCATATGATTTGCATGATGCATATTTTGACTAACATGGGTCAAGTTGTGAAGAACTTGTTCCCGAATACGTGTTTGCTTGTCTTTGGTTGTGCGAGGTTGCTTGGTGGTCAACGACGGTCAAGGGCGAGGAGGATCGACTAGACTTGGAGAGTTGAGGTCCGTAACGATCGACGATGCTTGGTGAGGTCAACGACTCAAGCGTGACACAAGATGGACAATGGTGACCTATTGATCCATGGTGCGGTGGCGCGGTTAAAGACGTCTCCTTCCTCGCATCAAACCCTAAGTTTTAGGCGAGGAGGTGGTGGTGCACCTCCTCCCTCTCGCCTTTTATGTTTCGTCTTTAGGAAGTTGAGGTGGAGGCTAGAGCCATGGCGATGGCGTGGGTGTAATCGGATCTCGACAATCTATGCAAGGTTTGCTTGAGATAAGTCTCTTTCGTTCTTGCTTTCAATTTGGTGATTTTAGGGCTTTCTTTGACCTTTGTGATTGATTCTTTCACGGCTTGCTGTGATCAATCTATCTAGCATCATCTTGATCATCAATCTCTCACGCAAGTTTTCGCTCCCGATTTTAGACCGTCTGTTAATCAATTGACAATTGCTCAAGATCGCTCCAAGAATTATCATAATATTCGATTGGAATAGGTCCTCAATAGCATAGAGAAGGTGTGTGCAAAGTTTCGTGAAGTTTGGAGTTGAGAATCAAAAGTTAGACCTAATTGCATCTTCGCCATCGGGCTGATTTATTGCTTTCAGACGGTTACGTAGATCCGGTCCGACCGCCGTCACCACGGTCCGACCGCCGTCACCACCGGTCCGACCGATTTGAGCGGTCCGACCGCCAAGATAACGCCGGTCCATCGCCGCAAATGCCAAGATTTGTGTTGCTTTGATTCTTGTCGATATTTGTCGCGCTTAGGGGTTTAATTGGATTCAATTCTAGCACTTCATAGCTTTCTAATAGCTACTGGAGTGAAATTGTATTGAGTTCATAATTTGTGAAAAAGTGAGCGTCAAATGTCCATAGCTCAAATGTCCATAGCTCCCCCATCACTCTCAGAGCTCTCATGGCAAGTTTGACCCGAGGGGGATTATTGTCGTTGCTCTCTGCCATTTCCTCTATTTAAGCTCCCTTGTTTCCTCTCTTGGCTTCCTTTAGCATTTCCACAGCTCCAGCTAGCCACCTCGGTGCTTGTTTGAGCTTGATTCACTCGAAGCACTTATGCCGCCATTGCCGCACCTCGGGTACTTTGGTGAAGGCGGTACCACAGTGGTTCTCCCTTTTCAATTCTTGCTCCCTCTTTACTCTCTTGAGTTTAACCCTCGCTCAATTTCACTTATCTTTCTCAGGGCTTAGCTGAATTTGGATTTTCTCTGTTTCGGCCGAAGTTCATCCCCTTTCTTCTTCCTCAGCGCCGGAGCAGCTCCAACCTTTCTCTGTGTCTCTCCCGTGCTCAGGTAGCTCCACTTTAGTCCCTAGATTCTTGGCACTCGCTTACTTGGACCGCAGCGGAGCTTCTTTGCATTTTTCATTTTTCGGCCATTTTTGTCACCTCTGTAAACTCCGACTTGCCGGCGTTCTAGACTGCCGCAGCCGCAGTGAATGGTCCCATTGTGTGCGCAAAACTATTGCGGACCCGTTTTGGGCCTTAGCTCGCGCCACCGTGACCAGAGTCGCTGGCGGTGAGCCTCCCTTCGCCGTCGAGTTTTGTAGGGCGAACTGTGCGCAAGCGTTTGAATGTAGTTCTCTGTGGACCGTCGATCTTTAGATCAACGGTCCAGGATCGCGTGAACGTTCTGACCATCCGAACGCATCGATCCATGTGTACCGTCGATCTCTAGATCAACAGCTCAGATTCGAGTGAACGTTCGGACCGTCCGAATGTTTCGATCAACGTGGATCGTTGGATCCAAGATGAACGACCCACGTGCGTGTGAACGTTCGGACCATCCGAACGTTTCTATCAACATGGACAGTTGGATCTAAATCCAACGATGGGTTTTGTGAGCCGCGTGCGCGTGCACCTTGTCCCGTGGCCTTGGACCGTTGGATCCAAGATCAACGATCCAAGTTCATCCACGTCGTTTTAATGTCGGATTTTCTCGATGAGGATTATTTGTTAACTGAAAAATGCAATTAACTTGTAAAATGCATAACTTTTTTTTATTTTAATTCTTTTTCGGTTGATTCAAATTTTGTTAGTTATGTTTTTAACAAAAATTTAATCTAAAATGGTTCTAACCTCATTTTAGCTCTAGAAATTTTTGCGAAGATTTTAGTTGCAATGAATATAAGTATTTGGGATTTATAAGGCTGAGCAGATTTGTTTTGCTCATATCTTTTGCATTAAGAATCCAAATCAATTGGTTCTTGTTGCTAAATTCTTTACAAATCATGCTCTTACTGCTGTAAAATTTTCAAAGCTTTAGGAGAAAGTTTGCTGTTGAGTCTTTGTGTTTTCTTCGTTCTTATCGGTTCTTTTTCGCTTTCTCGTTAGGTTCCGAAGAGCACATTGATAACCTAAGTGATCCTCAGAAACATATTGAACAGCAGTAACCAGGTAAGCAGTTTGATCATGTTAATCCCAGTATTTTCAAGTTTAATATATTGATTTCGACTTGTATGTATGCATTGCTATTTTGTTGTTAAATTATGGTTAGTATCCTATAGTTGCATAATATGTAGGAATTGATTATCCTCTACTACCTAAGCCTAGGTTATGTGCTGTGATTGGAGTTCGTTGGATGAGCTCTTGTCACTTAGTAGTTTGCGACTTGAAATTGCTTAGAAATGCTTAGTTTCGGTAGTAATGGGCAATCATCGATTTAGTTGATGATCTTGATCACACAAATCTAATTATTATTCCATTATGTCCAACACTTGTGCTTTGTTACTTTGTAAAGTCAAAAACTAAAAATAAAATTGTTTTAAACTTGTGCACAATGGTATGTTGGTGTGATATGTTGGTGTGAATGGAATGGTGCCTAAGTCATCAAGGACCGAGTTACTTGTGTCACTAAGCCAAGCGCTTTTGTGTGCTAACCACACGAGAGGGATATGAGACCTCTCTTGACTGAGTACTTTGGCGTGTGTTAGCTCCGAGTCGCAGGAGGAGGGTTGTGTGTGTTGTGTGAAAAAGGATCTGTGTTTTTGTGTTGGGTGTGCGGTGGTGGAGATTCCGGGTAGGTTCTCCACCTCGAGGGGCATCGTAGTTGTCCAAGGCTTTACCCGTGAGGGGTAGTTGACCGAGGCTTTATGATGACTCCGACACAACGTATGGGTTTCTATCCATACGGGCAACTCGCAGTTAATGCATAATATTGGAAATGTCTCATGGGACTTAGTCGTGCCGGCATACCTAAGGAAGTGGGCTTAGTAGCTTGGCAAAAAGGCGGTCTAGCGTGTGGGTACATTGGTACACCCCTGCAGGGATAAAACTATTCGAATAGCCTCGTCCTAGGTTATGGACATGCTTGGTAAGGTCGTGCATGAACTAGACTACAACATTTCTTTTAATTAAAACTTGACATGGGTGGTGTGAATGGGTAATTCATACTATTGTTGTGGTGACTATTGGGTTAGTCACTTCCAGGATGTTGTTCTCATGTAATTACTGTTATACTGTTGTCTTGTTCGACTATTTGAAAATAAAAATAGATTGTAAACTTGCTTTCAAATGTACTACATTATTGTAAATAAAGATTGTTTTGTGCCGAAAATGAAACATACAGCCTCCACTCAAATAAGCTTGCATGTAGCATATGTATAGGTCTGTTACTCTACACGTAAGTCTTGCGGAGTACAATTTTTGTACTCATTTGCTTTGCTTAACTATTTGTTGCAGAGGAGGAAGGTGAGCCCCATGGGCCCCACTTTTTGTGAAATGTGGTGCGGGTTCGACGACTAGCTTGGCGGTCCGGTCGGTTGCCTTGTGGGGTAAAGGCACACTGATTGGCTCTTTTGTTTATCTCCATTTTATGGTATTTCGCTTCCACTGTTTAATTAGTATTTGGATGTTATTTGGCTGGTCGGCCTCTCTTTTGTAATAACTATCCTTTATTTATATTAACTTCTGGTTTGTTGCTTTTGCTGGTTCTATGTGTTTGAATGGAGTTGATACATACTGTTGTAAAGGGGTGTGTTGTGAGACCCCGGTTTATCGGGCTTGTAATGCTTAACCATCCACTTGGTCCTAGCATCACAAATCGGATAACAGACTCCATGTATACTTCAAAATGGTCATACCCTTTACAAAATTCATGCATCAATTTCATTCATTCACATAGAACCAAGCACAAGAACAAACCGTCAAAGAGAGGCCTTACATACTCAAAAGAAATAGACTGAAACAAAAGTGTCATAAGATGGCATAAACAAATAGTTAAGCAAAGCAAATGAGTACAAAATTGTACTCCGCAGGACTTACGTGTAGAATAACAGATCTATACATATGCTACATGCAAGCTTATTTAAGTGGAGGCTGTATGTTTTATTTTCGGCACAAAGCAATCTTTATTTGCAACAATGTAGTACATTTAAAAGCAAGTTGACAAATCTGTTTTTAATGTTCAAATAACAGTAAATGACAACATAATAACAGTAGATAGAGGACAACAACAATCCTGGAAGTGACTAAACCCTTAGTCACCACAACAATAGTATGGATTACCCATTCATACAACCATGTCAAATTTTAATTAAAAGGTTGTAGTCTAATTCTCACGGGTCGTATCCGAGCGTGTCCATAACCTAGGACGAGGCTATTCGAATAGTTTTATCCCTGCAGGAGTGTACCAATGTACCCACACGTCAGACCGTCTTTTTGCCACATGATTAGCATACTTCCTTTGGTATGCCGGCACAGCTAAATCCTTCGAGACATTTCCAATATTATGCATTAACTACGAGCCGCCCGTACGGATAGGAACCCATACGTTGTGTTGGAGTCATCGTAAAGCCTCGGTCAATTACCCATCTCAGGTAAAGCCTTGGACAACTACGATGCTCCTCGAGGTGGAGAGCCTACCCGGAATCTCCACCACCACACACCCAACACAAGAACACATATCCTTTTTCACACAACACACACAACCCCCTCCTGCGACTCAGAGATAACACACGCCAAAGTACTCAGTAAAGAGAGGTCCCATATCCTCTCGTGTGGTTAGCACGCAAATTGCTCAGTACGGTGGCGCAAGTAATTCGGTCCTTGTTGACTTAGGCATACGACCACAACCCAAACAACCACACCATCCAACCAATATGCCCAAGTCTAAATCAATTTTTTATTTTCAGATTTTGACTTTATAAAATAACAAAGCACAAGTGCTGGACATAAAGGAATAATAATTAGATGTGTGATCAAGATCATCGACTAAATTGATAATCGCCCATTACTACCGAAACTAAGCATTTCTAAGCAATTTTAAATCGCAATCTACTAAGTGACAAGAGCTCATCCATCGAACTCAAATCACAGCAAATAACCTAGGCTCACAGTAGTAGAGGAGAATCCATTCCTACAGATTATGCAACTATAGGATCCACTAATCATAATTTAACAACAAAATAGCAATGCATACAAACAAGTTGAAATCAATATATTAGACTTGAAAAATACTGGGATTAACACGATCAAACTACTTGCCTAGTTGCTGCTGTTCAAGATGTTGCGGAGGATCACTTAGATTATCAATGTGCTCTTCGGAACCTAACAAGAAAGCGAAAAAGAACCGATAAGAATGAAGAAAACAAAAAGACTCACCAGCAAACTTTCTCCAAATATTCTGAAAATTTTACAGCAGGAAGAACATGATTTATAAGGAATTTAGCAATAAGAACCAATTGATTTGGACTCTTAATGCAAAAGATATGAGCAAAACAAATCTGCTCAGCCTTATAAATCACAAATACTACTATTCATTGCACTAAAATCTTAGCAAAATTTTCTGGAGCTAAACTGAGGTTAGAATCATTTTTAGATTAAAGTTTAGTTAAAAACATAACTAACAAAATTTGAATCAACCGAAAAGGAATTAAAATAAAATAGTTATGCATTTTACAAGTTAATTTCATTTTTAGTTGACAAATAATCCTCTCGGGAAAATCTGAGATTAAATCGACGTGGACGAACTTGGATCGTTGATCTTGGATCCAACGGTCCAAGTCCATGGGTCAACGCTCGCTCTAGTGGCTCACAAACCCCATACGTTCACCGTTGGATTTGGATCCAACGGTTTACGTGGACCGAAGCGTTCGGCGGTCCGAACGTCCACACGCACATGAGCCGTTGATCTTGGATCCAACGATCCACGCGGATCGAACCGTTCAGACGATCCGAACGTTTACTCGAATCGGGACCGTTGATCTTGGATCCAACGGTCCACTGATCAAGGCATGCGATCGATCGAACGTTCGCGCGATCCTGAGTCGTAGATCTAACGATCGACGGTCCACAGTGAACCACGTTCAAAAGCTCGTGCCCAGTTTTTGCCCGACAAAACGACGGTGAAAAGAGGCTCACCGCCGGCGACTCTGGTCACGGCGGTGCGAGCAAAGGCCCAAAATGGGTTCTCAATAACATTGCACACCCAATGGGACCAACAATTACGGCTGCGGCGGTCTAGAACGCCGACAAGCCAGAGTTGACAGAGATGACCAAAACGGTCGAAAACGAAAAATGCGAAGGAGCTCTGCTGCGGTCCAAGAAAGCGGGTGCCAAGCAACTAAGGACTAATGTGGAGTTACCTGAGCACGGGAAAAACACAAAGAAAGGTTGGAGCTGCCCCGGTGATGAAAAGAGTTGTTTTCGGCCGAAAATGAGGAAATCCAAATTTAGTCAAGCCCTGAGCAAGATAAACAAAATTGAGCGATGGTTAAGCTCAAGAGAGTAAAGAGGGAGCAGAGGGAGTAAGAAATGACAGGAGAGAGCCACTGTTGTACCGCCTTCACCGTAAGCTCGAAGCTCAACAATGGCGGCAGAAGTGCTTTCGGTTGAATGCAGCTCAAACAAACACTGAAGTGCTAGCTAGAGTTGCGGAGGTGCTAAAGGAAGCCAAAGGGGAAAGCAATGGAGCTTAAATAGAGGAAAAGGCAGAGAGCAACGGCGATATTTCTCCTCAGGTCAACACTGCCATGAGAGCACTTGAGAGCGATGGGAGCAGTTGAGCAATGGACTTCTGAGGGCGGTGCACGATGGGCATTTAATGCGAGCAAAGAGAGCCGTTTAAAGGTGACCACCGAGGTGACTCAATGCTGCGCTCTTCTCCTGTGCTCACGCCATTGCTTGACTCAAACACACTCTCAGACTCGAGGAAGGAGACGACTTGTCCATTGTTGGATCTAAATCGAACGGTTCAAATAAAACAGGGCGATTGGAACGGTTCGAACGTTCGCTCAACCCGGGCCGTTGATCTGGATCCTACGGCTCACACCGCGAGGCGTTCGGACGGTTCGAACGTTCATGCGAATCTGAGCCCTTGATCTAGAATCCTACGGTACACGTGGATCGGCGCGCTCGGATGGTCCGAACGTTCACGCGATCGTGGGCCGTTCGATGTTGATCCAACGACCCACAACGCTCGCGCTCGATCGATCGCGCCAGTACAGTTAGTTGATTGGACCAAGTCAAGTGGCTCGAGCCCGAGTCTGACTCGAACCCAAGGAACAGTGAAAACCAGCTAGGGTTTGAATTAACAGCTGATTTTTGGAGGATTTGCTTAAGGTAGCAAATAAGCTCCAAAAATCATGAGATTTTAATTGGAGGTTCTTGATGCAGAATAAACCTCACATAAAATTTCCAAAGATTTTCATGCACTGCATTTTTCTCCATAAATTTCAGAAGGTGTGAATTAGGGTTGGACCAAGCTTTGACTTGGTTTGACTTGCCTCCCAAAATTATCAAATAATTTCTAAAAATCATGAAATAATTTAGAGGCACCACAAGTCATCCCTAGAGCTCAGGGAAAATGTTTACATGGGTTTGGCACAAGATCTTTGCCAAGAAGGTTTTTGATTGGAGTCAATTGAGGATTTCGATTTTGATTTCCATAATTCCTTTATAAGAATTACAGAAATGGCCAAAGACCTCAAGATGCAAGAAAAGTTTTAATTTCTTCTCATTTTCTTACATTTCAAACACAAATCCACATTTAGGATGTTACATGGGTATACTGCATTCCTGGGAAGTATACATATCTCGAGTCTCGGTTTATTTGATTTGCGAGGCTAGGACCGAGTGGATGGTTAAGCATTACAAGCCTGATAAACCGGGGTTTCATAGAACTCTAGCGGTAAGTAGCGCATGTGCGTCGATTTTACCAGTTTAAATATTGCTTGCTTAAAGGATGACTTCCCTTTGCCTCGCATTGATTAGTTAGGTTATTTTACTGTGGGTTGCGAACTGATGAGTTTTCTTGATACTTATTTCGGATACCATCAGATCAGTATGACGAAAGAAGATGAAGAGAAGACTGCCTTCATCACACCCTTCGGCGTCTACTGCTATGTCAAGATGTCATTCGGGTTAAAGAATGCTGGAGCCACATACCATCGTTTGATGCGAGAAAATCATCAGTAGTCAGTTAGTGCGTAATTTAGAGGCACACGTAGATTACCTTGTTGTAAAAGTAGTATTAAATATGACCATTTGAAGGATCTCACAGAGACCTTCAAAAATGTAAACAAACATGGAATAAATTTTTATCCTAACAAGTGTACTTTTAGGGTTAATTCTGGCAAGTTGCTTAGTTTCCTTGTTTGTTCTCGTGTGATTGAAGTTAATCTAGAGAAAATCCATGCCATTGAACAACTGCGACCACCTTCCACTGTGAAGGAAGTCCAATGGTCCGGAGAACGTGGTTTACCTTTCTTTAAGGTGATCCGCAAGAATAATAAAAAATTACAATTGTCCGAAGAAGTTGACAAAACCTTTGAAGGCTTAAAAGTTTATCTTTCAAATCCTCGGTATTGATCTCGCCTTTAGAGGGTGAACCTTTACTAGTTTACTTGGCAATAACGCAAAATGTGGTAAGTGTAGTACTTATTGCAGAAAGGGAAGGGTTTCAACGACCCATCTACTATGTAAGTGAGGTCTTACATACACCAAAGGAAATATATCTTGAGGTCCAAAAGCTAATTTATGCTCTTCTGATGACTTCCAGAAAATTGAGACATTATTTTCAATCTCACAAGATCACAGTGCCTTCATCTTTTTCCCTTGGAAATATACTTCATAACAAAGAAGTAATAGGTCACATAGCCAAATAGGTAGTAGAACTTGGAGAGTTTGATTGTCATTTTACTACTCGAACAACAATAAAAAGCCATGTCCTGGCTTATTTTGTGGCTGAATAGACGAACACAGAGGATCAACCTCAAGTTAGTCCGGTACCAAACGACCATTGGACATTGTATTTTGATGGCTCTCGTGAGCTTAAAGTCTCAGGGGTCGGGATTTTGTTGATAACACCACAAGGTGATCAACTTCAGTATGTCATACAGTTTCTGTTCCCTGCCACTAACAACATGGCAGAGTATGAATGACTTCTAGCCGGGCTTCGAGCAGCCAAATCCCTCGGAGTCCATCATCTTTTAGGGAAGGGAGATTCGCAATTAGTTGTAAACCAGGTAACAAAGGAATATTAATGTTCTGATGAGATAATGACTCAATACCTAGGTGAAGTGAGAAAGTTGGAAAAACACTTCAGAGACTTTGAAGTCCGAACATATACCTGCAAGGAAAACTCCGTATCAGATTAGTTATCGAAATTGGGTTCCTCACGAACACCTGTTCCAACAGGTATTTTTCTCAAATAACTTACAAAATCTTCAATAGAAATGGGTTCGACCACCTTAGAGGTCGGGGTCATCGAGCAAGATGCGGAGTGGATAAAACCATTGGCTACTTATCTCGCATTAGGGACATTACCCGATGATCCTCAACAAAAGGATAGGTTAATTCGAAGAGCATGCATGTACAAGCTGGTCGAAGGATCATTGTATAGAAAGGGAGCACATGGCATTCTCATGAGTTGCATATCCCAAAGACTTCAGGATAAAATTACTAAAAGAGATCCATGGGGGCTTGTGTGGAACACATGCATCCTATAGAACCCTGGTTGGCAAAGCTTTTAGGCAAGGATATTACTAGCCCACCACTCTACAAGATGCCATGTACTTTGTTAATACCTGTGAGCAGTGTCAATTCCAAGCTAGACAAGTGCACCAATCATCTTATCAATTACAGACTATTCCCTTGGCATTGCCTTTTTTGACTTGGAGTATGGACATAGTTGGACCACTACCGCAAGCACCCAATGGGTATAAATTCTTGTTCGTGGCCATTGATACATTCACTAAGTGGATAGAAGTTGAACCAGTCGTTCGTACAAGGCTGCAACAGTAAAGAAATTCTTCATACGAAGTGTCAAACAACGAGAGCCAATTTATTAGTGACACGTTTCAAGATTATTGTGATGAAATCGGCATTAAGATCTACTTTGCTTCTGTGGCACATCCACAGAGTAATGGAGTAGTAGAAAGGGCCAATGGTCAGATTATGTAAGGTATAAAAAAGATAGTCTTTAATCGTCTTAAGGTATGCTCAAAGAATTGGATGGAGGAGCTCTTCTCTGTCCTATGGGCATTACGCACTACTACCAGTAGAGCAACTGGTGAAACACTATTCGTACTAATCTACGATGCATAAGCAGTGCTACCTTGTGAGATTCAGTTAGGTTTAACACGTATAGACCTCCTAGATCAAATAAATCAATGAGAATTATGTGAAAACGACGTCAATATGCTGGAAGAAAGGCATGATCGAGCACTATGAAAATTGACTGCCTATCTGTAAGGGCTGAGATGCTACTACGATCGAAGAGTTCATCCAAAAACACTTCATGTGGGTGACCTGATCCTGAGACGAATCCAGAACCAAACAAACTTGAACAAGTTGTCCTATAGATGGGAGGGTCCAGGCCAGGATCAGTTGGATTAGCCATGGAGGATGTTCATGTTTTATATAATACATGGAACATTGACCATCTTCACAAATTTTATGTATAAGTATCTTTTCTCCCATATTATATATATAAATATACAATTCAATTGTCTTTTTTACTATCGGTATCATATTAAATTTTTTGGCATAAATTTTTCGTATCACTTCGCATACATGATCACCATCTTTTATGTTATTTACTCGAGTGCTTATGGATAATCAATTTTGCTACTAGGTCATAGTGTCTTTACTTATCAAATGGCCATTGGTACACATTCGGGAAATGATAATTTTCTGGGACCTCTTCTATAAGCCAATTCTCATTACATAAGAACCCAACAGTTTGACTTCATATTCTTGAATACACACTGGTTCGGATCATTGATTTTGTGAAATATATCCTGGTCCCAACACATTTGTTCACCTGAAACACTTGTCCCATTGCCGGACTACACATCACAAAATATAAGGAATTCAACTTGCAAAAATAATTATATTTATAAAAGCAAGTCAACTTCCGACAAGTAATTACAATTATCATACACAAAGTCCTTTCATCATTTCATACACTTAAAATGTATCATTACATTATTATTGTTGAAAGCTTGAGCCACGAGCACTTGAAGGAATGGCAGGAGCATTAGCTTCAATGTTTTTGATTATCTCCGCCACCACTAGTGTGATATTAGCTTGAGCTGTCATACCTGCTTCTTTTGTTTTGAACTTAGGTGCAGGAACAAGCTTCTGAAGATCAACGCAGTCTTTGTAAAGAAGATCAATCTTTAATAACACTCAGTTTAAATCTTGACACATTGCTCTTGTCAAAGATTGATATATAGTAGTCGTCATAGTACATATATGTTTTTGAATGTATGCAATTTGAGTATAAATATAATTCCTAAGGTCATCCAAGGTTATTTTGGTTGCGAGAGTAGTTACCGGGGCCTTCAGATGCTCTGCGATTTCTCATAGAGAAGCTGAAATTCGAGAAAAGCTATTTCTCGTGACCGTAGCTGAAATTCCTTGCGGCCTTCATCAAGGTATCCACCTTATTTTCAATTTCTTGCACGGCAGTGCGACTCCATGTTTCTACTTTCTTCAAGTCTTGAATCTGAAGATCCTTGTTAGAAGAGGACTTCTGAAGATCCTATTTTGCCTTTTTTAGTTTAAAGAAAGAACGAAAAAAGAGAATAGAATTCACACATTGCAAATAATGACAAGGTCAAATGCTCTATAAGAAACAAAGAGATGTTCTTTACCTTT
Organism: Hsuehochloa calcarea; assembly: GCA_036346395.1. Taxonomy (NCBI): domain Eukaryota; kingdom Viridiplantae; phylum Streptophyta; class Magnoliopsida; order Poales; family Poaceae; genus Hsuehochloa; species Hsuehochloa calcarea. The sequence goes on from CM070606.1 coordinate 27,541,763, forward strand.
CTTCCCCTTAATGAGCACCTTATTATATTCAAAGAGGTTGTGGCTTTCTTGAGATTACTTGCCCAAGATCTCTTGTAACTTTTCATTCTTGTGAGTCAAGAGACGGATCTCTTTGGTCTTCTCTACTATGGACACCGTGCCCCTCTCAAATCTTTCCTCCACCTCAGACAATTTTAATCTGAGAGCGTGAAATACAGACTCATCATTTTCTTTTCCAGCTTTTGCTAGTAAACACTCCCTATAGTGTAAATAAAAGTGCAAGTTAATTATTTGATCGGAATCTTATGATTTAATACTAACTTTTTGTACATACTTATCTTTCACCTCTGCGAAAGTTTTGATCTCCCTGATCATGTCCACATTGACTTTCCAACACCTTTTAACAGACATCATGAGGTCTTGGAGGTTCTTCTTTTCATTTTGGAAGGGGAACTCTTAAGAGGAACTTCATTCTCTGATTGATCCAATTGAACCAAACAGAAAGCTCCTCTGGTTGGATCAGACCCAGTATCTTACGACTCTTAAGACATTCTATGAGTTAGATCTATACTGGTATATTCAAAGTAAAAATTACCAAAGCAAAAAGTTTACCAAGATATGATCATCTTCATCTTGAGTTTCAATGGTCTCATGGACCACCTCCTCTAACCGTGTGGTCTCATGGTCCACTCCTGTTATAGTGGACCCACAGACCACCTCTTCTTTCTGATCCTATTGGGAGGTCCTTTCTGTTTGGACCTCCATGTCTTGTGGCATCTCCTTGGATGTCCCAGTAGTCGTTGTTAGCACATCCTGGACCACTTCCTCAGTAGTCCTATGAGGTATTTCTATTTGTAGAATCTCTTCTACCGGAGATTCCTCTATTGTCGGTACGATTGGTGGCGAAGTTTGTTCTTGAGCTGTCAATTGTCCCCTTTTTGGGTCCGACGACAAAGAAAGACTAAAAAAAGAGAGGACTGGTCATTACGAGTCAAAATTATACAGTTATTATCGAAGAACTTACTCGATCTCAAAACCACTTTCACTAAAGAGTGCCATGAAGTCCTCATTAACGGTGAAAGTGGGTCGTCCCACTGGTTCTAACAAAGAAGGAACCAAGGCCAAGGAAGTCCTTGACCTTGGAGCGCACTGAAGTGGAATTTCCTCTTCAAACTCCTCTGATGATCCTTCGCCCTGTACCACCCCAGCCATGAAAATTGATGTATCAGGTATTGGATGGGGGTTAGAAGCATATCGAGAAACTGAAGTTTTAACTTTGGTTTTTAATACCACGTGGGTAGGAGGTGTCGGGACCCAAATATGCAAATCTGGACCCTCTGTGTATTCTGCACTGGTCCAGGATCACGCTAGTGCACACAGTGTCAACATCGATGAAATATCACATCCATACAACGAATATAAGAATAAACGAGTACCTTTAAATAACAAATAACTGTTGGGACCTTACGGTCGAGTTTACATTTATTAAGCCATGCAAGGTGACAATAAAGAAATAAAGCTGCGTGAAGCGAAATAAACTCGGTGGGTCCCATCAATTTACCACGAACAGTGGCGGGATCAAGACCCTAACGATCAACCTTCGTAGAACTCTTCTTCAAAAGCGGTGACGACTCCTCCATACATTGATTGGTTTAGCAAGAGTGAGTACACACCGTACTGCGCAAGTCATACCACGAATGCAATTTATAGATGATGGCTTATTCCAAAGGAATGGCTTCTGTGGTTAATTTGCAGAAATGCAACATTTGCAATTGAATACAAATAATAGATTGAAAGCATAATTCAAAACAAATAGACAATAATAAGTTAACAATTGATTTCACAAAGAACACACAGTCTAATCAAGTTATTCACACAGCTGCACAAGTTATCTCACACAGCTGACCCTTCCCAATTGTTTTTAATGAAAATCTACCCCTCGTGTGAAATTCCGAGCATGTCCATAGCAGGGACGGCTATTCGAATAGATTGGTTTAAACACTCTGCAGAGGCTGTACACTTTACCCACCGATACAACCAGTGTAGCTAGCACTGACCATAACAAAACCTTTCAGAGACTTCATCTCAAACAATGACACTCCTAATGTGCTTTCCTGCCGTCCAATTTGTTCACATAGCCCTTGGAACGACACACACCGTTGGACGGGGATGCGTGAACCGAATCCGTGATGTGACCCAAACACGGTGGTACACACCTCCGACCCATCACATAGTTTAAATACAACTGAGTTGTCAATGTCAAGACTCCATAACTTACTAAGTCGAGGCCCGACCCATACTAGGCATGTGGTCGTACAGTAAGGCCCAGTTCAATGGCGCACAAAGTTAAGTCCTTAATTGACCAAGGCAAGACTTCCAATTTTTCCCAAATCACAAAGTTTATATCACACAGTTCCACCATTCACACAGATCCACCACTTGCCTCAGTCTAAATCTTTTCCCACCCTCCTGTTGATTAAGTGCAACACATGCCATCAACGAGTAACAGCACACAGCACACACAGTTTCATCACACAGTTCCATAATCACTTAGTCAAGTTTATAATTGCGACTCTCACATGAAATGATGACTCTTGGCATGGCTAACCAAACTACTCGTATCTAACCAACCCACGTTGGTGCTACGATAATACCAACTAATAATTAACCAACCTAGGGTGACAAGAGAGCATGGCATACAATAGACAAGGTGGCATAACAATTTGGATTAATAACTACACCCAAAAGCATTTAAATAAATACTTGAAATAGAATGCAATACATTGAAACAAAGTATTTTGAAAACTGGGTTCAATATGATCAAAGGTATAACTTGCCTTGGAATAGGTCTAGATATTGGTCTTGGTCTTGAGGTGTTCCTTCTTCTGGAAAATTCCCCGAAGTATCGACGTCTACTCGCAAACGAGACAAAAGAAACAAAAACAAATAAATACAGAGGCAAAACAAACTCCAAAAATCAAATAAAATTCACCATTAAATAGATCTTAATTTTATATGAATTTACAAATTTGAATAGGCTAAATCGGAGTTCGGATGCAAAAGATATGGGCTTTGGAAATTTTGAAAACCAATTAAAACCCTAATTTGAATTTATACGATTTCCCGAATTATTTTTATAAAGGAAAATCGAATTATTGCGCAATGCTTGCGTCAGCCAAAAATTTTCAGAAAAAGAAATAGATTTAAAAATTAAATCTGACATGTGGGGCCCACATGTCGCGACCACGCTCTCGGTGGACCAAGTGCCGAGCCGAGGAGAGCGGCGGTGGGCCGGGCGGCGTGGCTCGACAATGCGGCCACGCAGCGACACGCCCGGCCGAGGTGATGTGGTCGCACACGCGTGGCGACCACGGAGGCAGCCGGCACTCCGGCGACCACGGATCCGGCGGATAACGGCGGCTCGGCGGCGGAGGTGCACTCTGGACTCAGCGTGACTGGCGATCTGGTGACACGGTCACTACTCGCCGGAGATGACGAGCGGCGGCGGCGACACGAGGCGGCGGGCGGTGCGGCCGATGGCGGTGGCGGTAGGGCTTCCCGGCAACGAACGCGCGCATAGGGTTGCCCTTGGCGGCGAACTTCGAGGGTGGGCTCGATGGCGGTGAAGCTCACCGGTGGGCTGCGCAATCCGGCGAGAAGCTCATGGCGGTCTTGAGGTTCGAGCTCCGATTCCGTAAACGACGGCGATCTAGGGTTAGCGGTACGTGGGCAAAAGCGGCGGGGTGGATGCGATCCTCGTGACACGGCGCGGCTTTAAATAGGATCGAAAACCCTAGAATCCAAGTCGATGATAGCGGCGCGCGGAGAATCGGAGCGAAGTCCCGTCGGAGGCGATGAGCAAGAGTTTGGTGGGACCCACTTGTCGTGGCGGTGGCTCGGACGAAGGTGTGTAAAAAGCGGCGCCTCGGCGGTCCCACTTGACAGAGAGGCGGAGGCGACGCGATGCGGCGGCGAGATTCAGCGGGAGCCACGCGGCGACAATCCAACAGTCAAGGCGGCGAGATCGCGGGCGAGTGGCGGCCGGCGATGATGATCAACAGTGGGAGTGGCGGTGCGAATAGTGTTGGGCTTGACCCATCTTTCATTCGAGGAATTTAAATAGATTTTCCTTTTTAATAAATCCAGAAAATGCAAATAGAAATTAGAAAATAGCAAATGACTTTGGAAAAATTCCAGAAAATTCTATAAAATATATCCAAGCATATAGAATCTAAATAAAATAATTTTGGCAATTGTTGGTGTTGGGATTAAGCACATTAAATCAATTTGTCCTTAAAGTCCATATTAAGCTTTTTAATTTAATATTCAATTAAATCCAAATGGTGAATTTTCTTACTACCATTATTTAAAAGAATTTTAAAGCCCTGAAAATTGGGATGTTACAGGAGGTTTCGAAAGAGTTGGAGTTGGAGTTGAAGTAGGAGGCTTTTGCAGAATTGAGATCAAAGCAGGTGCAGGTTTCGTCTTCTTTGGTGCAATAGGAGACATGGAACTTATCCTTGCATTCTTTGCGGAAGGAGGGGCAGAGCTTGCACCAACGTCTGATATGGGACGCTTCTTTGATGTCGTCTGTTCAGAAAACTTAAGTTAGATATAAGTAAAATCACTTCTTATGTCTGTCTATTCTTGTGAATACTTACCACTTTATGATCTTTTCTAAGTGATAAGACAACCCCAATCAAGTTTGGGGTTGCGCTTCTAAATCGACCGGTTCCTTGTCAGACCCGATCTTTTAACATGACTGAGGCTCTAGCAAGGACCTCATCATTCGAAAAAAAACTGCAATATAAAAAAAATTACTTTACTTCAACTATGAAATTTAGTTCGAGTAAAAAGGTAAATGGATTGTTACCATTTTCTGGGATGTCATAATCACAAGATAATATTTATCTCTTTTGGAGGGAAAGATCTTGTTCTTGAGAAAGTCATGGACAACTTTTCGTTTAGTTAGACCTCTCCTTACCAGGTTGTTGATCGCTAGGACCACACTCTTCTCATCATCGGAAAGCTTGATCTCCTTGTTAGCAACTTGGCTTTTTGAGGACCACTTCGGTGGTGCATTTCGACAGTAAGTAATCCTACTCTCCTTCGAAGCAATAGAATAAAACCATTCTTTGTTCCATGTTTGGCTGACATCTTTGGTAGCCAAGAAGCGAAACACCCTCTTGTTGGTATCTTATAATTTAAAGTAAAAAGAGCTCACAACACCAGCACCTTTCTTGTTGCGAATGATTTAGTAATAAAACCTAAACAGACGTAGACTAGGGGCTATTCCTAAAAACACCTCAAACTTGTTGGGCGAAAACGCTAAGTACCAGAACTGAATTCGGTACAAGATGAACAAATTCTATTCCATAATGATTAAGAACTTCGATAAAAAAATCACTCTCGGGTAAACGAAGGCCTGCCCGGAAATAAGGCACAAAGAGTATTGTAAAATTGGCCAGATGGCATGGCTCACTCTCCCTCCCCAGCGCACGCCACTCGATAAGAGCCTTCTCTAGTAGATATCCATCTTGCTCCAATACTTTGAGCTCCATTGCGGACAACATTGACGATTTCCATCCTGCCATTGTCTTGGTTCAATGGTGGACTCAGGAATTCTTCCTTTCGAGGATTTGTGGAGGACGAAAGGCTCTCGGTGAATGGGGAAAGTGAAAACAACTAGGGTAAAAAAGTGTTCAAGGAGGGGTAAAAGTTCCATATATATACCCTTTGTACATTAAAATCCACTACTTTCAAGACGTAACAACTGCACCTCGACCAGTGGTGATATGAAAACTCACGTCCGATCAAGGAGGTTGTTCCGCGCGTCGAGACGTGTAAGAAAAAACAGTTGGATTTTTTTTCTCTTTTCTCAAAGTTATCTTCATCCCGTAACCATCGCGAGTGGAAAAGTACAAAACCGCTCAACATAGAAATTACCTCGATATATGCTTCGAGAAGAGTTCACTTGATTATCATGAATTTTTTCTAACCAATCCCTTGGAGACTTTAATCCATAGAGCAAACTAACTGTTCGACCACCTTAAATAAAGATGGTCAAAAAGTCAATTTGGTATGTGGATGTCATCTGTTGTATGCCCCAACCATAGGGGGAGAAGTGCCAAAGCAACATGAGTTCATACTCGTGAAAACTTTGAGGGTTGAAAATCTCATCTCTCTCTAAACAATTGTAGTTCATCGTCTATTCAGATCATAAAAGTCTAGAGATTAGGACGGTTAGAAATTACGAGAATGAGGAAGATGGAGAATTTCTGAAGGAATGATTTTTCCCTCCCCTTCGGGTGGTTATTTATGGACCAGTAACTTACGATAGAATTAAATAAACCAGACAAAAGTCTAACAGATTTCATCATAATTTGTTCCTAATAAATCATTGAATACCAAAACATAATTGTCCTTCAGGAATTGTTTTCATAAATGTACACGGCTGACGCTCCTGCTTCTTAAGAAAAATAGTTATTTACAACTCAAGTGAAACTATCTTCTTGATCAAGTCTAGTTCCGATCAAAACCCCTTCAAGTAAGTTATTTTCACTTGAAGTTGAGGGGCTAACTAACGAGGATTGTTGACTAGTCAATTATCCGAGTATATCTTCATTTGTTTATTTATAAATAAGCTAGATTTTCTACTGGGCCCAAATTAGCTTTCTAGGCCCAAGATCAATTAAGCAGCCAGAAGGTGAGCCTAAAGTCCTTTCTTTGACCATTCTTAAAACCTCTTCTGGACGACCGATTGGACCTCCTCTATAAGTTTCTTCGGACCACTCCAAGACCACTCCGGGACCTCTCCCCCGCAGAGGAGGTCCTCAGAAGCGGTTATCCACATGTGGTTAGTGATAACTACACGTGGAGACAAGATATTGACTGTTATATTCAAATATATAACGGCCATCACGAATGGACGCAACCATTGGCGTGAAGATGCACCACTGCAACAAACTACCGACGTTTTGTATACTATAAGAACTCGACCGATGTGCCTTTGTAGTCCAAACCTTGATCCATGTTTATTCACAATCATTCTCCCTGTAATCAGAGCATACCCTTTGCAAATACATCACTGTTTTGAGTCCTTTGGTGAATAAATAGCAATTTCTATTTCCTTTTTATAATTTTGTTTGTCTGTTATGTGATGAGAGTCCAGACGTCGACAGCTGGTTCAAGTGACATTGATGGTTCAACCATTGAGAGCGATTTTAGCGAAGATGATATCGAAAAAAGGAAGTTACCATTTCAGGATTTTGTTGCAGCAGCTGGTTATGTAGGCATGCACTACTACGACACTTACCTAAACAAAAAGAAGAGCATACAACCACTCCTGACTGATTATGAATGGGTTGTTGAGCAACTGGGCGATGAGAAAGATTGTTACTCGATGTTCAGAATGAGTAGGGCTATTTTGATAGTTTGCATGAAACCTTGGTTGCAATTTATGGATTGAAATCAACTAGGGTTATGACTTTCATAGAATTTTTGGCTATGTTATTGTGGTCAGATGGTGGTCCTTAGTCAGTTAGTCAAGTTCAAAATGGCTTCAAAAGGTCAACGGAAACAATCAATAGAAAGTTTGGTAAAGTACTGCAATGGGTCTATCTTTTATCTGAAGATAATATTAGACCAATGGTTTCAGAGTTCACAACAGTGCATCCAAGACTTCAAGAAAACTACTTCACGTCATTTTAACAATTGCATAGGTGCAATTGATGACATACATGTATCTGTTGTTGTTCCAGCGGATGAGTAGGTTGCCCACACAGGCCGTCATGGATATACGTCTCAAAACGTGATGGCAGTGAGTGACTTCGACATGAGGTTTACCTTTGTTGTTGCCAGATGGCCAGCTTCAGTGCATGACATAAGGATTTTCAATAACACTTTGGACAAGTATTCGAACCGGTTTTCACATCCTCCTGAAGGTAATTTGCTTCTTTAATCACATAATTATTTATTATGATAACATTCCTGATTTGTATTGTCAACATTTATATGTGTAATATTCCAACTTTCGTTTAGGGAGGATTCTGTTCGGGAGAGAGAGTTGTTTTAAAATTTGAATTTTTTGGGGAACTTTTGGACCATGGGCCTCCGGCCCAGGCTATTGCAACCCAGGCAGGCCCTTGGCCGGCCAAAAGTGGACCAAGGAGGGGGGAGGCGCACTTGGCCCAAGCCCCATGCGCCCCCACACCCCTCTCAACCCTAACCGGCCCCCCCTTCTCCCTCTCCCTCCCCACTCCCTCCTTTGAGCCACCACCCCTCTCCCCCAAACCGACACCCCTGCCCTCCATGGTGCTGCCTCCTCCCCTTGGTGCTTGCCCCCGGTGATCCCAGCGCTGCCCTCAAGGTCTTCCCCGAAGTCGCCCCCTCCTACCCTCTCCTCCAACCGGTGTTTCTCCCCCCGTTGTGGCCGGCCGTTGAAGGGAGGAAGAAGGGGAAGAGAGAAAGTTCTTAGGGAGGTCGATCCATGTCGTTCTTGAGGTTCTACAAGGGTAACAATGGCCTCCCCTTGCTGTTTGATTCATAAGAGATGAGAATTCGATTCGATTAGTTGGATCGTTTTGCCTCTGTTATTAGATCCAATCTGTACAGTAGGTTGTGCGCCTGGTTTCGACGTCTTAGAAGTAGAATCTGGTATTTTCGTCTTCTATAGTTTTGTAGCCCTGGTTTTTATATTTCTATAGCCACCGAGATCACGAGATTCCACCTTACGGTTTAGGAGATATGAATTATTCTTTGCGCGTTGTTCTGTCTGTCTAACGAGAAGGAACTGTCTATTTGTTCCTTAATTTTGACCTAGTTACTCCAAGATTCAGGACTCCCACCCAACTAGGTTATTGTAGCATTTTTAATAATATTTTCAGTTTGATAAAGATCACCACCATTGGATCTGTAGAATGAAAGTTATGTCATTTTCTTTTTCTGTTGTCTTGTGGTCTGGACAGATGTCTGTCAGACATTTTAAACTGCTGGTTAGCCAATTGTCTTAGCCGAATCGATAAACCCCGTCAACTAGAGTTTCGTAGTTCTGTGCGTTAAGTTTCATTGGGCATTGGTTTCATACCATTTCGAGTTCCAGATAATTAATGATGATTTTTCTCGTACCGCTGCTCATTAGGATGGGTAGGTGTTTGAATAGTGTAATGTCAATTTAACTCCGTTGATTGTGTTGGTTAGACCGAGGGTTAGTGTAGGTCACCTGTAGCTATGTCATGCCATGTTATACTTATTTTGAATATATATTTGTGTAGGCGGTGAGTGGATGAGCACTTTCATTGCCTCCTAACACGTCACAACGCGGAAGACAAGTACCTTGTTTGATTCTAATGAATGTTGATGATTGAACGTGGATGTAATGCTAGACTTGCTAGTCATATTCATATGCTGAGTATTATTCTTCATTTTCATGTGATAAAAGTTCATTTCATGTCATCCATTTTATTCATGCCATGTTTTCGTTGTGACCACGGGAGTGGAAATCGAAAGACCCATCAATTCCAGTATGAGCATGTAAGTCCCACCACTCCAAATTGGGCAATGTTAGACACCCGTATGAAACGTTCTTCATACAGTATTTGGGTCTCCGGACTTTGTTAAGTACGGGCTTAAGTGAACACCGACGGGTGTATCACTCGTTATACCGGTATAAGCTGATGAGCAGTACATTCCTTAAATGCATTCTTTCATTCCATTCATTCATGTATGTGATCCGAGAATTGTTCATATTTCGGTTGTAGTTGGTTTGTCCACTCTATGCTTGATGTATCATGTATGGTACTTGCTGAGTTTCGATTCATTCTTGCTTTGTTGTTTATTTTAGGTGATCATTGATGATGACACCGGGCGGGAGTAGTCACACCCACACTATTCACTCTTTTCACCTTCCTTCAGTTTTAATAAAAAGATTTGATTATATCTTTCATTTGTAGATTGTTGAACTGTAATAAATAATGTTGATGTAGTTGATGATTCCCCCGATGCCATAGTTGCTTAGTACTGATTGTGGTCCTTGATCACTCCTTTGTTTTAATCGTTTGGATTCAACCTTTATTACTGCTATTACTTTATGAAAGTTTGACTCCTTTATGTCCTCCTATGAGTTATATTTTGAATTCTTCTGCTTGATGACAACATGTTAGATCATTTAGATAGCATATTGGCTTCCGAATAGCCAGGGTGTTACAATATGTTTCATGTATGTAGAGAAATATTATCTTGTTGATGCGGGTTATCCCAACCGAAATAGCTATCTAGCTCCTTACAAAGGACAAAAGTATCATCTACCAGAATTTCACCATGGTCGACAACCGAGTGAAAAATACGAGGTGTTCTATCACGCTCACTCGTCCCTTTGTAATGTGATTGAGTATTCCTTTGGCGTGTTGAAGATGAAATAGAGAATCTTGTTGGCTTTGTCAAATTACAAAATAAAGATTCAAACGAAAATGATAATTGCATGTATGGCGCTGCAAAACTTCATCTGAGATAGTGTTTTACGTGATGAACTTTTTTAGAGATGTGATTTTGACGAAGATTATGATCCAAACGGAGCACAAACTGGATTATTTAGAGGGCACGGTGTCAATGGACCAGAAATCGATGATGAAGATATGCGTGTCTTTCGTGATAGTATTGCCACTTGTTTAATGGCCACTTGTTTAATGGCTGCAAGAGGATAAATAGATTACATTAATATAATATCCACATGTTGTAGTGACAAGATAATTGTATCATATATGATCGAATAATATTTTGTTACTGTGTTATTTTGTTTGGTTAGCTAATATTTGCCTTTCTATATTAATTTCTTTTGTTACACAATGTCAATAATAAATAGATGCATGCACGTACAAGCGATATCTTGCTATGAATAGGTTGTTTGTTATACTCCGGTCTTCTTAGATATACATCTCCGATAGATGTCGATATTTACAAATTATTTGGATAGGCCATGGTACGTATGCATGCACGTACGAGTGAAATCTATTTTGTTTCATATGTACACATGCACATATCGTCATATTTTCAAATCACATGCAAAAATAAGTTTAAATAGATGCTTAACAAAGTCATATAAGCCCTCAAGGGTAATTCAGACTTTATATCCTTTACACACAACTCAATAAGCCAACATCATATAAAAAGTCAGATTATCAATCACCAAAACTTGGCTTAAAAGCTCAGAGGTTTATAAGCTGATTAAGTAAAAAAGCCTGCTTTAAGCTATAAGGTAAAAACTCTAGCCTAAACAAATAGGGCCATTGTATCCACGAACTCAGGGAAATGTATATTTGAGTTCAAATGAAAGTATGACAATGGGGTCATAAAAGATGTCGGGCATGTTTCAATGGAAGCCACAATTTGCCAAACATTCCTTGTCAGCTACATTTTCAATGTTTGACAATTTGGTTGTTATAAGTTAGTCAAATTGTGGCAAAGATAAGTGTCTACAACAAGTGAGTCAAAGTGATAAGAATGTGCTGCTCGCAATAATTGTGGCTAGGAATGAAACAACTGCCATAGCTAATCACAGTGCCATAACTAATCACAGCTACCTATCTTCAGTGCGGCTGCAAATCGAACATGGTCATCGTGTGATGGTGGGCCGTGTCCACAGTCCGCCTATGCGTTGTGTAGATGAGTTTTTTTTCGTTTTGACATATTTTTTACACGTATTTACAAAATGATTATATTTGAAATATATTTATTAAAATAATACCGTTGCCACATGGCCGCCGTGCGGCAACCCCTTCCCGCGCACCACATCCCGATTACCGCACGATCGCACCAGTTGCTGCACGACCGTCGTGCAGCAATGCCTCCACCGTCGCCACGTGGCCTCCCCCGGCCGCCCCGCCACCACGTTGGTTTTTCTTTTTTCTTTTTTAAAAAATCATTTATGCATAACTTTTGTATAAATTTTTAAATATAGCAAATGAGCTCCAAAAATTATATTTTTTTGTGGAACCTCTTGACCCAGTGTACTTGCTTGTGTAATTTTGTAAAAATTTAATTAAAAAATTTAACCTATTCTGAACTTTTCTCAAAAAAGAAAAAAGTTGCTACAGTGTGGTTGCCGCACAGTGGTCGCGCGACAACCATGTGCTACAGTGTGGCTGCCACATGGCCACCGTATGGCAACCATACTATAGCAATTTCTTTTCTTTTTTAAGAAAATTATTTATGCATAATTTTTTTAGGAATCTTTAAATATAGCAAATGAGCTCCAAAAATTATAAAAATATTTGTGGGGCCTCCTGAAAAAGTGTACTTGCTTGTGATTTTTTTTTAAAAAAATATAACTTCTAAATTTTTTCTCAAAAGTTCATTTAACATACTGTTTGTAGGAATCTTGTAATATATAAAATGAGGTCCAAACATTATGATTTTTTAAGGGTCCTGAAACAGTGCACTTGATTGTGTAATATTTTTCAAAATTTTATATGTTCAGAAAACATCTCAAAAATTAAGGATTTAGATATCAAAAATTATGGTTTTAGGTTTTAGAAATCAGGGTTTTTTTAGAAATCAGGGTTTTAGGTTTCAGAAATTTTATAACTTTGTGGCTAACTATATTTGACTATAATCTGAAACATCTTTGTGAATTTGTTTTCTGATAATGTAGCTGAAAAACCACAATACAACTAATAATAAAAGCCACAATGGGACACACATGATTTTTTACTATAATTTTGTACACACCTTATAATAACCACAATGCAATATTGTCGGTATTATACTATTATTTCGTACACACCTGATAAAAGTCACAAATTTACCATGAAGGTGCAGCCATATTGACATACTACTATTATTTAGATTTTCGATACCATACTATTTTTTGCTCCGAGTAGAATTTGAACTCCTATAGTAGTATTAATCATACTACCAATAATAGTAGTATGATTAGTACTACTCGGAGCGAAAGAAAATAGTATGGTGTCAAAAATCTAAATAATAGTAGTATGATTAGTACTACTATGAGAGTTCAAATTCTGCCACTACTGATATAGCAATCCTGCTGCACCTAGAGTGGCATATGTGGTACTAAACTTCACATATTTCAAGTGATATAAAATCATTGAACCCTAATTTTTAAGACCTAAAACTTAAATTTTCAAGATCTAAACCCTTAATTTTCAAGACGTTTTTATAACATATAAAATTCTAGAAATATTACACAATCAAGTCCACTGTGTAAGGAGCCTTTATAATGTTTGGACCTCATTTTCTATATTACAATATTCCTACAAATAATATATTTTAATGAATTTTTGAAAAAATAATAATCAAAATGTATAAAATTTTGAAAAAAAAATTACACATGTAAGTACATTTTGTCACGAGGCTCTACAAATTTTTTTATAATTTTTGGAGTCCATTTACTATTTTAAAAATTCATACAAAAATTATGCGTAAATAATTTTCTAAAAAAAAGGAAAAAATTGCTTCAGTGTGGTTGCCACACGGTGGCCACACTACTTCATTTTTTATTTTTCAAGAAAAATTTAGAACAAATTATATTTTTTTTGAATTAAATTTTGAAAAAATTACACAAACAAGTACACTAGGTCAAGAGGCACCAAAAGTTTTTTGAATAATTTTTAGAGCCCATTTGCTATATTTAAAATTTTATACAAAAATTATGCATAAATATTTTTAAAAAGAAAAACCGACGTGGCGGTGGGGCTGGCTGGGGGAGGCCACGTGGCGGAGGCATTGCCACATGGCGGCCGTGCGTCAACGGGCGATGTGGTGGGCGGAGAGGGGTTGCTGCACGGCGGCCGTGCAACAACAGTGCTATTTTTGTAAATACACTCAGAAGACAGCCATTTATGTAAATACTTGTAAAAAACGTGCTAAAACGGCCAAAAATTATGTGTAAACCTGTTGGGTAAGCTAGAGGGCCCACCAATCTGTATAAGCTTGGGCTAAATACAAATATCTATATCTACCTTATTCTTCTATGGGAAAATCAGTTATTCGTCACGCCAAATGTTGCATTTCACAAAATAGTGTGAAATAGTGTGGCAAAAGCTATTTCACGAAGGGTAAAAGATGACTATTTCAATGAATAGCGTGGCATTTCACGAAAGGCAACCTTTGATGCATTTCACGAAAGGCAACCTTTGATGCATTTCACGAAAGGCAAGATGTGGACCAAATAACTCTCTTCGACTCGCTAGGTCGCCGAACCCTCTCTTCGCCTAGGAGGCACCTCCGAACACGCCTTCAGTCGCCATGTCATATACTTGAGGAGTTCAGTTGTATCCATATTCAAGCACATGCACATTACCCATATTAATTCATGGTCGAACCCGCCCCCAGCCGCACTAGCCACGTCACCGAAAAAAAACGTCCGTCCCCCTGATCGGCTCCAGACCGTTGGATTGGGCCGGTGCGCGTGGTGTGTTTCGCTCGCTGCAGCTGGGACACGCGTCCGCTCGATGCCTCCTGCTTGCTTCGCTCGATCGCCGTGCCGCTCCAGTGGGCCCCGTAGCCACGCGCCTGTCCACGCCTTCAGCGAAACGGCGCATCCGTGCCCGCGCCGGAGGCTGCGGTTGATCTTCTAGTAGGGACAATTTCGTGGGGATCTAGAAGTTCAGACGTAAGTCCCCTAGCAAGGAAATGTGTTATATTATCATGGCTAAGTTTTTGTATAGGCCCACGATGTCATAGATTGACGGTGCACCTATGTATCAACTGATTTACTGAAGAAAGGACCTATGAAACACAATTCTAAAATTTCCCCATCTCTTTTCTCTCCTATTCGTCTTTCTCTCTAATTTCTCCCCCAAATTCTTCCCTTCGTAGTCTCATTTGTTGTTCTTTTCTTTTGAGTAGTTTCATAAAACCCCATATTTTGAGACATAGGTATTGCAAAACCCCATGGTTATTTTTTTTTCAAAGAACCATATATTCATAGACAAAAGGTTATAAAAAAACCACAGGTTTGCCATATCTCGTTCCATCCAACGTGATATGACAGGCGCGACCTTACATGTCGGTCATACTAAGAAGTATGGCTAACCTATCAGCTTCATTTAGTAAATTCAAGCCCACCTGTATACCACGGCGAGCAGAGTGACCTTCGGTGATGGTAAGCCGGTAGTTCGGCGCAAAGCGATGACAATGATCAGCAACGACCGAGAGGGCCTGAAAAGGACCGTGGGTGGACACTACTTGTATGTCTGACTAACAAGAATCATATCCTATTGGATGGGACATGGTAATGCAAATCTAGGGTTTTTTTGAAACCTTTCACCCAAGAACATGTTACCCTTTTTTTTTGTAAAACCTAAGATTTTGTGTTACATATACCCTGCCTGTTAGGTTCGCAACCAAACATACCACAGTTTGGCACACTATGAGTTAGGCAAGTTTGATCAAGTTAGGTGCCCGTTTAGTTTGTAGCCACACATGGGCAAGATTCCTTTTTTTTGTCACGGGTCCCACGCGTCAGTGGCTCAAAAAGTATGACAAGATTCTTATCATGGTTTCACTTTGAACCATTCTTAGTAAAAATTTTCACTTTGCACTACCTGTTCTTACTTTTTGTTTCACTTTGTACCAGGGAACGTCCTGATAGCGATATGGGAACATGGGAGGCGTGCATGAAGCTTACCGGCAACGAGGCATGGTTGACGAGGTGGCAGCAACCCGAAAAATAGAGAGAGCCATTTTGTCGTCGTTGCCGCTGTTTCTATGGCCACCACCAGTGATGCTTCAACTATTCTTCTCTGCTTTTAACCCTGACGAGGATCTAATAATCCTCATTTTATCTTTTATCTATAATAGGTGAATATGATGTCACATAGTCCCCAGAAGTACCCCTTATATTTATAAGGGGAAGACCTACCAAGTGATTGTAAGATCTTCTACAATCACCCCTATAGTCGTAAGTCTTACTACGACTATGTCATGGTCGTAAGTCCTTCTCGACCATTACAGTCGTAAGTCCTTCTCGATCACTACACGGTCGTAAGTCCTTTCGACCACTACTTGGTCGTAAGTCTTTACTGCGACCAAGTAAACCACGACCACCTTATAATCAAACCTACGGTAGTGGGTCCAATTGATTAAGGAATCCGAGCGGTCCACACGCACTATTATTCACGTAGTAATGGTGCTTAAATACCCCAATTACCTCGGAAGATAAGCGCGACAGTGAAGAAGCCAATGCGCGGTAATTACGCCATCATGCGCCCATTCTTTGGATTAATTAGGCGCATCTTCCGCGACAAAACGGCTACTCCTTCACGACTATATAAGGGCATCAAGAGGCAGAGAGAGGGAGAGAGCGAATCAGGGCGAAGGAGAGCGAATCAGGGCGAAATAGAGCGGGTCAAGGAGAAACACAAGTACTGTTCTCTGTAATAGTCTTAGCTTCTTACTTGATCATCAAGAATACCATACACACACAGAGTAGGGTTATTATTCTCTCGGAGAAGGCTGAACTGCCTAAACATCCGTGTCAACCACTCTGCGTGATTTCATCTTTAGAAGACCCCCCGAATCAAATAATCTTTACGTAAGATCGGTTCTAATACACCGACAGTTGGCGCCGACCGTGGGGATCTTCCGGTAATCTCTTATCAACATACTCTCTTTTTCCAAATCTCATGCAATCATGGCAGGAGAATGGAACGAGGAGAACTGGTTTGACTTGGCGGTTACGCAGACGTCGACATGGATGCGGTTTCGACTACGAGCCGAGTGATGCATCCGTGATGGTGATGTTGCCTCGGAGATTATTCTCCAGAAACCATCCCATCAATGGAGTTGAGGAGGATCCTTATCCCCCAACGATCGTCCAACAGAGGAGCCAATTCCCTCAAAGGACAAGGTCAATCCGACGAACCGCACCCAGGAGGACTCACAACACGACGAGAGTTTTTCCTCCAAGTGTTCAAGTCCCCCTAAGGCGGTCCGACCTGGTGAGACAAGTTCTAGGAGCCACCATTCCAGGACTCCACCAACACCTGGTGATCCTCTCTCGCAGGGTAACTCCAGAGAGGGTGGGATCAAGCATGCTTTCTGCAAATTCGACCGTCTCTCCGCAGATCTCATTTCTGACGGAGAGCAGTTATAACCCGGAGTTCCCCTACGGAGGATTACTCCAAGTCGCCGGATGGTGTCTCTCGAGCACTCCTCAAGCGGGAGGCCTCGGCGCAAGTGAGAATCATCAGCGGAGGTCTTCGTCCTTCCCTCAAATCGAGTCGACCTCATGGGGCCGAGATAAGAACACTCCCGAAGATCACACCTGCGCCCCTCGTGGTAATGGCAAGGGCACCACCGGTGATAGACAGAACCAACACTCTGATGAACGCGAGGGAAATCCTCGACATTCTTGCACTCCACTGAGAAGGCCTCAAAGATCTGATGAGGAGGATTTTGAGGTCATCCGACGAAAGAAAGTTGCAGCCCAGAAGAACCTACACAGGGCGCATTCAACATCGATCGAAGGAGGTACAAGAACTCCGGGACATCAACGACTTGCTTGAGAATCCCAATCAAGAGCTTGCTCGAGCGCGAAGTACGATCTCTTTCTTTGAAGAGATTGCGCAAAGGCTTCAATCGTGATGACAAGGCCGAAGTACCTCGTCGACAACATTCGTGTAGTCGTAGCAATGCGACTTCCTCACTACCGATCAATCAAATATTTCTCCGCGTAGGAATCGACACGGCCATAAGTCGCATCGATCCTCTATTCGAGAAATACATTTCGATCGGTGATGATCAAGAAGCCCCTGGAGAGGTGATCATTCACCACCGACAAAGAAATCCATAGCGGATGGAGTGCGAGTATTCCCTCGTAGAGTGAGACCTACTACAGACGAGTCGACTGTCGTTGGGTATCGTCGTATCGATCACCTTGTGACATTAACCCTTCTTTCCTACAAAGAAGGCGTCAAGAAGTAATTCTGGATCAGGGCATTTTCGCGACCTTGAAGCGGTTCGTGCCACCTCATTTCGACCGGTGAACATGGAGAAATTTGATGGATCTCAAAATCCCATCAATTTCTTGAGATCTATCTAACAATTGTCCGAAAGCGGCGGGAGGAGGAGAGCATGTAATGGCAAATTACCTTCCGATCGTGCTTGAAGGATCCGCTCGATCGTGGTTATTAAACCAACCACTTGAGTCAATCTACTCTTGGCAACACCTCTGCGATCTTCTACAGCAAATTTCCAAGGCACATACAACCATACTGGAAAGGAAGGCGACTTGCCCGGATAAAGCGAACAACAACGAGACTTTGCGTCAATACATCAAACGCTTTAGTCGGTTAAGTAACTCAATTCGGAAATTTCGACTCCTCTGTGATCGGGCTTTTAAGCAAGGAGTCCGTAGTAGAAGGATAACAGAGGATATTGCTTTGAATCCTCCCAACAACATTGCCGAACTCTTGAGATGGCCGATCGATATCTGATTGCTTACGAGGCGGTCGAGTGGAACAACACTATTGATCGAGAAGCGTACACTCCTCGAGAGCCAGGTGAAGTTGGTAAGGACAAGAAAGCAAAGAAGTCCAAGAAGAAAATGAAGAATCAAAAACCACAAACCAGTGGTTTCAAGGAGGTCTTGGCCATAAAGATAAAGAGCCCCGGACCACCAAGTCGTACCCTGATCAAGGCAAAGGTAAGCGCCCTGATCGCAGGAACGACAAACCAAGGTGGTGTCCTTTCCATAAAAGGAAGGACATGACCTCATAGCTAGAAGTTTTTCAAAGAAAGCTCGAGGACTACTACAATGGCAAAGGGCCACTCCCCACTCTCGAGCAAGTAGGGAATACAAGTGACCAAAAGTCGTCAGATGATGAAGAGATGCCGTTCCAAGATCCGCAACATACCGTAAAGCACATCTACGGAGGATCATCGACATACGAGTCGAAACGACAACTCAAAGCTGCCGGACGAGAGGTAAACTCTATAAACGTTCCTCTTGTTAATAACCTACCGAAGTGGTCGAAAGTTACCATTTCTTTTTAGAAGGGTGATTGTCCGATCACTTCGAATCGATCAGGTCGATATCCGATTGTGGTCGAACCCACCATCAACAACTGTCGGGTCAATCGAGTGTTGGTTGATGGTGGCAGTTCCTTGAACATACTATTTACTAATGCCCTGGACGAGATGCAAGTACCCAGGACAAAGGTAAGACCGGTACGATACTCCTTTCATAGAATCGTATCGGGGTCTTCGGCCAAACTCATTGGCCAAGTTTCTCTTCCTTTAACATTTGGCTCGCCAAGTAATTTCAGGATAGAGAAAGTCTCCTTTGATGTGGTCGATTTCGATACGGCATATAACGCCATACTCGGACGACCAACTTTGGCAAAATTCTTAATGGCTACTCATTATGGGTATCAATGTCTTAAGATGTCAGGTCCCAAAGGAGTGATCACAATTCAATGTGACAAAAGATGGCGTATAGTTGCGGCCGTCGATCCTCGAGATGGTTGGTCAAATACCAACTCGAGATGAAAGTCGACCGACTAGCAAGTCGAAGCCTAAAAAACTGCACCAAAGCCGAACGACCAAGTCAAAGAGGTTCCTCTGGACAAGGAGGAGCCCTCGAAGACTGTTCGCATCGGGAGACTTCCGACCCCAAATAGGAAGGCGCCCTCATTACCTTCCTCAGAGCTAACGCAGATGTCTTTGCGTGGCAAGCATCCGACATGCGAGTCCCGGGGAGGTGATCGAGCACATGCTAGCTTTACGGCTGATAAAGTACCGTAAAACAAAAATTACGAGATTTGCCCTGATCGACGAGATGCTATTAAATCGAATTGGATAAGCTACTTAAGCGGGCTTTATAAGAGAAGTCAACCACCAGTGGTTGGCTAACCTATAATGGTCAAAAAGTCAAGCGGCAAATGGCGTATGTGCGTGAACTTTCTTGATCTTAATAAAGCTTGTCCAAAGATGATTTCCTTTACCTCGTGTCGATCGGTTGGTTGATTCTCTGCGGGTTGTGAGATATTAAATTTTTAGATGCATATTACGGATACCACCATATCAATATGTGTCTAAGCGATGAAGAAAAGACCGCATTCATTACTCCATTTGGTACCTTTTGCTATGTCAAAATGCCATTTGGTCTAAAGAATGCGGTGCTTCTTTCAGCGCTTAATGCAATCGACTTTTCATCTCAATTAGGCGGAATCTGGAAGCCTATGTTGATGATCTAGTCGTAAAAAGCATTAAGAGACTTAATCATATCAGCGACCTACAAGAAACATTCGACAATCTCAAAAGCACCACTTAAAACTTAATCCGAGAGAAGTGTGTGTTTGGAATTTCTTGGAAAATTGCTTGGATTCCTAGTATCCGAGCGAGGAATCGAAGCAAATCTGAAAAAATAAAGGCCATCCTCGGATCGTCCTCCAACCACAAAAAGGAAGTCCATAAACTCACTTTGGGTGCATGGCGGCTTTAAGTCGTTTCATCGCACGACTAGGAGAAAAGGACTACCTTTCTTTAAACTTCTCGGGAGACACGGAGGTTTTGAGTGGTCGAGCGAACAAGCGTTGCCTTTGAGGATGTCAAGAGGTACCTTCACGAGTGCTCTGTTACGGTTTCTCCAAAGCGGAAGAGCGCTCTTAATTTACCTAGGCGCCACGCCACGAGCGAAGAAGCGTAGTATTGGTCGTAGAGCGTGGCGATACAGCGGCCGGTTTACTCGTCGGCGAAGTTTTACACGGCCTAAGGAGCGTTACCCTCGGGTCCAAAAACTTCTATATGCCCTCCTCATGTCTTGAGGAAGCTGCGGCATTATTTTGGCGCACAAAATAGTTGTCTTTATGCGAGTTTCCTTTGGGAGCAATCCTCCATAATAAGGAAGCAATGGGGCGCATGGCAAAATGGTCGATCGAACTTGGGAGTTCGACCTCCATTCGTGTCGACGGCCATAAAATCTCGGATCTTGGCGGACTTTGTCGCCGAATGGACAAATCTGAACACATTCGGGATCCCGATCTGATTCCCACGACCGATGGATGATGTACTGACGGGTCACTTACTTTAAGTGGCTCGGGGCACAGGTAGTCTGGTATCTCCTAGGAGAAACCTTAAAGTATGCCATACAATTAAACTTTCGGCCACTAACAATGTGGCGATCTGAAGGTTTGCTAGCTAGCATACAGTGCAGCACTCTCGATTAAATCGACTACTCGTGAGAGGAGACTCTCAACTAGTTGTGAATCAAGTTGGGAAAAGTACGGTGCTCTAGCTCGACAATGTCTCGGTACTTATCGAGTGCATAAGCTAGAAAAACATTTTTAGGTTTGAGGTACAATTCACCCCTCGAAAGGATAATTTCCTCATGAGACCAACTTGCTCGGATGGCCTCTTCCGATCTGATGCCAAAGGGAGTTTTCTTGGAGCAACTCCAAAACCGTCTCAGTCGAAGAACAGAGACACCTCCTATTGAGATGGCCTCATTAGACTACGAGGATACGGATGACTCCCATCTCGAGTATCTTTGCAAGGGTTCGTGCGAAGATGATCTTGAGGCGGATCGTTTATCCCGAAAAGCCAAAATGTATACTTTGGTGAAGGAGTCCTCTACAAACGAGGAACCCAAGGGATACTCATGCGATGCATTCCATAAAAGCGAAGGAATAACACTCCTTCACGATATACAGTGGCATCATGGGACACATACTTCCTCTGAGAATATTGGTTGGTAAAGCCTTTCGACAAGGTTTTCTTGGCCTCTGACTCTGTCACGATGCTAAGGAGGTGGTTAAAAAGTGTGTCTAGTGCCAATTTCATGGTAGAGCAGATACACCAACCGGCTCAAGCATTACGGACAATACCTCTTTCTTGGCCTTTTGCGACACAGGGTCTCGATATCCTAGGACCGTTTCCCAAAGCTCCGGGAGGTTTGAATATATTTTGTGGCTATTGACACGTTCACAAAATGGATCGAAGTGAACACATGCTTGGGATAACAGCGGAAGCGCAAAAGGTTCATGATGAGATCGTAATTAGCCGATTTGGAGTTAAGTCGGATAATTACGAACAATGGTAAACAATTATAAGTGCAAAATTTGAGGAATTTTGCGACGAGTTGGGTACCAAGTTATGCTATGCTTCATTGCACATCCCCAAAGCAGCGGGCGATCGAGCGTGCAAGCGGCCAAATAATACGAGGAATTAAAACCGAGTTTTCGACCCGACTTGTTAAGCGCTCGGGGCTTGGGTACAAAATTACCTTAGTATTATGGGCGATTCGTATGACCACGGTCGAGCAACGGGAGAAACACCATTTTTCTAGTGTTGGGCGAAGCCATGCTTCCTCGGAGCTAAAATTGCGGTCGACACGAGTTGAAACCTTCAACAACTCGGACGGGAACAACCGAGCGAGATGACATTAACCTACTCGAAGAAAGGAGAAACCTAGCCTTAATCCGTTCGGCGGTCTACCAACAAGCCCTGCGCAGATACTATGATCGTAAGGTCCAACCTCGCAGCCTTGCTGTAGGTGACTTGGTATTGAGGCTCTGCCAATCAAGTCTAATCGGAATAAACTTTCCCCAAGTGGGAAGGTCCTTACGATGGTCGAAGTAACTTCGGCGGGCGTCACGACTAGCGATGGAGGGCTGACGAGTTCTCTCAAATTCTTGGAACATCGACCGATTCACGCAAATTCTATGTGTGACCAATTTCTCAGGCAATAAAAGTCCAGGTTCTTTCTACCTCTCTTGCCTTATTTTTGAGTAGTGCTTTTTTAATCTTTCGACTATAATCCAAAAACACCCGTTTTCTTTACCTTTGGTCGGCGAAAGCTAACGTCATCTAGTGAAACCTCTCCTCTGCATGTGGTTACGCCTACTAGAAGGAATTTCTTAGCATCGACTCGTTACTCACTTTTCTTTGCCAATACAAAGAGCTTGGGTTCTATCCATCGAAACATTCTCAAAGCCAACTCTGTCAATCTTAGTTTATTTTTTGATAATTTCAAAAATATTCTAAGTAGAGTGCACTTTTATATTTATTCGACCAATTTGGATGTACTCGTTTCGTTTTGGTAGGTCGAAGGAAGAGACACACCTAGTCAAGTCTTTCCTCTCTGCGTGGTCACGCCCACTAGAAGGAACTTCCTAGCGCTCGAGTCTCCTCCTTTTGCTCTTTGGAAAAGACTTATCGAGTCCATCGAGAAAGAGCGACGAATTATCAAAGTCCTCTAGGCGTTTGCTTAACTCAAGTTCTTTGTTCTTGGTTTGATTAAACTAGTCGGAGATGGTAACATCACCTAGTCGAAGCCTTTCCTCTCTGCACGTGGTCCTGCCCACTAGAAGGAACTTCCTAGTGTCGAGCCGTTTCTACTCTTTCGACCAAGTACTTGACAACCATAACAAAAACTATAAGTTAAACAAACCTCTCTTTGTTTTCAGAAAACCCATTTCGAACACTATTTACTTAGATTGTTTAAACAAGCTAAGCAAATAGTCGGGGGTTAGGATAAAGTTATTAATCTAACTTCAATTCTTAGTCTTTCATTCGTTTATTATCTTTTGAGTTACTAACTACTCGACAAGATGATTATCAGGAAACAAGATGGCCTAGGATAAAGTTATTAATTTAACTTCAGTCCTTGGACTTTCATTCGTCTATTATCTTTTGAGTTACTAACTACTCGACAAGATGATTTTCAGGAAACAAGATGGATCATATATTACTCGTCAACAGAAATTGTCTGTCTTACAAAGTAGTTACAAGATTACTCACGAAGGGAGAGCCAAGCGCATTTCCTCCACCTTTTTATAACCGATTGCATTTCCTCAATCAGACGATTTGCTTCGATTGAGCAATCGAACTTCGGCTTCAATCGGTTGTACATTAAGGCGGGGTCTTGAGCTTTAAGTTTAGCCAAAGCGTAACTTACTCAAGATTCATTGCCTCCTTATTGATTGACTTGATTAGCCTTGAGTGGTCACCATTTCTTGCAAGTTTCCGACTTGTTCCCCAATGGTACTTATGTGGCGACTCACGATTGCCTTCTCGGAGTTTTCCCTCGAATGTAGCTCACTAAGTACATTGTTCAGAGTGTGATGTTACCTTGAAGACTAGTCTTCATCAACTCCATCTCTGTTGGGTGCAAGTCGAAGCCTCGCTGAGTTTCTTGTTTTGGACCACTTGTTACGAAAAGAATAAAACCGGTCAAACAAAATAAACTTCTAGAGGAAGATAACACAAAGATAATTATAGGTAAAGCATTTCTTACCTACTAGTTGAGAATCCAATTTTTGACCTCTTCTTGATGGGAAGCAGCGGTTTGACATGCTTCTTCTCCCATGCTCGATGTCCTCTGCATTCATCTTAGCAATGCGGACGGACTCATTATAGATCAAGGTCTTCTCTTGGATTTGACCTCGAGGCTTCTCAATTCGTGACAATTTACGAACAAGAAATTGGCATTAGAAAGGAAAATACTCGAAAGGACAACGGTAAAGAATTACTTACATTACTTGGGTTCTCGGACCCTCGAGTTCTTGATCCTTGTCCTTGGTAATCTGGGAAAACTCTGAATGACCAAAGCTTTTCTTGAACTTGATCCGAGCTTCCGCATCTCATCTTCTTTCTCCGAGAAGAAATGAGAGTTGGGTAAAGTTAAAACTCAAAAGCAGTCTTAAGTTCAAGCACTTCTTGTTTATTTTTCCTGTAATCTTCTAGATGCGAGACAACCTCTCGAAGTCTATCAGAGAACTATTACTTCCTCCCTTAGCTTTCTCGACTCCTCTTTTTCATAGTCGGTGAGTCGATTAAGGTCTTCGTATCAACGCTTTAACCTACAAAGAATGAAGCGGAGATAAACATCACCGATTGGTTGTAAGTACTTCTACAACCACCGACCTAGTCGTAAGTTTTCTCTACGACTATGACATGGTTGTAAGTCTTTCTCGACCACTACACGTCGTAAGTAGTCGTAAGCTCTTTACGACCCGATTTTGTCATGAGTTTTTCCATGACTATTCTCGTAAAACACTATCACGAGTAGTTAAGTCGAAAACAACTATGAATAATAGTGACTTACCATCTCTCTGCCTCTGCACAGTACTTCTTTCTCTGTCTTAGCTCTAAAAGTTGTCGATGGTACTCACAGACAACGACAATTTGCTCGAGCTTTAAAGAAAGCAGTGAGAAGAGAAGGAAAGCCACATATATAAGTATTCTAAAAATACTTACATTCATAGTCGACCTAGCAAGGTCGAATATACAAAATCCGGGTTCTGCGGCTTATCTATCCTCGCGACTTTATCCCACCACACCTCCTCGAGGCGCTCATTATCGAAGGTATTCCCCTGTTGGGAATATCTTTGGGATGGGGACTTAGTCACGAGATCTGGCGAAGACCCTATGATGAGGCGAGTCCAAAGAAGTCACCACGAAGTTGAAATATTCTTCTTCTTTTGATTACGTAACTTCTCTTTGGGTAAGGAAGGCGCCTCCTACGATTTCCTGGTCACCACCTTGACCAGAGGCTTCCCTGTTGCCCTGTTGTTTCTCGACCTCGATGGTCGTGGCGCCACTTCAACGACAACGGTAGCTACTTCTATGGTCGTAGCTACAACCTCGTGAGATGTAGAAATCACTGCAGAGTCTCGACTTCATCGGCCACAGGGCCAGGGTGATTCTTCGACCACCTTCATTGATACCTCTCGATGGCGAAGGGGTGGCAATGGGCTTCTCCACGGAAGCATTCAGGAAATTTGAAGAGTCGGACTGAAATAAAGAAAAGCAAATCAGGTTGTGAAAAAGAAGAAGGTAAATGTTGTTCTTACACTTTAGTACATTTCACATACCTCTGCACCCTGGTCTTAACCAGGAATTTTGGAGCAATCCTCCCAACGGAGGATCTCTTCTTCTCCACGACCACGTCTGGTCGAGGTTCAACAGCTAGCCCGGCTACGACCACGTGCAGTGCGTAGAGTTTGGAGCGAGGAACGGGGCTCGGTTTCTGATTCTCTGGATGGTCGAGATCGGTCGACCATTCCAAGCGCAACGCCCTCAGTGCGAGTTGTCTTTGATGCGGCATCGTCCTTCATAAAAGACATAAAATCTTTCCAGTTCTCCTTTTCCAGTTGCTTAATAAAACTAGGAGTGGCAGCAACTGCGAAAGATTCCTTGTCATAATAGAAGGGTACCTTAGCCTTGCGAGGTTTGCGCTTAAGAGATTCAGCTGCTTCAACCTCCTCGGCCGATAGGCTGCGACCTCGCTTGGATATAGCTACGGCTGCCGCAGGCTTTGTAGAGGGTCTGGTCGAAAGACCAGAGCTCGAGCTTGCTCCTCCCTTGTCGGCAGATTTTGCAAGTCGACGTTTCTTAGATGGAGGAGCCGAACCTCTGTCTTTCGACAACCCTGCGCCAATAGTCATCAGAACGACTTCCTCGTCGTCCGACGATTTTCCATACCTACTTTACGTAAAGCAAAGCGAAAAGAAGAATCAGCGATTAGTCGTAAGTTTTCTACGACCAAAGATGTCAAGTCGTAAGTTTTTCTCGACGCTTTCTTGATCGTAAGATATTCTCGATCTCCATTAGTCGTAAGAATCTTCTCGACTATAAAGTCCTAAAGAAAGAATCAACTTTTGATTACCTTTAGGCGCTCTATCTTTTCATCTGCGGACAAAGCGCAATGATTCGAGGAACCACCACTCGAAGTGGCGGAGATTTCTCACAGATGAGTCGACTCTAGAGTCAACCTCGGCTGTGAAAGATCGTATAAGCAGATAAGAATATTAGACAATGTTGAGAAAGACCAAACCAAGAGCTAAGTCGTGATTACTTACCCTCCTCGTAGTCTCTGGTTGGGTCTCTCTCCCGAGTATCTCCACATAGGAGATGCTCGTTTCTTCAAGGACTAATTGGCGTGTGATAAAATCTTTTACCACATGCCATCCGGTCGATCCCTCTTCTTTCAAGTCCTTGATGGCTTGAATATAGGGAACAATCGGTGATATCTTGAGTCGAGTCCCATGAAGATTTCTTCTCGCGACCCTCCCAAAAGGAGAGGTGTCTTGAGGTGACTTTCGGTAAAACCACCTCTTCCTCCATCCGACCACGAAGGCCGGGTGAAACTCTGAATATACTCCTTCGACTTGAGTCGTGGAGCTTGGACCACGACTTAGGCGATTCCGGTTTGTCGAGCCATCCCATAATAATATTGGAACACTCGAGATCATGGAATCCCAGTGCGCCTCGCGCAGTACGAATACACTCAACATGGTAATGGAATTGGGACCTAAGTTCACCAATTCCACCCCAAAGTCTCGAGTACCCTTTGTAAGAAAGGGTGGCAGAACGATCGAAGGCGCACTCACAATACGCTAGGAAGGCGGATTTGCCCATTTTCCCGATGGCGATCTTTGCCTGATGGCGGAATCCACTTTACCAGAGCCTTCTCTGGAATCTTCCCGGCATCGACCAAGATTTTGATCTTAGTCGCATCCATCTCCGATTCTTCCCATTCGGAAACTCTCTTGGCCATTTCGCTCAGAAGCAAGGAGTTTTTGATTGGGTTAGCGGCGAGATAATGAAACCTAGTCGAGGACGGAGAAAGCAAGAGCTCGAAGAACGGTGAGTGATTTGAGGAAAAGGTAAAAACCCAAGTCTACTGTGGTAAGTTTTCTAATCACGATTGCCGCCGCTTCTGAAACCGTATCGTCTATAGGTGCAGTGGGAGTTGGTTGCACTGCTTGGAACCGCCTCATCGGACAAGTCTGTGAGAGTGGTTGCAATTCCCGGATGGTCAGTTCGAAACTTATGTGCATATTATCACCCCAAGTGAAATTACTTTCTTGACCAAGTTTTTACGGTGAAGGAAGTATCAATCGGAAGGGTTTTTCTCCGATTCCCATACTACGACCACTCCACGGTCGTAGGGTTTTTGCGACTTTTGATACTCGTAAGCAATCTTCACAATTGCAATCGCCGAGAACCGTCTCATCAATGATCTGTGGAAATCGTTTGCAATTCCCAGACGGTCTGTTCGGAAAGTTAGGTTCGTTTTGTCATCTCCAAGCAAAATTACTTTCTTGACCAAGTCTTTACAGTCGAAGGAAGTATCAATCGGAAGGGTTTTTCTCCGATCGCCTACTCGACCACTTCACGATCGTAAGGGTTTTATGACTTTTGATAGTCGTAAGCAACCTTCGACCAAGTAAATTCGGTCAAAGCAACACTCAAATGTCGAAGAGTTTTCCTTCGACCATGGTTCTCTGACATTTTCATAGTCGTAAGTCCATTTACGAATCCTTCACCAAGTAAGTTGCATTCACTTGAAGCTGGGGGGCTAGATGACGAGGATCTAATAATCATCATTTTATCTTTTATCTATAATAGGTGAATATGATGTCACATATAAGGGGAAGACCTACCAAGTGATTGTAAGATCTTCTACAATCACCCCTATAGTCATAAGTCTTACTACGACTATGTCATGGTCGTAAGTCCTTCTACGACCATTACCTGGTCGTAAGTCCTTCTACGACCATTACTTGGTCGTAAGTCCTTCTACGATCACTACCTGGTCGTAAGTCCTGCTACGACCACTACTTGGTCGTAAGTCTTTCTGCGACCAAGTAAACCACTACCACCTTATAATCAAACCTACAGGTAGTGGGTCCAATTGATTAAGGAATCGAGCGGTCCCACACGCACTATTATTCCGCGTAGTAATTGTGCTTAAATACCCCGATTACCTCGAAGATAAGCGCTGACAGCGTGAAGAAGCCAATCTGCGGTAATTCGCCATCATGCGCCCATTCTTTGGATTAATTAGGCGCATCTTCCGCAGGACAAAACGGCTACTCCTTCACGACTATATAAGGGCATCAAGAGGCAGAGAGAGGGAGAGAGCGAATCAGGGCGAAGGAGAGCGAATCAGGGCGAAATAGAGCGGGTCAAGGAGAAACACAATCTTATTTCTGTAATAGTCTTAGCTTCTTGATCATCAAGAATACCATACACACACAGGAGTAGGGTTATTATTCTCTCCGGAGAAGGCCTGAACTTGTCTAAACATCCCGTGTCAACCACTCTGCGTGATTTCATCTTTAGAAGACCCCCCGAATCAAATAATCTTTACGTAAGATCGGTTCTAATACACCGACAAACCCATTTCCACCAGTGATGCTTCAACTATCCTTCTCTGCTTTTTACCCATTTCCTAGTTCCATCTATCTCCTCTTCTCCACTCCGTGTGTCGTCGACGCCTCCTACACCGTCGGCGAGCACCGAAGAAGACAACTAAATTCTTATCTCGTTCAAAGTGCAATACATGGTAAATAGAAGTGGTGTAAAATAAAATTACGGTAAGATTATATGGTCTATAGTAAAATTTACTCTCTTTTTTATATGAAAAGCGTGCCACCGAATTTCACGAAATAACTTTAGACGAAAACTATAGCAACTTCGGCGACGATATAATATGCTCTGTGTTTCTTTCTTCCTCACAATTTGTTTGCACCGCCGGCGACGGGACACAACGAGCCAGGCTTCTTCCACACCGAAGTCTTCTCCCGTAGGCGTGGAGCGGAGATCCATCCCAACTTGGATTGATTTCTTGTTTTTGCTGGTAAGGAACTATAGCTTGATTGGATGGATTGTTATCTTCCTTTCTCCCCGTTTAGTTTGTTGCTGGTTTGTTTGCTGCGTGGTGCCCTTGTAATCTAATCCATCCATCCATGATTTGATTAGGTTCTTCTTCTTCAGGGTGCAAGAGCGATCTCAGTTGAGTAGTTGACCCATAGGATTTGGTACCCTAGGTGAGATGGTGCCGTTTATTTTCCAGAGATTTGGGGGGTTCAACTGAACCCCCATCCCCCTTGTTAAGTCCGGCCCTGGAACTCGAGATTCAAGAACCATCTCCAATGGATGATGCAGTAGGGAACATTCTCGCGTCTCTCGGCCGCGTACGCCTCGGCGACCTCGCAGCCTTCGAGGGCCTCCCTTCGGACAGTTACAAGATATGCGTATCGACTCTGACGCAGTCGCTGGCTCAGTATTCGGCGGCCATCATTCAGCTGCCTCCGGCTGAAGGTGCCTTGTTAAGGTCCGGTTTGGACTCCGCTCGCCTGTTATTCCATCAGCGCGGGTATAATCCGAGCGAGGTTGTCCACTCGGATGACGCCCGCGAGTGGTGCAAGACTTCTGGTTACTATGCAGATCCTCTACTGTGTCTGGAAATGTATGATTACAGGCCTGGTATTACTGTGACGGAGCCCAATGGAGCGATGGAATTGCCTCCGTCAGGGCTACCTGACATATTCTCGGTGCTTGGGAAAGTTTCTCGAGATATCTTGGATGCGATTAGCTTCTCGTTGAATTTACGAAGCTGCGTGTTTACTAAGATACTCGACAACACGCCCTTGAGAAGTCTGGAAGTATCGTCCTCTGTTCTTTCTGCATGTTGTCATTCAAGGCCGTCATTCGAAGGAGCACAGCAGCATAGCATCGCTTCTCAGGATGATGGGGAATTGCTCATGTTTTCTGAGCAGGAGCAACAGATTGATAAGACTTTGCTTACCCTAGTTAAGTCAGATAGGTCAGGCCTATATGTCAAAGATTTGAACGGACGCTGGATTCTTGTTGATGGGGACCTTGGTCCAAATGATGTTGTTGTCTATCCTGGCCTTGCACTTTATCAGGAAACTGCTGGCTATGTAAATCCAGCTGTACACAAGACAGAGGTTGGAAACTTGCAGGGATGTATGTTTGGGCGGTGTTCTTTTGCGTTCAAACTCATGCCTAGATCAGTTGCAAGGCTGAGTGGTTCAGAGATGAGAGCTGCTGGCCACGGCATTGATGCTCAGTTTCAGGTCCCAATACCAGTTAATGATTTCATGCAGACAGATCATTCCGCAGATCAACTTTTTCCCAAGAATAATGAACCATCATCTATTGCAGAACAGGATTGTAAGTGTCTCCCAGTCTTTACTATGTAAATTGTACTTGAAGCTGCTGCTGTGCCCCATATTGTCTCTATTTCCTCCAGGCCAGCCTCATTAACTTAGGACACATGATAATGTGTAAGATACCATTTGTTCATTCAGAAAAAAGGGCTAAGTGGCACCAATTGATCCTCCAGCATCACATGTAGCCATTATTAAGTTCTTCCTTCAGAACCAACACTTGCTATATCTGGTACATCTTGTCATTAATGTGTTCTCGGTAATCTATACGATACATAATAAGATGTGATCTCACAAAAGTGTAATTCATTTCCGGGTAGTGGAGTGCGGGGGTGCATAACTGTGTTCTTTACAGGTTGCTTATCATGAATATTATTACATATGTTTTTTTTGTACTCTTCATTATTACTGATTAACATTATGGGACTTCAGGAGTTCCAAGGGCATGTCAATGGTATAAAGAAACATGTTTTGAAATCAGGATATACTTGATAGTTCCTTTGGACCATCCTAATGGAGTACTATGCTTGTCGTAGGGGTGGCCTCACCGACCCCAATGACTCGGCGAAGACCGCAAGGCCTCCCCCAAAGGCCCGACGACCAGAGGCGCGGATGAGCCCCCTCCTCGAGGGTGTCAGGCATACCTTCAGGGAGGCACTGAAGGAGGAGCGAAGGGTCACCGAGGCGCCCCGAGTCCAGGAGTCTGGAGTACCCCGGGGCCACCTCGGGGGAGCCGAAGGGTGCCCAGGGCCCCTCGGCCAGGGGACACCTCGCACACTGCGAAGGGCAGAAGAACACCGGTGGACCGAATGCACCAACAGGATGGACCGAAGCCAGGAGGGTCCACCGTGAACCAAGGGCTACGCCTAGGGGTGGGAAAAGCCCCTGCAACCCCTATAGGCGTAGGGCCTTTTTAGGGTAGATCCGTAATCTCATGTACCATGTCGGAAGGATATAAATAGTCACCTTCCCCGTGTAATAACTCGGATCCGATTTTCGGGACAATTGATACACATTCACTCTTGACAACCGACCCCCTCTTCGAGGATCTATCGGTCCCTCGTGTAGACATCGGGGCCCCCTTTTTCTACTGTCTAGTCTTTCTTGCTACGACAGTTGGCGCTGCCCTTGGGGTTTGGCAGGAAAGTCACAAAGCGCACACGAAGCACAGCTCGGAAGCATTAGCATGGCCCCCCTCGAAAGGTCGCACCCAAGGTCTCAGTGGTCGAAGCTGCGGCGGCGGCCGTGGCTCCAAGTACTCCGAGGGTCAAGCGAAGCAGGACCTTTGCGACTGTGGCGGGCCAGCCACCGCTCAGGCCGCGGAGGAGGAAGCCAATAACTCCACAGATGGAGACATCGTCGGAGGCGACACCCAGCCAACCGAAGCTTCACTCCCTGGGAACCACCCGACGGGCCCACCCCCACCCGAGGTAGTGGGCGTGACCCAGGAGGCCTACGAAGCCCTCCAAAGGGAACTGGTGGACCTCCGCCAGGAGATGCTAGGTCTCCGACAACCGGCGGAAATGGCCCTCGCGACCCCGTCCCGACTCAAAGCCCTCGCGCAAGGGCAAACCACCGGCGGGAGGCCCCGCCGGCGACCAAACCATACCCACAGCCGTTGCTCAGGGGACCCTAACTCCTCGTTGAGCGTGGGACTGGAGTCGGCCTAATGGCCTCAGGGCTTCAAAATGCCAGACGTTAGGCCCTTCGAAGGGTGCACGGACCCCTTGTAGTTCCTCCAAGTGTATGAAACCGGCAGTCGAGGGAGATGACACCACTAAAGCAAAAAGCATCACCCTCGCCCTCAGGAGTGTGGCGCTGACATGGTTCTTCACCATCCTCCCCAGTCCATATACGCATTGGAGCAGTTGTGGGATCTCGTGCGCAACAACTTCCAGGGAAATTACACCGGGCCAAAAGACGCCGGACACTTGTTTGCAGTAAAGCAAGCCCTCGGCGAGACCTTACGCGGCTTCTTCAAAAAATTCGCGGAGGTAAAGTGAAGGGGGTCAATGAAACCACCGTCATGAACGCAGCCACATGCGGACTTCAGAGGGGCCCCCTATCGGAAAGGCTGGCTCGCAAGGCTATCCGCACGGTGGCGGAGCTCTTCGACAAAATGGAAGAGTACGCCCGAGCGGAGGAAGACAACACCCGAAGGCGGAGGCCCGAGCTCCCACTGCCCCGGCACCGACACCAAGCGGGCTGCCCGAGAAAAGGACCCACGACCACTATGGTGGAAATACCTGCCAAACTGCGGGCCAATGACTACCTTTAGAAGGGGCAGAACATCTACCATGTAGACAGCGGCCATCCCCCCGAAGGGGGGAAGTGAGGAGGCTGCGGACGTAACGGTGGGAGGCAACTAGGCACCCCGGTCGGTGCTGGAGGACCTCCGCTATTTTGTGATCTCCACGGTGAGGGGTCACATACAACCAGGGAGTGCCGCACCATCGCGGCCATGTAGGACTATATGAATCGCAGTCAGCAGTCGGTTGAGCGCGACGACAGGAGGGTAGTAGGCAACCAATTGCCCGCCCTGCCACCAAGGCCCCGCATAGGAGGCCACGGGGAGCACCACCAAAGGATGATAAACATGATCACAGGAGGATCCTCGCTCAACATCACGTCAAAAAGGCAATGGTGCGCATACGCTCGCCAAATCCATCACGTCACGACGTACCCTGCCTCCAGCCCACCCTGCTACACCGAAATACCAATTACCTTCAGCCTCAAGGATGCCAGGGGCCTGTACTTCCCTCATCAGGACCCCCCTCGTCATCTCCGCCAACATCGCAGATTTCGAGGTCAAACGCGTCCTCGTCGACGGAGGAAGCTCCGCAAACCTGCTGTTCGCGGTCGCTTTCAACAAGATGATGATCCCCAGGGATCGCCTGTCGCCCCTGGGCATACCATTGATAGGCTTAGGGGGAGGCCCGTGACGGCCTTGGGCCAAATTAACCTGGTTGTCACGTTCAGCGACGACTTCGCGTCCCATCGAGGTCATCACATTCGACGTCGTCCAAATGCCCTACCAGTACAACGCCATCCTCGGGCGGGCCACGCTAAATACCTTCGGCGCGATAGCATACCACAATTACCTATGCATGAAGATCCACACACCAGAGGGCATAATTACGGTGCGAGGGGACCAAGACCTGTCGAGGCAAACAGAGCTAGACAATCTCACCAGCACGCCACGTCCACGCAGTCGAAGTAGACGCGAACGCCCGGGCAGACACCCCCATGCAGTCGAAGTGGGCGGCCGAGCTGGCGCCCTTTGACATCACCTTCGCAGCACGTACGTCCATCAAGTCACAATCCCTCGCCGATTTCGTCGCTGAATGGACCCCATAAATCGAAGAACAACCCCCAAGCAGGATTGAGGCCCTGTGGACAATCTACACCGACGGATCTTGGTGCGCCACTGGGCTGGCGCAGCGGCCATCCTAGTCACCCCGGACGGACGAAGCGTGTCGCCCACCGCCCGCCTCGACTTCCCAACAACCAACAATGCCTCAGAATACGAGGCCCTGCTGTTGGGTCTCTGCAAAGCAAAAGCACTGGGGGCGAAGCTCATCATCGTCAAAAGCGACTCCCGTCTGATGGCGGGTCACTTCGACAAATCATTTACGGTCAGGGACCCCGAAATGGCCAGGTACCTAACTGCGGTGCAGACAGTAGCCAAGCACTTCCTCGGCCTCACCGTACAAACCATCCCAAGTGGCAACAACGTGGCAATGGACAAGCTTGAAAAGCTGGCCAGTTCTGATGACCCCCCTGCCCAAAGTATTCTACGAGATACTACGGGTCCTTTCGGTTGCACCCGAAGCACAAGGGGTTGCACATCTCGTATTCCTGATTGACGGGGCCGACTGGCGGGACGCTATCGCCAAATACCTCACAAGCGAAGAGCCCGAGAATGCCACTGAAGCAAAGCGCCTCTGGCACCGAACCAGGAATTTGCGCATCATTAAAGGCCAACTGTACAAAGGAGACGTCTGCGCTCCCTTCCTACGATGTGTGTCCCAGCAAGAGGGCCAATCCCTCCTAAGGGACATCCACGAGGGGCCCTTGGCACGTATCAAGCGCCCAGGGGCCTCGTGGCAAGGGCTTCCCGCCAAGGCTTTTATTGGCCAACAGCCTTCCGTGATGCACAAGCTCTCGTTCAACACTGCCAGGATGCCAGTGGTTCGGTTGCAATTCGAAGGCACCAATGGCCCCACTGCAGCCCTTGCCCCCAGTCTGGCCCTTCGCGCGATGGGGGCTCGACATCATTGGGTCATTCCCGGCGGCCAAGGGCAATCTCCGCTTCGCATTTGTCGCCATCGAATATTTCTCTGGGTGGATAGAGGCCAAACCAGTAGCCAAAATAACCGCCGTCGCAGCACAACGGTTCGCATGGAGGAACATCATTTGCAGATACGGGGTGCCACGCGATATCGTCACCGCCAATGGCACCCAGTTTGACTCGGCATCCTTTAGAGCATTTTGCTAAGGCCTAGGGACAACAATATGCTTCGCATTGGTAGGGCATCCTGAGTCTAACGGGGCGGTCGAATAGGCCAATGGCAATCAATTGGCAGGGCTCGCGAAGCGCCTCGTAGGCATACTGAAGGGGCTCTGGCCCGAGGAACTTCAGAAAGCCCTGTGGGCGCTTCGAATATCACCAACCAAGGCCACGGGCTTCTCTCCGTTCAACCTCCGTTTTGGCGAAGAAGCCATGACCTCGGTGGGGCTCGCGGCCAAGTCCCTCCGAGCAACAGAAGATAGCGAGCCCAAGGGCCGAGGGGTCTCCCTCGACCTCCTCGAAGAACATCGTGCGCAAGCCATATCAACCATGGCAAAGTACACCACAGGTGTTGCGTAGGCATACAACAGGAAGGTCAAGACTCGCCCTCTGGCGCCAGGAGACATGGACCTCAAGCGAGCCGCAAATCCCACGACCATAGGCAAGCTCGAGTCTAAGTGGGAAGGGTCATACATCATTACCCGCAACACATGGGCAGGCTCCTACTACATCGCGACGCCGAAGGGACAACAACTAGACCACACATGAAACGCTAAAAGCCTCCGTAAGTTCTATCCCTAGGGCCAACAATGTAAAAAGCCGGCTGCGCCCGGAGAATCGCCACTTGACATCCTTCAAGGGCAAAGGCATGTACAAAAGCAGTTGTATGTCTTTTGGCATTTTGTCCCCGGTTAATAAAACGAAGACTCCGCGGCATGGCTCATTAGCCCCGGTGCACACCGATGCCCCCCGCAGGTACGAGTGTATAAACGAAGACACGGCTCATGGCTCATTAGCCCCAATGCACACCGATGCCCCCCGCAGGCACGAGGGTATAAACGAAGACACCGCGCATGGCTCATTAGCCCCGGTGCACACCGATGCCCCAAGCAGGCACGAGTGTATAAAAAAGGCACCATGCATGGCTCATTAGCCCCGGTGCAAACCGATGCCCCCCGCAGACACGAGTATATAAACGAAGACGCCGCGCATCGCTCAGGCCCCGGTGCACAAAACCTGGCCCCACACACTAGAACACACAGGGGGGCGGCGCCGATCTTCACCCCCCCCTCGCAAAAAAATGGGGGGATGGCGCTAGGCTTCGCCTTCCCCCTCACAAAAAAGGGTGGGCTCCCCTGGAGCCCTATCTAAAATAGTACGGGGGACGGCGCTAGGGTTCGCCTCCCCCTCGCAACAAAAAAACTAGGGCTCCCCCGAAGCCCTATATAAAAAAAGTATGGAGGACGGTGCTGAGGCTTCGCCTCCCCCTCGCAGCAAAAAAGTTAGGGCTCCCTGGAGCCCTATCTAAAAAAGTATGAGGGTGGCGCTAGGCTTCGTCTCCCCCTCGCAAAAAGTTAGAGCCCCCTGAAGCCCTATCTAAAAAGTATGGGGGATGGCGCGAGGCTTCGCCTCCCCCTCGCAGCAAAAAAGTCGGGGCTCCCTAGAGCCCTATATAAAAAAGTATGGGAGACGACGCTAGGCTTCGCCTCCCCTCGCAACAAAAAAGTTAGGGCTCCGGGGGAGCCCTATCTAAAAAAGTATGGCAAACGGCACTAGGCTTCGCCTCTCCCCTCGCGAAAAAGTTAGGGCTCCCTCGAGCACTATCTAAAAAAGTATAGGGGATGGTGCTAGGCTTCGCCCCCCCCCGGTCGCAACAAAGAAGTTAGGGCTCTCCTGGAGCCCTATCTAAAGAAGTACGGGGGACGGCGCTGGGCTTCGCCTCCCCCTTGTAAAAAAAGTTAGGGCTCTCCGTGGGTCCCCCCGCTCGCCGAACTCCGGGGCGTCCACCAGAGCTTTCCCTTTCTTCTTCTGGGCCTGGGCCGACCGGAGAGACTCCATCGCCGCGCCAATCCCGCGGGGTCAACAGAAGTCTTGAACGAAGACGTTGCTCACCTTCTGCGTCTAGCGATGCGTGGTGGCAACCTCTTTGGCAGTCGCCATTGCCACAGAGTGGGTGGCGAGGGTGTCCACGTGACCACAACCAGTCTTGTCGAGGGAAGCGAACGTCGTTATCTAGGCCACCTTCGTGCAATGATCGCCATACGCGCGGGCCATAGGCAGGCACACTTCCCCGACACGGCGGAGGTGCTAGGGTGATGTCCATCTCCCCGACGCTGTGATGCCTCGGCGGAGGCAGGGCACCGAGGTCCGCCACGGTGCCCTCAAGGGCCTACATGGCCTCCCAAGTCGCGAGCGCGACGGAGTTCGACAGCTCCCGCTCCGCCTTGATCTCCACCTCGAGGTCAATATGAACACCCCGAAGCATCCGCACCTCGCATCGTAGACCGGCACGCTCTTCCTCGAACCCCGCCGCCTAGGCCTCCAAGTCCTTCACCATCACAGCAAGGGCATCACGCTTCGCCCTTAGCTCCTCGTTGCGTGCATGCTCTGCGTCAACACTCTTCTGAAGTTCGGCGAAGCCGTGCAAAACATCGTCCTGAAGCGTGCGCGATAGTATGAGGTTTGCACACAGAACGAGGTGTCACGAAAAACAAAAAAAAGCGGGAGCACAACTCAAGAACCAACCATCGCGGCGTTTGCCTCGGCGGACCGGAACATGGTCTTAAGGGACATGTTCCAGAACAGATCAGGCACACAGGGTGGGGCGACAAAGTTGGTGACCTCACAGACCCCCGCAGCACCAGCACTGACCCTGAAGTCAGCGGGGCAAAGAGGACCCGGTCCGCGGTATCTGCGACAGCCGGCGCAGGTGCCGCCTCAGAGCTCGCTGAGGCGGAGCCGCCCTCGCTGGCCCTGTCCTCCTCGACGCTCGCATCTGCAAAACAACATCCAAGTCATATCAACGCGCGCTAAGCATACAAGTCAGATCAGCGCCTACGAATGGCACCCCGTGGGGTAGAAAGGGCAGCACGGGTGTCTTCCGCGGAAGGGGCAACACGGGTGCCCTCGAAGCCCCCGTCGTAGACATGCGATGGGGTGTTGTCGTTTGAAGACTCGTCAAGGAGCAGGCTCGCTATGCCAAACGAATAGGCCGACGAAGGGAGCAGGCTCGCTATGCCAAACAAATAGGCCGCCCCTTCGTCTCCCCCGTCTCCGCTGCCCCACCTCCTGAGGATGCGCTGCTCGAACGGGTGCGCTCCACCCGCTCTGTGGTCCCTTGCGCCACCCTCTTGCCCGGCCGCTTCACCACATCCTCGCGCGGGAGGGACCGGCAGCGCCACCGGAGCCAACAACGCGGAGCGGTATCACCGTGATCGGCTCGGTACCGTTGCACTCGGGCATGCGGGCGCGTTTCCTCTTCCCCTCGTCCGGTCCGGACGCTCCGCAAGGCAGGTCCTGGGGTTTGAGTAAGCCCAGTTCAAACGGGCCTCCCTCACAACCAATCCGCGCTTAGCATGCTCTTCACCCATATAAGGGCCCAAGGGCTGCTCCGTGGCCTGAGCGGCTTCGTCAATAGGGATAACTGCCATGGAAAAGGTGAACCTTGTCAGTACCGCAAACACAAGAAAACAAGCAAAACAAAAAAGACCGTGCGAAGAGTCTGGACCCAAACCTTTGCGCCCCGCCACGGTCGTAGTCGGGAGCCCGGACGTCGAAGCCCCCACATCCACGCGTCATCCCTACACCAGGGGCCAGACCCCGAAGGCGCAGAACTCCTCCACGAGGTCTCGCGTGGAGAGCCTCTTCGTCGCGTTCAATAGCAGCCGAAGGAGGGCCTCCTCCCTCAAGGTCAGCACGATCTCCAGGGTGGCGGTAAGCTGTATCAGCCCACCCCCGGATTGAAGACCGTCGTCCGCCGGAGAAGAGTGGTAGAACTACCTCTGCGTCCAGTCCATGTCCCAGCGGTTGCGAGCAACCGGAGCGGCCACGTACATTTGGCACCGCGCCTTCGGCTGAAAGTTGACACTGTCGAAGTTCAGCGTCTCGCCCACGCTCTTCTTCGGCTGGCAGCGCCCGTCATGGAGGTAGCCGAAGAGCCGCTTGTCCCCGCAGATCGAAGGATCCACTCGAAGACTCCCAACTTCACAAGGGAGTTGGGCGTCAGCTGCGCCAACTCCACCCCGTAAAGCTAGAGCACCCGGGAGATCAACTCAACGCAGGGGATCCGTAGGCCAGCGTCGAAGGAGGTGACGAAGACCACCGCCTCGTCTGGCCGTGACACTGTCTCCTGTCACGGGAGCTCAAACCATCGCAAGGATCTCCAGTTTACCCTCAAGCACCCGCTCCGTCACAGTGGACCTCCCCAAGTCACCTGTGTGCACCCCCCCCCTCCTTGCTCTGCTTCGTCATAACCGGAGCCCCCTACCAAACTTCCCAAAGCAAGACAAGGTCGCAGAAGAATCAAGGGTTTGAAATCGCATATAAAGGTTGGACAGGGCGGTGACCCCCTATTTATACACGCATAGGGCCAGCAAAGAGACAGAACGGGGGAGCCCAAGAGCTATGAACCACTC
This sequence comes from Hsuehochloa calcarea, assembly GCA_036346395.1. Lineage (NCBI taxonomy): Eukaryota > Viridiplantae > Streptophyta > Magnoliopsida > Poales > Poaceae > Hsuehochloa > Hsuehochloa calcarea. The sequence continues at coordinate 27,581,611 of CM070606.1, forward strand.
ATCTGGTGACACATGCCGCTTAAACAGGATACCCAACCAACACCATTATGGCGCACAGGGTCCAACCAACACACACCATTCGAGGGGGCACCATTAAAAGCGCACAGCAGCAGACGACGACGCACGTTACCCAAAGAGGCGCCACCAAAACCAACTGGCAGCGTTAACCTTCGGGAAAAAGAGGCACCATCAATGCCAACGCACATCACGCGCACAAGGACGACCCGCGCATCGGGGAAGAACCGAAAGGACCGCACGCTTCGCCAGGCCGAAGGGGACGATGTGCCTGGACCCTTAGGGAACAAGGCGCGGTTTTAGCCATGACGAACAGGACCTCGACCGCGAGGGGCTTGTCGTAGGGGCGGCCCCACCGGCCCCAACGACCCGACGAAGACCGCAAGGCCTCCCCCGAAGGCCCTGGGACCGAAGGTGCGGATGAGCTCCCTCCCCGTGGGTGTCAGGCATACCTTCAGGGAAGCACCGAAGGAGGAGCGAAGGCTGCCGAAGGGTCGCCGAGGCACCCCGAGTCCAGGAGTTAGGAGTACCTCGGGGCCATCTCTTGGAAGCTGAAGAGTGCCCGGGCCCCCTCGGCCCGGATACACCTTGCACGCTACGAAGGGAAGAAGAACACCAGTGGATGGAGCGCATCAACAGGATGGACCGAAGCCAGGAGGGTCCATCGTGAACCAAGGGCTACGCGTAGGGGTGGGAAAAGCCCCTGCAACCCCAATAGGCGTAGGGTCTTTTTAGGGGTAGATTCGTAATCTCATGTACCCTGTCGGAAGGCTATAAATAGCCACCTTCCCCCGTGTAATAACTCGGATCCGATTTTCAGGACAATTAATACACATTCAGTCCTGACAACCGACCCCCTCTTCGAGGATCCCTCGGTCCCTCGTGTAGATACCGGGGCTCTCTTTTTTCTACTGTCTAGTCTTTCTTGGTACGACAATGCTAAATGTTGGATGCGGTTGATCCAATTTTCATGACTTCATGGATTACAAAACTGGGGATCTCATAAAACTTTATCATTTTATTGGAATACCATGTATTGTTAACTTGTTGAATTGTTCGGTGTAGCAACATTTACCTCTGTGATGAAGAAAAAGAAGGGAAGTGCAAGAACAAAGCCACTCCCTCCTTCCAAAAGACTTCGCCTAGAGGCACAGAGGGTGCTCAAGGAGCGAGTCCAGGATATTGCAGACAAGAAAGGCATCAAACTGAGATTTTGCACTCTCAAAGAATGTGAAAGCCACATACGATCGTTGGACAGTCCATGTGAAAACATCAGAATTGAAATTGGATGGCCACCAGGGGTTCCATTTGTCCATCCACATGACCTCCCAAACAAGGCAAAGCTGGGGTTTCTGGAAGCTTATGAACCTGGATGGACTGCCTCCCAGCAAGACTTGGAGTTAAGTTTTACTGAACCATGATAACTGCCTTCTTGTTTAACTTTCTCCCGTGATGGCATTGCTGAAGGTATAATAGTACTTATTAGGTTGCAAATCATTTCAATTGTTGAAGGTACAACATACAAGCAGGAGACCCGCTTGGTTTCATTGATAGAGATAGAAGTAATTTACATATATATTAAGGACAATAGTTTGTGGTTACTGCACAAGGCTGTGACCAAGGATCCAAAAACCGGTTCCGGGGGAAATCCTGCCGGGCGGCCGGTAAAAAAACCGGGCGGTAACCGGCTCCCAGAAAAAATCTGGTTGAATTTTGCTTGAATTTGCTTAAAAACTAGCCGAAATTCGAAATTTAAAATTTGAACTTGCAAAACCCGGGAAAACCGGCTGAGATTTTGGATCTCGGACCCCACCGGGAAATCCGGTAACCGTCGGTTACCAGTCGGTTTTTTTACCTGGCTATGACTAGCATGCACCCTAGTATTATCCAAACATTGTTAAATCTTGTAGAAGCAGCCTGGGAACAGCCTTTTTCTATGTTTTGTCAGTCGTCCATTAATAATTTGGACTCTGTTTGCTCCTACCAGTTTCCAAACCCAACTGTTTGGTTGTTTCTATCACACCCTGGCAAAAATGGGTAATTTGTACTGACTTTGCCCTGTGCTACCGCTCCCCAAAACCTGCCCTGGAGTGCCAACCACACCAAAAACATGCACTTCAATGGCACCCAGGCCTTCCAAATGGAATGGAGTTCTACTCCAATCTGCACACTACATAAGCCAATTTTGCATATTGTTAACTGTAGGATGTCCAAATCCAAGTGAATTTGTTCTGCATTCCTGTTTGCAGCACTGTGGCCCTGAGCTTTCCCTAGATTTCAACATACTCGAATAGGAGCTGGATAGTGAGGCTGTGTCTGATGTCTTAGATATATCTAATTATCTATCGCCAGCCATGATCACTCGCACTGATTTGTTTTTTCAATTAGAATGTTCGTAGAGGTTTGCTCAATTTCTGTTAGTGCTTGGCCATCAATCCTTCGAGAATTCCAATTGCGATATTGTTGACTATGCATTTTACGAACAACTTAAAAAAATTTAAGATGCTTTTACATGTTACTATGTACTACTAACATACCCACATATGAATTCTCTCTTCTGCAGGAGCCAGTCTCTGTAAATTTAGATGCATTACCAACCCTGGATATGTTTTGAATTGCCAAGGTTGGCCAGTAGTTTGATCTCACCGACATGTTGAGGAGGTAGGACTATATACTGACACCCAAATGCCGTTGACACATACTTGTAGCTTCCAGCATGTTTTAAGTGCAACTACCTGCTGTTGTGGTTGTAAACGGTGCCTGTCGTTGTATGAATCAGTTTTATAATTTCTTCTTTCATTCTTCATTGGTTTATCTGAATGACGAGGAGAGACGGATATCATACTATTTACAAAGTCCGTGTTAAGTTAATCTGCAACATCGTTCACCCAAAGCTGAAAATTTTAGGCCCGAGTTGGGAAAAAATTCCTGTGTTCGAAACAAACAGGCCTTGTGGGATTTAAGCTTTACCGTTCGGTTTAAAAATCGGGGCTGCCCAGATGACGTTTGTTGCGCCCCCTTTCTTTTGTAAAGTTTTTTTTATTATATAATAACACAGAGCAATTTTGCTGATGTGGAGGTCCAATTGTCACATGACATGCTCTGAGGTAAGAATGTCGTCACAAGTGAGATGATACATTGACATTTCATAGCCAGATGACCAAGTGGCTGACTCAAGATTAAAATTTAGAGAGTGCTAATAGGACGTTGTTGCTTGTCTGTGCTGCTGCATGCTTACCTGGCCACGCGCTGCATACCTGCGCTGCTGGTTGCCACATTTAACACTGGCTTGTGTTACACAGTGTTGTCCGGTTGTCGCTGCACCTTATGCCTACGCGAGCCATCCAAGCCCATGTTTGCACGCCGGCTACAGCGCTAGTCGCTAGGGTTCGTTATGATGGAGATTGGAGAATTAGTTAGGGATTAGAGTGGAACTTGATGTCTGGTGAGAAAAGATAGCAGAGTCAGAGTGAGATAGATGTGTTTGATTGGCTTGACCAATTAACTTAGAACAGCAACGACTAACACTTGGCTTGGCGTAGCTCATACAATGGAATTTTAGCCTAAATTATTTCCTTGTTCTTCTCCTATTCAAGAGCAATTAAACTTCAAGTCGTGCCGCCTGATAGATGGGAGTGCTAAGGGGTATCCATGGTCCGCCGGGGTGTAGGGGGTGCTTTGCTCCCCTTAGCCCCCCGTGTTGGGTCCACTACTGAAATGATCGAACAACTTATTCAGTTCAAAACACATTAAGGTATGTACATGTACAATGTATAGTAACCACAAAATGATGGTCTCGCCCTCTATCTAGACATTAGCTTATCAAGATACCACAAAAACCCTCACCCACAATGTATGGTAGCTTCGAATGGACCCAAAAAAAGTTTACATTCCAGCCCCTGCTTTCTTTCAATTTATTACTTTAGTCCAATTATTTTTGCATAAAGAACTCTAAAAGCATAAAACCTATTACAAACTAGGCCATTGACCCACCTATCAGCCAGCCCATCCCTCACCATTTCTTTTCTCGCACCGCTCTATCTTGTTCTCTCTCATTTCACTTTCCCCTTCCTCCTTCCCGATTCACTCGCCCCGCCGTGTAGCTCCTCGTCATCGCCCACCGGCTGAAGGTTTTCACTGCAACTCGGGGAGTCGCCGTCGCCATCGCATCCCACCCCTGCCCCGGACACCGCCCTCCCCCTCCTCTGCTACGACGCTGCTTCTTCACCCACACCGACCACGATTCACCGCCTCCTCCACCCGCCCGTCACCGCCCTCACCTCACCGAATCCGGCCGTCGTCGCCCTCTCTGTGTCGTCGTCCTATCGGATTTGGTGGCCAACGTCCAGATTCGGTCGTTGCTGCCGTCCCGACCGTCTCTTCGTCTTCCCAAGCGTTAACGATGTTTCGTGGGCCCAGGAGATTGCTTGACGTGGTCTCAAGCAAAAACGCGTGATGGAGTCATGCCTTCACCACAACGCGCTTCCTCCGAGCGAGTTCCTCTGTTGTTTGCCAGCGAGGCAACCACAGCTTCTGAAGGCTGTTATGACAGTGTGCAACCACCCGGTTTGTCTAAGTTGTGAGCCCGATGCCGACGTAGAGATTTGGGGCACCCAGCCAGTGTGGAGCATTATACATGCCCTTAGTATGTTGTCAGAACCGGGAGGTACTGTGCACACAGATATCAGGAATTTTACACCCACTTTAAACGGAATGCTGATACCAAGCATAACACAAGATGGATGGAAGAAACGCAAAAATAACGAACACAGAAAAAAAAATAGAGAGAAACAAGCTGACCTGTGAACCACTCGAACCGGGCAGTTACCGGCTGCAAACTGGGATACAGGATTTGTTTTTGTTTTACTGTTGAAAAACACGTACTTGTAACCCTGGGTGGTAAAATGACTATCTTAACAATACACGCGTGAATAAATGAATATACTTGTCCACACCAGGTTAGCAAATATACATTTCACGTATATAGAGGCTTTTGAGAGTTGCTTCCCGCTGGACTAGTGCTGGACTACTAGCCCCTGGATTTTTACTCTATCTGGACTAGGCGTACAAACGCAAGAACACACCCACCTCCCACTGGAAACATTGGGAAAGTGAAAATCCCAGCGCTAAATGGAAGAAGAAATGTTGAGCTCAGCTCCCAAGCCTAATGCTTGTCTTCTGAGACGATTTGGTCCACTTTATTTTCATCTACTTGACCTGAAACTGGAAGCAAAGTGCCTGAATCTCCAGTCTCATCTACAGGAGCCGGTTTCTCCGTCAGCTTCTCTGGGTCGCCAGCGCTTCCGGCATTGTCTAATAGATTATCTTGTTTCAACTCCTCTTCATCGCATAATGCAGGCACTGCAGCTGGTCTGCTGCTTGTCCCAGGTGCATCAACTATTGGCAATACAGAAAATTGTGCAGGTGAATCACCTGATCCAGACAATTCACTTCTCAGAGAGCCAGGGTCAGGGGTATGCCTCGCTGGTGATCTACAAGATCCACTAGCCATGTCGTCTACCGCAGAGAACTCAGTTCTCTGACAACCAGTTTCAGGAGCTTCTGACCTTGGCGTGCAGGTAGCAGCAAAAACTTCTGAACCTTCAATGATTTTATGTGACTCTTCAAAAGCGGAAGGAGGTAACCCATCTTGCCCCTGACTGCCAGCTGAACATGATGATGGAGAGTTCAAGTTAAGTGAAGGGGCACCATTATTGTGATTAACTGCAGGAGACGTGGATGAAGCTTCCATGAATGGTGGTGCTGAAGGAGTAGAGCTGTGTTCACCTTGCCCAAATCTGATTTTGGAATGCTCTGTCTGGGAGGAAGCTTGCAGAACCTTGTGGACTCTTCTCTTCTTTGGAGCACTCCTCGGGTCCTTTGGGCGAGAAAGGCGAGGTCTTGGGATAAGGAATGGAGGTATTGATGGTTTTTGTTCTCCAAGAAGTAGGCACACAGACTGAGCAATTGCTGAAACAGTTGCCGGTAGCTCACACTCAGGTGGCTTAGATGGAGGAGCACGCACAGCCTCCTGAAGCCAATGCGGTAGCTTGTTTGATTTTGAACCTCCAATGTCACCAGAGTTCTCAAGTAGAGGATTTGAGTGCTTTGTGTGATTCAGATTCATCTCAATGGGTTGTTTACCTAACTTAACAAGCCGCTGCATCTCATTAAACAAATTGACCTGCCCATCTGAAACACCATGAAGAAGAATGTTCTCATGAGAACTTGATCCAACTTCATTCTGCTGAATGGAACTACTGTTTTGTCTGTTCATGGGCAGTGAGCCAATGCTTTCCTTCATAAAAGGATTTTGCATAAACGGTGGGACTAGTCCAACATCAGGTATCTCCCATTTGTCAAATGTGCTGCCAGGAAAATCTCCACCATAACCCGATCTATGCTTGAAATCCAGCCATGGTGTCAGTGATGGACCACCCTCACTAGAATTCATGTAATTAGCAGGCTCAACATGAGGAAATCTGGAGGGTATATCACTGCAACCTAACTGAGTACCAGTTAGGTGGGACTGCAGCTTATGCGGCTCCATCCTCAATTTGGAGAAGCTACTTCCATTCAGTGCCCGAGACATCATTGCATCAGATATTCCAGGAAACAATGTAGAGTTGGAACTTCTGGTGGCTGTAGACATTGGTTCCTCTATTATTTTCTGCTCCTCCAAAATCCATCTCGAGGCCAGCTCTTCATTGGTTCGGTGGTTCAAAAACTTCAACTTTGGATCTCTAAGCATGGCATCCCAGTTACCCCTTCCATGCCTGCGAACTCCAATCCACAAAGCATCAAGTTCATCTTCTGACCAATAATCTGGTTTTGACCTCTTTTTCAAGAATTTATTTGTGGCATACTGAGCACGCATCATTATATTGTCCAAGACTTTCTTGTGATTTTCAGGCATGGCTAAATGGATTGATTGAACTGGGCTAATACCCAGCCCTGGAAGAAGGCCAGACATATCTGCAATGAACTTGTGTTTTTGCTTTGAAGTTCCAGCAATATCTGCCATGAAATTTGGTAGCAACGAACTATTTGGCAATTCTGGGACAGAATTACGAACATATTCCTTATTAGTGCCCAGTGACAAGTTGGGAAATAGATCTGGTACCGACTTCATATGCTTCAGTGCAATATTGTCTTCCAAACTAAAGTTTGGAAGACCCAGCTTCCCGTGAAATGAAGCAATGGAAGATCCAGGATTTTCGACAGGGTCACACAGCCCCTTCCCAGATATAGGAGGAATCTGCACACAAGAACCTTGTTATTCTTTTTTTCTGCCAATCAATGTAACTCTTAAACATGATTAAACGAAATGGCATGGCTACTCTTTGCTCTAGCAACAGTAAATCCGTAAAATCAAATTTCAAAAAAAAACCAATCAGGTTGCTTGCAACATTTACTCCTAATACAGATAAAGTGGACTAGTATCTTAACTTCTGACTTATGAATAAAAAAACATGAACAGTAATAAAGTGACTGAAATGATGCAGAGGACAGGAGTGTCAAAATAAGAGCATTGCCAAATAGAGAGAGCACATACAGGATGGAAGGGGAAGTAACTATCTGGAATGATGTTATTCAGCCTTCGCAAAGTCTCCTCAGATGAACCAGGAAACATAGGCTTACTAGGAGCTGATTGGCCATCATTTTTTTGTTCACTAGAATGGTCAGCACCAGGAGTAGACAGCAGTTTGTTGGCTACTTCGCCACTAGCTCTTTTTTGTTCCTTCATGCTTGGCCCGCAAATTGAATTTTTGTATGAGTTCACCTGATCAGCATTTGGAGCACAAAGGCCAAGGACGGGTAAGAGGTGATGTGGAGTCTGTGAATTTAAGACATCTGTCGTCTTTGAGTGGTGCTTCGATGAACCAGCATTTCCGGGAAGCTTGGCATAAAGCTCTTGAGGGATTTCAGGATATCTCTTTGCTTTCTTCGAGGATTGCCTGATTTCTGTGGTTGATTCACTGAAACGTTTGGCGCCAGATGGCTGCGCAGAATTGGGATCTTCTACAATTCTTAAAGGATTTACACCATGTTCAGTAACACTAGAGTCATATAATTTTATGAACTCTTCAAGTTTATCATCAGCATAGTTCTTGATTTTGTGCCGCTGTGCAATCCTTTCCTTTTGCTTAGCTCGGAGTTTTCCACTGTTACAATCAGAAGTAAATCAATGGCTGAAGACGAAAAATGCACATGCAAAAGCAAGTGGGGATATGGGGAGAGGGAAGGAGGGAGGGGCATACTATTTTTCCTTCAAAGCCAGTCCAGCTGCGGTGTATTCTCGCTTTGTTTCATCCCCCTCGTCAGAGTCCTGTATACCAATATCAGCAAATCAATGCATAACTACATAAACTATTGAAATATAATAGAGTGCAAGGCAAATAGCAAAGGAAACAACACAATGCAGTTAAATATCTTTGGAAATCTCAGAATATTATATTTATATGGAAATCATGCAATATTACTCAAGATATAATAAACAATTAAGGAATTCTGTGATATCTATCTAAATTATAAGGAAAAGCATAGAATTTAGTATAAACAACAGGAAGTTCCATTGGCCATTGGATGCTTCAAGACCCTCAAGTTTGTACAATGCATGTGACTCAGACTATTGTTCTGGTTTGTCATTAGAATTGAATAAATACATATATGTTCTGTCAACAAGGTCAAAAGTGTTAGATATATACATATATAGGTTGTGTTATTCTTTCCTAGTTTAGGGTATTTTTGCTACTTCTATGTATCCGTATATATTAGCCTATTGGCCCCTTTGCAATACAAGAAGCCCATTTGTAACATGGTATCAGGCAAGCAGGTTAAGGTTAGGGTTTCCCTTCTCGTTTCTCTCCTACCCAACTCCTAAATCCACCGCTGCCAGGTCCCTACGCCTGTTGATTGGCTGCCTTCCGCTCAGATCTGTCGTCGCGTAGGCTCTGCTTCGACTCCCGTCGCCTAACTCTGCTTCATCGCCTGGCTTTTTTTCGACTTTCGTTGCCTGGCTTTGCTTCGGTGCCTGCTTCAACTGGCCATCGGTGTCGCAGGCTCCTCCCGACGTCACAGCTCAGCTTCGTCCTCGCCGCCGCCGGATTTTCCCCCGTGCCTCCCTCGCTCCGATGCTCGGGCCCCTTGCGCCTCGGGTCTCCCCTGCTCTGAGCTCCCCAGCCGCCGCCCCTCTGCACTGATTTTGGCCACCCAAGCCCCTGCTGCTCTGCCTCTGCTAACCAGCGCCTTCCCCAGCTGCTGCCCTGAGTGCTGTGGACAGCAGCTTGTCGCTCCGGCGTACAGCGGCCATAACATGAGATGGCACCCTCCGGTCACCTTAAACGGCGTCAACTACCACGAGTTTGTCCAGCACATGAGGATTCACCTGCGGGGACAGCTCCTGTGGGTCTACCTCACCGGCGAGCGGCCTTGCCCACCTCGCCCTGTCCCGCCAACCGAGCTCGTTTTCCCTGCTGATGCTACTGAGGATATTCAGCGGGCTGCGGTTGCCGCATTTGAGGACGCACTAGAGGAGTACCAGACGCAGCTCCACGCCTACGAGGTATGAAACGATGGGGATGCTAAGGCCTCTGCCATCGTGGTGGCCAGCATTGAGCCTGAGCACACGTCCGATGTGCTTCAATTGTCTATGGCCAAGGAGATGTGGGATCGTCTTCGTGCCGCTCTGAGTGGCGAGGCCTTGTACCTTCCGCTCTTGGGAGGAGCGATCTCGGCGGCGGACACCACCGTGGACGCCTTCTACCAGCAGTTGGCTGCAGTTTGGTGTCAGCTTGACTCTCTGGGGTCGGATGTTTGCTGGTCCTGCACCTACTATGTACGTCAGCAAGCTCTCTTGGAGACTCGTCGCCTCTGTGAGTTCCTCACCCGCCTTCGTCCGGAGTATGAGGTGGCTCGCTCTCAGTTGCTGATGAGATAGCCTCTTTACTCCATATAGGAGGCTCTCGCTGCTATTCAGGCTGAGGAGGATCGTCTTCACATGGCAGGGATTCTACAACAGCCAACTTCAGTCATGGTTGTTCACACCCCAGCACCGGTGCCTACGCCTGCCTCTGCCCCTGTGGCCACCGCTGCTGCTCCCACCGGCCTTCACTGCAACTACTGTGACCGTTCTGGGCAGTGTCTACTACTATCGACAGAAGCAGAAGGCTCGCCGGAGTGACCGCACTTCGAGGGGGGAGCTGGATCCTCCTAGTCAGGTCCACGCCAGAGTTCCTTGGAGCAGACGCACCAAGAGATGCTCACACTACTTAGACGCCTTGTTGCTTCTACCCCAGCACAAGGTTCTGCTGCTAGGTCTTCTGGTCCTGCACCATCACCTCCTCCTTCAGGTATATCATCTCATTGGATTCTGGATTCCGGTGCCTCTTTCCACATGACACTAGACTCAACTCATCTTACTTCTGTGAGACCACCGGATCTTCCTCTCACAGTTCGGACTGCGGATGGCATATCCCTTCCTATTGTAGGAAGAGGCACATTTTCCACTTCGTCTTTTCATGTTCCTACTGTATCTCATATTCCTGGTCTTACCATGCAGATTATGTCGTATCACTCTTGATTCTGACTGTTGTGTTCAGGATCGTCGTACGGGGATTCTAGTTGGGACTGGTCCTAGGCGCCATGATTCTCAGCGTTTCTGGGAACTCGACTGGCTGCATCTTCCTTTCGCTGCCTCCACTAGCCAGTCAGCCAGTACCACCACATTGGCTTCAGGTGCTTCTTCCACAACCACTTTTGTCAAGTGGCAGTGTCGGTTAGGTCATATTGGTGGTTCTCGTCTTGTGTCACTAGCAGGGAATGGTGTTCTAGGTTCTGTTTCTAGTGACACTGCTTTACATTGTACGGGTTGCAAGCTTGGCAAGCAGCTGCAGCTCCCTTATCCCTCTAGTGATTCGGAGTCTCAGCATCCTTTTGATTTGATTCACTCTGATATTTGGGGACCCGCTCTCTTCAATTCGAAAGGGGGTCATACCTATTATGTGATCTTTATTAATGATTATTCGAGATACACTTGACTCCCTTATTCAAGCGACTTTGACTCCCTTATTCAAGTTTCTTTCCTTTTACTAGCAATTTACCACCATGGTTCGCACTCAGTTTGAGTCGACCATTCGTATTTTCCATGCAGATTCTGCTAGTGAATATCCCTCCACTTCACTTCGTCGTGTTCTTGCTGAGCATGGCACTCTCCCTTAGTATTCTTGTCCTAGTACTCATGCTCAGAATGGTGTTGTTGTGCGTAAGCACAGTCATCTTCTTGAGACAACTTGTGCTCTCATACTTCTCCTGTCCCAGCTCATTTTTTGGGCTGAAGCTGTCTCTACCGCTACTTTTCTTATCAATCAGCAGCCCTCTTCTGCTATCAAGGGATGCACCCCTTTTGAGCGCCACCCCAGTACAGTCACCTTCGTTGTTTCGGTTGTCTGCTACATACTTTTTCCACCTCATGAGCGTACCAAGCTGACTGCTCAGTCGGTCAAGTGTGTTTTTCTTAGCTATAGCTCCGAGCATAAGGGTTATCGTTACTATAATCCTATTGCTCGACGAATGAGGATCTCTCGAGACGTCACTTTTGATGAGTCTCGTCCTTACTATACTTATTCCTCTGCCACCAGCTCCGCTTCCTCTGAGTCGCTTTCCTTTTTGACTTTTCTTGACACTTCGCCTCCTCCAGTTCGTGTCTTACCACCCTCGTCTCCATCTCAGTCCCCACCGTCTCCTCCACCACAGTCTACTTCACCACCATCTCTCCCATCTCCGGTTTCCTCACCTCCTCCGGAGGTTCCTACCATTGTTCTGTTGAGATCTCCCCTTTTCCACTGCACTAATCTCGTCGTCCACGGTCTCCTCCTCCAGTTGAGCCTTCTACTCCCTTCACTACCTTGTCCTTGCTCGGTCCCACTCCAACCTCTCCTCCCAGTTATGATCTTCGTGATCGTCGGACTGTTAGGCCTCCTGAGCGTTACGGCTTTGCGGCCACTGCTCTTGTTGAGCCTATGACTTACCATGAGGCTGCTACCCATCAGGAGTGGCAGCAGGCGATGGCTGAAGAGATTGCTGCTCTAGAGTGCACCGGGACTTGGGATCTTATTCCCCTACCTGCTCGTGTTACTCCGGTCATGTGCAAGTGGATATACAAGATTAAGACTCGCTCCGATGGCTCTCTTGAGCGCTACAAGACTTGTCTTGTGGCCTGTTGTTTTCAGCAGGAACATGGTCGTGACTACGACGAGACTTTTGCGCCTGTTGCTCACATGACCATTGTTCAGACCCTTCTGGCAGTTGCTTCTGTACGCAAGTGGTCCATTTCTCAGCTGGACGTCAAGAATACCTTTCTCTATGGTGATTTGCGTGAGGTCTACATGCAGCAACCCCTGGGTATTCTGCTCCTGATGGTATGGTGTGTCGTCTTCGTCGCTCTCTACGGGCTCAAGTAAGCTCCTTGAGCCTGGTTTGAGCGCTTCTCCTCTGTTGTCACGTATTCATTGTTGAGAAGATATATATAGATACGATAGTTGGATCTCATGGGCTACATGGACCACATAGGCCAAGAGAGACTACTAATACGTACAAGACTCAACAGAAAGAATAACAATAGGAATAACAAAGAAAAAAAATCAAAGAAACTATACTAAAATTGATTGCGTAGAGTTTGATTTGCGAAAAGGAAGGAAAGAAGATCAAACGCACAAGAAACTACATAACATGCCATCTTGAACCCACATGACAATATCTTAATCGCACCAAAAAATTTCAATGATTCGTGTGACCATAGGACAAAAAAACTCACAGTTTCAGGCCAGACACACCGCAAACTAACTTGCTTCGGGAAACCCTTGCAACATATTCTGTGAATTGGCATGACGAAAATTGCTGCCACATCATATGTATCATATCACACCCCATACCGCTACGAATCCACCACACCCCACCAACTTGGCATGGTGCCTTCACGCCGCCCCACATCTGCCTCAAAATTTGCTCGGATATAGCCGAGGATCTGTGAGGAGAGAGGGGCATGGCTGTGCGCTAATGGAAAGTGGTCATGGGGATGAGTGGGGAAGTGTTTGAGACTCTGACGGTCATGAGTTTTTTTGTTTTTTTGTTGTTGTTGCAAATTATCGATAAAAGTAGCCATTTGCTATGTCCAGCTGTGAGGCCGAGTACATAGCGGCTTCCACCGCTTCGACTCAGGCGCTCTGGCTCGCTCGACTGCTTGGTGATCTCCTCGGCAGAGACACTGAAGCGGTGGCGCTCAGGGTGGACAGCAAGTCCGCTCTAGCTCTGGCAAAGAAGCCCGTTTTCCACGAACGGAGCAAGCACATCCGGGTGAAGTACCACTTCATCCGAAATTTACATTGGATGAAGGCGACATCAAGGCGAGCTAAATCAACACCACGGATCGGCATGCGGACACCTTTCACCAAGCCTCTTGGGAGGGTCAAATTCCTCGAGCTCTGCTCTAGGATCGGGATGGTTCAACTCTCCCACAAGACGACGCACAAGACTTAGGGGGAGAGTGATGAATAAGTCCCTGTACTGTGGTCTTTGTGGGGTGGACACATGGTTCTTGTACAACAGCTTTAAACTAGCATCTTGAGCTTTAGGACAGCTTTAGACTAGCATCTTAGACTAGCTTTAGGACAGCTTTAGACTAGCATCTTAGACTAGCTTTAGGACTGACTTTTGGTGGCATCTTAGGACTAGCATCTTAGCATATGCTTGGCTGGGTAGCAGCCTATAAATTTGTATCCCCAACCCCTCAGGTTGGTATGGCATTGCGTGAGAAATAAATCAAGAAAATTGCCCCATCTCCAAGTGTCATCCTCTCCATGAAAGTAAGGATCTTACTATCACCAACAGCAAGACTCCAGCGAGTAACAAGGAGTAAGGATTTTGCTATCACCAACAGCAAGACTCCAGCGAGTAACAAGTGGTATCAGAGCTTAAGCTTTTGGGTGAATTGGTTAGTACATGCAACTTAATATGGTATCAGAGCCATACTATCCTGTAGCCTGAGCATCTCCTGCTCATCTCCGTCTCGACCTCATGCGGCCCAGTGTAGCAGCAGCGACTCATTTGTCCCGCTCATCCTCTCTCCGAGGCGGCGGCTCGTCGTCCTCTCTCCTCTCCGGAGGCGGCGGATACGTCCATGCGCGCAGGAGTCTCCACGCGCCGCCTCGAGCCTGCGCCATGTCCGCGGCCGATCTCGGCCTTCGGTCGCCTCGAACAGCGGCGTCGATGGCCGAGCCGGCATGCTGCCAGAGCGCGCCAGCAGCCGGCGAAGCGGCGCGTCGGCGGAAAATTTGTCAAGGTGGCGTCGGCGGCGGCGGCAGGCGGAGGTGGAAGCGGCGGCGGCAGATCGCGGCGTGTGGCGGCAGCGGAGGTCAAGGTTCAGCGGCAACAACAAAGACTCCATATCCGTGATAGCGGCAACCGACGGACCTTGAGCCGCGGAGAGGGAAGCGGCCAGGAGGCGGCGCGCGATGGCGGCAAGCGCGCCCACGCCTGCGCGGCGGCGACGGCGCGGACGCGCGGTGGCGCTCTGGAGGCGCGCGGCGGGCGTCAGCGGTCGGCGGAGAGCGCGGCCTTCACGGCGGCGCGCTCTCTCCGTGCGGTCATCGTGGTCACCACGAGTACCAGTTTGTCGTCGAGGGCGTCGGCCCCGGCGGCAGTGGCCTACCTCGCCAAGACCAACTATGTCGAGTGGGGCGCGGTGATGAGGTAAAGCTCAGTGCGGCATGTGGGATGCGATCCGTGCGGCGGCGTCGACTCGACCATGATCGGCGGTATTGGATGCTCTCATCATCTGCGATCCACTTGAGATGCGATTCGCTTACCAACAAGCGGATTGCCAAAGAGGCTTGGGCGCCATCGCCGCGGCCGCGCGCGGCGGCGGCCGCGCCGCAAGTCTACATTGCGGTAACCGCGCAAGGGAGCACATTTCAAGCGGTGAGGGCGTGGATGACTTTGCTCTCGTCTCAACACTCTGTTGCGAAGGTGGTGCGATTCGGCGACGACACCTCGGCGAGGAGAGGCGTGGAAAAGCTCTTCCTGCGTCCCAGAAGTACAAGTAGGCGGCTCGCTCGTCGAGTCTCTGCTGGACCTCTCCACGATGACGATCGAGGAGGTGTTGGGTCGCCTCAAGGTCGTTGGCGATGAGCCACGGGCGCCTCTCGGGACCCGTCACCATTGGCGGAAGCTCCTCTCGCTCGGGAGCGGTGGGGCTGCCGGCCAAGGTGACGAAAGAAGGAGAGCCTTCTTCCACGACGGCGACGCATAAGCGTGGCAAGCGCGGCAAGCGCGCAAAACGCCCAGCGAGAGCGCGAGGGCGTCTGAGGTGATGGCCGTGGGCGCCCGGGCTCCTCGGCTCACGGCTCCGGCAACGACAAGGCCGGACGGGTGGTGCCTCGACACCGCGCCGCCCATCACATGGCCGGTCGGCGGAGTTCTTGGCCGAGTTTGACTCTAGCGTCAGAGGCTCGTTAAGTTTGGGGCGCCTCGGCGTGGAAATCAAGCGTCGGCTCCGTCATCTTCGCGCGTGTGTCACGGTGAGCACAGCCGCTCACCGGCGTCTACTACATCCCCGACCTGCGGAACTCCATCATCGGCTTGGGACAATTGGATGAGAGCGGCTCGCGTGTCGAGATCGAGCACGCGGTGTTGCGGTTGGGATCTTCGCGCGCCTTCTTGCCAAGGTAACGAGGCGCCGTCGACTCTACATTCTTCACGTCTTGCGGTGCACAACCCTCTGTCTCATTGCTCGTCGGGACGGCGGCGTGCGATAACCGCAGCGCTTTAGGCACCTTCGGCCGAGGCCACGATGCGGCTCGGTGCCGCGAAATGGTCGCGAACTGCGGTGCCTTGACCATGTGGAAGCGGTTCTCGACGTCTGCGTGTTGGCGACGAGCGACTCCGCTTTCCCGTGAGCGAGTTTAGAGCCAGGAGAGGCTCGAGCTCGTGCGCGGGACTTGTGTGGCGGTGACACCGCCACACCGGGAGGACGACGCTACTTCCTGCTTTGCTCGTCGGCGATCTCTCCGCTACATGTGGGTGATGGTCCTCGGCGGCAAGGAGAGGCTGCGGGCGCCATCGAGCGCCGCAGTTGCTTCTGCGGAGGAGCGAGTCGCGCCGCAGCTGCGCGTCTTTGCCTACAGAACAACAACGGCGAATTCACGGCGTGGTCGCGTCGTCTTCTGCGCTAATGAGGGCATTGGCGCCGCTCTCTGCTGCCGTCTGACCGCCGCGAAGCGGTGTCGTCGGCGGCGCAACGAGGCGGTTGTGGGGATGGCTCGGGCCCTCCTCCAGCGAGAGGATGTCGGTATCTTACGGGAGAGCGGTGGTGACGGCCGTCTACATCCTCAGCCGCTTCGCTACCAAGGCGCTCGGCAGCGGGACGCCATACGAGGCTTAGCATGGGCCTGGCGGCGGTCTCCCACTTGGGTCTTGGCTCCTCGCGTTCGCAAAGGAGCTTGGTCACATCGGTAAGCTTCGGCGGCAGAGCACTCGGGAGTGTTCGCCGGCTACGCGGAGGCTCGAAGGCCTCGCATCCTCGACCTGTCACCACAGCGCGTTCGCGTCTCGCGTGGCGTTGTGTTCGGCGAAGCGGTGGGCGTGGGACAAGGCGGTGGGCGGCGGTTCGACTTCTCTCGGGGACTTTGTTGTCGACTCGTCCGCCGAGAGGCGGGAGCTAGCGGCTCGTCTTCACCGAGCTCGTCCACCTCGACACCTTGCTCGCCGCGGCTCCGGCGAGTGCTCCACCACCGCCGGCACGGCTCGCCCTACTCTTCACCGCCGCCACTCCACGCTCTCCGCACCGGCTCGCGCTCTCTGCCGGAGGCCACACGCGGGATCGGCCCGAATAACCCGATCCACGGCGAGCGGCGCGTGGTGGAGTTCGCTACTCATTGTCTCACGCAGCGAGGACCGCGTCGGCGCTACCACGACAGCGAGCCTCTGCGCTTATCGTACCATGGACAACATCGTCGTGAGCCGCCCATCCTCGGGTGGCGCGGCCGCGACTTCAAGCGAGCTGCGCTTGGCGTCGCGATGACGGCGAGCCCGCTCCTTCAGCGAGGCGGAGGAGGCGCGGCGTGGCGTGTCGCGATGAAGCGAGAGATGGGCCCGTCGGCGGAGCCGGGCGTGGGGTGGCGGATCTTCTGCCGGCCGCGCGCGATCACCCTTAAGTGGGTGTTCAAGGCGGCGGATAAGCCGGCGCCATCGTCAAGCACAAGGCTCGCTTGGTGGCACGAGGCTTCGTGCGGCGGGAGGTTGACCGATGGCGCCGCGCGCCGTCGCGCGCGTGGAGTCCGTTCGTCTTCTCCTCGCACTTGCGGCCCAGAGGATTGGCGCGTCCATCACATGGGCGTCAAGTCCGCCTTCCTCAGCGGCGACTTGAAGGAGGAGGCCTCGTCCGTCGTGCCGCGGGATTCGTCATCCCGGCAAGGAGGGCAGGTTCTCCGCTTGCGCAAGGCCCTCATGGCTTCGCGGCGAGCACCACGAGCACAGCGCTAAGCCGGACTCCACCTCAAGCAAATGGGGTTCCAGCAGAGCGCGCACGAGGTGCGGTCCACCGGCGGGGCAAAGCGGCAACGCCTGGCGGTGGCGCTCGTCGGCGACACAGTGATCACCGGCTCCAGGAGGCCGAGGTCGGCGTTCAAGCGGAGATGAAGACCGCCTTCGGATGGCGACTTGGGCTCTCTCCTTCTACACGGGATCGAGGTCCACGGGGCGACTCGATATCTCCGCCGTCGGACCGCCTCGCCAAGCGCTTGCCGTCGGTGGCGGGCTCACCGGCGCAACCCACCCCACGCTCCTGGAGGAGGCGGAAGGCGAGTCGTGAGCACAGCGGAGGAGGTGGGCCGCGACGCGATCTGCGGCGCGATCGTGGGCGACCTTCGCTACCTCGTCCCACAGCGTCCAGTTGGCGTTCGCCGTCGGCTCGTCGGTCGGTTCATCACGGCGGCCGGCGACGAGAGCATCGGCGGCCGTGAAGAGGATCCTCCGCTACGTTGCGGGCATCTCCGACTCGGCTTGCACTACGAGGTGTCCGTGGCGCGCTTCATCGGGTATAGCGGCAGCGACCACGCAGCGACATCGACACCAGCAAGAGCACAAGCGGGATTCTCTTCTTCCTCGGCAAGTGCCTCGTTAGGTGGCGATCAATCAAGCGGCGGTGGTGGCCTATCGGTGTGAGGCCGAGTACATAGCGGCTTCCACCGCTTCAACTCGGCGCTCGGCTCGCTCGGCCGCTGGTGATCTCCCGGCGAGACACCGGCGGTGGCGCTCGGGGTGGGCGACAAGTCGCTCTGGCTCGCAAAGAACCCGTTTTCCACGAGCGGAGCAAGCACATCTGGTGAAGTACCACTTCATCAGAAATTTATTGGATGAAGGCGACATCAAGGCGAGCTACATCAACACCACGGATCGACTTGCGGACACCTTTCGCCAAGCCTCTTGGGAGGTCAAATTCCTCGAGCTCTGCTCTAGGATCGGGATAGTTCAACTCTCCCACAAGACGGCGCACAAGACTTAGGGGAGAGTGATGAATAAGTCCTGTCTTGTGGTCTTTGTGGGGTGGACATATGGTTCTTGTCTGTGACTTTAAACTAGCATCTTGAGCTTTACTTTAGACTAGCATCTTAGACTAGCTTTAGGACGACTTTAGACTAGCATCTTAGACTAGCTTTAGGACAGCTTTTGGCGGCATCTTAGGACTAGCATCTTAGCATATGCTTGGTGGGTAGCGACCTATAAATTTGTATCCCCAACCCTCGAGTTGGTATGGCATTGCGTGAGAAATAAATCAAGAAAATTGCCCCATCTCCAAGTGTCATCCTCTCCATGAGAGTAAGGATCTTGCTATCACCAACAGCAAGACTCCAGCGAGTAACAAGGAGTAAGGATCTTGCTATCACCAACAACAAGACTCCAGCGAGTAACAAAGTGGTCATGGGGATGAGTGGGGAAGTGTTTGAGACTCTGACGGTCATGAGTTTTCTTGTTTTTTTGTTGTTGTTGCAAATTATCGATAAAAGTAGCCATTTGCTATGTGACTAAGTAGTCTATTGTGGCATCCGTCGAGTGTTGCATCACATTTCTATCCATGGGATAGATGGGAAGTCTTTCATTAGGCATGAGCGAGTAGTAGAGGGATTCAAATCAAGAAAATCGTAGTAACACAAGCAAAATTGAATAGTATGGTGCCTGTGGTGCAATTTTGACTTACAGATTCAAATTTTGAGACATTACTACTCACGAGCCATCATAAAACCATAGTTAAATAGTTGATGTTTTCCTAAAGGTGAATATGCATATATGAAGAAAGGACATTTTTGCAAAACAATATGTTCATAGGGTTCTAACATTATGTCACAATCCAATGGATCATGGTGGCCAAAAATGCAAAGATCTATTCACTACTCACTTGCTAGGACAGATCTCCTATGTGATATTTACCAGCCAGGTATAGTTTTCATGCTGCTAATAGTAAAGCAGTAAATGAACCAGCAATGTTTCCTGATCAAAAGAAAAAAAATATGCACAAGGTCACTTCCAACAAAAAAGTACCTCACTTAAAGCTTCATTAGGAATTGTTGCAAATGTTTCCCTGTAAGAAACAGCCTTCCTTAAACGCTTGCCTCGACCAAGAGATGCCTCCTCCTCAATTTGATACTGCTCCCATCTGAAATACCAATTTGCGTTTAGTAACCAACCATCATGCTGTGTGTGAGTGAGTGAGAGAGAGAGAGCACTAAGCAAATGGACCGATTATAGCAATTAGTAAAGTAACCATCAATGCCTTTCAGTCTTTCACTGCTGGCCCATCTCGACCCATCCAAACAAGGGCTTAATATTTAAGTACAAACAAGAAATTGTCTGGGTGTGAAATTTTTCTTAAGTTCAAATGAGGTTTTGGTGAACATATGAGCACCAGTCCCCATTTGTTCTGCATATCAGCAAAACTTCAAGTAGTGCATGATGCACTTTTCACAAATATTCTCACTCGTAGTTAATTGTGCTCTAACTCGATCGAGTTGGTGTAATGTTACATGGGCTACATGGGCCTCATGGGCTAGAGAGGGAGAGAGAATGAGGATGTACAACACTCTTAACACCCCCTCTTCAAACTCAAGGTGGATCAGAAGGATCTAATGCACTGAGTTTGAGTAGATGAAGTCGATGATGTTCTCGAGTCTGAGCTTTAGTGAAGAAATCTGCAACTTGAAGCTCTGAGGGAACGTACTTGAGAGCGATGGTCGACTGCTGACAATGAGATCGTGTGAAGGATGCATCAACACCAATATGTTTTGTTAGTTCATGCTTAACTGGATCACTAGCAATCTGAATAGCACTGGTGTTGTCACAAAAGAGAAGTGTATGATTGTCACAATGGACTCCAAGATCAATCAAGAGCCATCGAAACCAAATAATCTCTACGGTGGTAGCGGCAAGAGCTCGAAGCTCAACCTCTACACTAGAACATAACACCGCAGTCTGCTTCTTGGACTTCCAGGCAACGAGCGAAGTACCAAGAGAAATACAGTAACCAGTGATAGATCGGCAATCAGCACAATCACTCGCCCAAGTGGAGCTAGAGTAAGCGTGAAGCTAGAGCTGACTCGAACTCCCATAAAACAGACGTCTGGACGCAGTTCCTTTTAAGTATCTTAGCACACGAAGAACATGACCATAGTGAACTGAGGTGGGAGCACTGACAAGCTGGCTGAGCACATGAACAGCATGAGCAATGTCTAGCCTGGTGACAGTGAGAAAAACAAGACTCCCAACGAGCTGACGATAGCGGTAAGGATCTATCAGGGGTACACCATCTGTGGGCCGACGCTGCAAGTGAAGCTCCATACATGTGGCAGCAGTACGAGTATCAATCATCCCAAAGCGAGCGAGCAGATCCTGAACGTAGCGATGCTAAGAGAGATAGTAATCATCACCATCGGAATGAACCTCAATCCCTAGAAAATAGCTCAATGATCCCAAATCGGACATCATAAATAGTTCACTCAATTTCTTCTTGACAAAAACCACGTAGTCCATGTCATCTCCTATGATCAGCATATCTACATATAGTAGAAGCAAAGTACGACCCGGCTGAGAAGTGTGAATAAACAAGGCAGGATCATGCTCGCTCGGAGTGAAACGAGCAGCTCGAATCACAACTAAAACGCTCAAACCAAGCACAAGGAGCCTGCTTGAAACCATATAGAGCACACCTAAGGCGACAAACATAGCCTATAGGAGCCTCAACACCGGGGGGTGGTTGCATATAGACCTCCTCATGTAGATCACCATGAAGAAAAGCATTCTTGACATCCATCTGAGATATAGTCCATGTGCGTACTGCTGCAACTGCAAAAAGAGTACGGACTGTGGTCATATGAGCAACTGGAGCAAAAGTCACATCATAATCTCGACCATAAGCTTGCTGAAAACCTCTTACAACAAAACGAGCTTTGTATCGCTCTACTAACCCATCTGACTTGTTCTTTACTTTGAACACTCACTTGCAAGTGATAGGAACAGCTCCAGATGGTAGCGGAACAAGATCCCAAGTGTCTGTACACTCTAGTGCTGTGAGCTCTTCTGTCATAGCCAACTGGCACTTACGTACAATGGCAGCTCCTGATAGGTACTCAGCTCATCTACTGCATCTGCACGAGAAAAACATCATCTCTCTGGTGCTTGAAGTGAAGAACGCGCACGTATGGCATACTGTGATATAGTAGAAAGGCCGTCAGAGTCGGTGGTACTGGCCGGAGGGTCAATTGGAGGAGAGGAGGATTGAGAATCAGAAAGAACTCTCTGTCGGCGACTATAGTGAAAAGGAAAAGTGGAAGTGTCAGAAACTGGTGGAGCTGGTGGAGAAACTGGTGGAGCTGGTGCAGAAACTAGTGGAGGCAAACTAGAAGGTGAAACTGGTGAAGAAGGTGTATCTGGAGAAGACGAGTCTGATGAAGGAATGGGAGGTAGACACAAAAAAGAAGAGGAATCTGTGGAAGAAGTGGGATATGTAGAAGGATGATAAAAAAAGGTCGTCCCTCATCAAAAGTCACATCACGAGAGGTGCGAATGCGACGTGCTGAGGGATCATAGCAATGATAGCCCTTATGCTCAGGACTATAACCCAGAAAAACACACTCAACTGACTGAGGGCTCAGTTTTGTGCGCTCACAAGGTACTAGAACGACATAGCAGACACAACCAAAAACACGAAGATGAGCATAGTGAGCAGGTGCTCTGTACAGGACCTCACCAGGACACTTGCCCTGAAGCTTGGAAGAGGGCTGACAGTCAATAAGATAAACTATTGTAGAGACCGCTTTCCCCAGAAGTGAGAGGGTACAAAGGAGGAAATGAGAAGAGTACGAGCAGTCTTGATGATGTGACGGTGCTTGCGCTCAGCAACACCATTATGAGCATGAGCACCAGGACACGAGAGCTAAGGAAGAGTACCCTCAGAAGAAAGGAGCTGACGAAAGGCTCATGAAAGATACTCTCCCCCAAAGTCGGAACGGAAAATGCGAATAGAAGAAAACTATGTATGAACCATCTTAGCAAAAGACTGATAAATGGAAATCAACTGAGCGATGTTTTATAAAATAGATACAAGTATATCGAGAGTGATCATCAACAAATATGACATAATAACTATGACCACCCTTCGAAGCAAAAGATGGACCCTGTACATCTGAATTCACTAAATCAAAAGGACAAGAGGACTGAGAGGTACTACTGGAATATGCAAGTTGTAACTGTTTTCCCAGCTTACAACCAATACAATGAAAACTAGACTCAACAGTGGCATGACCTAATAAACCCTGATGAACCAGAGTGGTGAGGCGAGCTCCATAAAGATGACAAAGTCTATGATGCCACTTGCTGAAGGAAGACCCAACAGGAGACTGAGATGATGACATAGCAGAAAACATTAAGGCCTTCGATGTACTGGTGGAAAGATGTAAGGTGTCCAATACATAGAGACTAGAAGAGCTCTACGACGATGGACAGAACCAATCACTCTTCTGCCCTAACGAACCTGAATGAAACAAAAATCATCAAATCCAATGAAACAGTTCATATCAGTAAGTTGACCAACAGAAAGAAGGTTCATAGATAGTTGAGGAACAAAAGGCACATCAAGAACAGAAAAGCGAGATGTAGAGAGAATGCCCTGACGAGTAATAGAGCAAAGTGTACCATCAGCAGTGTGGACATATGTAGCATCAGTCATAGGCCTAAGTGACATGAAAAGAGGCACCTAAGTCCAGAAGCCAATGATGAACAGCGCTAGGAGCAGAAGGTGCAACTGATGTCATAGCAGACACTGATCTAGAAGTCACAGTAGATGTGGATGTGACAACAGTGGCTGCTCCAGTAAGTGCTCTGGAGGCCCAATAGGTGCTCCACGACGACAGTCAGATGGCTGTCTAGCACGATAAGCAATAAGCTGATCTAGATGTAATTTGAAGCATTTGTCAACATGATGACCAGTCCTCTTGCAATGGGAACATACCAACACTCCTGGGGTGTCGCTCTAGTAGATCCAGACCGCTGTGAGAGACTCAGGACGGCATGTGGTGAGGATCCTGAGGTAGACATACAGGAATGAAGATGAGTCTCCTCTGCAATCAAACTAGGGAGCACCTCAGTCAAAGTCGGTGGAGTGGGATAGTTGAGAAATTAAGTACAAACAGGCTCAAACTCCGATTGAAGCCCCATCACAAACTAATATATGAGCGTCTGTTGAGCATACTCATCTTTGGCAGCACAAGACTGACAAGCAACAGCAGCCTTCGGTGTTATAGACTCTAGAAAGCCAGTGATATGAGTGAAAGTACTGTCATACTCCTCCACTGACTGATT
This sequence comes from Hsuehochloa calcarea, assembly GCA_036346395.1. Taxonomy (NCBI): domain Eukaryota; kingdom Viridiplantae; phylum Streptophyta; class Magnoliopsida; order Poales; family Poaceae; genus Hsuehochloa; species Hsuehochloa calcarea. The sequence continues at coordinate 27,605,530 of CM070606.1, forward strand.
GGGTTGTTGCTGGATACTATGAATGTTCTTGAGCAATGTGAAGCGAAGAGCACTACTGAACTGAACATATCTCTTCTCAAAGTATGTCCACATCTACTTGGCTGAAGTATGATACTCAAGACTCGTGGCGCGCGGATGATGGAGACCTCCAGGTGCGCGGATGATGGAGACGCGTGCATCCAGGTGATGGAGATCAGATGCGACCTCTAGGCGCGAGCGATGGAGAGGCGGCGCAGGTCCGCATGGATCCAGGTGATGGAGATCAGATGCGACCTCCAGGCGCGAGCGATGGAGAGGCGGCGCAGATGCGACCTCCAAGCGCGGGCGATGGAGACGACGCGACCTCCAGACAAACAGATCCACACGATGGAGATGGAGAGGCGGTGCAGATGCGACCTCCAGGCACGGGCGATACAGTGACGGAGAGGAAGAGGACCATGGGGTGGAAGAGGAACCGAGTAGCGGCTCAAGCCCGCCGGCCCATGGCGGAAGAAACACGAGCACAACAATGGCGGTGGCGGCTATGGAAATAGGAGTAGGGTTGGCGACGGCTGTGAGACTAGGGTTTTGCTATTCGCAACAATACATCTTATTCAATTGTTGAGAGATATATATAGACATTATTACATGGACCTCACGGGCTAGAGAGGGAGGGAGAGAATGAGGATGTACAACACTTTTAACACGTGCTACCACAAAATTTGACTCCACTGTGCTGATGTAGAGCATAAATGTTCATAAGCTGGTATGTACCATGTGCTAACTTACACAAGTGCATACATGCTAGAATTGGAGTATTTATTCTTCCTTTTTGTTTTCCTTTCTGACGTGTCAAGTTATGAAGTAAACAAGAAAACATAAAGCAAAATACCATCATAAGCCAAGAGAAATAACAAGTACATAGTATTGTAGAGCACCTGACACGTAAAAGTTTATCCCATTCATTTTCTTCCACACGATTTGTTGCATCCTGCTTTGTTTCAGATGCCTGCTCGCAACCATCATTATCAATATTTGGAATGTCCTCAGTGGCACCAGGATCATCATTCAGCTCATCGTTCCAATCTATTGACTGCTTAACGAATGGAGGTAAAAGAAAGTATTAATTGAGACATCCAGAGAGAAGCTATGAATTGCACAAAGTAAAACCTGCATCACAATAACAGTGGTAGCCACCATACAAAAGAAAAAACAAATGTAATTGTTAAGGTGTTCTAAGAACTAAAGATCCAAAATTAGTGGATGAGTCTGTCTGTAACAGAATACTGACAACAAAATCTAATTGAATGATATTGGGTAGGAACTTCCAAACTAGGTGAGCTACAGTAATTTGGTGGACTACAACAATTTGGTGAAACATGGAAAAGATGGCATTCTTGATACCATAATCTACCAGGGAGCCATTGCATAATTATTCATCATTTGAAGAAGAAGGTACACAAATTAAATTACCTTTACAGTGCCAAGCATATCATTGTCCAAGTCCCCATCGGTGCTTTCAGCTACTGTTGATGGAAGGTTGGATCTATCAAGAAGCTTCATGATAGCATTTTCATCCCAAATAAGTTTAGTAGAACCACCAACACATTTGTCCTCATACACATCACCTAGGCCACCAGTTCTCCTCCTATGCTTAAACTCAACATCAGCTACATCATGTTTAGCACCAGAAGCTTCGTTATTATCTTTAACATTCACCCCATCGATATTCCTGAAGAGTTCCTCTGTTCCCCAGCGAATGATATCTTCCACTTCCTTCTGTGATTCTGATTTATTAACAAAAAGTTGATCAAGCATCAATTTCTTCTTGGCAAGTTGCAAGATACGCTCCTCAACACTAGCACGTACTACAAGCCTGTAAACTAATAGTCTCTTTGACTGTCCAATTCTGTGTGCCCTATTCATGGCCTGTATATCAGCATGTGGATTGAAATCAGAATCATATATGATAACAGTGTCTGCAGTTGCCAAATTAATCCCAAGCCCACATGACCGTGTAGATAGCAAGAATACAAAACGAGTCTTGTCCTGATTAAAACGAGAAATTGCTGCCTGGCGGTCTGCCACAGACACTGAACCATCCACTCTTTCAAATGTTTTAGGACCAAACTCCAAAGTCAGGTAATCTTCAAGTATGTCAAGGAGTTTTGTCATCTGAGAAAAAATAAGAACACGATGACCATCCTTGTGTAACATTTTAAGCATAGAGTGCAACAAAGTTAATTTTGCTGAGGCCTTTATTCGCATTTCGTGCAAAAACTCTGGTGAACCATATTCAGGTTCAGTTCCAGGAATAAGATATGGATGGTTGCAGACTTTCCGAAGCTGCATTACTATGTTGAGCAATGACTGATGAGCGCCACCTTTTCCAATGTTGCGCAGTACTTGGTAGTTCTTTGTAAGCATAGCACGATAGTATTCAGCCTGGATTGATGTCAATTCAACAGGTACCATTCGCTCGGTCTTCGGGGGGATGTTTTGCATTGCATCCTTTTTTAGCCTTCGAAGCATATGTGGAGCCACAAGTTTCTTCAGCTCCTCCACTTTCTCTGCTGTTGTAAGGTCATTAAATTTCTCCTCAAACGATGCTAGAGAAGGGAAAGAAGTAGGTTGTAAGAAGTTCAATAAGTTATACATTTCACCAATGTTGTTCTGTAAGGGAGTTCCAGTCAACAAAATCCTGTGTTGAAATGAAAATGTATTGAGCAAACTGAAGAGTTTGCTGCTAGAATTCTTCAGACGATGCCCCTCATCAACTATAAGAACTTCCCATGACACAGAACGAAGATATGCAGCATCAACAAGCACCATTTCATAAGTGGTGAGCAAAACGTTGAACTTGTGAGACTTCTTGGTTTTACCTATCTGGCCTGCGTCACCCGCATGCCATTCATATTGACGAATGATAGATCTTGCCCGTGCAGAACCGTGATACTCCACAACATTTAAATGAGGTGCCCAAGATGCAAATTCAGCCATCCAATTGGGCATAGTAGAAAGAGGAACCAAAACAAGACAAGGCAATTTAATCTTAAATTCACAACACAGGGATGATAGGAAAGCACAGGCTGACACTGTCTTTCCGAGACCCATCTCATCAGCAAGGATAACATTTTTTGACTTGTACCAACATTTACGTAGCCAGTTCAATGCTTCCAGTTGATGAGGGAAGAGCATGCCTCCCTGAAGTTCTTTTGGCTGCTCAACCAACACATTAAACTCTTGGCAGTTTCTTGCATTTGCATAGTCACCTCCCATATCCTTATCCAAAACCTGGCATTCAAAATTTTTAAACTGAGTAACCAAATGGATATACTTCACCATGGTAGGTTCATCTAATCTTTCCCAGGTGCATTCATCGTAAGGAAGGCCACACCATTTGATCAAAGCCTCTTCTACTTCATCTAAAGAAACACGCAAAGCAATAACTCGTTGTGGTTGGCACCATTGTTCCTTGCAAATGTTTATCAAACCTGTTCCATACTTTGCTTTGTAATTTTCTAGTTTCCTTTTTGCTAATGTTTTTAGTTCAGATTCAGAAACCCAAGTGTTATAGATGTTTGATTTTCCAACCCATTTGACCAAAAACTCGTATGCAGTACCATCATGGTCCTTTCCGGCAATTTCTTCTATTTTTCCATGTACTTTACTTTCAGGTGTATGCTCTTGTTTGGTCTGGGCTATTGCATCAGCTTTGGAAACTGAAAGTTCGATGTCATCTGTTTCTGCTGGAATATCAGATACTGCCTCATGTTCACCATTTGTTGAAGCTGTCACATTTTCTCCTAATACTCCAGCATCTTTTACTGTGATGGTTTGATCAGTGGAACATACTGATACTGTCTTCATGGTATCTTCTTGGTTCAGCGACTCTTTATTTTCACCGGATTTACCATTACTCTCCTTTTGCTCTTCAACACCATCCAAATGATTTTCACCACCATGGTTTGCTAATTCATCAGCATATACATCCTCTAGAGTGGTATCAATATCATTGTTAGAAGACCGTATTCCTTCATAGAATCTATTTTGAATGATGTGGCTAGTTTCTAGCGCACTGGAAGCACTAGGTGGGGCCATATCTTCCAGCTGCAAATTGGTTGATTCAACCTGCTCTGGTGAAGCATGGAGCGGTGAACTGATTTGGCTTGTCTGGAGCCGACAGCCTAGGATGCGATCAACCTAAGCAAAGAGCAATGCTTTGTGATAAATAATCAGAAAACATAGAAAATGGGACAGCTCGAAGCTGGAAAAAAATGATTGGATGAAGATGCAATGTATATAGATAAGGCAGTGGCGTAGTGCAGCTAAGGTGCTACCATACATCACTATCTACAATAGTAAATAATTGCCAGAACGAACCTGCAGATCCTCCTGAGTCATTATTTTGTCTCCGAGCACACCTTGCTCCTGCAACATTTTTTCACGTATATGAATGGCATTCTGAACATAAGTATGTTACAAAATTTGAACATTGGATAAGAGTGCAAGCATCAAATAAGGTGTTCATCATGCGACAGAAATTGCATGAATTAAGACAAACAGACATTAGAAAAGCAGTGAAGGCTGATCATGGTAGCAACCAAAGACAAATGATCAGAAAATGCTGCCATGGGCAAAATTTATACCCGATGGTAAAATAAAATATAGTCAAGACAGTTTTATGTTCGGGAAGTACAAAAGCTACCATTGTTTCTTTGCTCGTATGCTAATAAATGCAAACACATCAGCACCTCTGAGAAAACAGACAAGATGACCTTAAAAGGCAACCAAACATAAAGGAGCGCATACAGTTAATTTTATGTATTTTCCCGGTGAGATCAGAATTCAGAAAGCATTATAAGATACACTATTAAAGAATTGTTAATTATGGCAAGTTTGCTGAGATAATTTTGCAGCTGTGTGCTGAATTATTCAGTTTATTCATAAAATAAGGGTTATAATCGAAGCAAAAAAATGAGCTTAAGAAAATTACAATAGGAAAGGTGCCAATTCTAAAATAAAAATTGTAGTAAAATGTACATATAATAAATGGTGGTAGAAATAGAAAGAAAGAAACACAAGACATCTTGAGCAAACAACCAAGGATCGAAATCCCACTCCCGGTGCATATCCCGGTAGGGCGACAGTACCGGTAACAGGCCAGTTACTGGAAATCCTGGGAAAAAAACGGACAAAGTTCAAAATCTGAACTTTGAATTGTGGAGTTTGAAAACCGGTTACCGGACCGATAACCAGCCGGTTACCGGAAAAACCGGTTAGAAAAACTGGAAAACCTTGATGAATGATTAAGTTAAAAAGAAGTAGGTGGTATCTACTGGCATGATCATCAATGATTTGATCAGGCAATAAGAAGGTAGTTCAGAGTTCAGGAATAGTGAACGACTCACAACTTTTGAGACTCAAGAACATATTTGATCATATGTGTATGTTAATCTGAACTACATGCATATAGAGTAAAAATATAAAATGAATAACTGGATTGCATGAACTATTTTGTTAAGCATAATACCAAATCCAAGAGAAACAAAATATATAGAGTACTTATGCCATACATACAAATTTGTAAAAGGCTAGACTTTTGTTTTAGAAACAAACATCAATCTACCATATTCAAGCATATTTAGCTCATACAATACGTAATCTAGCACAAAAAAAAGGCCTAAACCAACCTAGAAAGTGCATTATGCGGTCAAAAATTCAAATTCGAATTTGATATTTTCGGCCAGTACTGTTCACCCCGTCCATACCAGTAAAACCATCTACCGGTAACCGCTGGGATTTCGTTCCCTGCAAACACTAACATACTAAATATGTTCACCAAGGTATACCAACGAGAAAATCACTCAGGAGCATTTCTCGAAAGGCTGTGTGTGTGTGTGTGTGTATATATATATATATATATAATATTAGAACACAACAAAGTGATCTTTGAATACCTCAGAATGTTTTTTATCAACGAATTTCAATTTCTTTTTTCCTTTCTTGGTACTAGATGTAGGTGTTCTTCCATCCAACGATTTTCTTTTTGCCGGTGATTCGCTGTGATCAAGAGATGTAGATGGTTCCATTGAGGAAACACTGTCAACATCCATTGCCAAATATTTGAGCTTTTTTGCTTCAGATCTCTTGCTGTCTCTGTGACTATGTTGCCTCTTGCTTTTAGATTTCTTTGGAGACAAGTTCGTCGGGCACAGATGTTTCTCCATTTTCAAAGCACTGCCATGTTTCTCTTGTTTCTCTTCTGAAGACTTCCCAAGGAATCCTGACTTCAAGGGCTTGGTATTTGCTGATAGTTCCTTGGTTGAACGCTTCTTCAAATGTAATATCAATGGCTTCTTTTTCTCAACTTCATTGTCCTTCACACTGAAGTCACCCTCCTTTAAAACACCACCACATGATAGTTTTCCTTGTTTGTTTGATTCACTTTTCTCTTGTGTGGGGCTTCGGGTGCTAAAACAGACTTTGTTATGGGGAGATGGGCTATCTGATGTGGTGCTTGTACGCATTCCCCTTGCCCTTTCACGTTTAGAAGTGTCAGCATCTGCATTGCCTAACAACTTCAAGCTAACTTTTTTGGTACGACATCTTGGACATTGCCAATTCCCAGGTGGTGCACGCTAGATTAGAAATGGAAGTATCAAAGAGATAAGAACTGGTCAGTACACCAAAAAAAATAGCTGTCTAATCAAACAACACAAATGATTCAAACCTTTAGAGGAGGATTAAGACATTCCAAGTGGTACGTTCGTGGACAGCTATCGCAACACAGCAAATTGCCACCAAGATCACATTCTACGCACTCATAGAAATACTGAAGAAACAAAAAGAATGTGTGTATAAGAAGACTTGAACAGCATGATAGAGGTGACATACAAAGTAATGCAAAGAAAATAACAGTGTATAAAGGCTTGAACTTGCATTAATTATGTACTTGCTACATGGATCTACGGAGAGAAAGACACGTAATTACTCAGCTGAAATTCAGTATTTATATTTTTTTGTTTAAACATTATGCAGTTGCAGTTGCCTAGACACGTAATTACTCAGCTGAAATTCAGTATTTATATTTTTTGTTTAAACATTATGCAGTTGCAGTTGCAGTTGCCTAGAATTGTCACCAGACGCATGTATGGTGACCTACTAAGATCTGTGATCCCAGTACTGTTTGCAGGCATGTATCCTGGATGCAACAACACCACAAGAGTTCAGCCATATCCCGTTACGTGTCGAATAAGCAAGCGTTAACACACCTAACTGACTGTTGCAGGCAGAGTGTTAATAAAACATGTAAGCTCCTACTTCTAAAAAATTTCGCTTGACTTACAGTATTTGTGTGAAGAAAAATCCTGAACTCTTGAAATCCAGGTGCTTCACCGAAGCCACAGTACGTGTGATCAATGAGAAAGGTATTTTATACATTGGCTACATTGGAAATTGTTATTAAATCATTGCTTTAGCCTTTAGCTTGTATTTACATGGAAGCAGAACACATGCAAGTACCTTACGAAGTAAATCACAAGCAATATCCATGTGATAGACAAACAGGTAAACTACAAATGAAAAGGTATTAGAAGAGGAATTCACCCCATCACGCCCTCTTATCTTTTTGGCTGATGGAGAAATGTTAGTGCCATGCTTGAACTTCTTTTTGATGGAACCATTGTTCATTGGAGAGTCCGATGTTGGTGAGGTAGCCTCATGCTCATTTGATGGGCTAACTGTTAACTTGCTTCGTTTTCTTTTGTATTTCAAAACCCAATTTCCATCTGCTGCACTATCACATAAAGAGATCCTCTCCTTCATCGTCGGAGTATCAGAGTCACATGCTGCTAGGAGCAGAAGAATGCACTTCTTTATTAGTAGGTCAAAAATGTCAAAATAGACCACCCTTAATTCAAATAAACTAACCTCTGTGTATGGTTAGAAAAACCTACGCATTAGAATTCTAGTCACAAGTCTCAAGTGAGATCAAACAGATCTCGATCAAGCATTAGAACACACTGCTGATGTATTAGAACAACCAAGCACTACTTGTATGATGTTCTTATATCAAAATGAAGAATTAGTTGACGAACAGTTCTACTCAAACTAAAGGCTATTATCTGTTTTCGTTAGTATGCGGTCTACGGGTAAACTCTTATTGCAACAAAAAAAGGCCCATATTGCAACACACAAATGGCGACACTTGGATTTTTGGTTCCATTGAATGCTTCGTTTTTCTTTGTACCATAATATGGAACAGCAATGCACATATACAACTCAACAAGCCAAAATTCAGGCATGGCAAACACAGGCATCACGGTTCCACTCCCTGGTGCTACCTTTAGTCCAAACATCTCCATGCTTCACCTCGTGTGCCTATCGCCGTCACGAATCTCCGAAATTCCGCCACTGCATACTCTCTTTCAGACCCTAGAACAGAAACCTAACTAGCCAACGAACTAGCACGCAGGCAACTACGACCAGCTCCCAATCGGATCACACAAACTGAAGCATCGCACCTCGCACAAGCACTACCATTTCTTAAATAAGCTCGCCGCCGGCTAGCAAACCTCACACCCGCAAACGCCCACCGCCCACACCCACACCCAAATCCAAATCTCCGCCCTAATACCCCACTCCATCCGCCAGTCAAACCCCTCCGCATACAAATTCCTGAGAGACCCAACCCCGCGTAAACCCATCCAAACAGATGCTGAATCGCAGCGCCGAGAGAGCCGCCTCACCTCCCGAGGTCGCCGCAGCGCCCCCGAAATCGAGCTGAATTGACCGAGGCCCCGGCGGATCGCGCGGCGCGGGGCCCCGGAGCAGCGCGGACTCGGGCCGCCGGGCGAACCGAGCGGAGCAGAGGCGGCGAGGGCTAGGAGGCGGTGGGGGGAAATAGATGGGGAGCAGATGGGGGGAGGGGGCGAATGGGGAACCGGGGCGCAGAGGCAGCAGAGCGGCGCGGCTATCGAGGGGTAGGGGGGTGAGGAGCGCACAACGCAGCGCAGGCAGCGCTTCCTTGACGCGTCGCTTTCGCCTGCCCACCAGGCGGAGGGGTGGGTGACAGGCGGGGCCCGGGGGCGGCAGGGGAGGGACACGTGGGGGCGGGCGCGGGGGTGCGGGGGTGGGTGCCGGTTTCTGCGGTGGCGTGAAACGGCGGGTTGGGTGGCCGCGGCCCGCTGCTCCAGGCGCGCGCGGCGGCGGCTGGTGTGGGGATGGATGGGATTCGGTGGATCGCTCGCCGTTTGGGAGCGGAAGGTTTGTACTTTGTAGTTGTATAAAAATTTTGAGGTTTTATTTATAGGTTGACAGTCTGAGGTTTGGCGAAAAAGATGCCTCGCGCTTTTCTGTCTTACGCCTACCTTTTTTTCGACTTTTATGTGATTTCTTTGGTTCATGCCACGAGTCTTACCTACAACATATAATATGGGTGTTACTTGCGAAAAATAAACACGTATCATCATCTTTCTCTCACAGTACTCATTCCTATTTAAATATTTGACTATTTGGTTCGTTGGGAATCGCTCTTAGCGTTGTCCTCAACGCCGATGAGCAAGCCTCACAGCACCATTTGCTCTTGTGAGTTTCCTTGCCCTCGTCAACCGTGTCACCATGTGCCTTTTACCTCGTTGATGCTCTTTCTTTGCTTGATGTGGCTCCGGGAACTCCGTAGCGTGAACGTGTCATCGTCTTCTTCACCTTCGGCACACACTTCACTTCAGATCTTCGTGTTCCCGACATTCTAGTGAGTTTGAACCTAACATGACCACGTCATTTGGTGTCCTATACTTCACTGATGCTTCTCCCTCGGTTGATGATGATCCGCACGCAGGGAATCCCCCGAATCGACCTTCTTCCTCATTTCCGACCGCCGCAACTCTTTTTTAGTTAGTCGCCACCTCAGTGAGTCTCTGGTCTATTCCTTCTATCCCTACCATCCTTAGTGTGCATGCAAACTAATGTACACCTCCTTGTAGCTGATCCATCACCACAACAAGCTATCACTGAGAGCCTCCATTGCGTCGCTATTGCTCAACGTCGCCAAGCCGTTTCGGCCATCCCTCAACGCCTTTAAGGACCTTGATGAGTTTTAGTAGCCCCCTAGAGCTTTTGCACGCATTAGATCGGATGATTAGCTAGTGTAGCGTGGACTTAGTCATAGCCAATCATGGCACCACTGCGAGAAACTTTGTCGTCGTCACTCCGGTGACCATTCGTCCTCGAGCCACAGCGTATAGCATTGTAGTAACCTCTTAAAGCCAATGTGCACCTTCTTTTACCGCCGATTTATCTGAATCGCGAAAACCACTTTGATCCCGAGGAGCTCCACCACTCATCTCCGGCATAGTGCCGCCGCCTCCCATCTCCCCGGCCTTCACCACCATCCGGTGTCATCGCCGTTCAAAGAGCAATCCATTTTTGCCAATCCCAGCCTTGTGGTCGCCCCGACTGCAGGCGACGAGCTCGCCATGGTGCACAGCCATGCACGCAGCTCCATTTCTCCCACTCCCACCCCTCTCTGCTAGTGGGCTCACATCATTAAAATGTTAATTAGGACTAAATGATAGAACTTAAACATACTAAGTCAATGATAGGTGGGACCGCTGAAAAGGTAATCAAAAAAATATTTTTAAACGTGTTTAGTAAATGAGTCACTGGCATGTTGGACCACACACTATTCTCAATTTTAAAATATGTTTTTAAAACCTGAGAGACTGAACTGTGGCCCAGCCGTCGGTTAATTAAAATCAGAATAAGGTTTACTCATTAGTTAATAAATAATAACTGAAAGATGGCTGATGGCAACTGCAGTGAGCAAGATGGCGCATGGCAGTGGTGGGGAACCAACAGTGGAGAACCAGCGGCGCTCCAGGAAAAAGGGAGGGAGCACCACGAAGAACGCGACGATGTGAACCCGACGGTGGTGGTGGCTCGGACAAATGACCTTTGATGGTGACGTAGTCCAACAGAGAAGGAGCTTCAGCAACGCACGGTCGCTGACGAAATCTGGGCATACGGGGAGGAGTTAGAGAGTGGGATTGGCGGCAATTCGAAGAGAGAGGTTGGGAGCACGCGGTGCTCACTTATATAGGCAAAGGTGGCACATGGTTCGATGAAGAACGCCACGGCGTACGCGGCCGGCCGCGCACAGGGCTCTGGTCATGGCAAGAACTTGTGATGCATGCTCACAAGTTTTAAAAAGTTTATATTTTTATAAATTTTAATTACAAACCCAAATTTGAGATGTTTGCAGCCGCCCTTGTTCGATCATGGCAAGTACTTGTGCCATGGTGGATGGTGGTGGCAGAACTTCTCTTTCTTCGGCAGAGGCAAGCTGGGGTTTCTGATGAAGACGGGGTGCCCGATCTTTCGATGAGATTGATAAATATCGATTTTGGTAGATGCGACTCTCGGATCCGACCACAACCGTACGATGACGCTTGCGTCTTAGCAATCGTTGAACCAACTCCGAGATGTTATTGACCTGCTAGAAGCACGATCAACCTGACCACGAAGGTCTATTCCTGCATGCAATCGAAGAACACACAAGAACAAGATAAAACACACTCTGATGTATTGCAAATATTTATGAAATTTGATAAGGTGGGATTCCGAAGGATGTCTTAACAGGTGGTCGTTCGACACAACTGAAGAACAATAGTTTGCACAAGGGCTAAACCTTAACTCAACGAAATCCGAGAAAACTAGAGGGGTGCGACCTCCTTATATAGGGAAGGGGAAGCCACAAATCTAAAAGAAATAGCGGGGTGGAACTAAACCCATGGTTACTGTTCATGTGAACAGTAACCACACCACTAGGTGGGCCGCCAGCATATGGGCCAAGTTGAGTATGATTACAAAGCTTAATTTGGGCCAAATAGGTGATGTAGCATCTTTTTTGACGATTCTGAAGTCTATAGAAAGAATTTGATGGTGAGGCTAGATCCATTGGAAATCTCTCGGAATAAGCTTTCCAACAAGCCCAATAACACCTGAATCGGACTCCGTTTGCAAAAGTTATGGCCTTTTACTATGGGCTGTTGGGTTGTCACCGTGCTGGATTGTTTCAGCGATTCCGATCTGCACGAAAGGAATTTGAAGGTAGGGCTGGATCCATTGGAAAGATGACGAGATAATCTTTTTATCAAGTACTGGTGGACCTCCAACGGACTCCGTATGTGAAAGTTATGCACGTTTGAAGTCGGTGTTGTCTCTGGAGGCCGAATTGGATTCCAAAATAGGTACAGCTCGAACTCTTGCAAATCAACCACTCTCTGTCTTTTATTCCTGAAAATAACATCACATTTATTAGGCAATATCATATAGTTCATGTAATATAAAGGTACTCTTAAAAACAAGCTCATCTGATAATCTAAGTGACGCGTACGAGCTCTTGTAACCGAAACAACAAGCATAGCAAATATGGTTGTATCCATAGGGGTCATGTTCTCATCAGTTGCTCAGCTTACGGTGTTGATGTAGAAGGATGCATCGGGTTGGTTTGCGGAGGATTTGAAACCTTGTTCCTCGGTTGTTGCAATCTAGAGGTAGCTCCTGTCACCATGAGCTGACGAATAGAGTGTGTTACTGGCATCCAGTTCATATATCGTGCAGTTTAGACAAACATGCACAAGATGGGAGGGAATAAGCATAAGTTAAATGGGTCGATAAGTATCATCTTCCCATGCTAAAATTCTCTTGTATAAACTAAAATATGCATGTTTTTAAACCACAAGGGTGGCACTCATGAATTTTAACATATGGGTCACTTTTTACATGGTGCACATGCTCGATGCCTTTACATTACAAAAGAGGCAACTAAACCAATAAAAGTAGCAACTTACAATAATTATACAGTGATATCATATGTAATTCCTGGCCTACAAAATACCCAAAAAAATGCTTACGCTAGATCCTACAAGTGAGCTCTAGACTATCCACCTTTGTCTAGTCGTCGCAGTTGCGCCGTGCAGCAGCTAACGACTCCAGGGGAGTAGTGGGTGAAGAGCCAAAGTGCTCGGTCTCCTCGTTCCCATCGCGGGGAAGACGGTGTTGCTGCACCATCCACGAAGACTCCTCCGTCCCCGAGCAAATGGCCATCACCCGACGGTGATGACCAATTGTTGACATGCGGGGACGTCAGGCACAGGACCGAATGCGGATGATGGGCTTCGGCGGCTCCTTGGTACGTGCAAGTATGACATCCTCTCTATACAGTAGATCCAGTGAAAAGAGCCCATGGACCACCATTGGTGCGATGCTGTCCTCAAGCGTGGAGATCCTCCGACATGACTTCAGCAGCTCACGGGTCACCCAACAGAGATATCCGTCAAGTGGAAAAATGGATCCTCCAGCTCCGGCAGCTCATGCTGCAGGTGTACGATCGTGGCATAAGTCGCATCGTACAGTGACATCATTATCGTCGAGCCCCTCCCGTAGTAACGAAAGGCGAGGTCTCGAAAATGACGTCCCTGGATGAGCACCTGGGTGAGGTACTATGTGGATGCCGCACTGGAGGGTGTATTGTAGACCTTCACAATATCAATCAATTTAACTCTAAATGAAGGTAGGAGGGGTTTAAAGAATAGTACATTACATTATTTTCAACAAGTACTATGTTTTGAAATTTTAGGAAAAATGCATCTAGAGTGACATCCTTATTAGTTCAAAGAGGAAATTCCAAAAGAACTTTATGTAGGATGTTTTAAGGACTTTTTCAAAAACATTTTGGCTCTGTTTTAATATCCTAAAAGTGAGTAAAAACTTTTATTTTCAGAGAGCATCCCATCTCTCAAAACTAGAGTTATTTTGAATAAGAGAGGTAAGAATTAGCAAAAGTCATAAATTTTCAGAATCATTTTCATGACCAAGATAAGTTACATTTTGATATCTAAGTCCTAATCTATCGGCCATTCTATCTACGGCTTGTCCTACGGTCAGTATGACTCTGATACCAAGCACTGTCGGACCCCCGGCCGTGGTATCCTAAGACCTTTTGAGTGTACCATACTAGTCCCATGATCAGTAGCTTGTACACAGAATCACAATATTGGCATTCATGTCCATATATTCACATGTACAAAGAAAAATAAAATGGTACTTAAATTAAGCGATAAAGTTATTACATCACAGGATCAAATATAAACAAGTATCAACATAGTAAAAGTAGCAATGAAAGAAAAAGTGATAAAAGTAAATAATTTCCAGTTGTATGCCCATCCAGAACACTCAGGTAACCGACAAGAGACAAAACCTAGATAGACCTGTCACGAACCCTGGTAAGATTTTCATATGTAATGTGCTCAAAATTATTTCCCTAATGCATTTCTATTATGAGATTCGGTGGACTCGGTACAGAAATAAGGAAATTCAGCTCTAAGACGGTCTTCTCGTTCCCACGTAGCTTTGTCTTCGGTGTGGTTGCTCCACTGAACTCTTAGCATCTTGATTGTGCGACTATGAGTATGTCGCATGGTTTCGTCTAGAAGTCGGATCGGGTGTTCCCGATAAGAACGATTCGGTTGGTGGTCAATGTTCTTCAACTGAGCGAGTTCGGTCGGGGTTCGAAGAAACTTCTTAAGCTGTGATATATGGAAGATGTCGTGCACATCTGAGAGTTGTGGTGGCAACTCCAGTTGGTATGCCACTTCACTTTTGTTTTCGACAATTTGGTACAGTCCGATGTACCGAGGTGCTAATTCCCCATGGACTTGGAAACGGTGGATGCCTCGCAGCGGTGAGACCTTGAGATCAACATAATTGTTTACTTCGAAGCTTAGCTCACGACAGGAACGATCGACATAGCTCTTTGTCGCGACTACGCTTCCTTTAAGCGTCTTTACATAGCTCTTTTGCCGCGACTACGCTTCCTTTAAGCGTCTTTTTATCACATCAACTTGCTCTTGTGCTTCTTGGATAATGGTTGGTCCAAAGAATTGTCTCTCGCCAACTTTGGACTAGAATAGGGGTGTTCTGTAATTTCGCCCATACAGTGCTTCGAATGGAGACATCTAAAGACTTGACTAGAAGCTGTTGTTGTAGAAAAACTCAGCAAACGCCAAGTATTTTTTCCCAATTAGTGCTATAGGACAGCACACAAACTCGTAACATGTCTTCCAGAATTTGTTTTGTCCTCTCTGTTTGGCCTTCCGTTTGGGGGTGAAATATCATGCTAAAGAATAGCTCGGTTTCCAACAGCTCGTGTATCCTATTCCAAAATCTTGAGGTGAACTGAGGTCCTCGATCAGGGGTTATGATCCTTGGCACACCATATAGGCGCATGATGTTGTTCATATAAAGCTCTGCAAGTTTGGTGCCACGATAAGTGGTGCTAACCAAAATGAAATAAGCCACCTTGGTTAGACGATCGACAATAACTCATATGAAATCATGTCTATTTTTGGTCTTTGGTAGTCTAGTTATGAAATCCATGCCGATTTTATCCCACTTCCACTCAGGAACATTCAGAGGTTGAAGTAATACAGCGGGTCGCTAGTGTTATGCTTTAACGTGTTGACACACATCGCACATGCCAACATGCGCAGCGATGTCCCACACCATACTAGGCCACTAGAACTGGTTTTGGAGGTCCCGATACATCTTGGTACTCCCGAGGTGAATGGACAGTGGTGAATTACGAGCTTCTCTAAGGTACCTGACCGTGAATATCCACTCATGAATCTCGTTGAGGATGTTCCAAATCTCATGAGAGGTCGCAAGACTACTCACTGGATTGAAACCATCCACGTTCGAGGCACTAAAAATAGCATTCATAGCTTGAGCATCAAGTTGCAAGTTTTGCTATTTCCTTTGAGTGGGATTTAGTGGATCAATAGGTGTAGCAAATTCTGTATCAACGATTCTCCATATGTGAGAAATCATGGTATTAAGATATGTAGACATTCTAACCTTCCAATAACAATAATTTGTGCCATTGAATTGAGGAACTCTATCAGGGTGCACAACCTCTATAGTTGTTATCATTTACTCTCTAGGCGATGAAACCTAATAAAATGATAGGTCACGCTCTGATACCACTTGTAAGGTCGAGGAGACCGACTAGAGGGGGTGAATGGGCTGTTTTAAAATTCTCTTTGGCCAAAACTTAGTTTATATGTGGAAGCATAAATCAAAGCAATTTTTCACAATTAAATCCTAAATCAACTAGTCTCGACTAAGTACACCAACAACCAAAGTCTATGTCAAGGTTTGCAATCCTAGGGTGAGAAGCAAGCAATTCAATTCTAGGAGTGTAAATTGCAATAATAGAAATCACAAGAGAGCAAACCCCAACGAAACATGACCTTTTTCCCGTGGTGTTCGGAGACTTACCAGCCTCCCCTAATCCACATTAAGGTAAGCACAAACAAATCGGACCAGCTCTTTGAATTAAGTCAACACCTTGAATCCACTAGGGTTGCACTTTCTCCACTCCAGAGAAGGTGAGCACTGAACCACTCACAACACCCGGCCTTCTCACAATCTTCTTTGAGAAGATCACCAGTGCAACTCCTCCAAACCGTCTAGGAGACGACAACCTCTAAGAGTAAAAAGTCGAATACACTCACTTGAACGAATCAAGTGTCGAACCTCGATGGATACACAATCCACCACCAAGTGCAACACGTGCACATGGATTTGCCTCTCCAAGCTTACTAAGTGCAATAAATTGTTTACACCCATTTTATGTGTGTTTTCATATCTTATATTCCCGCTAAATTGGTTAGAAATTACCACAATTATGGATTATTATCGCTAACCCTAACTCGGAATCAGAGATTGTATTTTTGGAATATTCTTTGTAGAAATCATTGGAAAATACGCAAAAAGATAAATGGGTCATTATGGGTCATGCACTGGGGCTACTGGTCCGTGGTCCAGCCATGATGTTGGGATCATATTTCTGAATTCGAGCCCTCTGTGTATTATAAACTAGTCCCATGATCAATAGCTGTGAAGCTTCCGGCTGAGGGCATCAGCTACAGAATTGGCTTTACTAGGGTGGTAATGAATGCAAAGGTCATAATCTTTGATTAACTCAAGCCATCTTCGTTGCCTTAGTTTCAGATCTGGCTGTGTGAAGAAATACTTCAAGCTTTTATGATCGGAGTAGATCTCACACCGATTGCCGATGAAGTAATGCCTCCAGATCTTGAGAGCATGAACCACGGCTGCTAATTCCAAGTTATGTGTTGGATAGTTAGCTTGATGAGGCTGCAACTGTCGTGAGGCATAGGCCACCACTTTTCCTTCTTGAATCAGCACACAATCGAGGCCGTGGCGGGATGCATCACAATATACAACAAATTTTTTATGTGAGAAGGTACCACAGGCGTAAGGTGCAACATCGCAGCTTAGCTGTAGGTGATCTAGTTCTTAGAAAGATTCAGAGCCAGGCAAATCGCAACAAGCTTTCTCCCAAGTGGGAAGGTCCATACACTGTGGTCGAAGTCACCCGACCAGGCTTGGTACGATTATCCATATCAGATGGGAGGGTTTTGTCTAATTCTTGGAACATTGATCAACTGCATAAGTTCTTTGTTTAAATTACTTTTCATTTCTATTAAGTTTAAAGGTTAATCAATCCTTTAAATTCTCGTAGCAAGTGATGTTATTTATATGTTTGTACCCAACTCCGGTCGACTAGCGGTTCATATGTTTAAGATTATGGAGATTATATTTTTATTTCAAAATTCTATTCTACTCTCGTTTGGCTACTGATCAGGACATGGAAAACCTCCCAGTCGAAGTCTCTCCTTTTTCGCACGTGGTCCCGCCCACTGGAAGAAGCTTCCTAGCGATGGTCCTTTTCCTACGATACTTGCTACCAGTTGGACAAGAGCATGAACACGTATTGCGAATATATTTTATATCTTCGTTTCTTAGCAGTCCCTTTCGACTAGCGTTGAGTATTACATAGAAATAAAACCACTTGTCGTTTATTTTGTGCATCTTTCCATTTAAATTTTCTTATCAAGGCTAGTCCTTTCTTCCGACCATATATTATCTTAGTAAGTACTTTGATTATGAAAAATAGATTTACAACTAGTTGAAACCTGGCGCTGGTTCCGACCAAAAGGGTTTCCTAGTATTATTACGATCAGTTTTTCAAACAATCAGTACATACTTTCAAACAATGGTTGGGACTTAAGTTCATATTCTTCGCCTACTGCTTATATAGTAAAGTTCTTCTACTATAAAACAGTTGGGCTAGGAAATATATGAATATTCATAAGTCATCCAGATGAACAAAAGATTTTATTGATTAGAAAGAGGTAAGTTTTACATTTTTCGCAAATTTTTATATTACAATTATTACTACTAGGGATCGCCCAACTAATCACTGCTTGACGGAGATCCGACCTCCATTTCTTCTACAATCTTATCTCCAAGAGGTCTTACCTCCTTGAGAAACTTGGTCGCCTCTTCAGGCAAGCATTTGAAATCCTCTTCAATGGCTTGAAGATTAGTGGAGGGGTCGGAAGCTTTCAGTTTTTCCATAGCAAAACTAACTCCGCTGGCAATGGATTCTTTCATAGACTGGGTATAATTTTCTCTAGTAGTCTTGAGCAGGCACTTAAGATCATCCAGAAGATGGCCCGGGTAATTCACCTTCTCCTTTGGATCTCGCAGGGAGGGAAAGCTCGATCCTGATCCCATATCAAAAATCATTTTATTAAGTGAAGTGACTTTCCAATCGAGATTAAGCACAAGAGCCGCCTCCTTGTCTTGCTAAAATTCCAGAGCTTTCTTTGCTCTGGTCAGCGCTCGATTTTGTTCTGCATAAGCAAAACGAGTGTTAGGCTAGAATGATTAGAAGAGATGCTAAGTCAAGTTTACGACTAGTTACCTTCAATCTTCTTTCAAAAAATCTCCAAAATTTCTTTATTTCTGGTCGTCAGATATGCGATCGACCGATCCTTAGCTTAACATTCTTCCTCAAGCTTTGTTATTTTGGCTTCTTGGGCTATAACTTTTTCTTTTATTTTCTCCAAATCTATCAAATATGATAAGGGAGAATAATTAAAAGAGAATAACAGAGTCATAAGGAAGAAAAATAGGTTAAGTAGAAAGTTTTTATTTTCTAATTCGGAGTGTCTTTACTCCAAGATTTTTATTTGATGGGTCAATCATCCGACCACAGCAAAGTTCTCGACCATGTGCTACATAGATAGCATTTCTTATTCAAGTTCCCTGTAAACTTCAAGAGGAATTATGAAAATGATTGTAGACACTTACCCGAATTACCACGTCGTTATAATCGGCAAAATTTTTATCAGGACTCGTCTTAGCTTGACGATTCGATGTTCTCCCCTAATCTTCATCAATCTCCTTATTCTCGATAAATCGAGGAGAAAAGGAAAACTTGTTAACTTGGGAAGGGTTGCTTGCAGTAATCAAAACCTGTTGGGAATCTGTAGGAATTTTTACCTCCGCTGATGGCGTAATAATCACCATAGGATCCAATTCAGGTTCCGGTACTGATGCCTGCTCGGGGGTTGTCTCGATCACTTTCTCTTCAGGGATTCTAACCTAAGGGAAGCTTTGATCGGAGACGTCCTCAACCATTTGATCTCCTGGTGTGGACTGGTCGGAAACGACCGGAACACCAGAGGATCTGCACAAAAGAAAAAAAGAAGTTCAGGAGTTCAAGGTCACCAAAAACACATAAGGTATACACACATATGATTACTTCATTTGTACATACTTAGTTGATTTCTGGTCCTGACTTTGAAGCGCGCCGGTTTAAAATCCGTAGTGCTCGCTTTCCTTTTCTTTTCAACCGATTTCACCAGTTCTGAACTGGTGGGGTTGGTTGCACCCTCTACACTTTCCAATAAAGGATCAGAAGTAATATTCTTGACCAGCTGGTCGAGAACAATGTCCCTGATCGCTGGATCAGAAGGTGTAGATTCGTTGGTCTCCAAAACGGTTGCTTCAACCGCAACTGGCAAGTCTTGAGCAGCTGCATGCGACTCAACAATTACCACCTAGATTAACAAGCAAAGTTAAGTCAGGTGATGAACATACTTCATCTAGCAAATATTTATGTTCGGTTACCTACCTCTACGCGGTCACTATCTCTAGTGATGGTATGACTGGTCGGATCGTTAATTGGCTCACATGTTTCAGTGGCCTCATCAATCCTAAGCCCGACTGACTACATGTCAAAGAGGATTTTAGGTAAAAACCGATCGAAAAATATTAGAAAGATGAAAAGTGATTGATATACTCACCCAAAGTCTCTTGGCCCTCTCTTCTACAGTAATGACCGCTAAGATCAGAGGGAAGCTAGCCTTCTCGCTAGGCTCTCCGGCGCAGATTATCTTGATCCGACTTCTGATCTCGTCATGATATAAAGCTGTAATAAATGAGAAGTCTTAGGGTTGTGAAAGTAATCAGCCAGTAAAACAAATTGGTCGGAATCCATTTGAATTTACCCTCTCTTGAGCCCTTGGTTGCATCGTCACGACTAATGTACCAGAGCATCGCATGAGCTCGGCCTTCGGCCTTCAACATGAAAAAGTCCTAATCCGCGGTTAATGAAAACAGTACATCACCTTCTTTGACATGCGCCTTTTACCAATGTAAAAAGGCCGGTTAAAAACCAACTCTTCTTACATTAAGGAAGTACAGATGGCTTCAACCCATCTCTCCTACTTTTCTTCGCGATCCCATCCTAGTACTTGAAAAGATCCGAGTTCTTGGAATTCCCAAAATGCGCTTCATGGAGGTATGACGAAGATCTTTGAGATTGGCAATGGCATTGGGGCGGTTCTCAGTTCAATTATGTAATATTACAATACTTGCGAGAAGAAGGAGTCAATCTTCCTAAATCCGCATTCGATGTATTTTCTCCATCTTCGCATTTGGAGAATGCTCCCGATAGTGATCTCAAAATTAGACTTCTAGAGGCGAGTCCAATCTTCTCCAAACTTTTCAGTTTCTTCTCACTCAAATCAGAGATCGACCAGTTGGTGATAAGATCCGACATGATGATTTCTTTTTGGATGAGGAAGACAAAAGTGGTCGGAGGCGATTTCTCCTTTTGGAAGATGAAGAGGAAAGCAGAACGTGTAAAAACGCTAACATCCAGTGCGAAGGGGTTTTTATAATCGCAATACTATAATCGCATCGGGGAGAAGTCCAACGGACAAAAACCTTTTTGACTGACGGACAGAAAAGCTTTTTCAACTTCCAAGGTAACTTCTCAACTTTAAAATGAATACAAACCACTTCGAATATCACGACATTTAATGAGGGGCATGCCCGATACGACTTCATTGGAAGAAAAGTGTCTACACAACCAATTCATTTAAAGTTCAGGGGCTAGCTGTTGAGGATTAAAACCTCGATGTATTATTTTAATACATAAGAGAAGATCAAACGTCTTTATGGTCGTAACCCCTAAGGCTAACGACCTTACTGGTCGTAAGGATTTCAGACGTTATATAATAAGTACCCTGGTTGGACAAGGTCCCGAACCTAGTCTCCGACCAGCCAATTACTCGTAAGGCTATGAACTGGTATCATCTGGACCTGAATCTAGGTATATCCCTTATCGTGTGATGAATGGAACACGTGCTATATATTCCATACCACGCGACGTTACATAATTCTAAGACACTGGACTACGGTTGAATGTCTCACTGACATATAACCGCGCAGCAGTTGATACCTTGTCAACTGACACCTCTCTCCGACCAAACTTGTTACTTCTCAACAGGCGTCTCTCTAAAGGATACCTTGATGGGAAATGCGGCAATGCTATGATAGCACAAATAAAATTTTTACCGCGCAACCAAGGAACCACCGCAAGAAATAGATCACGAGATTACCACTAGACGCGCCGACTCGTAGCGAAAATAGAGTCGTTGTAGCGAGTTGATGCAGTCGTACTCACGACGCGTCTCCTCCTTCGAGTAGTCGTACTCGTCGCGCGTCTGCTCCTCTGAGTGGTCGTACTGGTCACGTTACTTCTCCTCCGACTCCGGTGAGCGTCACGAGTTGCAGATCATCCTAGTGCTGATGCTTCGCAACAACACCTCCGAGGTATCCACACGTACGGGGTAGGATCACCACGCGCTGGAGTGCTAGCACCGGCAGATCCATGATGGGTCTTGACACCCAAGGCCCTCTTTAGGAACTCGTGGGTCTTGACCTAGAGGCCCATTAGATCACCATCCAAAACAGATCCATGCCCTTTAAGTGTGCGACCCCACATGTTCATGTGTAATCGGTTATGACTCCGGAACTCTTTTCCGATCACTAGTCGTTAGTGGTACGTAGCAGCACATAACGATTACCAAATACACACTGAATATATCGGACGAACCTTGATGTAATATGATCTATGATCAGGTCCTCATCACTTACGACTAGTTTGTATCTCTATACGACTAGGTTGTATTTGGTCACGACCAGTTCGTAACTCCTTATGACCAGGTTCTTACCATTCTGTGATTACGTTCGACCAATCTACGACCAGCTCGTATCTCCATACAACTAGTCCGTAATTGATCGAACTAAGCAACCTACTCATGCATTCTCCCTTTGCCTCACGATGCCTGGTTGAACTCCAGGTGAGATTATGTGTCAACCATGGACTGTTCAATACTTTCTCGATCGAGTGTCGGATAACATTATGTGGTCGACACTTCGACCACTAGTGGCATGGCCATGCACTTTCTTTAGCCGATCACCACGAGGGGCCCAGAGACATCTCTCCTGTTATGTTAGAAGGGGCAAATCCCATCTCGACCAGTCACATCCCTCCGCATGTTTCATAGCATACCCGAAAGCTACCTATATAACTATCCAGTTACGAGTAGCGTTTGGTAATCACTAAGAGTGCTATTACACATGTAGGGAACCATGCTGATCTCAGGTCTAGGAATTATACATCATCATTACTTGAGAACAACTAATGGCACAGAGATTCATAACAATCTCAATAGTGTCTCAATGATGGGTCTATCCAACCCTATGTTCTCTATGAGAGACCATGTGAGAGGTCCTCCCTTGTGAGTGATGAGTATTTGACAGCGTGTTGAATGGGTTGAGAGTTGAGTCTCTCTGTTTGTCTTGTTTGTCTTTGAATCGGGATAATCGGAACTACATTGTGTATGTAGCGGAAGTTCGATAATCAGAACTCGGCGTTGAAAAGAGGAACTTCCGATTAATCTGGGAATTGTGTTCGGTTGAAGTAATCGGAACTTCCGCACCTGGGGTCGCGGTTTGTCCGATAATACTGACGTGAGTATTCCTCTGAGACGAAAATTGGAATTGAAAATCTGGGAGTGAGGACGTTCCGATAATCGGAAGTTCCGCAATGGTAAGCGCGGAACTTCCGATAATCCTGACAAGTGCGGATGTTCCAGAAATCGAACTTCCGTAATGGTAAGTGCGGAACTTCGATTGTGTCGGAATGCGTAGAAGTATAATTTGTGATTTTGAGTTTGTATGAGTTTGAGTCTTGTACAAATGATGATGCTATGATATTGTGCAATGCTATGTGATGTGTTTTTATCTGTGTTGTTGCAGGACATCGAGGCGAAGTCGTGGCGAGACACGAGGTGATCGGACTAGCGCGGCGCGTTGAGGTCGAGCGGTCGGGATGTGTCAAGGCGGCGTGAATCTTGAGGTGGTTGCGAGTCAAGGCGACAAGGTGTCTGGGAGGCTTCGGAAGGTGCGCAAGGCTAAACGGTTTTTTCGCAAAGCGGCACAAGTGGAGGCGGTTCCGTTCGGGTGTAGTGGGCTTAATGGGTTGGAGGCCCATTAGCCAAGGGCTATAAATAGAGGTGAACCCCTGGTGTTAGGGTTAGACTTTGAGAGAGAAAATTAGGGTTAGCTTTAGCAAAAGAGTTTGTTGAGATGGAGAGGATGAACTGAAATTGTTTAATCATTTCTCTGTATTTTCCTTTGTAATCTTTTGATTCCTATCAATGAAACTCTGAGGTTTTGATTCCTTGCTTATGCCTCTTTTTATTCCCTCTCTGTTCATGTTGAATATCTAGGGTTTTGGTGTATCTTTTGATTCCTCGTATGAGATTGCATGAAACTTGATATCTAGAGTCGTTTTGTTATTGCTAATATATCCTCAAAGTTTCATCAGCTAAGAATCTGAGAATCTTGTCTATTGTGGTTTTTGGTCTTTCTTGCCCCTTCTTCAAGAAATCCGATTTTGATTTGATTATTGAATCTTTGTTTGCGATTCTTCTCCATGAGGTCAAGATGTTGTTTAGGATGATATCCTGTGAAACTTGACCTGAGAAAAGCATTCAAGATTTAGTATTTCGGATTTTTGGGAAAACCCGAAGATCGTTCTTGGTCAGACAATCGAACTTCCGATTGTCCACAGTGAACTATCATGACGAACTTCCATGATCAACCGGAACTCTACGGAGTGCGGAACTACACGGGTAGAATCGAGCTTCCGATTCGGACGTGCACGACCGAAGCTTGTTTTCGTTCTCTGATTTCGCTTCACTCTTCTTGAGGTTTCCAGAGGGCTTTGTAGGTTTGTTTAAATACAGTAAAGGGGAGTTCTTATTTTTTAAGGCACCATTCACCCCCCCTCTGTTGCCATTTCGGTCCTTCACTCTAACATGTCACATTATTGATTCGATATCTTCATATCCATGACCGGTGAAACAAGGTCATCAATCAATACATGTTGTAACATCCTAACTTTTGAGCCTTTGAAAATATTTTATTTATTTGCTAGTTGAAAATCTCATCATCTGCATTTTATTTAAATTTATATTAAAAGCTTAATATGGACTTTAAGGACAAAATGATTTAATATGATTAATCCCAACACCAACAATTGTCAAAACTATTTTATTTGGATTCTATGTGCTTAAATATATTTTATAGAATTCTCTAGAATTTTTCCAAGCTTATTTGTTATTTTCTAATTGCTAATTGTATTTTCTGGATTTTCTAAAAAGAGAAATCAATTAAATTTCTTCGGAACAGTGTTGGGCCGAAGCCCAACACTATTCCCACGCACCAGCCCATCTCCCCGCTCACCCACACCCTCATCGGTTGGATGCACAACGCGTGCCCCTCTTTTCGATCGGACGCCCACGCTCAACCCCGCCTTCCTCCGTTGGATAGCCGCCGCGTGGCCTCACCCGCTGATCTCGCTCTCGCTCGCCCGCGCCTCGCTGCCGCTGCCAGGTGGGACCGCCACCGAGTCGTCGTCTCCGCGACCCTTCTTCCTCCTCGCGCCTTCGCCCGCCATTGCCGCTGTTCAAAGCTTCGTCCGATAAAATCGCAACGGTCGCTGATTCTTCGCGCCGACCCCAATAATTTATAGCCGTATCTATCCCGTACTCATCCCTAATCAAATCGGCTACCGAATCCCTCCCAATCTCCCCGAATCTCGAAATTCCGATCGCGGCCGTTTCGGACTCGAATTGGGGGTTTCCAATTCTGGCGTCCCCCGATCCTATAAATACCCCCCTATGATCGCACAGACCTCCGCAACCCAGAGCCGCCACCCTCGTCTCCCCGATCGCTCTAGCGCCGCCGCAATCCAAGATTTAGGGTTTTCGGTCGAGCTTCTTCTCTGGTGAATTATGCCGCCATTGTCGTCGCCCTTGCCCCACCGACTGCGCCATTGTGATCAGCAAGGTCCGGGTTACCTTGTGCGCCCCTCCTCGTCGCCGGAGCATCGCCGGAGCACCCGTCCGACAAGACCCGAGCTTCTACCGCCGCTTCTTCTTCGCCGCCGGTCGCCACAGTCGTTGCTAGCCACCGGTAAGGGCACCAACAGGTGCGCAATAGCACCAGCAACCCACTAGTACCCTCCACCGCCAGTGACTCGCCGCCTAAAGCCGGTGACCATCGGGTCCCGAGCGCTGCCGCCGTCGTCGTCCAACTCAGCGCCAACATCAGCCTCGGTGCTGGTGTGGCAGCCGCGTGGCGCCTAATCAGCGCCAGCACACGCGTGTGTGGCCCAGTCCACCGCGTCAACTCTCCCGAGGCTCGGTGAACCCAGTTCACCGTGAGCCCAGTCACTGACATGTGGGGTCCACATGTCAGATTTCTTTTAATCTATTTCTTTTTTCAGAAATTCTCGGCTAACGCAAGCATTGCGCAATAATCCGATTTTCCTTTATAAAAATAATTCGGGAAATTCATTAAAAATCTAAATCAGGGTTTTATTTGATTTCCAATTTTCCAAAGCCCATAACTTTTGCATCCGACCTCCGATTGAGCCCATTAAAATTTGTAAATTTATATAAAATCAAGATCTATTTAATGGTGAATTTTATTTGATTTTTGGAGTTTGTTTTGCCTCTATTATTTATTTATTTTTGTTTCTTTTGTCTCATTTGCGAGTAGACATCGATACTTCGGGAAATTTTAGAGAAGAAGGAGCACCTCAAGATCAAGACCAGTACCTAGACCTATTCCAAGGCAAGTTATACCTTTGATCATATTGAATCCAGTTTTTAAAATACTTTGTTTCAATGTAATGCATTATCTTTCAAGTATTCATTTAAATGCTTTTGGGATAGTTATTAGTCCAATTTGTTATATCCACCTTGTCTATTGTATGCCATGATTTTTTGTCACCCTAGATTGGTTCAGTACTAGTTGGTATTATGGTAGCACCAACGTGGGTTGGTTATATACGAGTAGATTGCTTAGCCATACCACGAGTCATCATTTCATGTGAGTTGCAATTATAAACTTGACTAAGTGATTATGGAACTATGTGATGAGACTGTATGTGTTGTGTACTATTACTCGTTGATGGCATGTGTTGCACTTAATCAACAGGGTGGAAAAAGATTTGGACTGAGGCAAGTTGTGGATTCTGTGTGATTGGTGGAGCTGTGTGCTTTATAAAGTTTGTAATTTGGGTTAAAACTAGAAGTCTTGCCTTGGTCAATTAAGGACTTAACTTTGTGCGCCATTGAACTGTGCCTTACTGTACGACCACATGCCTAGTATGGGCTGAGGCTGACTTAGTACGTTATGGAATCTTGACATTGACAACTCAGGTTGTATTTAAACTGTGTGATGGGCTGGAGGTGTGATATATCACATCGTGGGACGGTTTCACTGCATCCCTATCCAACGATGTGTGTCGTAACCAAACGTTGTGCGTATCGGTTGGTGGCAGGAAAGCACATCGGGAGTGTCATTGTTTGAGATGAAGTTTCTAAAAGGTTTTGTTGTGATCAACTCTGATCCGGTTGATTTCATCGTGTGGGTAAATTGTACAATCTCTGCAGAGTGTTAAACCAATCTATTCGAATAGCCGTGTCCTCGGATATGGATATGCTCGGGAATTTCACACGAGGGATAGATTTTCATAAAACAATTGGGAAGGGTCAGCTGTGTGAGGTAACTTGTGCAGCTGTGTGAATAACCTGTTTAGACTGTGTGTCTTTGTGAAATCAAATGATACATTATTATTGTTTATTTGTTTTGAATTACGTTTTCAATCTATTATCTGTATTCAATTGCAAATGTTGCATTTCTGCAAATTAACCACAGAAGCCATTTCCTTTGTAATAAGCCATCATGTATAATTGCATTCTGTGGTATGACTTGCGAGTACGATGTGTAATCACTCTTGCTAAACAAATCAACAGAAGTGGGGGAGTCATCGCCAGCTTTTGAAGAGGAATTCTACGAAGGTTGATCGTTAGGGTCTTGATCCCAGTCAGTTGCCTGTGGTGTATTGATGGGAGTCCGCTAGAGTTTACTTTGTTTTCGCTGCAGTTTATTTCATTATTGTCAGCCTTGCATGACTTAATAATTGTAAAAGACGACCTTAAGGTCACAACAGTTATTTGTTATTCAAATTACTCGTTTATTTAATATTTCATTGTATGGAGTTGGTATTTCATCAATGTTGACACTGTATGCACTAGCGTGATACTGGACTAGTGCAGAATACACAGAGGGTCCAGATTTGCATATTTGGGTCCCGACACATGTGCTAGTCATAGATTCACTGGTGTTCCGACCAGTGACCTTCGACCAGGGATACATTTAGAATGACATCATATAAGTTAAAGAGTTCCACCAACAAGTCACATACATATTGATATATAATAAATGATTCATTCAAGGAACACGATAACATATTATCAAAATCATGAACATAATGAAATATCATCATCTCTATGATTGCCTCTAGGGCATATTTCCAACATAACTGCCACCGCTTCATTAACTACTTAAGGAGGACCGCGGGAGAGGAGGGGGATGGAAGGCAATTGAGAAGATTAGCACTCGATTTTATTACAACACCATAGCAAGCACTGCGCTCTTGTGTAATTATGATTAGCCTTTTGTTTGATCACAGACATTCCTTGTAATAGCCAGTTCATAGCAATAAAGAGTGACCCCATTCTATTACAGGAGATACACACCATTTTTCTATGTTTTTATATATTCATAAGATCGGCAATTTAATCATCGACAGGTTGGTCATACCATGATTGTATTCCAGCTTGGCACACTCTTACTTCATTAACATTCTCTGGTTGGTTGGTATGACCAGCCCCTGCAAGTTGAAAAAGCATGGCTACTAGCAGAGTGTGTCGGGTTCGATGAAGTAGGCCGTGGCTACCGTCTCATCACCTCATGCTGCGTGGACAACCCCCCGAAAAAATCATACTTCGTGGTGGGCTTGGTTGCTTTCTTAGGTGTACTCGTTGTTTTCTTCAAAGCAGCCGCGCTTATTAGAGACGGTTCTTGTTAAAAAAACCGTCTATGATAATACACATCACTGACGGTTCTTGTTAATAACCGTCTGTGATAAATACACATCACATTTATAACCGTCTGTGATATGTATCACAGACGGTTTATCCCACTAAACCGCATGTGATAGTTCCTTCCATATCTAAAAAATATTCTGTTTTTCGGCTACTAGCATTAGGAGTATCGCTAAAAAACTACTAATTTTACAAGTAGTTCAACACTTGTGCAAAGAACTTGGCGTACTCATGCTTAATCCTACAGTCGTCACTGCAGAAGACGATGTAGTCGTCCCACCCTTCCGTCACACCGCAGTCGGTGCTCATGCACCTGTGGCCGTCCTCCGACAGCACCCACACCCGACCCGGTGGCCCGGCCATTTTCCACATCGCCACCTGGACCACGTCCACAGCGAGCCTTTGGCACCGCTTGCACTCCCGGATGGCCCTCTTGGCCGTCTTGCACCGCCTCGGCCGCCTCGTCATCGACCTAGCTAATGTATTGCTTCCAAACGTCGCGCGCCTCGCCGGTCGTGTAGAGGACGAGGCCGAGCATGTAGGCTGCGGCC
Source organism: Hsuehochloa calcarea (assembly GCA_036346395.1). NCBI lineage: Eukaryota > Viridiplantae > Streptophyta > Magnoliopsida > Poales > Poaceae > Hsuehochloa > Hsuehochloa calcarea. Next base: position 27,634,820 of record CM070606.1, read on the forward strand.
TTGTGCCTGGTGATGGCTCCCCGTTCGAGGAACACAAGGCTGCGCTGCATGTCCTTCCAAATCTAAAAAATGTTATGTTTTTCTTCTGCTAGCATCATATATAAGAAATATCATTTTTAGTAAAATTTTATATGTATCACGGACGGTTCTTGACATTCCAAGATTGTCGATTAGTTCAAAACTGCTATCTATAATACATATCACAGACGGTTCTTAATAAGAACCGTTTGTGTGGATATCATGGGTATATGATCTAGATCTTAGGATGATGTGACAATTGGTAAATGCGTGCGTAAGTGTCCCGTTTGTTTTGGGCCTTAACGGGAGCCCAATAGGATCAAACTTTTAGAAGTTCTAAGCCTCCACTATAAATAGGAGAGGGTGGTGGCTGCACCACTCCTTCGTCTCTTTTGCAATTCTAGTAAACCCTAATTTTCTTAGGGAAAGCTTTTGTGGAGGCTAGGGTTCTTGATGTTTGATGTGATTTTCGTGCTCTTGGATTGACCATTGTCCTCCATTGATGGGGTGGCTGTAAGCCCTGATCATATCAATCAATCAAAGGAAAGTTTGATCAATGTTTTGTCTCATTGCGTTCTTTCTCTCTATTTGATGATTTTTGGTCTTCTTTGATCCGTGAGTTTTTGCTTGGTTTCTTCATGTGATCTAGCTTGCTGTAACGTGTGGAAATCTATCTAAGATCATCTTGATCATCAATCACCCACGAGCAAGAGCTTTGACCTAGTTTTCGTTTTGACCCGGTTTTGAACCCTTCTTTGATCAAACGGAAAAAGATCTTGATTCCTCCAAGAATTATCATAATCTTCGATTGGAATAGGTCCCTGATATCATAGAGAAGGTGTGTTCTAGGTTTCATCAAGTTTGGATTAGTAGATCAAAAGTTTCATCTATTTGCATCTTCGTCATCGATATTTTCAATCTGCATTACGAGGCGGTGATCGGCCCTTGATGTACCGGCCGATCGACCTAAATCGGTCCGACCGCCCAAGGCCAGCGGTCCGACCGACAGCGCACTAATGTGCTTTAATATTTGCTGTTTGTGTCGCTTTGCTTAGGGGTTTATATTAGATTCAATATTAGTCTTCCGCTGTACTGATTTACTGATCTTCATAGCTTCCATAGCTACTGGAGTAAAATATTTTGAATCTATTATTTGTGAAAAAGTCAGCATGCTCCTATTCACCCCCCCTTAGTCGCATTTTTGGTCCAACAGTTTGTAATATGCGTCATTAAATATCTGGTGGTCCCCTCAGAACAAGATATATCTGTAGTGAGAAATGTGATATATATACGGTTGCTTTGAAGGAGGCGGCCGGCTCTAGGGCGCGTTGGTGAAAGAAATACCTTAGATTTTCATATGTGCTAGATCTGCTATTTGTTCTTGGTGATCTAAGGTTAGTATTCCTTAATCTATGATGCGGCTACTTTTTCGACGGTCGTCTACGCAGCATGAGGAGGATGAGACAGCAACCATGCCAACTTCATCGATCAAGCCTGCAACTTCAAGAAGCATGGCTGCCAAGAGGGCGCATGAAGAGGCTAGGCTACTTCGCTAGCATTCCTCTATACACAACTGCAGGCCTCGGATGTGCCACGCGGCATGTTGAATCCTCCTCCTCATGTTGCTTGGGCACCTCCAAGGCCTGCTGTTGTGTTTGGAGGAATGCTAGCGAAATAGCCTCTTCATGTGATCTCCTGGCAACCATACTTCTTGAACTTGCAGGCTTGATGAAGTTGGCGTAGCTGTTGTCTCATACTCTTCATGCTGCATGGACGACAGCCGAAAATAATGATTATTAGATATGGTTCTTGTTAATAACCGTCTATGACAAACATCACAGACGATTACATTTACAAACCATCTGTGATAATTATATATCTGGAGCATGCTAGAGTTGAAGACGGAGAGCATTCTGGACCATATCAAGTAGCTGGAGAAGGTAGTGTGTGTGTGTGTGTGTGTGCATGTATCATTGTTGTAATTTATGACATATTTGTTAAGTAGCCGGGAAAGTATATCACAGACGGTCTCAATGAAGTTTCCACTATCACAGACGGTTATTGTGGAGAGCTGTCTGTGAAGTTTCCACCATCACAGACGGTCATTGTTGAGAACTGTTTGTGATAATTCACAGACGGTTTTATTTAATAATCGTTTGTGACATATGCGATTTTCACAGACGGTTATGATTAAGAACCATCTATGAATTATCACAGACGGTTCTATTTACAAACTGTCTGTGATACGTAAGTATCAAAGCGTTTAGGATAGCCTGTTTTGCACTAGTGTGAGTCTCTAGTCGATTTCTTCTATCCCTACCATCTTCAGTGTGTATGCAAGCTAATGCACACCTTATTGTAGCATCTCCATCCCTACAACATGCTGTCACCGAGAGCATCCATCGCGCTGCCACAGCTCAATGTCGCCAAACCACTCCGGTCATCCCCTGACACGCGTCAAGGACTTTGGCGAGATTCTAGTAGTCCCCTAGAGCTTTTGCGCATATTAGATCGAAAAATTAGCTAGTGTAGCTTAGACTTCTTCGTAGCCGATCATGGCACCGCTGCTCTGATGACCATTGGTCCCTATGCCACTACCAATAGCCTCGTAGATATTCCCTAGAGCCAGTCGCACCACCTTTCACCGTCGATTAGCTAAAGTCGCGAAATCCGGTGGTTTCTTTTGCTCGGGCTTCTTTCCGGCTCTCTGAAGAATCAGTCAGCTAGTTCTCCATGCCTGTTTGGGGGGTTCGGCACTGGGTTTCAAGGTATCCCTTCTACAGAATTCATCCTTTAAGTTCTCGGTTTGTTCTCGAGTGGTGGGGTTTTTAGTTTGTGAGCTTCATAAGGTGGACTCTTCCATGTTTTGTGCCTTTTTCAACCTTTGGGGTAATGGTGGTCTGAATTGGATTCAAGAATTCAAGCTCTGGGAGGCTGAATGTGCAACCAAATGGACTGTAGTATCAAGCTCTAAGTCTAACCGTAAGCCATCTCGGTCGGGTTTATTGGGTCCTCGACTCTCTGCGCGTTCTTCAAGCAAAAGCTATTATGAGGTGGTCAAATTGCATTATGTTCCCAATTCAGTTCCTATTACGTCGGTTTTCCATCTGATCAACGAAGCTTTGGTTCCTCCTGCTAGTCAATCCTCACGCCCTTTACCTTCTTCAGCTTTGGATCAACATGATCGCTAAAGGATCTAGACCCGCCATTATGAGTTAATGGAGTATTTTGGTGATTAATGACAAATCTAATTGTGATACTAACATTTCTATTGCTATATCTAGTGTGTAGTCTCATTTGGATATAAAGGTAAAATTCAACGAGGTATGCATTCGACTTATACTCTTATATATTGTTGCTTTCCTCGGATCCAAAATATCGGAAGAACTCAACCATAAGTTTAACTTGAATATGTGCATATGTCTTCATTACACATTTGTGTATGCACACATTTAGGGGGAGTTCATGCTATATTTTGTGGTTTCATCAGTATTGATCCATATTCTATTTTCCATATATATTTGAGATCTTTACTTTGAAACATATCCGTTTGAGTATATAAAACTTGTGTAGTTTTTGTATACTCATGTTGTGAGTATGTAGAACTTGTGTAGTTCTCGCATACTCATGTTTTGAGTATATAGAACTTGTGTAGTTTTTATATACTCATGTTGTGAGTATATAGAACTTGTGAAGTTATTGCATACTCATGTTGTGAGTATATATATGACTTGTGTAGTTTATATATACTCATATCGTGTTACATTATCTACATTCATTTTAATGTGCAATTGAAGTGGTTTTCATTAATTACCAAAGAGGGAAAGATTGAAGTATCTTATCCCACCATTATGAGTTAATGGTATGATGCGGTAATTAATGATAATCATATTGTGGAACTAACATTTTCCATGAGTTGGATGAATAGGTTATGTTCCAGGATAATGAAGACTTGGGATGACATCATGAGTTGATTGTCATCAAGTTAAGGTGGAAGTGAAAGATGCATCATGTGTTGATGCATTGAAGAGCTTGAAGAAAAAAGAAATCATCGTGTGTCGATGATGTTCAAAGAGAAGACCCATTATGTGTTGATGGAGGTCTAATGAAGGATGCATCACGTGTTGATGCATATCAAGACTTGGAGAAAAGGATGCATCATGTGTTGATGCACATCAAGTCAAGAGAAGACCCATCATGTGTCGATGATTATCATTAATTACCACATCATACCATTAACTCATAATGGTGGGACAAGATATTTCAATCTTTCCCTTATTGGTAATTAATGATAACCACTTCAATTACACATAAATTGAATGTAGATAAATGTAATACAACGTGAGTATATATGAACTACACAAGTTACATATACTCATGGCATGAGTATGTAAGAACTACATAAGTTCTATATATTCAAAACATGAGTATACAAAAACTACACAAGTTATATATACTCAAACGGATATTTTTCAAAGTAAAGATCTCAAATATATGTGGAAAACAGAATATGGATCAATACTAATGAAACCACAAAATATAGAATAAACTCCCCCTAAATGTGTGCATACACAAATGTGTAATAAGATCATATGCACATATTCAAGTTAAACTTATGGTTGAGTTCATCCTATAATTTGGATCCAAGGAATGCAACAATATATATAAGATTAAGATGTCGATTGCATACCTCGTTGAATTTCACCTTTATATCCAAATGAGACTATACAAGATAATACTTGACAAGAGAGTTAGTCTCATATTTGGCTTTGTCATTAATCACCAAAATATCCCATTAACTCAAAATGGCGGGTCTAGATCCTTCACCAACCTTGGCGGTCTGACTGATATGGCGGCGGTCAGACCGGCCATTAGTTGGCGGTCCAACCAGCCGTGATTCCAACGGCTAGTTTTATAGCTGTTGGCGCATGGGCGGTCCGACCGGCCATTATTTGACGATCAGACCGGCCCTTGTCAGATTCGAGGGAATCTTTCCTCCAACGGTTAGTTTTTGAGGGTGGGCTATAAATACCCACCTTGGCTGGTTGGAGGAGGTTGCTGGTTCTAGCTGGTTGTTGCTAGTGTCATTGTGAGTTCTATACTCAATCCTTTGAGCTAAGAGCAATTTTTTTCTTCTCTTTTGTGCATGTGTTGCACTTAGTGAGATTTGAGAGCAAAACCCTAAGTGCATGTGTTGCCTTAGGTAGTGGATTGTGTATCCACTTGAGCGTTGACACTTGATTAATTCAAGTGAAAGTTGATATTTGTTTCTCTTGGTGTTTGCCGACACCTAGACAACGTGGAGCGTCGTGACCAGTGATCTTCTTAAGAAGCTTGTGAGAAGGCCCGATGTGTTTGTGAGTGGTTTTGTGCTCGCCATCTCCGGGGTGGAAGAACAACAACCCTAGTGGAGCGAGGTGTTGGTTCGTGTTGGAACCGGTCCAAGTAGTTGGACTTACCTCGAAGGTGTTGGCTTAATTAGTGGAGCCGGTCCAACGCGGTTGGGCTTACCTCAACGTGGATTAGGGGAGACCGGCAAGTCTCCGAACACCACGGTAAAATATAATTGTGTCATTTTGGCTTGTGCTTGTGCTTTGCTTTGAACAATTTACATTACATGCTTTAATTGCTTATATATGTTTGTATGATTGCTCTCATTGTATTGTATACATATTGTTGGTGCACTTAGGGAAGCCTAATTGATTTAGATTTTAATTGTGTAAAACTAATTTGTTATTAGCTTCCGCATTATTAATTGGTTTTAGCTGAAATAATTTTTAAAACCGTCTATTCACCCCCCTCTAATCGGCCACCTCGATCTTACAATCGCCCTGTTCGTCAAAATTAAAATTCATACCGACGTGATTTCTGGGAGGAGACCACATGCTTTAAATGTCTTTCTGTTGGCCATATGGCGCGATTTTGTTCCAATGATTTTTGATGTCGTTCCTGTTTTGGCTATGGTCATATCTAGAGATTTTGCGTGGCGCGTAATCGTTGTACTAAGATTTATCGTCCTATTTCCAAAACGGTTCCGACTCGGTTGGTTTTTGGCCCACTTCTCCTCGAAGGGGTTTCCTTGGAAAGAGGTCATCTTGAGTGCGACTCCGGGTGTCCTTCCATCTACCTCTGAGAGTTCTTCTAGTGTTTCTCTATCGCACCCTGAGTTACCTCCGTCGCACCCCGAGTTACCTCCTTTGGCCAGGGCGAATTTCTCGGTTGATCCTTCTGTTCCTCCCACGTGGCTTCTCGGTGGGGAACTCTCTCTTCCCAGACCGCCGTCCTAAGCGCTTGCGCTCCCATCTGGGAATAGAGCGGTCTCGCACCAATGAAGATGTGGGCATTGCAGTGCTCGTTCCGGCAGTATCGGCTAGCGACTTTGCTCAAGTGGCTGACGCGATTCATCATTACCTGGTACACTCCTTTCGGGTTTGTGTTTCTGAGATTGCTGCTTGCCCGATTGGCGTTGTTTTGTTACGTTTGGTAGTTGTATTGAGAGAGAAGCGGCTATTTCGCATAGTCCTCATCCTTTTGAACCCTAACTCTCCGAGTTTCCTTAAGCATGATGAAGGTATCTGCATTTTGCGCCTTTGGATAGAGTTTGTTGGATGATGCTAGTGGCTTTTCCTTTAGATTGTTATAATGTGGCGGTGATAAGTCGGGCAGTGGCGGGTTTTGACACTTTAATCCACTGGCATGAATCTTCCAACAAGGCTAGTGTTGTAAGAATATTCAACTATCACGTTGCTAGGGATCCGCCTTGCAGAAGACACGTGTACAGATCCAAGAAATACTGTTGTACTCATAAAAGACTGTAATACCCCTCGCTTGTACTCATAGCGTAGCCATCCCCTAAGGGGTATTTCGGTCATTTATACAGGCTTGGGAGCCTATAAATACCATTTGTAACTCTCATTTTGGGTGGAGTTCTCTTGAGCAATATATGAAAGCTAGTTATCAGGTGAGCCTCCGGGAGGAACCCACGAACCCCCATAGGCCACCGACAGGAGTAGGGCGGTCCTCTCGGACCCCCGAACTTGTATAAACCATCGTGTTATTTTCGCTCTCATGGACGACGGCCCATAACACGGCTGACGTCGTCCCCTCACTCGTGTTCGATTTTTACACCAACAACATTGGCGCCGACCGTGGGGAAGTAGCTAATCGACAGAATGCTACAGCTCCTACCAAGAAGTACTCTAAGTCCACAAGGCCTCCTCCTGCTCCAGAGCATAAGGAGTTCGCAGACGATCGGTCCGTTCCCCAAAAAAACCCAAGGCGTGGGTTATCTTCAGAGATCGGGGATGTTCATCCCGGGACAGACAACGTCCTACGCCATCTCGGGCTGCCAAGCATCCCCACCCCCATCGCACAAATTGACATGGTGTCTATCCCGAGGCAAGAGGCTCGAAATGTCGTCTAAGCTCTAGGGCCGTCCATAGCTCCTGGGGGGCTCGACGCTGCTAATTGCAAAGCAATGGTGGAGGCAACCGCAAGGCAGGTGGTGGACTACATGATGGCCACATATCGTACCCCCAACGGCCCTCAGCACGTCTCCTCGCTCCCACCACCGCCTTCGGTTCAGGTAGCCACCGACCCGGCTGCGCGGGGGATTTTCCTCGGAGGACCAGGGGGACATCCTTACAACCTCCCTCCACTCGCCCACGTGGCGGTAATGAACGGGGCTCCTTACTGGCCATTGCATGTGACAAACCCTGGATCGGGAGGAGCTCAGTCCATTCCATTACAATTCATCCCGTCACCTCAGCCTCCGAGGCCTGAGTTCATCCCTGGAATGGGCGCTCTGTGACCTCCTCTTCAACCGCCTCCGCCTGGGCAAATGCGCCTGCATCCGGAGATGGTGAACCAGCTCCCATCAGTTAGTACAAGGCTCCATCCCCAAGGTGCTACGTGGCCAGGGGCGACTAGGGAGCACGCGGGACCAAAAGACATTCCTCCTCCTGTATCCCCCTCCTGCACCTTCAGGCGGGAAAACCATTCCACCTGTCATGGCCCAAGTGCACTCACTAGGTCGTAATGATTCACTCGTTCAGAGGGGGACCTGCATGAAGTACTACTCTTCGGCCAAGATGACAATAGGTCTCTTAGAATTGGGGTCGATCTCCTAGGAGAGATTGAGAAAGAGCTTGTGGTGTTCTTAAAGTCCAACACTGACGTGTTCGCTTGGGCACCGTCAAACACGACAGGCGTCCCTCGGGAAGTGATCTAGCATCACCTCGCAGTGAGACCTGAGTGTCCTCCAGTAAAGCAAAAGCTCTGAAAACTCTCTTCAGAACGATGCTAGGCCATTAAAGATGAAATTGACAAGCTCTCGAGGGCAGGCCTCGTTCGGGAGGTTTGGCATCCAGAATGGTTGGCCAATCCTGTTTTGGTAGAAAAGTTTAACGGCAAGTGGCGCATGTGTATCGACTTCAACGACCTCAACAAGGCATGCCCAAAGGACGACTATCCACTCTCGCGCATCGACCAACTCGTTGATTCCACAGCCGGATGCGAGTCGATGAGTTTTTTGGATACATACTCCGGGTATCATCAGGTCCATATGGTGAAAGAAGACGAGGAAAAAACAAGCTTCATCACCCCTGTAGGTGCTTTCTGCTACCTGCGCATGCCCTTCGGGTTGAAGAATGCTGGGGCCACCTTCCAACGTCTCGTCTGCCTCATCCTCAAAGACCATTTAGGTCGTAATGTGGAGGTTTATGTCGACGACGCTGTCGTAAAAAGCATTCAAGCTTCGTCACATATTGAAGATCTCCAAGAGACATTTGTCAACCTTCGCAAATTCAGTGTCAAACTGAACCCCGAGAAATGCGCCTTCGGGATAAAGGGGGGGGGAAAGCTCCTAGGTTCTTGGTCTCACAGCGGGCATCGAAGCAAATCCTGAAAATATACGCGCGATCCTGGACATGGAACCACCCCGGTCTACCAAGGACGTCCAGCGCCTCATGGGGCGCATGGCTACGCTCCGACGCTTCCTGTCACGTTAGGCGAAAAGGGCCTCCCCTTCTTCAAGATACTTCGCTGAAGGCTTCATGTGCACTCCTGAAGCCCAGAAGGCTTTCGAACACCTAAAAGCCTACTTGGCAACCCCTCCGCTCCTCACAAGTCCAAGATCAGGAGATGTACTACTCCTGTACCTCGCTGCAACCCCTGTCGCAGTGAGTGCCGTCCTAGTCAAGGAGAAAGAAGGAATTCAGCACCCGGTATATTATGTCAGCGAAGCCCTGGCAGGCGCAAAGACAAGGTACACAGAGATAGAGAAAATATGCTATGCCCTGCTCATGGCCTCAAGAAAGCTTTGACACTACTTCCTAGGATATTCTATCACCATTCCAGCAAGCTACCCCCTTAATGAGGTGACGGGGAACAAAGAGGCCACATGAAGAATAGTGTCGGGACCCGAAAATACATCTCAGGAACCCTCTGTGTATTCTGAACTAGTCCTAGATCAGTAGCTAGCTCACATAGGAAACAATGATGAAATACCATCTATGTATTCGATTTAACTAGAAAGAGCTCAAAATGAATAATAATAATAATAACTGGACCTTACGGTCAATGTTTACTTAACTTGCCACGCAGGGCTAAAGAAACAAATAAACTCTTGCAGCGGAACGAGAAACTTGGAAAGGCCAATCAACATGCCCACGGGCAATCGAGTGGAGAACGCATCCTAATCCGCAAAACCTTCATAGTCTTCCTTCTAAAAGAACTCCTGTGCAGCTTGGTATTCTTCAACTGATCAACAAAGGCATGAGCCGTGAGTACATAAAGCACTCAGCAAGCCGTAGGGAAATATACGCAAATAGTATTCATACAAGGTTTACCAAAAGTTAGCTGTATGGTTCTTTTGCAGAAAACAACATTTACGACAAATACAATAAATAGATTGAAGTGCGTAATTGAAAAGAGTAATAAATACTTAAACAATTTCTTTGAAACAAACAGTGAACTAACCATCCACTTCTCAACCAAACCAATGATAAGTGAACTCCCCATTCTCCCATCGACACAAACCACCAAGTGAATTACCCATTCACCGAACAAACAGTATATTCATCAAGTGAACTTTCCATTCACACTCCGACTCATTTTAGAAGAAACTCTATCTCCCGTGTGAAATCCCCGAGCACGTCCATAACCGCGGACACGGCTATTCGAATAGTTTTACACACTCTGCAGAGGTTGTACAGCTTTTCCCACATAACACGACTTCTCTAGTTGGTTTGGCATCCGTCGATACCACTGCTCACTACCTTAGATAAGCATACTAGAGCACGTGACAAGGCCTTTACAAAGCTCCTTCTCAACCCAGTTCTGCCCGCTGAGGTTTCAACACTGAATGTCTCCATCCGACCAATCAGGGCCCCCTCTTGCGCCATAGTGAGTACGTCCATCCCGTAACTCACTCTTCCAAGACAGAACCAAAATTAATACATTGCTAATTAATCAGCCAGGTCCCGCCCATACAAGATATGTGGTTGTACGGTTAATGCTCAGTTCAATGACGCACAAGATTAAGTCCTTGACAAGTTACTCAGGCGATCTTTCCACAAACCCACAACGTGTTAAATCCACACCCTCAATCCACTATCCACTCGCCTGAGTGAAAACCATTTTGTTTAAATGAAACCAATGACATCCCATGTCATGGTACACAAATTTTAACAACAGTGGCTAACCACCACAATTCCATATATCATTAAGTCAAGATTAATCATTATGACACATGTGATGATAAACCCCATCAAGACTAGGCTTAACTAAACACTAATACGATACCCATGTTGGTGATACCAATATGTCCAACTAAAATTATCCAAGCTAGAGTGACAAAGGATTCATGGTATTCAAATAATCAATGGAGGTATAATGACAACAGGTAATAACTAAACCCAAAACAATTGATATAAAGATAGCACACAATTGTATAAAATAATATACTTTTGAAATCATAGGTTTAATATGATTGAAGGACTACGACTTGCCTTGGAATAAATCCTAGTATTGATCTTGATCCTGGTTTAGGGTTTCGGAAGAGGAGGAACGAGCGAAGAAATTGGTGTGGAGGGCCGGCTTTAAATAGTTGGGGGAAGGGGGAGATTGAGAGGGAGACGGCGGCGGCAATCGTGCAGCGCTCGGACTCGGCAGGGGAGTCCAGGTTGAAGACGGTGATGCGCTGGCGGCGGGACCACCGGTCAGCGGGAGAATGCACCGGGCGCACGCGAGCGACTACGGAGCGGGGCCACTCGACAGAGAGAGGTAGCGGGCGGGGGTCAGGCCGAGGTGCAGAGACAATGGTCGAAGGATGGGCGAACACAGAACGTGATGGGCTCCTACTGTTACTATTTCAGGAAAAATAATAGGTTTTTCTTTTTAGAAAATACAGAAATTCCAAATGGCAAAATAGAAAATAGCAAATGAACTCAGAAAAATTCTAGAAAATTCTATAAAATATATCTAAGCCCATATAATCCAAATAAAATAGTTTTGATAATAGTTGATGTTGGGATTAATCATATTAAATTATTTTTTATCTCTAAAAATTCTAATTAAGCTTTAACTTTAGCAAAAAATTCAAATGGTTATTTTTCTTTTAAAACTTTAAAACAGACTAATTTTTTGGGATGTTACAAATAGCACAATGGGCCACTGAACTAGCACCTTTCTCCCTCAGGCTCATGGGGAGGACTTCTATCAAATCTCAGGTCCTCGCCGATTTCGTGGCTGAGTGGGCTATGCCCTAGTCTACCATGAAGCACAAGAAAGCAGCCCGAACACCCCTGGCAAGCATTGGACATTATACTTTGATGAATCCAAACGTTTGTCAGGAGGGGGTGCAGGGGTCGTCTTGGTAAGCCCGGAAGGGAAGGCACTCGAGTACGCGGCTCACTTATCCTTTAACCCCACAAACAATATAGCAGAATATGAAGCACTGCTCTTGGGCCTATGTCTCGCTAAGGCCATGGGGGACCGGCACTGTAACATCCCAAAAATTTGGCATGTTTTAAAGTTTTAAAAGAAAAATAACCATTTGAATTTTTCTACTAAAGTTAAAGCTTAATTAGAAATTTCAGAGAACAAAATAATTTAACATGATTAATTCCAACATCAACTATTATTAAAATTATTTTATTTGGATTCTATGGGCTTAGATATATTTTATAGAATTTTCTAGAATTTTTCTGAGTGCATTTGCTAGTTTCTAATTGCCATTTGGATTTTTAGTATTTTATAAAAAGAAAAAAAAACATATTAATTTCCCGAATAATGAATAGTCGAAGCCCATCACTGCTCTGTGTTCGCCTTTCTCCTCCTACCAACTCCGCGCCTCGGCCACCTCTCGCCCGCTGTCGCTTCTCCTCTGCGTGTGGGACCGCCAAAGCGCCAGCGCGCGCTTTGCTCTCCGCCGATCGGGTGGCCCCACCTAGCGCCACGTCACCGTCGTCTTCAACCGGGACTCTCCCCTGGAGTCCCGATACCGCACGCCGTCGCCGCCGTCACCGTTTCCTTCGCGGAGTCCACTCGGCTATAAAGGGCACCCAACCCCGCTCTTCGCCTTCCTCCTCCACCGCCCCAAGGTGCCGCTCTCTCTCGTCGCCGCGCCGCCATTGCCGAAGATTGAAGATCGGCGCATCCTCGCCGCCGCGGATTCCGCGCCTCGGACCTTCACGGCCAGGTAAGCCCCGCCGCCAAGTGCGCGTGCCCGGGCTTCCGGTCACAAGCATCGCCGCCTCGCGAGAGCCCTCCTCCGCCGTTGCGCTCCGTCCGACAACCGCCATCGTCACCGCCGTCACCTTCTTCGCCACGGTGAGCTGCTGTTGCCGCTGAGCTCGCCGTCACCTCCAAGAGCTTCGCCACTCCTCGGCATTCCATTTCTTTGTTTTGCCGCCGCCTAGCCGCCGTTCGCCGCCGCGCCGCCGTCGGCCAGCCTCTCCTCGAGTTTACTCTGTGCCCGGCGTGGCAAGCCACCTCGGCCGCCACCTCCTCGACCACGTCGTCATATTTGCTTATGTGGCAGCCTTGTCAGCGCCGAGTGGCACGTCCAGATTTCCATCCGAGCTTCCAGTCCATGGACTCAGTCCACGGTGCACCAGTCATTGACAGTGGGTCCCCCATGTCAGGCCATTTCTTTTTATTTTATTTTCCAGCGGTAATTCCTCGCTGACGTCAGCCGACGTCATAAATCGATTTTTCCATTGAAAAATAAATCGGGAAATTAAATTAAAATCCAAATTAGGGTTTTGATTTATTTTTAATCTTCCAAAGCCCATATGTTTTGCATCCGAACTCCGATTGAGCCCATTCAAATTTGTAAATTCATCTAAATTTGAGCTCTATTTATTTATGATTTTTATTTAATTTTTGGAATTTATTTTATCTCTGGTTGGTATTTATTTGTTCTATTTGCTTATTTTGCGAGTAGACGTTGCTACTTCGGGAAATTTTGAACAAGGAGAAGTACACCAAGATCAAGATCAATCCCAGGATTTATTCCAAGGAAAGCCGTAGTCCTTTGATCATATTAATCCTATGATTTCAAAAGTATATTATTTTATACAATTGCATGCTATCTTTTTATCAACTGTTTTGGGTTTAGTTATTACATGTTGTCATTATGCCTCCATTGAACATTTGAATGCCATGAATCCTTTGTCACCCTAGCTTGGATAATTTTAGTTGGACATATTTGTATCACCAACATGGGTATCGTATTAGTGCTTAGTTAAGCCTAGTCTCGATGGGTTCATCATCACATGTGTCTTAATGATTTAATCTTGACTTAACGATATATGGAATTGTGGTGGTTAGCCACTGTTGTTAAAACTTGTGTACCATGACAGGGGATGTCATTGGTTTCTATTTAACAAAATGGTTTTCACTCAGGCAAGTGGATGGTGGATTGAGGGTGTGGATTTAACACGTTGTGGGTTTGTGGAAAGATCGCCTGAGTAACTTGTCAAGGATTTAATCTTGTGCGCCATTGAACTGAGCCTTAACCGTACAACCACATGTCCTGTATGGGCGGGACCTGGCTGATTAATTAACAATATCTTATTTCTGGTTGTCTTGGAAGAGTGAGTTACGGGGTACGTACTCACTATGGCGCAAGAGGGGGGCCCTGTTTGGTCGGATGGAGACATTCAGTGTTGAAACCTCAGCGGGCAGAACTGGGTTAAGAAGGAGCTTTGTAAAGGCTTTGTCACGTGCTCTAGCCTGCTTACCCAAGGTAGTGAGCAGTGGTATCGACGGATGCCAAACCAACTAGAGAAGTCGTGTCTTGTGGGTCAAGCTGTACAACCTCTGCAGAGTGTGTAAAACTATTCGAATAGCCGTGTCCGCGGTTATGGACGTGCTCGGGGATTTCACATGGGAGATAGAGTTTCTTCTAAAAATAAGTCGGAGTGTGAATGGGAAGTTCACTTGATGAATATAATGTTTGTTCGGTGAATGGGTAATTCACTTGGTGGTTTGTGTCGATGGGTGAATGGGGAGTTCACTTGTCATTGGTTTGGTTGAGAAGTGAATGGTTAGTTCGCTGGTTGTTTCAAAGAAATTGTTTAAGTATTTATTATTCTTTTCAATTACACATTTCAATCTATTTATTGTATTTGTCATAAATGCTGTTTTCTGCAAAAGAACCATACAGCCAACCTTTGGTAAACGTTGCATGAATACTATTTGCATACATTTCCTACGGCCTGCTGAGTGCTTTATGTACTCACGGCTCATGCCTTTGTTGATCAGTTGAAGAATATCAAGCTGCACAGGAGTTCTTTCAGAAGGAAGACTATGAAGGTTTTGCGGATTAGGATGCGTTCTCCACTCGATTGCTTGTGGGCATGTTGATTGGTCTTCCCAAGTTTCTCGTTCCGCTGCAAGAGTTTATTTATTTCTTTAGCCCTGCGTGGCAAGTTAAGTAAACATTGACCATAAGGTCCAGTTATTATTATTTTGAGATCTTTCTAGTTAAATCGAATAAATGGATGGTATTTCATCACTGTTTCCTGTGTGAGTTAGCTACTGATCTGAGACTAGTTCAGAATACACAGAGGGTTCCTGCGATGTATTTTCGGGTCCCGACAAGCGCCTCCTCATCTTAGGGGATTCTCAGTTGGTCGTCAATCCGATGGATAAAACATATAAGTGCCTCGATCAAAAAATGGCCAAATACTTGGACAAAGTAAGGAAGATGGAATACCACTTTGATGGACTTGAAGCTCGTCGAATCCCCCGTGGAGATAATCACCGAGCAAACCGTCTGGCTCGTGCTGCAGGCTCTCAGGAACCCCTTCCTCCAGAAGTCTTCTTTGAAGTACTGAAAACACCATCAGTGGAAGAAGCGGCCGATCATGAACTACCTTCGGAGGTCAATGAGACTTCAGTCCTGCCTCCCTCTTGGATGACTCCTATCATCAAGTGCATACAGGGAGAAGAGGAGCCTGAGGATGCAGTAATGGCCCATAGGCTACTCTCCAAAGCCAAGGCTTATGCGATTATTGAAGGAAAGCTTTACAAGTGTGGAGCATCCGCCCTTCTCAAGTGCGTCACAAGAGAAGAAGGCATTTCACTTCTCCTTGATGTGCATGAGGGACTCTGCGGTTCTCACATTGCGCCAAGGGCAACCGTGGCCAAAACACTTCGTCAAGGTTTCTATTGGCCCACGATGGTGCAAGATGCCCTCGACTTTCTCAGAAAATGTGAGGGGTGCCAAAGAATGGCAACCAACTACAACGCTCCTGCTAATCTCCTTCGCACTATACCAATCACCTGGCCGTTTGCCCGATGGGGAATGGACCTGCTTGGGCCATTCCCACCGGGCAAGGGGGCCTACAAGCATGTGGTAGTATCAATGGATTACTTCACCAAGTGCATGGAGGCGGAACCCCTGGCCTCCATCACATCTTGTTCCGTACAGAAGTTCTTTTGGAAGAATATTGTGTGTCGCTTCGGGGTCCCCAAGGAACTCACAATGGACAACGACACTCAATTTGATGCCTCCTCCTTCAGAGAGTTCTGCAGCTCCATTGGGACGACCCTCTGCTTCGCATCGGTGGCTCACCCAAAAACCAACGGGGCTGTGGAAAGAGCTAATGGACTAATTCTGCAAGGCATACGACGTCGCCTAGAGGCAAGTGCCCTCAAACAAGGAACCTGGGCGGAAGAGCTCCTCAGTGTCATATGGGGATTGCGCACGACCCCTAGTCGTGCTAGAGGGATGACGTTCTCCCTCGTGTATGGGGCATAAGCTTTCCTCCCTGCTGAGATCCACCATCGCTCCCTCCAAGTGGAAATTCTTTCGGGGGAATCACCCGCTAACTTCACCCAAAATGAGGACAACCACAGGATTGAAGTGGACTTCATTGAGGAAATCCATGATCAAGCCCTCCTTAAGCATGCTGCTTACGAGCAGGAGGCTGCCCGGTTCTACAACAGCAGGGTGAAGGAACGCGCTTTACTCCACGGTGATCTTATACTAAAAAAGGTCACTTGTCGGGACCCAAATATGCAAATATGAACCCTCTGTGTATTCTGCACTAGTCCAGGATCACGCTAGTGCACACAGTGTCAACGTCGATGAAATATCACATCCATACAACAAATATAAGAATAAACGAGTACTTTGAATAACAAATAACTGTTGAGACCTTACGGTCGAGTTTTACATTTATTAAGCCATGCAAGGCTGACAATAAAGAAATAACTGCATCGAAACGAAATAAACTCCAGTTGGCTCCCATCAATTTATCATAGGCAACTGACTGGGATCAAGACCCTATCGACCAACCTTCGTAGAACTCTTCTTCAAAAGCAGGTGACGACTCCTCCACTTCTGTTGATTGGTTTAGCAAGAGTGAGTACACACCGTACTCGCAAGTCATACAACAGAATGCAATTTATAGATGATGGCTTATTCCAAAGGAATGGCTTCTGTGGTTATTTTGCAGAAATGCTACATTTGCAATTGAATACAAATAATAGATTGAAAGCATAATTCAAAACAAATAGATAATAATAAATTAACCATTGATTTCACAAAGGACACACAGTCTAATCAAGTTATTCACACAGCTGCACAAGTTATCTCACACAGCTGACCCTTCCCAAATGTTTTATGAAAATCTAACCCTCGTGTGAAATTCTGAGCATGTCCATAACCGAGGACGCGGCTATTCGAATATATTGATTTAACACTCTGCAGAGGTTGTACACTTTACCCACACGATACAATCAGTGTAGCTAGCACTGACCATAACAAAACCTTTCAGAGATTTCATCTCAAACAATGACACTCCCGATGTGCTTTCCTGCCGTCCAATTTGTACACACAGCCCTTGGAACGACACACACCGTTGGATGAGGATGCAATGAACCGTCCGCGATGTGACATATCACACCTCCAGCCCATCACATAGCTTAAATACAACCTGAGTTGTCAATGTCAAGACTTCATAACTTACTAAGTTAGGCCCAGCCCATACTAGGCATGTGGTCGTACAGTGAGGCCCAGTTCAATGGCGCACAAAGTTAAGTCCTTAATTGACTAAGGCAAGACTTCCAGTTTTTTCCAAACCACAAAGTTTATAACACACAGTTCCACCATTCACACAGATCCACCACTTGCCTCAGTCCAAAACTTTTCCCACCCTGTTGATTAAGTGCAACACATGCCATCAACGAGTAACAGCACACAGCACACACAGTTCCATAATCACTTAGTCAAATTTATAATTTCAACTCACATGAAATAATGATTCGTGGCATGGCTAAGCAAACTACTCGTATCTAACCAACCCACGTTGGTGCTACGATAATACCAACTAATAATTAACCAACCTAGGGTGACAAGAGATCATGGCATACAATAGACAAGGTGGTATAACAAATTGGATTAATAACTATCCCAAAAGTATTTAAATAAATACTTAAAGTAGAATGCAATACATTGAAACAAAGTATTTTGAAAACTGGGTTCAATATGATCAAAGGTATAACTTGCCTTGGAATAGATCTAGATATTGGTCTTGGTCTTGAGGTGCTCCTTCTTCTGCAAAATTCCCCGAAGTATCAACGTCTACTCGCAAACGAGATAAAAGAAACAAAAATAAATAAATAACAGAGGCAAAACCAACTCCAAAAATCAAATAAAATTCACCATTAAATAGATCTTGATTTTATATGAATTTACAAATTTGAATGGGCTCAATCGGAGTTCGGATGCAAAAGATATGGGCTTTGAAAGTTTGAAAATCAAATAAAACCCTAATTTGGATTTTATTGAATTTCCCGAATTATTTTTATAAAGAAAAATCGGATTATTGCGAAATGCTTGCGTCAGCTGGGAAAAGAAAATAAATAAAAACCGTACTGACAGGTGGGCCCCACCCGTCAGTCTTTGGGCTCATGGTGAATTGGGTTCACCGAGCCACGGGATGTCTGGTGCGGTGGACCGAGCCACGCGGCGCTGACGTGGCGGCCACGCAGGTGACACGCAAGCGCGAGAGGTGACGGCGGCGCGGTGGCGACGATGCACTGCCGAGGGCGCGCCACGGGGACCAAGGGCTCGCCGGTGATCGGCGGCGAGTCGTCGGTGACCAAGGGTACCAGAAGGTTCACTGGGTTATTGCGCACCCGATGGTACCCTTACCGATGGCTGGAAGCGACGGCGGCGACCGACGGCGAGGAAGAAGCGGCGGAGGGGGCACTGGTTTTGTTGGACGAGCTCGCCGGCGATGCTCAGGCGAAGAGAAGGGGCGCACAAGGTGGCCTGGGACTTGCTGATCACGATGGTGCAGTCGGTGGAGCAACGACAACAATGACGGCGGCGCAATTCACCGGAGAAGAAGCTCGGCCGAAAAACCCTAAATCTCGAAATGCGGCGGCGCAAGGGCTCGGGAGGGGAGTTTGGGCGAGCGCTTCTGGTGCGGATGGCGGTGCGATACTCGGGGAGCTATTTAAAGGGTCAAGGCGGGCTCGAGGTGGCGTAACGGCGGCGGAGACCGAAACAACCCGAAAACGAAAATACGAAGAAATAGGAGATTGAGGCGGATTCGAAATTTGAAAACAACCGGAACGAGTGCGGGAGAGATAAGGCTTCCAGATGGCGTTGTCCGTGCACAAAATCGGGGCCGTTTGCGCATTTGCCGGACGAAGCTCCGAGGTCCGAAAATGGTGGACGCGGGCGCTGGCTTCGCGGAGAAGAAGGCAGCGCGGAGACGATGACCTCGGGCGGGCCCATTGGCCAGAGAGAGCGAGGGCGAGGCGAGCGAGCGGCGGGATCGACCGAAGGGGACACACGGCGAAGATCCAGCGGGGAAAGGCGGGGTTGAGCGCGTGCGTCCGATCGAAAATGAGGGGCACGCGTCAAGCATCCAACGGACGAGGGCGCGAGCGGGCGGAATGGGCTGGCACGCGGGAATAGTGTTGGGCTTCGGCCCAGCACTGTTCCGAGGTATTTAAATAGATTTTTCTTTTTAATAAATCCAGAAAATGCAAATAGCAATTAGAAAATAGCAAATGGTCTTGGAAAAATTCCAGAAAATTCTATAAAATATATCCAAGCATATAGAATCTAAATAAAATAGTTTTGACAATTGTTGATGTTGGTATTAAGTACATTAAATCAGTTTATGCTTAAAGTCCATATTAAGCTTTTAATTTAATATTCAAATAAATCCAAATGGTGAATTTTCTCTCTACCACTATTTAAAGGATTTTTAAAGCTCTGAAAATTGGGATGTTACATCACCGACCCAACAGCTCAAGGGAAACTTCAACCCAAGTGGGAAGGCCCCTACCACGTCTCCTTGGTCCTGGGGTCAGGCGCTTACCGACTTGCTACCTTGGAAGGCAAGCAGCTGAAGCATGCATGGAATGCGGATAAGCTCCGCAAGTTTTACGCTTAAGACTCTATTGTATGCCCTCTGTGGTACCTATCAAAGTGTAAACACCATCTTGCTCAATGCAATGAAGACATGAGATTCCTGCATGATCCCTCTATTTATGCAATTATGACACGATTTCGGGGTTATCCCTTAACACGCAGCTGTTAAGGGATATGCCTGTTTTATGTATGTCTTCCCAAATACATGCTCATCGGCAATTGAAAGGTTTGCCTTCTAACATGTTGCTGTTAGAAGGCCACTTTCTAACACACCATTGTTAGAGGGTTACACCTTTTCAGGAGATCATCTGATTAGCATACTCGCCCTAACACGCTGCTGTTAAAAGGCTATCCTTACGTGCTAATCTCATAAGTCTCGCTTAAGACGCTCAAGCTATCATTAACCTTTACTTTACGAAGGGTGCCACCTCTGCGGTGCACAGGGCGCATGACCCCCGTGGTCTCCCCTAACAAAAGACCAAAGCGGCTTGGGCATCCGTCGCCTCCGCTATGGCGGCTTGCGTCCTTCTGGACCCAGGGCGCAAGTGACGGCTTGGGCCTAACGCCCGAGTCTATGGATGTGCTACGGATTAGTCCCCCTTCAGCCTCCAGGCTATACGCCGAACGACCTCCGGGTCACTCGCCTTGCTCCAAAGCAGGAGAAGGCTAACCATGCCTAACATAATTCACATCCCCACGGGAAGGCTTGTCTATGAATAAAGCACTCATACAAACTAAGAACCTTTACAGGTCCTGAAAGATATCCCTCCTCAGTGGGCACGAAAGTGTGTCCTTATTACATTTGGCATACCAAAAGGCCCCGCAAGCAAAGCACCTGTACCTCTCTAAAGGTGTCCAAGACTCCCTGTCGCCTCGCCCGGCTAAGACCGAGGCGAAAGGGGAACCTATCTGGGGATTGAAACACCCCGCAACAGCAGTCCGCCCTCCGGGGGATATCCTCATGAGGCAGGGTTCGGTTGACCGGGCGCTCGGCCCCTCTGCGTGCAACGCTTATATTTGATGCCAATCACCTTCTTGAACATATCCTGAATAAAGCATAACATCGTCTTGTCATTTTCGTAAAAAGGTGCAAATGCATACATAACCATGCTCTTGCATTAGAGGTTACAAAATCTCTCAGGCCTAACTCATCTATCAAAAGGAGAGTGCTAAGCAAGTCCGCATGATATCATTACGGAATCTCTACTAAGCAGAACATTTCAGCAGAAGTCATACATTGGCTGGGGCGTCCCGCTCGCCGTCTACTGGTGAAAGCGCATGAGCTCTTGAGGCTAGGGATGAAGCAACGCTCTTCATGAACTCTGCCGCAAGGAGTCTCAGGGCAACTCGCTCCCCTGGGGACGTCTTCTTCACCTCTGGGGTGAAGGAACCACGCAGACCATTGCGCACTGCCTCCTTGCCTAAACTGTCACAACGATGGGAAATGGCAAGGGCCCCGGCAGTCAGAATTGTTGTGGTAAAGGACTGGCTCCGATCCTCTGCGGCCTGGGCGAACAGACGAACTCGCTCCTCAAGGAGGGGAACCCATACCTCTGGCCTGGTCACACCTGATGGAACTGGGGCAACCTTAGCCCCCAAGCTCTCCAAGGACCTCTGTGTAGTCAGGGTGATCTCCTAGAGTCCGAAGAAATGGTTCAGCCGCTGCCAGGACTTGGTCACGTCCTCCTCCAAGCTCACATTCACATGACGAATGACTCTAGCCTTCTACTCTGAAACTTTCAACTTATCATCAATGGTTTTCAACTTGTCTTCAGCAATCCGCGGTTTTTCCTCTGCGGCCTTCAGCTTCTCCTCTACGGAGTTCAGCCTGTCGTCATCCAACTGTGGGGCACTCTGCTGAGCCTCAGCTATCGCCTCCTGGAACATCTCTTCTATGATTCGGGGGACTTCATCCCTAATGATGTTAGAGATGGAAGTGGCCTGCAAGGAGCATGCAGAACGCTGTCGTTAGAGGATGTTTGAAAAGCAAGTGCTGGATAGAGGACGATAGTAACCGCAAAGGTACCTGGAAGTAGAGGTTTACAGCAGTGCCCAGCCGATCCCTGAGAAGTTGGGAGAACTCTCCAACGTCTCGCGTATCGTGGAAACGAGCCATGTACTTGTTGACACGCCCCTCGGTAAGGCGACGAATCTACGTCGCTGCATCGTCATCATCAATGAGCGGGACGGCATAAGAAGGCAACTCACTGGAGGAATGGCTCGTGGCACCATCACGGTCCTCGTGCACCCGAACCTCGAGGCCAGGGGAAGTCTTCTCTCCCCTTGGGCCCTGGACCCTTCCCCGTGTCACCAGCTCCAGACTGTGCTCCTACTCAACAACATCTGGCATAAGCATAAAATATTGGTGAACAGTAAACAACAAATGAACAAGAGTAAGCAAAAAGGAGAATGCGTCTAACCTTCATCCCCGAAGAGAGAGTCGAAGGCGTCACAGTATTGAATAACGGGCGCCCTTAAACGACCATGAGGGGTTGAGGCCAACTCTCCCTCTTCCAGCTGCTTCTCCAACGTGCGTACCAAGGACCCAACAGAGCTGGAGCTCGTGGGAGACGCAGAACTAGAGCTTGAAGAAGATGTGGCATGAGGAGTCCCGCGTCTCGAAAGACTCCCTGGCAACCCCGCCCTCGGGCTCAGTGGCATGCACACGGGGGTGATCACCACTAGAGGGTTCCCTCTTCCTCTTCTGTAGAGTCGATGATACGGGGCGATCTTCTCGACATAGAATCTCTCGATAACTTGTGTATCCTGACGAACCACCAGCTGATCCCCCCCGCCAATGCACGGACTTGCAACTCTATGGAAAATTCGCCCAAACACCCAAACTCTATGTTAACGGCCGGTCGAACCGATTTCAATCGGTCGGACCGCTTTTTGCGGCCGGTCGACCAGCGGTGTCCGAACCACCAATGAGATCAATTCTCCACATTTGTGTCTTGTGGTTAAGGGGGTTATCGAATTCAGCACAAGGCTTCCTCTGTGCGTTTACGAATTCAATTGGGTTGTTTATCTCATGAGGTGCTTGATCTACTGTAAAATTTTCAGCTACACCACCTTTCTAGAAAATCTTGCCAAATAATTTAATTGCAATGAATAGTAGCATTTGTGATTTATAAGGCTGAGCAGATTTGTTTTGCTCATATCTTTTGCATTAAGAATCCAAATCAATTGGTTCTTATTGCTAAATTCTTTATAAATCATGCTCTTGCTTCTGTTAAATTTTCAAAGTATTCGGAGAAAGTTTGCTGCTGAGTCTTTTTCGTATTCGTCGTTCTTATCGATTCTTTTTCGCTCTTTCGTTACGTTCCAACGATTTTGCTAACCACGAGAGCGACCCTCGGCAAGCGCTTGACATATTGATCCCGGATTTTCAAGTCTAATATATTGATTTCGACTTGTGTGTAATTGCTATTTTGTTGTTAAAATATGATTAGTGGATCAAGCAAGGTTTGATCATATTAATCCCAGTATTTTCAAGTCTAATATATTGATTTCGACTTGTGTGTATGCATTGCTATTTTGTTGTTAAAATATGATTAGTGGATCCTATAGTTGCATAATCTGTAGGAATTGATTATCCTCTACTACCGTGAGTCTAGGTTATTTGCTGTGATTTGATTTGATTTTGTCTTCTTCCTTTTCTAGGGTTTGGAGGAGAGGAGAGGAGAACTAGGATGAGCTCTTGTCACTTAGTAGATTGCGATTGAAATGGCTTAGAATGCTTAGTTTCTTCTCCTTTGGATGATTTTGGTGCTTCCTTGAGTAGTAATGGGCGATCATCGACTAAATCGATGATCTTGATCACACCTCTAATTATTACTCCTTTATGTCCAGCACTTGTGCTTTGTTATTTTATAAAGTCAAAATCTGAAAATGAAAAATTGATTTAGACTTGGGCATATTGGTTGGATGGTGTGGTTGTTTGGATTGTGGTGGTATGCCTAAGTCAACAAGGACCGAATTACTTGCGCCACCGTACTGAGCAATTTGTGTGCTAACCACATGAGGGGGGTATGAGACCTCTCTTGACTTAGTACTTTGGCGTGTGTTAGCTCCGAGTCACAGGAGGTGGGTTTTGTGTGTTGTGTGAAAAAAAACTATGTGTTGTTGTTGGGTGTGAAGTGGTGGAGTTCTGGGTAGGTTCTCCACCTCGAGGGGCATCGTAGTTGTCCAAGGTTTTACCCGTGAGGGTAGTTGACCGAGGCTTTACGATGACTCGACACAACGTATGAGTTTCTATCCATACTGGCGACTCGTAGTTAATACACAATATTGGAAATGTCTCGTAGGACTTAGCCGTGCCGGCATACCTAAGGAAGTGTGCTTCATAGCTTGGCAAAAAGGCGGTCTGACGTGTGGGTACATTGGTACACCCCTGCAGGTTTAAAACTATTCGAATAGCCTCGTTCTAGGTTATGGACATGCTCGGATACGCCCCGTGAGAATTAGACTACAATCTTTTACTTAAAATTTGACATGGTTGGTATGAATGGGTAATTCGTGCTATTGTTGTGGTGACTATGGGTTTAGTCACTTACAGGATTGTTGTTGTCATCTATCTATTGTTATTATTGTTGTCAAATTGTTATTTGAACGTTAAAAACAGATTTGCCAGCTTGCTTTCAAATGTACTATCTTATTGCAAATTAAGATTGTTTTATGCCAAAAATAAAACACACAGCCTCCACTTAAATAAGTTTGCATGTAGCATATGTATAGGTCTGTTACTCTATACGTAAGTCTTGCAGAGTATACTTTTTGTACTCATTTGCTTTGCTTAACTATTTGTTGCATAGGAGGAAGGTGAGCCCCAAGGGCCTCACTTTTGTGAAATGTGCTTTGGGTTCGACGACCAGCTTGGCGGCCCGGTTGGTTGCCTTGTGGGTTAAAGGCACACTGATTGGCTTTTGTTATTGCCATCTTATGGCACTTATGCTTCCGCTGTTTAATTAATATTTATGTTGTTATTTGGCCGGTCGGCCTCTCTTTTGTAATAACTATCATTTATTTATATTAACTTCTGGTTTGTTGTTTTTGCTGGTTCTATGTGTTTGAATGGAATTGATACATACTTGTTGTAATGAGGTGTGTGTACTGCAATCTTGGGAAGTGCATATATCTCGAGTCTCGGTTTATTTGATTTGTAATGCTAGGACCAAGTGGATGGTTAAGCATTACAAGCTTGATAAACCGGGGTCTCACACTACCATAGAAGGGAAGATACGTATACTCGCGATCTGCCATTGTTAGCAGCAAAGCAACGAATATGTATGTAGTTGTATGTGTATCTCTCAGACTCACTTGTCTTACCATATTACATTGTTACCTTTCCGAAGTGAATTGAGTTGACAAACTCACACTTGATATTACAGGTTAAAACAACGTGAGAAATGAGCGAATTTCAAAAGCAAGTCAAAGCACGACAACGGGTGTTTTGTGAAGCTTGGTATGGATACCTACTTAATTTAAAAATTTTAGGTATTGTAAGGCTAAGTAAATATCCAAACTAGAATTCAATGCCTAGTTGCCGATCACAAAGATATAAGTGAAAATCAAAGCAACTCACACGCAAAGATATTGTAACTTAGTGCAATCAAGGAATGAGCTATGTAAGATATAAGTGAAAAACAAAATAGCTCGTATTGCACAAGTTATAGAAAGACGCTAGCTAGTTTCAAATAATAAAACTAGGGCACAAGATTGCACAAAATATTGATATTCTAACAATTGAATCAAGAATGAGTGGGGATTTTCGCTCAAGTTTATGGTTCGGCTATGCGCTTTCTTTTTCTCTTCTTTCTTTTTTTTCCTCTTCTCTTTTTCCTTCCTTTTTTTTGAACTATTGCCAACATTCTTGTTCTACCAAAAATTAGCAAAAATTATTTCCCACCTTTTGATATTTGAACAATTGTAAGAACACAAATATTAATATGCAGCCCTAAGCAACGATTTAGCTAGTCTTAAATAGGTTCAAAGTATTCGCAAAGGATTGAAAGTTTCACAAAGGATAAATTGATGTCTCACTTCTTTTTTTGTGTTATTTTTTTTTATAAACACGACTAAAAAATCAAACTAGGCTCAAATAAAAAGCAACGCAAAAGAATTCAAGATCAGCAAACTAAACTTGATTCTAATGGACAAAAACTTAACAAAACTAACTATAATAACAAATTAAATACTACGGTGGAATTTTTTTGTATGGCTTTTTCGTGTATAGAAAAAAAATTAGATAACTGGATAAAGATCCTACAGAGTCAACGGAGCTCTGATACCACTTGATACGGTTGGCCCGATCTGCTCGACGTAGAACCTCTCGATAACTTGTGTATCCTGATGAACCACCAGCTGATCCCCCGCACCAATGCAAGGACTTGCAACTCTATGAAAAATTTGCCCAAACACACACTTGATTGGATCCTCGCTGACCACAAGCGAAGATCGTCGAACCATCAATTCTCAGCGAAAAAGCAAGAACGACCCCTTGTTCTCAACGTCCAATTCCCTCTGTTTTGGCTATAAGCGCAACAGGAGAATCAACCAAAAGCTTTGAAAATATATTAAACGTGGTCTCATGTTACAATGGGGGTCTACCCCTCAATATATAGTGCCCCTTCTCCTCCTCATGGCTGGCCAAGAGGCCCTACTCCTACTCTAATTCAGAATTAGAACTCCTACCCCAATTCCGACTCAATCTAAAACAAAAAGGAAACACTAATTTTACAACTATTATATTGTTTCGGTCATATCTTTTGATACATGATGAATTTCAGAGTGAGAGAGGATCCATTGGATCGGGCTTGAAGTTATCTTTCCAACAAGCCCAAGAACACCCTAATCGGACTCCGTTTGTGAAAGTTATGACCGTTTTACTCCGGACTGTCCTGCTGATTCCGAATCCGAATTTGATGCTGATTCCGAATCCGAATTGAATCCAAACCTTCCTATCTTCAATTTCATTAATTGAAATGATTTGAATTCGTGTGAAACTTGAGAAAGAGATTCTTGTGAACCTTTGAAAAGAGACTCTTGTGAACCTTTGAAAAGAGACTCTTGTGAACCTTTGAAAAGTAATGGCATAGCTTGATATCCTCCCAAGATGTTGTACAAGCCACGGAATCATCAACTTTGTCAACTCTCGCGTTGGTCGGTCTGAATGTGCAGCATGTACTCGAATAGCCATAACTTGTGGTAGAAAGCTCCAAATCACATGCCATTTGATCCATTGGAAAGTAGACTTGATAATCTTTCCAAATATATATATCGTGTATGCTAGATCCTTCCGAGTTTCTACGAAGATCATCTTGAAGTTGAGAAGTATCGTGTTCTTTGTCTTCCAATAAACCTTCTTCTTCAAACCTGAAAACAAGCGATAACCCGCTATTAGGTAGTATAATATTCTCAACTAATTTAAAAGGAAATTCAGGGAACAGATTCACCTGTTGGATAAGCTTCTCTTGTTTTTCAACTCTCTTAGTAAGCTCATGTTGTTCTGAGGTATTTAATGAATTGAAAACACTATATGAAACAACATAGCTAAGGATGTCCGCATCAGTCGACCTCTGCAGCACCTTAAGATCCTGGAGCTTCTCTTCACGCAAGGCATGGCCAGGGGCAACATGGCGTGGAAGATGCCCCGAGGGAGGTCGCGTAATACCAGAAGCACGAGGAAGGCATCCACCTTTCTGGGGAGGCTTCATTCCCACAGTAGGAGGCCTCGCTCCCACAACAGAAGGATTCGTCATCGACTGACCTTTCAGAGGAGGACCTCTGGCAGTACCCTCTGGATCCAACACCTTGGTCTTCTTCCTTTTCAATGGATCAGGGATGGGCTTGCCCCGAGGAGGCATCGCCAACTTCAAGCTATTGGCAATACTGTTACACCCTCGACCATCAGAAATACCGGCCTCCTCAAGTGCCTCGTACTCGGTGATGGTCATCTCCCCAAGGATCCAGTTGGCCTCCTCAACCACCCTCTTGGGATAGCGCACTACACAAAGTTGAAGCGTTGGTTCAGGTTCACAAATCAAGGACAAATCGCAAGTAAAGAAGAGAACTGGCCAAGCCGTGCCCACCTTTTCTCTTGGAGATCCTCAAATAGTCGCGGTTCTCGTTGACCAAGGGCTAGCATCCAGAAGGGTCATCTCCTCCATTAAGTCCCGAACACCGCTCCACTTACGGACTTCGGACGCAGCACGAACAAACTCCCAGTCGGCATCCAAGAGAGGAGGAATCTCTGGATAGCCATCCTGAGTAATCTTGGGCTGGCTACCGGTGTATGGGAAGCCCTCCATCTTCAAGTAGAACCACTTCTTCCTAGGACAGTTCCAATTGTATTTAGTGGCATGGACGGGATACTCACCCTGGTGCTGAACAGTCGAGATCAACGAGCCTAGCGGTCCGAACCTCCCGTTCGACCGCTGAAGATGGAAGAAGTAGTCAAAGATCGCAAAAGTAGGCTTCAGACGCCTGCCTTCAACCGTCGTCTCGCACAGCCACAGGAACACTCTCACCCTAGCGAGGAGGTTGGGCGAGAAGTGCGAAAGCTCGATCCGATAATGCTTCACGAGCATCCGGATGAAGGGATGGATCAGAAGCCCCAGACCAACATCGAGCCAAGCTTTGAGAGCAACGGTGTACCCCTTTAGGGGGCAGGGGCGCTCGCCCGGCCCCAGCCACCGTACGTCGCTCAGTGTAAGGCGGCTCCCAGGTGCCACCAACGTCGCCTTCTCCGCCCAAGTAAGGGGGGAAGGCTCAACTCCCACAAGAGTTGCCTTGTTGGGGCCATCATCAAGGATCTCGACCTCCTCGTCAAGTTCGTCGCATGGTGGGTCAATCCCAACAATCTTGGCCTGATCCTTGTCTCCCCTTCCCCGGCGAAAGAGGTCGCGGTCCTTGGTCATGCCGGCGAAGTGGCCAAAACCTGCAAAACCAACAATGCAGAAAATAGATAAGTACCAACAAAACCGGCAATACCAACAACACGCATACAAGATTCTGTAAGAAGTGAAATTCCTCAATTGCCAACAACGATGGAGCAGACCACCCCTAAAAGTCCTATGCACCTTGCACACCCCGACCATTATATATGGTTTATATGTAACAAGGTCAAAGGAAGGAGCTGTTTCTAGAAAACAGGAAGCAGCGTTGCACCCTCGTGATGTCCTCGGGGCCTCACACCCCTGTGATGTCCTCGGGGCCTCGTGCCCTCGAGGACTCGCACCCCTGTGGTGTCCCCGGGGCCTCGCTCCCTCGTAGCATCAGGGCCTCGGGGCGTTGCGCCCTCGTAATGCCCTCAGGGCCTCACACCCCTGTGGTGTCCTCGGGGCCTCACGCCCTCGTAGCATCGGGGCCTCGGGGCCTCGTGCCCCCGTGGTGCCCCTGCGGTCTCACGCCTTGGGGCCTCGTGTCTCAGGACCTCGCAGCCTCAGGGCCTCGCTCCCTCGTAGCATCGGGGCCTCGGGGCCTCGCGCCCCCGTGGTGCCCCCGCGGTCTCACACCTCGGGGTCTCGTGCTCCCGTGGTGCCTTCGGGGCCTTGCGCCCTCATGGCGTTAGGGCCTCGTGCCCCCGTGGTACCCTCACAGCCTCGTGCCTCGGGACCATGCGGCCACGCACCTCGGGGCCTCGCAACCCCGTGACGTTAGGGCTCGTGCCTTGAGGCCTCGCGGGCCCCTCGCGTGGTACCGTCACAGCCTCGTGCCTTGGGACCTCACGCCCTCGCGGTCTCGCGCCTCGGGGCCTCACTCCCTCATAGCATCGGAGCCTCGGGACCTCACACCCCCTGGTGCTTTCGGGGCCTCGCGCCTCACACCTTCGTGGTGCCCTCGGGGCCTCACGCCCTCATGATGCCCCCGCACCCTCACGCACTGTGTCCTCGTGCCCGTGCCCTCACACCACTGAGCCTCGAGTGCGAGGTTGCCCCATCGCCACAAGTACATAGCACCCTAGCAGTTTTTTGTTAAAGTCCAACCGAAGACAAGCGACGACATATAGATAGACATACACACAAGGGGGAAACACTCAAAAAATGAATAAAGTCAACTAACACCCCGAGTCTCGGCACTGCACCAGCGCTGCGCGCTCCCACCATGCTCGGGCACTCGGCGCCAAGACGCAGCTGCGTCACGCTCGCCGCCGCACTGGGCGCCGAACATCGGGTAATCGTGCTATGGCACCTCAGCGCCAAAGAACCGGGTTGCCATTTCATCGAGCACTTTGTCGACGTCTGCTCTTGGCATGGCATGAGTGCCTGCGCCACACCAAGACGGGCCGAGCCAGAAGCAACGTAGGGGGCGGCCACACCAGGCCACACCGGTGTCGACAGGCAGGACCGGCGAACCAACGGCCGGACGCGTGGTGATCGGATAAAGAAAGTTCAAGACCATGCCACTAGTGGTCGAAGTGTCAACCACATGATGTTATCCGACACTCGATCGAGAAAGTATTGAACAGTCCATGGATGGCACATCATCTCACCTGGAGCTCAACCAGACATCGTGAGGCAAAGGGAGAATGCATGAGTAGGTCGCTTAGTTTGATCAGTTACGGACTAGTCGTATGGAGATACATGCTGGTCGTATACTGGTCAAACGTAATCACAGAATGGTAAGAACCTGATCGTTAGGAGTTACGAACTGGTCGTGACTAATTAAAACCTGGCCGTATAGAGATACGAACTGGTCGTAAGTGATGAGGACCTGATCATAGATCATATTACATCAAGGTTCGTTCGATTTATTCTATGTGTCTTTGGGAATCGTTATGTACTGCTAGGTACCGCTAACGACTAGTGATCGGAAAAAAGAGTTTCCGAGTCATAACCAATTACACATAAACCTGTGGGGTCGCACACTTAAAGGGCAAGGATCTGTTTTGGATGGTGATCCAAATTCGTATAGGCCACGAGTTCCTGATGGGCCTCAGGTACGAGACCCATCATGGATGCCTATATAAAGAGGGGCGGTGGCATGGGGTCAAGAAATAGAAGATAATCTTTGGAAGAACTTCTGAAACCCTAATAGCCACGCCTTCTTTACTATGCTGCCAGAGCTAGCACTCCAGTGTGTGGTGATCCTGCCCTGTACGTGTGGATACCTTAGAGGTGTTGTTGCGAAGCATCAGCACTAGGATGATCCGCGACTTGTGTTGATCACCAGAGTCGGGGAAGAAGTCGCGTGGTGGGTACGTCCACTCGAAGAAGCAGACGCGCATCGAGTACGACTACTTGAAGGAGGAGACACGTCGCGAGTACGACTACGACTGCATCAACTCGCTACAACGACTCTACTTCCGCTACGAGTCGGCGTGTCTAGCGGTAATCTCGTGATCTATTACTTGCGGTGGTTCCTTGGTTGCGCGAAAAATTTGTTTGTGCTATCGTAGCATTGCCGCGTATCCCTACACTCCCAAGGGGTATTTCAGTCATTTATACAGGCTTGGGAGCCTATAAATACCCTTTGTAACTCTCATTTTGGGGGGAGTTCTCTTGAGCAATATATGAAAGCTCGTCATTAGGTGAACCTCCGGGAGGAACCCACGAACCCCCGTAGGCCACCGACAGGAGTAGGGCGGTCCTCTCGGACCCCCGAACCTGTATAAACCATCGTGTCATTTTCGCTCTCGTGGACGATGGCCCGTAACACGGCTGACGTCCGCCCCCTCACTCGTGTTCAGTTTTTACACCAACAACAGCTAGGATCTTGATTAAAGTTTTGGTTCCCTCGTCTGATGTGGTGCCTAAAAGTCTATTAGTAGTGGTGGGAGATGTGGTGCTTGAAAGTCTGTTAGTAGTGGTGGGAGATGAACTAGGGGCTAGAGTGTGGGATGTTCCGTGCTTCATTTTGCAAGAAGATTCGATGATGCAGCCTCCTGATGAAAACCCGATATATGTGTTTGGAGTGGAAGCTCACCCCCAGCCCCCACCGCTCCCTCGGTGGTTGGGGTGCGACAATTCGGCTTCGCTTCATCAACAAGCTCTGTTGGCTCAGTCCAACAATTTGGGTGGTGGTCCTCCAGACAGAGCACCGACCGCCGCAGAATCAGTTCTAGAGAACCAAATTATAGTGGCTGAGGGTGTGAATGTTGTTGACCCTTTCTTTGATGATCTACAGGTCCATGAACCATCGTCGGTTGTTGATTTTGAGGATGTTGAGGACCAAATGCGAAATGTTGTTGGGATTGTTGATGATCAGATGTCAGCTCATGCGGATAGCCTTCATTATTTTGGAGCTGAGGATGATCAAATTCTGTTTCAGGTGGGGAGCTGGACCCAATACTTCAGCTGAGTTATCCTCTAGTTGGTGAGTTCCAACTCTTTTTCAATTGTCTTTCTTTGTTCTTAGACCTATGGGAGTTTTTGTATCCAAACCATATTTTGGTAATTGCCTGTCTTTGGCACTCTGAGGTGGTGGAATGTGATGTTTGCTAGAAGAAGTTTTTTGTCTCAGTGGTTACTCGCCCTAGAGTTCCCAATGTGCTTTGTTCTCTCCATGAGTTGGAGGAGGATGGGGTAGTGGAGGTTTCGAGGCCGATCCAGGTCTCTCTGAAGAAATGTTGCAAAAGGTATCCGGTTCCCCAGGGCACTAGTCTTCTTCGGCGCAGTTCCAGGCTGAATGCGGACAAGAAGGATTTCAAGGACAAGGCTAGTGCTGAGCTTTTGGCGCCTCTTTTTGAAGGTCGTAGTCGGTCTCAGTGCAAGGAAGTGCCTTCTTTTTTACCTGTGAACATTGCTCAGCGCATCGGGGTGGACTTCTGCCATACTTCTCCTAGTGAGATGTCTGTCGACGCTCTTTCAGAGTCCGATGATGAATAACTTCTTTACTATGGTCCTCTTATTATTTTGCTTACCAGGGTCATTGTTTGGCACCTTTGTTAGGGGTAGTTCGAAGTACCTGGTGTTGGATTTTTGTTGTGGGCCTGCTCGTTTGACCCTCATTTCTACTTTGTTTGGTTTAAGCTATGATCTGATACCCTCTTTATTTCAACTCCATAAGATTGTGTCTTTTTGGCATGGGATTATGCTGCTAGTCTGCCTAGTGTGGCTAGCACGTTACTGTTATTTGATTTTAATTCCATGAGTCCCTTTAGGAATTGGAATGTTCTTTCATGGAATGTCAGAGGCCTTAATTCCCTAGGCAAGTGGAGTGATGTCAGGGCAAAAATTGATGAAAGCTCGTGTTCGGTGTTCTGCTTCCAAGAAACAAAGAGGGCCGACTTTGATAATCGCTTCCTCCGTAACTTTGCTCACAGGCAGTTTAACAAATTTTGTTTTGTATCTGCAATCGGTTCTTCGGGTGGCCTCCATACAGCTTGGAATGGATCTCTATTTGATGGATCCTTGGTGCATCAGAATAATTTCTTATTGATCGTTAAACTCACTTCAACCTGAAGTGCTCAAAGTTAGTTCATTACTAACATCTCTGGTCCTTGAACTCCGGTTGGAAAATTAGAGTTTTTGTCTTGGCTTCTCAGTTTCGATCCCACAAGATTTGAGCTTTGGTTGTTGGTGGGGGATTTCAATTTGCTGCGCAGTCCAGAGAATCGGAACAAGCCGGGAGGCAATGTGACTGATATGCTGCGCTTTAACGAAGTTATTCAACGTTTGGGTTTGATCGAAATCCATCTTAAGGGTAGGGATTTCACTTGGAGTAATATGCAGGATGATGTTCTTCTTCAAAAATTTGACTGGGTTTTCTCATCTGCGGCTTGGTCTCTCTATTTCCCAAATACATATGCCATTCCTCTAGCGAGGCTCACCTTAGACCACATCCCCTATTCAATATATATTTCTTCTTCTATTATGAGAACTTCAATTTTTCATTTTGAAATTTTTTTGGGTAGAGTTTGATTCTTTTCTCCCCACTGTGTTCTCTTTCTGGAATTCATCTCCCCAGTTCCTCAACATCGCTCAGAATATTTCTTCTAAGTTCAAGGTATTAAGGCGAGGCTTAAAGGTTTGGAGCAAAAGACTCTCTAACATATCGCAGCTCATTAGTAACTCTAGCTGGGTTTTAGCTTTACTTAATGGTCTGGAGGATCAGAGGCCTTTATGTCTAGTGGAAAGGGATTCCAGACGAATTCTAAAGGTTCATTTTCTGAAGTTGTTAGAAGCAAAACGAATCTACTAGAAGCAATGGGCTACCATTCGATGGGTGAAATTTGGTGATGAAAACTCAAAGTTTTTCCAGTTCATTGCTTTTTCGATGTTCATAAGAAACTTCATTGCTCATTTATACCGGAGGATGGCTCTTGTATATCGTATCATGCACAAAAGGCGACGGTGCTTTGGGCCTCTTTTAAAGCTCGTTTGGGTGTTTCTTAGGTCAATACCATGTATTTTAATCTGGACTCTTTGGTTTCTCTGTGGAACCTGCTACCCTGGTCAATTTAGACAGTATGTTCTCAACAGAGGAGATTGATTGAGTAGTTAAAGGTCTGGAATCGGATCATGCCCCAAGTCCTGATGGTTTCAATGGCCTCTTCATGAAGAAATGCTGGCATTTAATTGCTAAAGATTTTTACCTTCTGTGCAATGACTTCTATGAGAACAAGTTGAATATTCAAAGCATTAATTCATCTTTTATTACTTTGATTCCTAAATAGTCAAATCCTAAATCTGTTAATGATTTCTGACCTATCACTTTGTTAAATAGCTCGCTCAAGCTGTTAACGAAACTGGTGGCCAACTGACTGTAGTCAATTATTTTTGAAGGTCATTCATACTAATCAATATGGTTTTATTAAAGGGAGAACCATCCAAGATTGCCTAGCTTGGGCCTTTCAATATCTGCATCTCTATCATCATTCAACGAGAGAAATTGTCATTGTCAAGTTGGATTTTGAGAAGACTTTTGACAAAGTGGAACATCATGTAATTCTTGCAATGCTCAAATGCAAGGGTTTCAGTGAGAAATGGCAACAATGGATTCGGCATATTTTGTGCTCTGGTACTTCTGCGGTGTTGTTAAATGGAGTTCCAGAAAGGTTTTTCACTGTAGACGTGGAGTGAGATAGGGGGATCCTCTTTCGTCCTTGTTGTTTGTTCTTGCTGCTGATCTTCTTCAGTCAATTATTAATGAAGCTACAATAAGGGGATTAATTTCATACCCTTTGGTTTCGGATTTCGGCCAAGATTTTCCCATTGTTCAATATGCAGATGACACACTCCTATTTATGCCCGCAGATGCTCTTCAACTCTTTTGTCTAAAAGGGCTTCTTTGTTCGTTTGCTGACTCGACCGGTTTAAAAGTTAACTTTCATAAATCCTTGCTAATCTCAATCAACGTGGAGGAGGAAAAAAAATGTTGCATTTGGCTAATACTTTTGGATGTCAGGTTGGACAAACTCCTTTTACTTATTTGGGGCCACCGCTGGGTTCATCGAAGCCCAAGTTTGAGAACTTTTTGCCTTTGCTTGATAGAATTAGTAGATGGCTGTCAGGGCTCTCTGTGTTTCTGTCTTATGGGGTCCGCCTGGTGTTAGTCAATTCAGTGTTCTCCTTGCAAGCAATTTATCATATGGCTTCTCTGAAGCTTACGGCTAAGGTTACCAATCATATTGATCGACTAAGAATGCATGCTTTATGGCATGGCTCGGATATAAACAAAAAAGGTGGTTACTTAGTGGCGTGGAAGGAGGTTTGTTAGCCTAAAAAGCAAGACAGTCTTGGTATCATTAATCTTCGTATGCAAAATAAGACCGTGCTGATGAAACATCTACATAAATTCCTTAATAAGGTGGAAATTCCTTGGGTTCAATTAACATGGCAGGCTCTTTATCAGAACCGGTTGACTCTAAAGTTAAACAGACTATGTGGCTCTTTTTTGTGGAAGGATCTGCTCCATTTGTTAGATGAGTTCAAAGGCTTATCCCGTTGTTCGATTTTCGAGGGGCAATCCTGCCTTTTCTGGAAGGATGTGTGGAATATTGGATTCCCGATTTTGAATTGGCCACATCTTTTCTCTTTTGCCAAGCAGCAAGATATTTCAGTTGCTCGTTTTTTTGGAAAGCACAGATTTTCTTTCACACTTTCATCTTCCTCTTTCTCCGACTACCCTTTGCAGTTTCAGTCTCTCTCTCTGAGCACGACGACGGTTGACAAGATATGATTTTTTTTAATCCGTAGCAAAGCACAGGCATTGGACTAGTATTATAAGAATTGTAAAAGAGGTATCTCACCAGTAGATAGGGAGAGATCCTCGCCCAGGTCAATTAAGGACCGAACGCTAGCAAGCCATATCTAAGCTTAAGCGTACAATCACATATGCCAGTATAGAACACTATTAGCTAATTAAGTCATTGAAAATTATCCATGCATGTTGGTAGACCGTAGTAGTGCGAGCATGTGTGATTGCTCAAAGGGGCTCCGTTCACCGAGGTGTTCGGAACAAAGATTGCCGACACAATGACGAATGCCTCATTGATACGAGGTGTGCCTGGGTGAAGTGGGTGTGTTCATTCGTCGGGTTAGTGCAAGGTTAGGACTAGGTGATATAAATGATTCGATGCGTGCTCTAGACTACTTACCAAAGGTAGTGAGCAGTGGTATCGACGGATGCCAGACAAACTAGAGAATTCGTGTATTGTGGATAAAGGTGTACACCTCTGCAAAGTGTAAATCTATTTAAATAGTCGTGCTCGCGGTCATGAGCGTGCTTAGTGCAATCTTATAGGTATAATCTTAGTTTTCATAAAAGCAGTTTCGTTGAAAAATAGTTTGTTGGTTTATATTTGAGTTGAGTGCCATGTATATGGCTGAAAATAAGATGTCGATTGTAGCGATGAGGGTTGCGAGTTGTTATTTATTCAACTACTTACTAGTTGTCCTTTATTTGTATAACTGCTCTTTAAATTTCTGTTGCAAAGTATTACGTATTGATATTGCACATTTTTTTTGCTTAATGCTGAAAACAACTTGTAGCATAGAGCCATAT
This sequence comes from Hsuehochloa calcarea, assembly GCA_036346395.1. Lineage (NCBI taxonomy): Eukaryota > Viridiplantae > Streptophyta > Magnoliopsida > Poales > Poaceae > Hsuehochloa > Hsuehochloa calcarea. The sequence continues at coordinate 27,671,691 of CM070606.1, forward strand.
TCTTTGATAAGCCTTGCATTTTATAATATGTTGCGATGCACTATAAGTTTTACTGAGTACGCAATGTATTCAATCTTACTTAAATTGTTGTTGAGACTAAGAAGATGAGCCTACGCCAGAAAACGCTTTCTTCGCACCCGGAATTGGTGGGTTCGGTGATGGGTCTTTTTAGGGCTTGTCTTTAGTCGATTATGTGATGGATTGGATGTGCATGTCGCTGGAATTTTGGACTTATTACATGATTTGCTTCCGCTATTACATTTGTTACTTCTTATACGTAAACTTTTATTTGGTCGATTATCTTGTGTTGTAAATAATGTAATCGGTTAAGTTATGTATTATATTTTGTATGAATGAATATATGAATATAATTATTAATATTATAGATATATATACTAGTACTATACATACATAAAAATTTAAGTACTCAAAATCCGGAGTCTTCCACTAGTCTTCTGAGTGTTCGGCTCTACCGGATTGCAAGGAGGCGTGGACCGTGGAGAAGAAACGAGAGAAGTTCAGATGTGAACGAGTGGCGGAGGATACAGTGGGGAAGCGCAGGCCGGCCGGACCAAGTCTTCTTATTTTCGTTTTCTTTTGCGTCGTACGATCCGTGTCCTGTCGTTATTAGGACCCCGCGACCCAGGTCCACCGAGCGAGTACGCGAGGTCGAAATACGCGATGGTGGCTCGCCGGTTCGTGCTCCGGTAGGACCCCGGCAGCAAGGGGGAGGGACAGGAGCACGCGGTGGAGTACTACACGGACCACGGCCTCGACGCTCGACGTCCTCCGCTTCCAGATCTTCTCCCTCTCCTCTGCCCCGCCCGAGCTCCAGGAGGTTCGCTCCCCCGAAGCCCCCAAGCCCGCGATCATCCGGGCGCTGTGGCTCTGCTCTGCTCTGCCGCGATGCAGTGTGGTGTGGTGCGATCGTGGTGGAGGCGGATGGATCCGTGGTGGACGACGGCACTGACCTGGACTCCATCTCCGAGGGCCTCCGCCTCGTGGCCATCGACGGGGAGGAAGGGGGTGACGCGGAGGCGGCGAGGGCGCAGGAGAAGTCCGACGAGGAGCTCGCCAGGTTGATTCAGGTGCGGCGTCATTAGTTAACATCCCTGATAGCTGATGGTCATTTGCGATTGGAATTGGAGTACCTGTTGGTCGGGGATAGCGCGGAAATCGATCTGGTTTGCTTTGGTTAAGATGGACGGATTGCGCAATGATTTTAGATTTTTTGGCCGTGCCTGGTAGGGGTCAATTGGTTTTGTTTTGTTTGGTAGGGTAGTGGGTTGGAGGTTGTAGGAAATGAGTGATAAATTAGCTGCATTTAGCTTGGAATGCGCTGCAATTATGTTGCACTCTGGCTTGGATGACACAAAATTGATGGTATTTAGAATGGGTTCACATGGTTTAGACATCAGAGTTCTATTTTAGTTTGTTGAGCTTTGGTTTGAACCCCACCCCACCGCTTCCTGCGTGATCCGAGTGTGCTGCTTTGCTTTGTTCATCATCTGATGTGATGCGATGTGTTGTGGTGAGCGAGTGCAGATCGAGGTCGAGGCGGATGGGTCCGTGGTGGACGACGCACCGTCCTGGGTCCATCTCCGAGGGCCTCCGCCTCGTGTCCATCGACGGGGAGGAGGTGGATGATGCAGACAAGACAGCAGCGGCTGCTGCTGTGAGGGCACGGGAGAAGTCTGACGAGGAGCTCGCGAGGGTGCTTCAGGTGTAGGGGTGGATAACGAGCCGGCTCGGTCAAACTAATGAACACAGCTCGGCTCGGTTCGTTAAGCAAACGAGGAAAAATGTCTTCTCGGCTCGGCCTTAAAGCTTGAGCTGGCTCGTTCAAGCCAAGCACTAACAAAGTAACAATGCCGAAGCGAGGTGGCTTTGTAGCGGAGGAGACGAGTGGATGAGGGGTTCCACGGTTCAATGGCGGTGTCGATTGCGGAGGGGGAAGCGGAGGTGGACGCCAGGCGATTCTTGGACTCCATGCTCGATTGTCGTTCCATCGCTCGCGGAGGCCGGGGACGGAGGGGGCGAGGCCGCGGGAGGAGGCCGGAGTCGGAGTGGGCGGAGACGAAGGGGTGGGACCGCGGGAGGAGGCCGGAGTCGTTGTGGGCGGAGATTGGATGCTGAGGGGGAGGGAGGGGGTGTTGGCTGTGGCGGCGGCTTCGGAATCTCCTGTTTCGTGCCGTGCGTGTGATGGCTTGGTTGTACTTGTGTGCTAGCTAGTTAGGGTTGTGTGGCTATGCGCTAAGTGGGCCATGGGCTTAATTCTTGGCTAGGCTATGGGCCGAATTGTTTGCTGCGCTAGAAAGCTAGGTTCTAATTTTTTTCGAACCTAACGAGCAACTCGTGAGCTGGCTCGGGCTTGGTTCGTTAAGGAAACAGGTAGAAATGACTACTCGGCTCGTTTATGGCATGAGTTCGAGCCGAGCCCTTAACGAGCCGAGCCAGCTCGCGAGCTTCGAGCTTTTTTTCCACACCTATTCAGGTGTGATGTGATTAATTAACATCCTTGATAGATGGTGGTTTTGTGTGATTTGGAATTGGTGTAGGTGTTTGTCGGGCATAGCGTGAAAATTGATCTTGTTTGCTTTTTGGTTAAGTTGGACTGATTGCGCGGTGATTTTGATTTGGCAGTGGCTGGTAGGGGTACTTGATTTTGTTTGGCTTGGTAGGGTAGTGGGTTGGAGGTTGGAGGAATTGAGTGTTAAATTAGCTGCATTTAGCTTGAATGGCATGCAATTTTGTTCCACTCTGGCTTGGATGACACGGGAATTTATAGTATTTAGAATTGCTTCACATGATTTAGACATTTAGCTGAGGTTTGAACCAGGTGGGAAGTGTCTGAAATCGATTCAGGTGCTGAGTAACTTGCGTTAATCTAGGTTCTTAGGTAGAACACTTGAGTGTTGTTATTCCATTGGAGAGTGAGGGGAGTAACAAACATGTCAATTTGGTGAAACATGGGTACTGCATTTTCTCCATTGCAGTTTGGATGGTGTATGCAGTTTTTATACTGTTTTCAATGGTTGGAGATCAGTTTTATACTTTTGTTTGATTGGGCACTGGAAAGGAGCAGAGGTAAGTTTGATTTTGGTGAGGCTTGACTGCAATTTGTTCAAGTTAGATCTCCTCACAATTTGAGGTGGGCCAGGTGACCAAGTGGCCCATGTGTGGTTGTGTGCATGACTTGTGGTGGCCTCATTTCTTATGGGTTTGATTTGGTTTATCTGGTAAGAAGTTGGAATGGAGTTTTTTTTTCATTTATTTCTTTGCTTCGATGTTCTAGGAGGCAGGCAGATGTTGGAAAAGGTTCACTTCCGTTTGGTTGCTTTAACCTGATTTGATTTTGATTTTGATTTGACTTATCTCACTATGTTGATTGGGTTGAGTTCACATGTTCAGTTTGAGCATGCAAAATATGCATTACATCTCAATCTAGGTTATTGTAGATGTTGTGGGTAGACCCGTGGATAGACCTGTGGGGCATCCCAAAATAACCTACCTAATCAACTATTTTTTTTATCCTAAGAAATTCGTCAACTATCCACAGGCGTGCTAAAACACCAATAGGCACTTTTCACACGTTGCTATAGTGCCATGGTGGTGTTCACTCACCTACTACAGTCGCATTAGGATCTTAGTTCATAACATTACACCCCTTGCGGTGAGGCAGCTCGTCCTCGAGTTAAGGTGGTGGCCACGGTTGAAGTCATTGGTGGCCCCATGTTGATGAGAGGGTACGATGACGACGTTGTTGTTAGAGATATATATGTATAGTTGTGTTATTCCCCATTGTTATGAGGGGTTATTTGCATATTGTACTTGTCTATATATACTGCCCATTGGCCACCTGAGAATACAAGTTGCTATTCCTAACATGGTTTCAGAGCCCATTAGGGTTACCTCTCTGGACGCGTAACTCATCCTCCCTTGCCCTAGCCGCCGCCGTCGGCTTCTCCCTTCCTACCGCCGCCGCTGGGCTGCTCCCCCTCTGCCGTCGTCGACATCCCGTTGCCGCTCGGCTCCCGATCAAGTCGCCGACGCTCCACCTCCAAGGCTCTGAGGCTTAGTTGAAGAGGAATGAGAGACTAAGAACTTTGTTTATTCATTGTTTGCTTGATAATGAATACATGCTATCCTTTTTATAAGGACAATCCAACTTGAGCCCTAAGAAGTGATCTCCAAGGAAACTTATCAATCCAATTTCATCTTTTCAACTATTAAAAATAACCTTCCTAATAGATAAGATATTATCCTTAACAATAACTTGATAGATAAGGAATCTCAAAATAATCTACATAACCAACTATTCTTTATCCCAGAAACGCGTCAACTATCTATGGATGTGCTACAACACCAGTGGGTACTGTTCACATATCACTACAGTACCAGCAAGGATCAAAATCCCGGTACCGGCGCAATTCCCGGCCGGCAAGTTACCGGTTTTTCCCGGTCAAATTTCATTAAATTTTGCTTAAAAATCAATCGAAATTCGAAATTTGAAAACTGGCCGGGATTTCAAATCCCGCCGCCCACCGGTAAGGCCGGTTACCGACCGGCGGTAACCGGCCGGGATTTCCATCCATGAGTACCAGTACTATAGAATGCGACTGCTGCAGTCACACTGGGATCTTAGTCTGTCACCGCCTTGGGGAAAAAAGAGAAGAAAATCCAAATTAACCAATTGTTATCATTCCTATCAGGACTATGCTTATTTCTTTGAAAATTTCTTAGGCTGAGGAAGAGGCACTTCTCCTACAACAGTGCAGAGAGGAGGTGTTCAGAGAAGGAGTTGAGCTTTACATGCGCCAGGTTTTGATGGTAAGAATTAGAATGTGGGAGTATTTCATTTATGACGTATTCCCATAATATGGTTGTTTTCTTTTTAATATCTGGTCCTTGTCTGTTGACACTTTTTTGGATGTAGTACGAGGGTCCAGTGCGTCAAGTCTCAAGAGGCAGCACGGAAGACGGTTCCAATAAATGAACTTAAGGAGAAGGCGCTGGTTTCAGTGGAGTTTCTGTTTCTGTTCTGATAGTTTTTCTTCTTCTTCTCTCTCTCTCTCTCCCCCCTTCATGCTCTCTATATTTCAATATGGCTATGTTTCCTTGGATTTATTGCTGAAGTTTCTTTTTGGTACAAGTTTGTCTCCGCAAGTAAAAATGTTGTAATTTAGGATTCTATTATAAGTTTACCTCCATGGCTGTGTCTGGATATTTTGTTTTTGGGTAATGATGTGGATCATGGAAAAATTTGCTATATTGTATTCTTGATAGGACACACCATACGAATGATGAGAGCGTGATATTGTAGACATGCCAAACTATATAAATTAAGCATCAACACATGTGGGGTTCTATTTTAATTGCAAACGCCATTTTGAAACATATATAGTGGAATCTTTAATTTAGTTTCTGAAAAGTAGCGCTATTTGAAACATCAAATGAGTCAAGCAAAGCAGAACATGGTTGACTGATTAGTTGTCCCAGAATTACTCCGGTGATATTTACATGGCTTCACTTTGGCCTATGGAACATAGAAATTGAGGAGTGATGCTATTTTGATGTTTTTATTAAGTTTATTTATTGGGAACAAGGGTGTCCATACTAGTTTCTAGTAATAACTTTGAGCTCTATTATGGTATTACCTGTGTTATTTTTACTCTTTGGATTTCAATACTTTTACGATGCTCAATACAGTCTGTACATGTGATAAAACAGCCTAGAATGGAGCTCATATGAGCTTCATCTTTTAACAATGATGCTTATCTTGGCAGATGGGTTAATGCAGCACCTTGTGACAGGTGTGGCTGTGAAACATCCATTGTTGGAATGGGCAACCCACTTCCCTCGGAAATTGAATTTGGCGCCTCCCGTGTCGAGATCTATAGGTAGCAGTCAGATAATGAATGTTATTCAGTCGATCTTACATCTCGTATCTTAATTCAAAGTTAATTTAGAATGATCATATCTCCTTCCACAACTTTCAAATTTGGTATCCTAGTAAATCATATTGCTACCACTTGAAGCCTGGTAACATATGCTATTTTGTTTTCTTACACCATGTCTATGTCGTTGATAAGGTGTGCTCTCATCAGCTTCAAGCACAAATCTTTTTCAAGTATCATTCTAGTGTTAGTTTTGTACATTCTCTCTTCCTCATCTCTTAGCCTATGAAATCCATGTAATCCCCTCTATCTATCTTTCTCTCTCTCTCTCTCTCTCTCTCTCTATATATATATATATATATATATATATACACACACACACCTTATTAATGAATAAGATGAACGGTTGTGAATAGCAAAACTCTTCTCTTTCCCTAAAACTCACGTGGTATCAGAGCCACTTCTACCAAACCCTAATTTTGTTGTCGCTAGCTGTTGGTGCTTGTGACCTTATCCACCGATCGGTTTCCCTCCTTTGATCTGCTTCTCGGGCAACCTCCACTCGCACCTTCCTCATCTACTCCGCCTCCTTGTGCGATGCCTCCTTCACTCGGAAATTTCAAACGAATAGAACTTTTGTCGGAGCTCTAAAATGATGGGACCACATCCGTGAGACTCCTCACTTGCCTACACAACCTATTTTTGGCTCACTCAAAACCCAATTTCATTTGGCGGTCGGACCGCCACCATGGCCGGTCGGATCGCTCCAATGGTACCGCCCGGCACAACCGTCGATCGCCAGGCCTCGATAGCATTGGAGCAAACCCAAAACGAGATTTTGCAAACCAACAACGCCATTGCCAATTGACTCATCATCCTGAGATCGTGCACATATCCTCACGATATCCACAATCTCCCCCTTGATGAACACATTGGCAATTTTCAAGAAAATGTGGTTTTTCGAAATGAAAAGTAAAAATTTCGCCGTTTTCGCATAAAGGCACAGCTTGGTCCATAAGCAAGAAAAAACCTAGGAACCGACCAAGCTGGCTTCACAATAGTATAGGCAAGTGAGATAAGGCATTGAAAGCACAAAAATATTCAAATTCCAGAAAGTAGCCAAAAATCTCACTAAGGTCCATATGAAAGACAAATTGTTCTATTTGACCTTTGATCATTGTGAGTCTTGTTGAATTGCAAATCAAATCAGAAAAAGACAATAAGACCCAGAGACTCAACTCACTATGATCACAAATTTTCAAAAGGTTCACATTTTTTTTTGTATGTTCTTTTATATGAAACCTTGTATATTAAACCAAAAGCTCCAAACTCCAAACATTTTCTTCACAATCTTTCTCCCCCTTTGACAATGAATTCATCAAGATGCATGAAAAAGAAAGAGCATGAAGGAATGACTTTATTTTTGAACATTAGTGAAAAGGAGCCATGACCATTATACATGAAGACAGTACAAGTATTATACCAAGCCATATAAAGAGTAGACGCTAAATTCAATCATGGCAAAACGTGTACTGCAAAGCTAAAACCAAAATAGCAGCAATCTGAGATTAACAGAATTAAAATCATGAAAGGTTGCTCAAAATCATAGATTCACTCAAAGCAACCAAAAATGAGTCAAGCCATGTCTATAAGTAAAAAGAGACTCAAAACAAGAATTGAGGCATTTTGAGCATTAAGAAAATTCTTTTGAAGCAAAGCTCAAGCACTTAGCCCTTTTTGGGCAATTTTTTTTTCTTTTTTTTTGCTGTGCTAGATCTCAAGCCTTGCCGCGACCATCTCAAGCGATAAGCTTAAAAGAATGATCTAGGTCATCCAAAACTCCCCCTGAGTTCATGCCTAGTGCAATGGCAAGCCGTCTCATGAGAAAGGATTGGTGAGATCGCTTTTTCGCATAGAAAATCTCATTTTTCATTTGCTTGACTTAAAAGATAAAAGCTCATTTTCAACTCGAATAAGTTCAAGACTCAATTCAACTGTAAGACATGACGAGAATCATAAGAGGATCACTAGAGCAAGACTAGTCACAAGATCCAACAAGACATGATTTGATTCAAATCTCTCACAGATACAAAGCTAGCAAGGCAAAGGCTAAGCCAAACACGAAGAGCCATAAAAGAAGTCTAGCAGACTATCACTTGATATGACAAGGTATAGAAGATGAAATGAAGTCATACAAGGATAATAATCAAAGCTCCACTACTTTTATTATACAATGCAAGATAAATGAATTGAAACATGCATTATGATACAATGAGTGCAAAAAGAGCAACTTCCCCCTCAAAACAGCCCAATAGGACTAATAACCCCTAACTCTCCCCGCAAAGCAGCAAAGCGCGAAGAGTCAAGAGCCTTAGTGAAAATATCTGCAAGCTGTTGCTCAGACTCTACAAAGTGAAGCACAACATCACCTTTCTCAACATGGTCTCTCAGAAAATGAAATCGAATGTCAATGTGTTTAGTCCCGAATGTTGCACTGGTTTTTGGCAATATTAATTGCGTAGTGTTATCACGTAAAAGAGGAACACTTCCCAAAGATAACCCATAGTCTCGCAGCGTGGACAAAATCCAGAGAACTCGAGAGCAACCATCGCGGCAGACTACATACTCGGCCTCGGTATAGATCAGGCAATGATGACTGTTTTCTAGAAGACCAAGAAACAAGAGATGTGCCCAAGAAATGACAAGTGCTAGAAGTACTCTTCCTATCAACTCTACACCGTGAAATCGATCGAAAATGCTCGAATTGAAAGAGCCGAAGAAGAAGAATACCAGAGTCCAAAGTCAAGCGTATCTTGAAGATACCTGAAGATGCGGCGTACTGCTTGACGATGAGAGGCACGAGGGGAAGCCTGAAATCGAGCGCACAGACATACGGCGAATTGTATGTCCTACCTCGTATTTATGTAAGATAGAGGAGGAGCCAATCATCTGCGGTACTCCTTCCGGTCCACAGACTCTCCATCCTCATCGTGGTCCAAAGACGATGGTTGTAGCAATGGGAGTAGACATTGGCCTATCGCTTCCCATATTGAAGCGCCAAGAAGGTCCTTTGTATACTTACTCGTGAACGAAAGTGCCTTCTTCGCTTGCTTGATTTGAAGACCAAGGAAGAATGTCGACTCTCCATCATGCTCATCTCGAATTCACCGCTCATAGAATCGAAAATCTAGACACCAAAGCATGAGAAGAACCACCAAAATAATATCATCCACATATATTTGAACCAACAAGAAATCAACGCCATGCTCGAGAGTGAACAAGGTTTTATCAACCATTCCCATTTTGAAATCATTTTCAAGTAAGAAACTCTTAAGTGTCATACCAAGCTCTAGGAGCTTGTTTCAATCCATCTGAGGCTTTAGAGAGTTTAAAAACATGATTTGGGAATTTTGATTTTCAAAACCAGAGGTTGCTTGACAAAGACCTCTTCTTCTATGAAGCCATTCAAGAAAGCACTTTTCACATCCATTTGAAAAGCTTGAAACCCTTGGATGTTGCAAATGCTAAAAGAATGCGAATGGCTTCCAATCTAGCTACTGGAGCAAAGGTCTCCTCAAAGTCTAAGCCCTCTACAGGAATAACCTTGAGCAACAAGTCTAGCCTTATTATGAACAACCAAGGATCCGCTTGAGGATCTGTGTTGGCTGAGCGGCGACATCACGACCAGATCCGCGCCGACTAAGCGGTGACATCACGACCATATCCGTGCCGATTGAGTGGTGACCACATCCACACCGCCACTGCCTCCTCACAACTAGATCCACGTCACGATCACCTCCACACCGCTGCCACCTCCCTCACAATCAGATCCGCCTAAGGATCTGAGCCAACTGAGAGCAGCTGAGTGGTGACCACCTCGCCACCGCTGACTCCTTTGCTCCTACGAGGACCTCACCATCTCCTTTGTTGATGAGGGCAGTGGTGGTAGGAGGCAAGTACGCAGCGGGACTAAGCACAATCAGATAGTTTCTTGTCAATCCGGACGGAAACGAATTCGAATAGTTTCGGATTGGATTTTTCTCGGATAATTCTCATATTAGAAACGAATACATATTTTTTAATCAAAAACAAATACGAATATAGTAGCCATGTTATCCGTTAAATACGAATACTGATTATCTATAGTAGAGTCCGAAAATATCAGGCATATCAGCTTAACAGTACAACTAGCCAGTCGACCGGCTCGCCGCTCCGCCCCTTCGCCCTACATGCGCAGCTCCGCGAGGCGAAGGCCTCGCCGTCGCCCCAGTTGGCCTCAGCAGCTGCCGTCGCCCCTGTGGGGTCGGTATTGAAGAGGCGATGCCCGGCGCTGCGGCGGCGGCGGCGGCGGTCGCTATTGAGTTGTATGCACCAATTAATTCACCCCAAAACTTAAGCTGGTGAGGAAAGACGTACAATTCACTTATACGTATAGATCCCCTCAGGTCTAAGACGTGGAATAAAAGTGGACTGTAATTAATTTTTTTAATTGCGCCAACCGAGTTTTGAACTCAAGACCTCTCGGTTCTGATACCATATTGAGTTGCATGCACCAACTAAGTCACCCAAAAGCTTAAACTGATGAGGAAAGACGTACAATTTACTTATACTTCAACAGCCACGGTAGAGTCTTGATCCGAGGAACGAGATGGAGGAGTTCACGGTCACTGTTGGAGGGGAAGGTGAGAAGGGCGGAGATGGAGGACCGGCACGTGGCCAAGGTCGCGCTCGGCGGAGACCCCAAAGTGGTAAGCTCGATCCCGATGCTCCTTCTCCGTTCGCTTTTCATTATTTTGGCATCTGTTTTTGTAAAAGAAGGTGAAATTTTGCTTTAATGAGGGCATTCGGGACTCTCCCGATGGAAATTTTTTGTTGTTTCCTCTGAAATTGTTAGAAAGTACTAAACTTTCTCGAATCTATTTAAACTGTGCAGGCGCTGTTTGGTGTATTTGATGGCCACGGCGGGAGGTGCGCGGCGGAGTTCGCTCCGGAAAACATGCCCAAGTTCGTGGCCGAGGAGATAAAGAAGGTGGGCGGCGGCGACAGTGGTGAGATTGAGGGGGCGGTGAGGACGGGCTACCTGAAGACTGACGAGGAGTTCCTCAAGAGAGAGCAGAGTGGGGGCGCATGCTGCGTCACCGCATTGCTGCAGAAGGGTGGCCTGGTCGTGTCCAATTGCGGAGATTGCCGCGCCGTCCTCAGCCGGGCGGGTAAGGCGGAGGCGCTTACCTCCGATCACCAGGCTTCCCGGGAGGACGAGAGGGAAAGAATTCAGAATCTGGTCAGCGTTAATATGTGTTCGCTGAAAATATAAACAATTTATGGATGTTTACATCAAATAAATTAGTTATATATTTTTATTAATTTCTGACATACAGTTTAAGGGGTTTTCATGTTCAGAAAAATATTCGTGACAGTATTCGTTTCGATTTGTATTTGTTCTGTATTTGTATTCGATATTATTCTTATTTGTATTTGTATTCATGCCCAGAAAAAAATACGGCAAAATTATTATCCAATTGTATTCGACCCGTTTTAGTCCCTACATGACCCTGCAAACCTTATTGTCATTAATTAGTTTAACTGACCACCTGGCCCAGTAATATTTATTTCTCATAGATGACCCAAACGGTACACTTCGTCGGTCTCTAGCTACGGTGATGTCTCTCCAATAACTGAGCCTTGTACCAACCGTGGGTTAGTTCAACTCGTATATGCTAGCCATATCTTACGGCTAACTGCCGCGGTTCGAGCCTCATCAACCACAAACTCTGGCTGCTAAGCCTTACAGATGACTACTATGATAACTGGCCGCACCCATTGAGATGAAAAACCTTGTGCCTCCCGCAACCCCTCTTTGGCCAAGTAATGTTGTTTCCACTGGCCTTGTTTTGCAGTTTTGCATTAATATCTAGCAATAGCACTCTTTTCTAGCCAGTGTTGTTTTCAAAATTGCATCTGTTTTCGGTTGCTACTAATGTAGTTGCTCCTTTTTAAAAAATATTAATAGGTAAAAATTCCCTCTTATGTTTCACATGTATTTTATGCCTAGTATGCATATGGGTAAAGTAGTCAAAAATCGTGATTTTGAGTCAGATCGGAGGTGCTTCGATAGAATAACATTCTAGGATCGAATTGTAGAATGTGAGGTCCTACCTTATTCTACCAGCTAGTATATTATCTCAATCTACCACATTTTTCGATTATGATTTTAGTATTTATTTAGTTATTTGGCACCTAATTAGATTTATAGTTGCCTAAGTTATGATCATTATATAATAATTAACACAAGTTGGCTATATAATGCATATTTTTGTGTACATATTGTAATGTCATGCTTTAAATTATAATTTAAAAGCTTTTATTTACAAAAATATAGTGAAAATGAAATTTTATTTGTTGTTTATACAAAGTACTATTATATATGGATAAATATATGGTAAAACTTTACAATAAAAAGAACATATGCTGAGTAATTTTTAATAATTAATTACTAGAATCAGTAGGATATATTGGGTATAATCGTATATAAATTATGTTTGTGATTCTATAATTTTTTTTGCTAGAATCATGATATTAAAATTCCACTCTGTCGACGATCAAATCGCCGATCTTACAAACATATCTAAAAAACAGAGGAAAATGGCACGTTTCTCCTAGTAAGATATAGGATTGCTCTTTATTGCTATGAACTGGCTATTACAAGAGGTGTCTTGAATCAGGACTAAGACTAATCCTTGTATACTGGAGCGTATTGCTTGCTAGAGTGATGTGGACTAATCGAATGGTGATCTTCTTGAATGCCTTCCAATCGATCTTCTTGTGTTGTCTTCCGTTGTGTCCCCCTCTCCTCAGCCTTCTACGATCCCTCTTAAGTAGTGGATGAAGTGTTGGCGTTTATCCCTTGGAGAGACGCCAGTTGGGAAGTGACGCGTCTGGTCGAGGAAAGGTGGCAGTTGACAATGTATAAACTGCTATGCGGTTGTATATTTTTGAGATATATAACCGTTTGTCCAGTGTATCAGGATCATGTAACGTCGCATGGTATGGAACGTGTAGCACATGTTCCATTCATCACACGGAATATGATATACCCAGAGGTAGTTCCAGGTACCAGTTCATATTCTTACGATCAGTTAGCTGATCGTGGACTAGGATCAGGACTTTGTCCGACCAGAGTATTTATGATGCAATCTCGGAACCCTTCGACCAGTGTGGTCGTAGGTCTTAGAGGTTACGACCATGAAAACATATGATCTTCTCTATGTATTAAAATAATACATAAAATGTTTAATGCTCGTCACACTCAATCTAGGATAACTCCAATATAGATTCTGACAACTTTGCATCCGTGCGATGGATCGCTTTTGTATAAAATGTTTGCGAATAGAACGATCACTGGCATGTAGCAGGCCCTACTGACAGGCGCAGTTTACGAAACCATCACTAGCGATCTAGTGAAAAACCATCGGTAGAGCACCTCGACCCTTCTTTGTTTTTTACCCCATCCATCTCTCCTGATCAGAAAATTCACAACCTCGAGGTCAAACATCAATTCCTGGATCATTTGCATCCGTACTTTTCACAATCGGTCGGTAATTAACGACGGCCAGCCGTTTCACTTGAAGGTTGTTAGGATGTCCTAATTAATTGGTTGCGTTGATTTACAAGTTACTGAACATAAGAAAAATTGATTTTTTTTTTTTTGCTTGCCTGCTTGGATGGCTACCTCAAGCTCGGTTAGGGAATAACATTTTGATCGAGATATCCCAACCTACATATCAAGCAGTGTTGGACAATATTTCTTCGAATTCGTGGTTAATTATTTGTGTCCTGCGTCGCTCTCAGCTCCAATCATGGTGAGACTCCCAATCTGTGGTTTAATTAATTAACTCGATCGCCTACACAAAGCTCACCTAAAAGGAGGAGATTAATTAAATAATTATTGATCTGGCAAGTGAAGTGTACCGCTTAGTTTGTACCCTCACCATCCACTAGCTGCCTATTGCAGGAGGTTTCTTGCTGCTTGGTGGCTATGGTTTTTCTTCTTCTCCAATGTAATTAGCTTTCTTTGTGCTTGCTTGAGCTATGGTTAAATCAAAAGATGGGGGTAGAGTAATGTTTGACTATAGTTTTCTCATGGCTCTTTTCCTTTGATCCTTTAGGAAGGCTTGATCAACTCTGGAAAATATCGTCTAGTTTCTCATTGTTTTTTTTTTTTGTGAAAGAATCGTCAAATGTTGTTTGAATGCACACATCCTCGGTTGCGCTAGGGGATGATGGACTTGACTTCTCTCACTTCGTTGATATGAATCGTGATATGAATCGTATCTTTAGTGTATTGAACCGATGTCGATTCAAAGTTATGCCACGTAAGTATTTTAGAAACTAATCTTGTTTTTCTCCAATATATTGAACTAATTTCTACTAATAACTGGAACCCACGTTATATTAAAAAATCATAAAATAATAACATCATCTCTCAACCGTGCTCTCTCTCCATCTTTCATAAATGAGTTGTTTAATGCTTTGAATCGACTCCTAAGTAAAGTTTGGTTCCAAAATTTTTTTTTGTTAGAATTGACTACTCTAATGTATTGAATCGAATCAATATCTTCTCTCTCCTCCTTTAAACCTGCTAAAACACAACATTGAAGATAATCTAAACCCTATCTTTCCTCTAGTCATATGTCAATGGCTAGTTTACGGGGCCACCTGTATATCCATTACGTTGCTGCTAATGTCTAGGTCTCGGACTTCCCTCCCTGTATTTCATTCAATTGCAAAATGGTAGAAAACGGGTCGGTTTTGCCACGTGGTAATACCCACAAAGTTTTTTTTTCAAAAAAAAAGAACTTTATAGTCAGTCAACTACTTCCTTTTTTTTATAGTGTAAAGACCCCTCTCTCAAAAGATGCCCCACTTGATCACAAAAATATCTGAGCCAGCTCCTATCTAAAGAAACTCTCTCTCTCTCTCTCTCTCTCTCTATATATATATATATATATATATATATGTGCCCTTCTGTCTCACCCGTATGCCATGCCCAGAACAAAGATCGGTAAAAAGTGAAGTTGATAATATCTAAACCAATTCAACCTGCTACTCTTAATCTATGCTACTCTAAATCTAATAATGTCAATATATGCAACTAGAATTCACAGGGTTCATCTTCGCATTTTGGACCATTGTAGTTTTCATAGTTCGTATGAAAATCATCCTGTTTGACCAAATAGGGCCCAACAAAAGAACATTTCTAGGTGCACTACTCCGGACAAATTAACCCGTTAATGTGGGTGTCATGTGGGGTCAGCACTACAGCCGCAGGTCACGCATGGCTGTAGGATGAGTTGGTGTCCGAACTGATTACCAGACGAAGCTTGTCTCTTAGTTGTTCAGCAATCAGTTCAGGAGATTGAGTTACGAGTCCTTTTCGGATTGAGTTAAGTGTCCTAGTCAGTTGAGTTAGGTTTCCTATTCCATTCAGCTGGGGGTCCTTCTGTTTCTCTCTTTCCCAATCCCGTGCGTCTCCTCTAGCCCTGGCGCAAGCTTCCCCCCTACGCCTCCCTTCTCTACCGGAGCTACATCACGGCTCTAGGCCGAGGTCCTAGGCCAAAGCCTCCTGTCTTCCACGACTACGCGTTACGTTCTGGCACCGGATGTGCCACAATAAGTATATTCTATTGGAAATAGGCCCATATGAGTGATGCCTATTTTCTATTTTTCCAAAGCATGTATGGTTTAATATCATATTGATAAGGAAAAGTAGAGATGACCAACATATAAGGTGGAGTTCTTGCCACTCTTTGAAACATATGACACATGGATGAGGGTGGTATGAGGGCTTTGGCTAAACACACGCGCGCACGCACGCGCGCTCATTTGCGCATTCTCTCTCTCTCTCTGATTTTTGGCATTGGCAGACCAAGCGTGCGCGCTCATTCACGCATTCTCTCTCTCTCTCTCTCTCTCTCTGATTTTTGGCATTGGCAGACCAAGTTCACTTTGTTTTTTGCTGAACCATGCATCTCTCTCTCTGTTTGAATGAGATTCAAACGTTTGAATTAGAGGCTTTACTGGGTGATGATGACAGGCAGTTACTAGTGGGTAAATAGCTGGTTAAGTGTATCAGTTACCAGTTGGTAAATGGCTACTTAATCTGTCAGTTACCAGCCATCTCTATATATATGCCTGGAGACGTCCAGAGCATTGCACATAGACACTGCCTCCATTCTTTCCCTTCTTCCCCTGCAAACTTGTACTGTTATACTGCACCGTCTAGACCTCGTCGACTCTTCTTCTCGGCGTGCACCGTGAAGAAGGGGAGCGGTATCTCCGAACCATTGCTGCCGTGAAAACCTGCATGGGGGCGGCAATAAGGTTTCTAGGCAGCGCACATCTGCGCGACCGCTCGTGTGGCTGATTCGCCTGCGTCTGTGCTGCTTCCTGTTCTTCATCGAACTCAACTGTAAGTTTTTCGTGTGATTGATTGTCTTGTTACATTCTGGTTTTTGGATATATTGTGAAGTAGAATGATTTGCCTGCTGTTAGTACTGGTTTATGCATCATTAGTCTTTTACAATATCTGTCGTCTATTAAAATGTGGAATTAAAATATTACCCTCATTTTCAATATCACTACTACAAAAGAGGCTATAGCAGACGGCCCATCACAGACGGTTCTTTTGGAACCGTCTGTGTTGGGTCTGTTCCGACCTGGAATAGCCGATGGGAGCCTATCACAGACGGTTCTTATTTATAACCGTCTGTGATATGAATCTATCACAGACGGTTTACTAATAGAAACGTCTGTGAATTATCACAGATGATTCTATTAGTAAACCGTCTGTGATATGTCATCCATTCACAGACGGGTTCTAATTAAGAACCGTCTGTAATAGTATACAGACGGTTCTTAATTAGAACCGTCTGTGATTTTAGGGTTTTATCATGGATTGGATTTTCCTTACTCTCTGATTTAACTATGGCAACCAATGCTCTGCCGCGGTAGGGTTTGGCGGGCAATGCTCTGCCGCGGCAGTGGATTGGGCTGCCGTGGTAGGGTTTGGCAGGCAATGCTCTGCCGTGGTAGGGTTTGGCAGGCAATGCTCTGCCGCGGTAGGGTTTGGCAGGCAATGCTCTGCCGTGGTAGGGTTTGGCGAGCAATGCTCGCCGCGGTAGGGTTTGGCGAGCAATGCTCTGCCGCGGCGATGGATTGGGCTCTTGTGGTAGGGTTTGGCGTGCAATGCTCGTCGTGGTAGGGTTTGGCGAGCAATGCTCTGCGCGGCGATGGATTGGGATGCCGTGGTAGGGTTTGGCGAGCAATGCTCTGCGTGGTAGGATTTGGCGAGCAATGCTCGCGCGCGATGGATTGGCCGCCGTGGTAGTGTTTGGCAAGCAATGCTCTGTCGTGGTAGGGTTTGGGCATGCAATGCTATGCCGTGGTAGGGTTTGGCAGGCAATGCTCTGCTGCGGCAGTGGATTGGGCTGTCGTGGTAGGGTTTGGCAGGCAATGCTCTGCCGCTGCAGTGGATTGGGCTGCCGTGGTAGGGTTTGGGCAAGTAGCCAATGCTCTGCCGCGACAGTGGATTGGGCTGCCGTGGTAGGGTTTGGGCAAGCAGCCAATGCTCAGCCGCGGCAGTGGATTGGCTGCCCAAACGCTACCACGGTAGAGCATTGCCTGCCAAACCCTACCACGGCAGCCCAATCCACTGCCGCGGCAGAGCATTGCCCGCCAAACCCTACCGCGGCAGAGCATTGGTTGCCATGGTAAAATCAGAGAGTAAGGAAAAATCCAAGCCATGATAAAACCCTAAAATCACAGACGGTTTTATCCACAAACCGTCTGTGATGAGATACTCATCACAGACGGTTCGTGGTTAGAACCGTCTGTGATGAGACGCTTATCACGCATTTGTTCGTGATAAGAACCGCTCGTGATATGTCATCACGCACGGTTTTGTATAAAACCGTCTGTGATACTTTTGAATTGTTAGGCGGGAAAACAAAAATTTGCACTTAATGGCGGGCTCCCGAAAATCTCTCTATATTAACATAGTCATTCATCTCCCCCTTTGCCATCTCCATCTCCTCCTCCTTTGCCATTTCTCCTCCTTTGCCATTTCTCCTCTGGCCTCCCCCGAGGTCGTCGCCCGCGGCCTCCTCCACCTCGCCACAGCCTCGTCGTCGCCGGCCTCCCACGACCTCGTCGTCGCCGGCCTCCTCTACTTCGTCGCCCCGTCCTCCCCTGAGTTCGTCGCCTGCGGCCTCTCGCAAGGGGGAATGCACTTGGGCCTTGGTCGCTTTGTTTCTTTGGGGATGCATTTGCTTTGGTCAGGCTTGGTGCTTTCTTTGGGAGGATGTATTCTTGGTCGCTACTGTGCTTGATATTTCGGTGGTCGGGTGGCTTGCTCGTGAGAGGAGCTCGGCGAGGAGCCGCACTTCGTCTTCTTGGTTTGGGCCAGGAGCCGCTGACTTGTGAGAGAGGGCTTTGGAAATCCGTTTTCATTTTTTTTACCATAGAAAAAACTATCACAGACGGTTCATGAATAGAACCGTCTGTGATAGTCGCTATCACAGACGGTTCGTGAATAGAACCGTCTGTGATAGCCTTTTTCACAGACGGTTAAAAAACCGTCTGTGATGACATCGTGTCATCACAGACACAAAAATTTAGACGGTTCAAAAACCGCCTGTGATGATGGTTTAGAACCGTCTGTGATGACCTTTTCTGTAGTAGTGTATATTCCCTCGTGAAGTGAGTATAGAATTCAACAAATAAGTTAACACAACAACAAAAAAAGATGCTAAAAATGCGATCTAGATATGCAAGTTGCAAAAATTAAATTAAACCAAAGTGACATTTTGTGCTCTCCCGGCCCTCTGCTAGGAGAACAGTGCTTTTCATTGGTTGCACTATGATTTTGGGAGGAGGTACTAAAATAACGTTTCGACCTGCTTTATTCATAGGAATTTTGTAGGAAGCGGAACAAATAATTCAGAATTCCTTTAAAACTCCTCCCCAAAGAGTCTTACATTTAGAAGATACTTTAATATATGCAATAATGCAACAGCATCTTTAGATACTATATACTTTCACAAGTCAGGATGGATTGTAACTGCTCTAGATATGATATATCTACTGAAACAAGGGTGTTTTTGTCGTTGTTGGAAAAGGAACTATCAAGTTCGACTCTATATATAGTTGTACAATCCGCCGGCAATTGGAAGACAAACTGGGACTGATCATCACAGAAGCATGTATCACACTTAAACCATTAGTAAACGTTCAAAATATAATTAAGTACATCAACGTGACTAAACTATCTAGTCTAGTAAGTCGGTTATATACGTAGGTCAAATATATTTGTTTACATAGAAGAATTTGAGTGAACCAGCCAAGATATACACATATACACATTCTATTTCTCCACAAAGAATTCCAATGCCAATAATTCAACTTGGATGTACATATATTCATATATATTAATTATACTTTTCTATTACCAAGAGATGTCGTACATACTGGATAAATGAATGGAAATATGAATATGCAGCAGCTGGTAGTACATATGATACATGTGCTGAAATGTGCACTATTTTATGTCTTTCAAATTATTTTTTTGAAACAAATGTCTTCAACAGGCTGTTGACGCGGGAATATCTTTCTAAATGTAATGAAATTTTGCTTTCTACTCCCTCCATCCAAAAATATAGGGCATATTATTTTGTCCTGCACATAGACCAATGAGCCATAAAAAATGAGTAGACTACCCCTAATTATTATATCTAAGTCCCATATTCAATGCATGCATGTAGAGAATACAAAGTAAAGTTGGATATTTATTAGGGATATAGATGGAAGACACACTTATTTTGCATTGGAATATAAAATACACACTATATTTGTGGACAATTCCATTTAACAAATATATCCTACATTTTTGGTTGGAGGGAGTTTTTGATATTAATTTTAGTATCGAACCATTTAATTTCAAGACATTAATTGTTGCATGCATTTGTTTAAAAAAATGTTGAAGTGTAGTCATAGGAAAATGCCACATTATGTTAGCCAAAATTCCATACCTAAATTTTTTAATACCC
This sequence comes from Hsuehochloa calcarea, assembly GCA_036346395.1. Taxonomy (NCBI): domain Eukaryota; kingdom Viridiplantae; phylum Streptophyta; class Magnoliopsida; order Poales; family Poaceae; genus Hsuehochloa; species Hsuehochloa calcarea. The sequence continues at coordinate 27,691,690 of CM070606.1, forward strand.
TAGACTTTCAAGACCAGAAAAAGGAAGTTTACTCTTCATGTGAAAAAAAGAGGATTATCATGCAACTCTATTTTTAGTACCCCTTTTAAAATTATACACCAATGCTTCACGTTGTACATTAGCTGACAAATTGGAAATATTTTCATCATAAAATATGACTCAGGGTTACCTTCTACTTCCACTTACACGTGTGCTTGCAATGCTCAGTTATCCTCTGGTTTCCAAGATATATGGAGACAAAAGGTGTTACTGCAAGCTTCCTAGGCGGCGTATGTTGGAGAATGCCTGAGGGGTTTTATTTCTTGTAAAATGCATGCATGCATGGTACTTATCGTCTTAATATCCTTTGTGTTGGAGAAACTTGTATGCTTCCTCATACATTGGCAAAATTAAACAATTTTTCTAGCACTAAAAGATTAAAACGTATTGTCTGCTAGTAACTGACTTGTTCCTTTACATGAGTTTGACCAAACTGCAAGAAAAGGATGCAAGAAATAAAATTTAAAGGGATTTATCTGCGCTAATTTAGAAATGTGCCGTTTTCCCCATGTGAATAATCAGATTTGCTAGATTTGAAATGAAACAATTAATTGAAAAGACCAAACACAACATATCAACAATATATATATATATATATATGGTTATTACTAGCTATAGGAAGAAATTTAAATAGCCTTATTGATATCTCAATTAGGTCGAGTTCAATTTTTCACTCAGCTTAGCATGCATTTCTTGCTCGAATGGACGATCTGATTCAAGAACGCTGAAAATGAACATCAAAAGGGAAAGAACGCATCGAATTAAAACATGGAAATTAACTATAATTAGGTGGTGAGGATAATGAGCTTAGCAATCCCATTGCAGCTGCTCCATGGAGTTGCCGGCGCCGCCGGAAAACATCCCGCACGACTCCATCAGCTCCAGATCGAACGCCGTCGTCGCACCGGCGCCGCCGTAAACCGCAGACGAGACGTCCATCATCTCCACGCCCTTGCCAGCTGCACAACCACCGTTCATCACCGTCGGCTGCCCAACCACATCCTGCTGCTGCGCCACCTTTATCCCCGCAGCACCTAAACCAGGGCCCTGCTCGACGGTGGTGGTCCACATTGCCGCCGCCTCATCCATGAACGCCGCTATTCCCGGGTTGAAACCATTACCATTAGGCATGCCGGCGGCGTACTCCATGGAAGAGGAGGAAGAAGAGCCGTTCATGAAGTCCATGGAGGCGTGGACACCGGCATTCTGATCCCTGAAGCTCATCAGCACGCCGCTGCCGTTGTCCGTGTACGGGTAGCCCGGTAGCGCCACGGCGGCCTGGTGATCGTACTCGTGCCTCATCAGCACGCCGGAGCCAGGGACGTCGTACAATGCCAGCGGCATCGCTGGCGGTGTAACCGTGACGGCGTCAAAGGCCGCCTTGGTCGGGGAGCTAATGGTGAACGGCGTGGTGGGTGGCGCGCCGTTGGGGACGGCGCCATTCGACTGGAATTGGGCAGGATTGCTAGGGTTTGCGGAGTTGCCATGGAGGAGTGTCTTGGAGGCCGGGAGGAGATTGTGGGTCTTGGGGTCGAGGCCCTGCGCGATGAGCTTCTTCTTGATGTACGAGTTCCAAAAGTTCTTCACCTCGTTGTCCGTGCGCCCCGACAGGTGCTTGGCAATCTGCGCCCACCTGCGAGTGCAGACCAATCGAATTTCTGAGTTTTATGCACCGACCAGCTCAGAGAAGTCGCATGTAACACATATGTGCGCATACCGATTGCCGAGGATGCGGTGGACGTCGATGATGGTGCGCTCCTCCAGCTCGGAGAAGGTGCCCCGCTTGAGGTCCGGCTGGAGGTAGTTGATCCATCGGAGCCGGCAGCTCTTGCCGCACCGCTGCAGCCCTGAGATCGATCTGGCAACCATGAGAAAACAGATGCAGTAGGATGGATAAATGGATGGGGAGATGGAGCGATCCACCGTACCGGCGTGCTTGGGGACGGAGCTCCAGCAGCTGTGGCCGTGGGCGGTGATGTACTTGACGAGCTTCTCGTCCTCCTCCGGCGACCACAGCCCCCGCTTCACCTTCTGCTTGCTGCAGCAGCGGTGACCCATGGCCGGGCGGCTGCGGCTGACCTAGCCAAGGCACACTCGTCTCTCTCTCTCTTTCCTCTCTCCTCCTCTCCAACAGTGTGTATGTAAAGCCTTACACGCACGCAGTCGCACGCACAAAGGTACACCCCCTTTTGTGTGTGGGTCAATTGACATGCCTCTCTGTGGGGGAAGGAAACACCAAATAAAGTTAATTGTCTGATCCATCAAAAAATCCCAGGAAATTAATTAACTTGCTAGGGAGTAATGAATTAACTGATAATTAAGCACAGTGATAGTCAATACCGATTAGTGAGTGCATATAGCTAGGGAGTAATTAAGTGATAATTAAGCACAGTGATAGTCAACAGCGATTAGTGGGTGCATCAGGATGGTGGCGTTGTTTGCACTCAACGAGCCATGCAGGGATCTTTCTTGAATCTTCGCCATACCCTAGAGTACCAAACGATCGCTGTTAACTGCAAATCTAATTATCGGTTGCTAAAACTTGTGAGAGTTAGATGCTTTACATGGAAGCTGCAGCCGGGATTCTTGAAGCACAAGAGATGCTCAAATGCCCGCTGTCGGTGCATCTTCTATTACTAATTTACTAGCTAGGAAGGGCCATGAACTCTTGGTAAATATATGCTCGGTCATTGTTGCAGTCTTGCATGCGAGCAGGTACCGTTTTGTGAAATTAGGTGTTGTAATTGTTAAGTAATATACTGTGTACTTATATTTTTTTAGACCCCATATACTGTATACTTGTATTGTATGGTGAGAGGAGGAGAAGAAGATGTGAAATTAGGTGTTGTAATTATTAATTATTATACTTGTATATTGAGAGAAGAAGAAGAAGAAGGGAGAAGGGACGGGATATCCGCCGTAGTTGCAAGAACGGTCATGTCATCGTCTTGTGCATATATATACGAACGGTTCGGATCGAGCATAGTCGAAAGTAGAGGGGGATTTTTGCACAGTCCTTTGATCTGAGCCGTTGATCACGACGCAAATGTGTGCAGTCCCTCTAATCACGATTTATTGAAACTACATATTACAACGCGACATTATAAAGGGAATCCATGCATGTCGTCTAAGATTGATCAGTATTGCATCGCTCTAGGAAAAACCGGTTTGCTAATTTTTAGTTGCTTAAAATTTTTTTATCTATCCGTCATCTACAATTATACATCTACTGTAACTTTCAGATAAAGAAATTTCAGTCTGTGTGTACGTTGCATGCTGCTCCACAAGTCATGCCCCCTACCCTACGGCAGCTAGCAGCAGAGAGATGGATGTCATATATATGCAGCATTTGATCCAGTAAGACTGATGCTAGTTTACTCATTCAGAGTAGAAACGTCTCTGGCTATTTCGGTCACATTGACTTGGGTCCACTTTGATGGCTACACGATACGTCGTTAAGTATAACTCACCGGATTAATTAAAAAGACAGATATTTACCCCCCCCCCCTTCCCTAGCAACCTAGCTACACGGGTTCTTCAACTCATTCCAAACTCAGTTTTTGGAGGCTCATCAGTACGTATACTACCCTGCTCCTGGCAATTTACCGTCAGTTTCTTTTAGGCAACACGAGCTAGTGTACATAAATTGTAGCCAAAGTTCTCCAGATTGTCTAACTGTGCCCTATAGCTTACATCTCTGGGCTTCACATTTAGCCAGGCAAATTAACTTCACTGCAATGCACTGTTCATATACTAACAACATTGTTGTACAGTGAACCCTACAGTAACACAGTGCCTCCCTCTTTCTCTACCTCTTTTCCAGACCTTTCTGTTTGCTCCTTTCTCACTCAAGATCCTGCGAGCACCGTGCAGTGCGCACACGAAACCTCCTGCACCTGCAGCACAATCTTTTTCTTCTTCCCCACAGCCTAGCTAGCTAATTAACAAAAAAGCAAAACAAAGCTTGCCAAAATCTTGTGCTTTAAGCTGCCAGTGCGGCAGTGCAAAAGAAGTTTTAGCCTTTCTTCTTCCCACCATCGTCATTAAGAAATGTCTTTTCTCTTGTTGCAAGCATGCCACTCCTGGGCCCTACATATCTGTAATCTTGTCTTATGCAAATGTAGTAAAGGTGCACGCTCTGTGTCATGGCGTACGTCTCGGACGCGGCACACAGTCACACAAGCGTAGCTGCACATGAGATATCGTGGTGGCATAATATATGTCTTTCTCGATCTACCTAATGTTTTTCACATTGGAGTCTGCTTAGTTATGCGAATTAATACATTATTTGGCTTTGATCTAAATTGTGTTAGCACGAAGATTATTTGGAGCATATATTATCAAGCATGTATAGATGTTTTGACTTCCAGCGGTAAATAAACAACACGTTGCTAAGGCCTCGTTTGGATGGGCCCGGAGATCAGAAAAGCCTCGTTTTTTTTTTCCTTTAATTATGAAGGTATATATGTAAGGTTGTTAAAATCGTGACTCTAATCGTAGAATCATACGACATTACTATCCTACAACACCAATACAATTCAAATCGCACCTAGTAGAGTCCCGCTCCTACACTACTGGATTCCGGCTCTTTGCCGAGTGCCTCAGGCACTGGGCAAAGGCTCCTTTGCACTCGGCAAAAGCTTTGCCGAGTGCGACACTCGGCAAAAAGCACTCGGAAAAAAATTTATCGGCGAAGCAACCTTTGCCGAGTGCCTTTTGTCGGGCACTCGGTAAAGGCTTTGCCGAGTGCCGAGTCAGCACTCGGCAAAGAAAAGGCCCAGTCACGGCGCCGACCCCGTTGACGGCCGCTTTGCCGAGTGCCAACCCGGCCGGCACTCAGCAAAGATTTTTTAATTTTTTTTTTGAAAATTTCTTTGCCGAGAGTCGGATGGCTGGCACTCGGCAAAGTTGGAAAACTGGGGTTTCAGGCGCCCATATTCCCAGCTTTGCCGAGTGCCATGACCATGGCACTCGGCAAAGGGGTCCTTTGCCGAGTGTTGCACTCGGCAAAGTGACCCAAAACTGCGTTTTTTATTTATTTATTACATTCCATCACGACAAACAAATCCATCCAAACATATATCACATCCATCACATATATATCTCATCCATCACATATTTATCACATCCATCACATATATCACATATATAACAATAAGTGCTCAAGTCCATCCAAACAAATCCACAAGTTCATCACAGTCGACAAGTGCATCACAAGTATATCACAAGTCCATCACCAAGTGAACAACAAATGAAAATACAACTACCATTCATCTCGAAGGTGGCCACTGCGACTGTGGTGAAGGAAAAGCTCCATCATTCGGAGGCGCATGAGGTGGATTATTCGAACCCGCCGATTGAGGCTGCACAAAGGAGAAGAGATTGCATGTGAGACAAGATTACATTAGATACCTAATCTAGGAAGGTAGAGGTCATACAAGCAAAGCACAAGCGAAAGCAAAAAACTTTCATACTCACAGGAGTAGCTGCAGCTGCAGGACGCGGAGGCGGAGGTGGAGCCAACAGCCCAGCTGGCACAGCAAAGCCCGTATGTTGCCCAAGACCTTGTAGGAACTCCGTAATGTCCGCCAGCCTCTGCGTCTGGGCCTGCCGCTCGGCCTGCTCGGCCTCCAGCTCCTGACGTTGCCTTATTTCTTGTTCCAGCCGGGCCTGCAATATTTCACTCCAATGTTTCAGTAATGCAAAGCTAATAAAGGTGTGTAAAGATCAATGTACGACGAGTAAAACAGGAATAACCTCGAGTGCGTCGACCCGGTGCTGTGCAGCGGTCTGCCGTGGGCGTATGGCCGGGCTCTCGCTCGTGCTCTGTGCTCGGATCTGGGAGAGAGATGGAGTAGAGGCCGTGTCGATGAGGCCGTCGCCAAGCCAGAACCGCCCATGCTTCTTGCCTTGTCCCACCCTCATGACGATCTCTCCATCAAAGTCCTCGGGTGCTCGGATCATGGTCCGCCCATGGACCGACCTTGCCGCCGACGATGTACTCACCGATGCGGGTGTGGGCGCCGGGTTCGTGGTACGCTGGGCGGGTCCTCCAGTTGAAGGAGACGTCGGACGTCGCCTTGCCCTTGTGGGCCATACACCATGCCCGAAGTCCGAGCAAGGCGGCCACTATGTGACGCCGATCGCGAGAAAGACAAAGAAGATAATTAGAAATCGTGCGAAATTGAGCGTCACAATAGATAAATGAATTCGTGTACCCATGCTTGTTTGTATGCGGAGAGGTGCGGTCGCTTTGATGGTGTCTTTGGACCTTGCATCATCAAACGACAGCCCGGGCATCACTGCATCCGAGATACTCCTCCGTGAACCACTTGTCCACGATCATCGCCCAGCACTCGGGATACGATTGGCACCACCAGGGAATCATCTACACGTCATCAAGTATTTGACATATAAGAAGATCAAATTAAACGTACTTAATCTCAAAACGAATCAATATTAATGTTCTTCATCTACCTCAAGGTACTGGTCCCGGGTCAGTGTCATGTTTCTTGCGTCTTTCTTGGTGACCTTCTCTCCAAGCTTCGACCCGTGGTAGGTTACGATGGCCTGGATGCGCACCTCGTGATGCATGTCGGTGATGAGTTTTTACGAGCTTTGGTAGCCACCGTCCGCTACCGCCTCAAATCCCTCATCGCATCTGAAATAAGTCTGCATACAAACGCGATGTATCCATTCATTATTTCAAGAAAAGTCCAATGAATGCGATGTATTGAGCAATGTTGTGCGAGGGAGACTTACCCAAAACTCCGCCTTCACCCGCGCCGCCTTGTTGGGGTACTCCGCATCGGGGCCGACGGCGTAGTGGTCAAACGAGTAGGCCGGCTCCGTCTTCCCGGCGTACGTGACAATGCCGGGGTAGTGTTGCTCGCATGAAGACCCAGGATACCATAGGCGGAGCGTGCGCTACCACCTGACACAACCACCCACCTCTGCACAAGTGATTAAGAAAAATTATTAGTTTCTCTTTTTTTTCAACATATCATATGAAGTAGTGGTGACAACATCTAAAGTTACTTACTTTTGCCCTTCGGGGCGAATCACTGGGCGTCGGTGAGGATGCAGAACCCGAGGGAGGCTCGCGGGACCTCGCAAGTAGACACTCGAAGAGGAAGAGGAGGAAGCGGAACCCGTGCCTACCGCCTCGTCGTCGTCCTCGTCCAACTCGTCCACGGGCGCCACCTCCTCCTCCAGCACCTCCTCACGCGGCGTGGAAGTGGGAGGAGACGGCCCCCTCCTACGGCCGGCGGTCCTCTTCCTCCTCCTCCTGTCCGACCCCTCCGCCTCCTCCTCCTCCGCAGTGCGTGGTCTCTGGTAAAGCGAGGACACGTCCCTATGACGGTCGCCCGCCATCTTTGTTCACTCACTTGCAATTAAAAAGAATAAGCAAGACGTAATTAGAAATAGATGCAAAATGAACAAAACATAATTACAAAAAACATAGTAATACATGTATTAGAAATAGATGCAAAATGAACAAAACATAATTACAAAAAATATAGTATTACATGTATTAGAAATAATCTTCATGATTGGGATTAGCTGGATCATAGGTCTCGTCATCACTATCAACATTGTCCAAATCATCAACACTATCCGAAGGAGGAATGTTGTCTTCATTGTCATTGCCTAAACGTAATCGCTCAAGCATTTGTAAGTCCTTCACATTTCGCACCTCGTATCCAGCGTCCTCATCATCAACCCTTTCATTGTCTACTTCCATTCCTATCGCTTCGGTTAAGTCTATCTCAAACCTCCCTTGTAGCCCCTCTTCTTGAAAGAACTCTCCATCATATGAGTTTGGGTTGAAGTTGTAATCTTCATCGTTTGGGACAGGTAGTTTACCGTGTGGCGATACCTTGTGCACAATAGCCCAACCCTTAAGATGCTCTTTGTCTTGGCACGCGTATGGCGTATAATAAACCTGGACGGCCTATTGAGCCACAATGTAGACATCTTTTCCTGGATAGACGGAATCTGTCGAATCTCGACTAGCCCAAGCTTAGGGTTCGCCTCGTTACTCGAGATGAAACCAAGGGCATTTGAATATGACAGGATTAAGAGGTTTGGAACCATAAAATGGAAGTTCGTAGATTTCTTCAATTCTTCCATAATAGTCGAGGCCATCAGTGCCGGGCGTAAAAACTCCGCTGTTTGTGGTTTTTCGATTGGGCTGACTCTGCTCGTAGCTTGTCGTGTGTGAAACGATATCCATTCACGCCATAACCGTAAATGACTTGACCCTAACGACCGTACCGCTTGCAACTTTGTCTCAACTCGTCACTTATAGACGATCGGTTTGGGCACGCAAGCTCAAGCGGGATAGATCGTTATATTATTCGAACGCACGATCAACTTGAAATGTCGAACTAAGTACGAGCTAAATTGGACAAGACTTTCGCTTGAACCAAGAAATGAAATCGGGCTCCTGGTCCCACACCACGTGAAAGAAGGGTATCGGTTTCTGCGGGTAGGATCCCTTGATTCATGCCAGATTGACGAAGAAATTCCTGTACTAACGAGAAACAAGGGGTTGGACGAAGAAACAAGGAGTGACGGCGTATTGAAACAAGTTCGTTGAAAACTTACCCAATGAACGGCTGCACCTCGACAAGGTTGGTCAACACATATAGCATGATACTGCGCCACTCTTCATTTTTCAATTGCTTAGTGGTCGATGCACTTGCGCTCCGAGTTGCCCTTGGAAAAGGCCGAGGTTCGATTCATTTTCGCCAAATTGTAACGAGGGGTGGGTTATAAACGCTAGGAAGGTTCTCGATGTAGTATTTCTCTGTGAAGTTTGACACCTCCTCCGAATGTATGCCTCGCAATGGAAGCCTCAATTTTGGCTTTATTTCTACATTTTTTGCGAAGAGTCTTCGACATCTCTCGATTGATAGCACCAACTAAGATCGCACGGCCCCCATACGTGCCTCATACGGAGGTGCACAATCAAATGCCGATCGCCAAGAAAAAGCCGGGTGGAAAGATCTTCTCCAACTTACAGAGCAACACGGTGCCACTTTTTCCAAGTCATCAATGACGGTCCGAGATAGCTCCTTGGCACAAAGTCGCGGAAGAAATAGCTCAACTCGCCAAAGACTTGCCGGACATGCTCGAGGACATAGCCTCGAACCATCGTCGGAAGAAGCCGCTCAATCCATATGTGGTAGTCATGACTCTTCATCCCGTTGATTCGCAGAGTGCCTAAGTTCACTCCCTCTTGATTCATTGATACCCATCGTGGAACATTAGCGTCTGGATCCATTCAAGTACTTCCCTCCTTTGGTCCTTTTTCAAGATGAAATCGGCCTTAGGCCTTCTCCATGTCTTGCCACGACTAGGAGGTCAGATCTCTTGATTTGGTCTATCGCATAACGCTGCGTGTCCACTCTAGCCTTAGGGTTGTCCTTAGACTTTTCGGTGTCCATGAGTGTTGCCCAAAGTGCCTCGGCGACATTCTTTTCAATGTGCATTACATCAATGTTATGTGGCGTAAGAAGGTCATCGAAATAGGGAGCCTCGTCAAGCCCGACTTATGAGTCCACATATGTTGCTCACCATATCCCACAAAACCACCTTCTTGATTGGGCACGAGAGCATCTATGTGAGCATGAACCTCGGCACTACCATCATCCGCGGTGCGTGGTCCATCACTCGACACCTTTCGTAAAGTTCTTGATGTCTTGTCTGAATGGATGGTCAAGAGGGAGGAATTGACGATGTCTGTCGAACGACGAGTACTTGCCACCCTTGTGCAACCAAATGAACCTCACACCTTCCTTGCATATTGGGCATGGGAACTTCCCGTGAACACACCAGGCGCAGAATAACCCATACGCCAGGAAGTCATGCAGGGAGTAGTGGTACCAAACGTGCATTTTGAAGCTTGTCTTTGTAGCTCGGTCGTATGTCCATACCCCTTCGTCCCAAGCACGGACCAATTCATCAAACACGGCTCCATGAACACACCCATATTACTCCCGGTGTCAGGAATTATCAACGACAAGAATACGTTATGTCGTTGAAAGGAGACGCCGGGGGGGAGATTGAGGGGGATAACGAACACGGGCCAACATGTGTATGGGGCAGCCATCACTCCATAAGGATTGAACCCATCAGTTGCCAGCGCGACACGTACATTGCGAGCCTCATCTGCTTTCTCACGATGTTTGTCATCAAAGCGGGTCCATGCTTCACCATCGGATGGATGTACCATCTTGTCAGGATTGTACCGTTTGCCATTTTTGTGCCATGTCATCTGTTTTGCGGATTCCTCGGTCATGTATAGCCGTTGGATCCTCGGTAGGAACGGAAGGTACCGTAGGATTTTCACGGGGATCGTAAGCTGCCTCTTCTGGCCATCACCAGAGTCTACCTCCAGGTACCTGGAGGATTTACACTTTGGACAGTACTTTGCATCCTTGTGTTCTTTCCTAAATAGGACGCACCCCTTCGAACAAGCATGTATCTGCTCATACGGCATCTTAAGTGCACGAAGGAGTTTCTGTGACTCGTACATGCTCTTTGGCGAATGTGGCCCTCCGTAGCGTGGTGCCAATCACGGCCAACATCTTATCGAAGCCTTCTCGACTCGAGTTTAACTCGGACTTCAACCCCATTAAGCGCCCAATGGCATCCAGTTGAGACACCGCTGACCGATCGTGAAGGGGTTTCGTGTCGAGTCCATCATGTCGTAGAACGCCTGTCGGCCGCCTCCATCTCCTCCTTCTCACGCCCTCATCGAATCGCCCTTGGTGAAAGTCATCTAACATGTCCGCTACCCCGCATCGACATCATAAGCCTCGACGCGTGGTCTCACCACCTCCTCTCTCATACGATGGGCTTCACCATGGTGGACCCACCGGGTGTAGTCCGGCGTAAATCCATTCTTCAAAAGATGTTTACCCATGTCCACCTTGTTTACCCTTCTCCTGTTTCCACATTTGCTCCAGGGACACAAAACTAGACAATGTCCTTTAGCAGCCTTGCCAAATGCACGGTTCAAGAAAGCATCGGTCTTGTTCATCCATTCCGTGGTGTAATCACTCTGACTTCTCCGGCCCGTGTACATCCAATGACGGTCATCCATCCTCTAACATATGACCATCTACAGGAAATAATCATGTAAGCATGTAAATTTAGCTATTGAAACGAATAGGAACAAACATAAAAATATATAAACCGCCGATACTTGATTCTGAATACTTTATTAACAGTCACAAAAATGCGTTTTTTTTCTTTGCATAGAAGCCGCAGATAAAGAAGGAAATCTTATAGAAGCTAAACAAAAGCACCTAGATTTTGTAGAAGTTATAGGAAACACAATGTTGAAGCTGGCTGTTATTATAATCAAGAAACAGCAGTAAGCATATATGAAATATATTGCAACTGACAATAGGTGTATTACTATATTTGCGACAATAAGTATAATCAATAAACCTAAGAAAAGATAAGCATCTAACAGTAAATATTAAGTACCTTAGCCCAATCCACCTATAAATGGTTAGACATAAAATGATCAACGCAAACTGAGAGTGTCTCAATCTTGCTTTTAGAATCTAGACAGCTCCAAGTCTCCCACATTCCTTATGTCAGTCGTAGCCTCCAAGTAGTTCCAACAATGCCATGTTTCACTAAGCTATAATAGCTTACTCTTCTATGATGAAACAACAATATGCTTTATTCATAGAACATGACCATTGGACGTCCTTGTCCTTATTAAATGTTAAGAAATGAGCCAGGGTAGGGACTTATCATTGGAGGATCAGTTCTAAGGGTGGCATGACACCTGTGTCTAGCATTAAGGGACAATAGATAAGTAGTCCTATGATGGCGGCTTATAGCATACAAATAGGATTTAAAGCTAACCATTCTCAATATAAATAACCAATCACTGGATGCACTATCTGTATATACATTGGATTGGAGCAAACATGTAGGGTCTTTCATACAATGTATTTTCAAAAAATATATCGCTGCAAAAGGATACCGCCTGACTGACCGAATCGAAGGAACGCGGCGGCGGCCACTGGGGTGGTGGGAGACTCGAGGCAACCGCCTCGTTTGGCGGCAGCGTCGGGGTCGGCCGCGCGGGCGTGGCGTGGCGGGCGGGGGCGGGGCGGGTGGCGCGGGCGGCGGCGGCGAGCCGGGGCGAGGCGGCGGGGGGCGGCGGGGGGCGGCGAGGCGGCGGCGCGGTGGCGAGGCGCGTGCGGCGGGCGGCAGGGGGGGTGGCGCGGCGGCGGCGGCGAGCGGCGGGCGAGGCGGGGTGGCGCGGCGAGGGTGGCCCGGGCGGCGGGGCGAGGGGTGGCTGGTGGGCGGGCGCGGGGGGTGGCGGGGCGGCGCGGCGAGCGGCGGCGAGGTGGCGAGGCGCGCGGGGCGCGCGGGGGGTGGCGGGGCGGCGGCGCGGCGCGGCGTGCGGCGCGAGGCGAGGCGATGGCGCGGCAATGGCGCAATGGCGGCGGCGGCGGTGTGTGTGCGTGTGCGCCTAGGTCATAATGAGAAAGTTTGCCGAGTGCCCAGATCCGGCACTCGGCAAACAATTTTAATTTTTTTATTTTTAATTTCTTTGCCGAGTGTCGGATCGGAGGGCACTCGGCAAAGAGCCAAGTTCGCATATGATGGAAAGTTCTTTTTAAAAAATAACAAAACCCCTTTGCCGAGTGCGGTGTGTGGCACTCGGCAAATACACCCTTTGCCGAGTGTCGAACGTTTATTTTTATTTTTATTTTGGCCTCCAAATTTTTGTGCAGCCCTCCTCTGATGCAGTACTCTATGTTAGGATTTGGTATATTTTGTGGCTTTTGTTATATTTAGTTAATTTATTTCATTTACTATAATTATTTGGAAAATGCAAATTTGAGCTGCGTGCATCGAATAATGGAATTTAATGATTCAAAATGATAGTCATGTTATTGAGTGTAGTGTGAGGCGAATCCGAGAACGGACCGAAATTTGAACATCTTGTTGTGAAACATGGCCAGTGAGCCGTGACGAAGTGTTTTAAATTCTATAAAAGCAAACAAAGTCCGAAAATTATGAAACTTGTGGAGATATCATGATATCATATGTGGAGGCTGTGAAAAAAATTGAGAAGGTTTCGTGCGTTGTCACGTCGATGCTTACAAACTAGGACATCTCCACATGTGATACTTATATCCCGGATGGAGATGTCCGGTTTGAAAGCATCGATTTGACAACGCATGAAACCTTCTCAAATTTTTATCACACCTCCACATATGATATCATGACATCTCCACAAGTTTCATAATTTTCGACTTTGTTTGCTTTTATAGAATTTAAAACACTTCACTCACGGCTCACTCCATGTTTCACAACAAGATGTTCAAATTTTGGGTCCGCTCTCGATTCGCCTCACACTACACTCAATAACATGACTATCATTTTTTGAATCATTAAATTCCATTATTCGATGCACGCGTCGCTTCAAATTTGCATTTTCCAAATAATTATAGTAAATGAAATAAATTAACTAAATATAACAAAAGCCACAAAATGTACCAAATCCTAACATAGAGTACTGCATCAGAGGAGGGCTGCACAAAAATTTGGAGGCCAAAATAAAAATAAAAAGAACGCTTGTCGAGCGCCGAGGCACGGCGACTCGGCAAGGGTGTCTTTGCCGAAGCGCCGATGCCCGCACTCGGCAAAGATTTATTTTTCCGAGTGCCAAACGGCCGGCGCTCGGCAAAACTTGACGTCGGGCGGGAGCTGTTACCTCAGGCCGCCTTTGCCGAGTGCCCTCCTTTGCCGAGTGACTGGCACTCGGCAAAGCGTGCGTTTACCGAGTGTTATCCTTTGCCGAGTGCATGGCAAATATGAATTTGCCGAGTGCAGTTCTTTGCCGAGTGCGGCACTCGGCAAAATAGCTATTTGCCGAGTGTCCGATATTTGGCACTCGGCAAAGAGTTTTGCACTCGGCAAAGAAGCTGAGTCCGGTAGTGCTAGTCATAGAATCGTGGTAGAATCAAAATCGTGGTAGAATCGGAATCGCGGTAGAATCATGCAATAACATCAAATTATAAAAGATTTAGGTGTTTGGTTGTGTCCTATCTCTCAATTCAAGTTGTATGATAAGTACTAAGTAATTAGTAGGTTAAATATTAAAATTTGGAGGTTTGGAATAATAAAAATTAATTAATTTATTTTACTTTTTATGTAAAATGTTCAGGTAATAGCATGGTTGTTAAAATCAATATTTAAACTGTAGCTCTAAATGACATGAAAATATATACTATGATTTAGACATTTATCGATCAAATTAAATGTCAAATGCCCAATAAACACTCATACCACTATCGGAATACATGATGTTGACTATATAAGCATTTTTCGAATTACTTTAATCCAGAAATATACTAGATGAATCATGAACAATACTCTAGTCTTTTTCATAAAGCAAATAAGCATGAACACCATAGTCATACGAATTTTCAGAAGAACAGAAACTAGCATTCATATCTCAGTGTTCAGATTAGCAGTAGATGATAAAACTAACCAAACAATAAGTATGAGATAGACATACCCAGATCCAATGGAAGAAGTAGCAGTAGCAGAAGCCCTGGTGAGGTCGTCGTTCGCCATGGCGTAGTGGTAGTAGTCGTGTAGTTGATGCAGAGGATCAGATGATGACGGCAAATGATCGGATGAAGGATGAAGAGCGAAGCGGCGAACGACGCTCCCAAAACCTTATTCGTCCTCGCTCGTACAAGCCTTCAAGGACGGGGTTCCGGAGGCCTGCTCTCCCGGTTTGACCTTGCACGTGCCTTACGGGATGGAGATCGCCAGAAACAACAGCAACAGACCCGAGGATATCACTTAGTCTCTCGTGGAAGTGAATTGGAAGAAGCAAAATAACACGAACAGACCTCTGTTCCTGTAATAGCCAAAAGCCAAAAACGAAGAGACAGAGACCAGAGGAAACGGTTGCCATCAACCAGTGCAAACCGCAATGTGAACTCACTGGTAACTGAATATTCGTTAATGCCATTACTCCGAGTCGGTGCGTTTTGATTTTCGAATAGATAAAGAAAAACGCGCCCGCACCCGACGCGCCTGCGTGCACGCACACGCACACGCACACGCACTCGCACCGCGCCGCGCGGCTCGGCTCGGTTCGGCCCGGCACGGCACAGCTCGGCTCGGCTCAGCGTGTCCGTGTGTTGGCCTCCTTCAATTCCACAAGGGGACTACCACGTTCCACCTTATAAAGTGGTGTAACTCCCCTTCAACTCTCCATGTGGGACTAATAAGTTTTAGCACATGCACATGGACCTTTGAGATTCTCTAGGAATTAAATAGAATTAAAAACTGGGCCCAGCCTGTATTAATTCCTACAATCCCCCACCAGATCTCGAAGACACACGTCAAATGCCTTGATCCACAGTATTGTTTTAATATACCAGTTTTTCGATGGAGACCGAATAAGGTTGAACATCCATCTAGAACAGAAGCTACACTAATTCACAACTACACAATGGACTAAGCCTTGAATTGGCAGTTTTGTGTGAATAAGTTTCACTTAAGTCCTTAACTGATACTAGGCTGTTAGGCATCCCCGCGGGTTGGAGCATATAAGTCATACTCCTGGCCTATTCATGAGCTTCCTAGAGATTACCCTATCTCATAGACTATGACTAGCAGTCGGGCCCATATAGGTGTGTTCTTTCAAGATCGCTCAGAGGGGCAAAGATCTTTGCTTAAATAAGCCACAGAACACATTAAGATAAAAATCAACCTGCCATACAGATTTAGGAGAGAGTTGCATCTCCAATTGAGTGGGTCTGTAAAAGTACGCTCCTCCCAGTTAACCAATAGCTTGTTTCGCCAATCCTACTTCACGGGATCTCCGATCACATAGGATGGGCTGCCACTATGGTATAACTCACGTGGGTCTCAAACCCATCTCCCTCAATGCATTGTCCATCACATTCCGTGATAAACCCTTTGTGAAGGGATCTGCCAGTTCTTAGTTGTTTGGATATAATCCAAACCTATTACTCCGGAGTTTCTCATTTTCCTGACAGACTTCAGTCTCCTCTTCACATGTCTCGATGATTTCATATTATCCTTAGAACTGTTCACCTTGACAATCACAGTTTGATTGTCACAGTTCATTAGAATAGCCGGTACCGGTTTTTCAACCACCGGCAAATCCATCAAGAGCGCACGAAGCCATTCGGCTTCAACAGTGGCAGTATCTAATGCTGTGAGTTCTGCTTTCATTGTTGACCTTGTTAAGATGGTTTGCTTGCAAGACTTCCATGAAACAGCGCCACCTGCAAGTGTGAAGACATATCCACTTGTGGCCTTAATCTCATCAGCATCATATATCCAGTTTGAATCGCTATAACCCTTTAGTACCCTGGGATACCCGGTATAGTGAATGCTATAGCTCATAGTACCCTTTAGATAACGCATTACCCTCTCAAGAGCATGCTAATGATCATCTCCCGGATTGGAAACAAAACGGGTTAGTTTGCTCACAGCAAACGAGATGTCAGGCCTGGTACCGCTAGCTAAATACATGAGTGAACCAATTATCTGAGAATATCTCAATTGGTCTCTGGCTATTCTCCGATTCTTCCTAAGCAATACGTTAGGATTATAAGGTGTTGGAGAGGATTTACAGTCGTTATAACCAAAACGACTTAGAACCTTTTCCACATAATGGGTTTGCAACAATGTAATCCCACCATCATCACCTCTCAACAGCTTGATGTTGAAGATAACATCAGCTACTCCCAGATCTTTCATCTCAAAGTTCTGAGACAAGAAATCCTTGACCTCCTTAATCACATTAAGGCTGGTTCCAAAAATCAGTATGTCATCAACATACAAACATAGAATGACTCCCTCGCCCCCACCATGGCGATAATATACACATCTGTCAGCTTCATTCACAATAAAGCCTGCAGATGTTAAAATTCTGTCGAACTTTTCATGCCATTGCTTAGGTGCTTATTTAAGACCATACAAAGATTTTAACAACTTACACACCTTTCCTTCTTGACCATTTACTACAAATCCATCTGGTTGTTCCATGTAAATTTCCTCGTCCAACTCTCCATTTAGGAAAGCCGTCTTAACGTCCATCTGATGAACGAGAAGACCGTGTGAGGCAGCCAGAGATAGTAGCACTAGAATAGTGGTCAATCTAGCCACATGTGAATAAGTATCAAAGAAATCTCCGCCTTCCTTTTGGGTATAACCCTTGGCCACAAGCCGTGCCTTGTACTTCTCGATAGTACTATCAGGCCTAAGCTTCTTTTTGAATACCCACTTACATCCTACAGGTTTACAACCATAAGGACGCTCAGTGATCTCCCAAGTTCCATTAGAGATAATGGAATCCATTTCACTACGTACTGCTTCCTTCCAGTATTCCCCATCTGAAGAAGCATATGCTTCAGAAATGGTACTTGGAGTATCATCCACAAGGTACACAATGAAATCAGGACCAAAAGACTTTGCAGTCATTTGTCTTTTACTCTTCCTCAGAGTTTCATTGTCTTCCTCATCAGGAATTTGTTCGGGGATTTGCTCAAAATATTACATTGGAATGGCAGGTTCAGGAGTTGTATCAGGCTCCTAACTCGACGAGCTAGGCATATCTTTCATCGGAAAAATATCCTCAAAGAATGTAGCATCTCTGGACTCCATAATTGTACTGACATGCACGTCAGGTACTCCAGATTTCACCACTAGAAATTTATATCCAACGCTACGATGAGCATAGCCTAGAAAGACGCAATCCACGGTTTTTGGTCCAAGCTTACGCTTTTTGGGAATTAAAACATTGACTTTCGCCAAACAACCCCAAGTGCGCAAGTATGAAAGTGATAGTCTTTTCTTCTCCCATTGTTCATATGGGGTTATCTCTTTATTCTTTGTGGGAACCCTGTTTAGGACATGACATGAAGTCAATATAGCCTCCCCCCACCATGCTTTGGAAAGACCCGCTGTGTCTAACATGGCGTTAACCAAATCAGTTAAAGTGTGGTTCTTTCTTTCAGCAACCCCGTTTGACTGGGGTGAATAGGGAGGCGTCCTCTCGTGGATTATACCATGTTCCTCACAGAATAAATTGAACTCATTAGAAAAGTAATCGTCGCCACGATCAGACCTAACCCTTTTAATTTTTCCTTTCAAGTTGGTTCTCAGCTTCTGCCTTATAGATTTTAAAGTAGTGAAAAGCTTCATCTTTAGTTTTCAAAAGATACACATAGCAGAACCTAGTGGAGTCATCAATCAAAGTCATGAAATATCTATTATCACCTTTTGTCAACACACCATTCATCTCACACAGATCTGAATGTATGAGTTCTAATGGTGCTAAGTTTCTTACCTTCGCAGCCTTATGAGGCTTACGAGGCCGCTTTGATTGCACACAAACTTGACACTTAGAACCTTTGGCAATGGTGAATTTTGGGATTAACTCTACACTAGCTAACCGCGTCATGCAACCAAAATTTATGTGACAAAGTCGTGAATACCAAATAGTAGTCTCATTACCACTGCAAACATGGTTCACAATATTATTACACAAATCTGAAAGAGATAGGCGGAACAAGCCTCCGCACACATAGCCTTTACCAACAAATTGTCCACACTTGTACACTACAAATTTATTGGACTTAAATACCAGTCTAAAGCCATCTCTACACAGAAGAGATCCGCTGACGAGATTCTTATTGATAGATGGCACATGATGCACGTTCTTTAGTTGTACAATCTTTTCCGAAGTAAACGTCAGATCGACCGTACCAACACCATGAACAGTAGCATGTGACCCGTTCCCCGTTAGAACGGCTAAATCCCGAGTGACCTGGTAAGAAGAGAACAATGAAATATCAGCACACACATGTATATTAGCACCAGTGTCTATCCACCAATCGGTAGAATGACATACGGAAAGAACAGTAGGTAAATTACCATACCCTGAAGTTCCCGTCTCAGTGGTACCAACAACAACATTTGCAGACTTGGAATTCTACCCTTGCTAATTCTTTCCACCTTTGCGTTGGCTGCAATCCTTAGCCCAATGACCAGATTCGCCACACACAAAGCAAAGGCCATCCTTTGTGTTTTTCTTCTTCTTCTTGAAGCTAGTTGTTTGTGCAGTCTTGTTCTTGCATTTGAACTTTTGAGCTTGGCCATTCTTCTTCTGCACCACATTGGCACTAGAATGTCCCTCATTACCTTTAGTGTGTGTATCTTTTGCTCTCGCCTTCTCTTCAACATCAAGAGACCCAATGAGATTTTCAACAGAAAACTCTTGTCTCTTATGTTTAAGAGAAGTAGCAAAATTCCTCCAAGAAGAAGGAAGCTTGGCAATAATGCCCCCCGCGACAAACTTGTCCGGTAACACACACTTGAAGTGCTCAAGTTCTGTGGCCATGGATTGTATCTCATGAGCCTGCTCAACTACAGAACGGCCATTAACCATTCTATAGTCATGATATTGCTTCATGAGATACAGTTCACTGCCTGCATCCGAAACCCCAAACTTGGCCTCGAGTGCATCCCACATCTCTTTCCCAGTTTTAATCACCATGTATGCATCGATTAACTTCTCACCAAGAACGCTAACCGCGGCACCTTTAAAAAGGTTATCAACAGCCTCGAACGTTTGCTCCTGTTCAAGAGTAAGTGTTCCTTCAGGTTTACCGTTTGCCACATGGAAAACGTTCATGGCAGTTAGCCAAAGCACCATCTTGGTGCGCCACCTCTTGTAGTTCGCACCATCGAACTCAAAGGGTTTGAGCGCAGCAGCAAAGCCAGTTGACGAAAAATGCCTAGAATAAGGTTTTTGGATTGTTGAATATATAAGCATTTTTTGAATTACTTTAATCCAGAAATATACTAGATAAATCATGAATAATATTCTAGTCTTTTTCATAAAGAAAATAAGCATGAACACCATAGTCATACGAATTTCCAGAAGAACAGAAACTAGCATTCATATCTCAGTGTTCAGATTAGCAGTAGATGATAAAACTAACCAACCAATAAGTATGAGATAGACATACCCAGATCCAGTGGAAGAAGTAGCAGTAGCAGAAGCCCTGGTGAGGTCGTCGTTCGCCATGGCGTAGTGGTAGTAGTCGTGTAGTTGATGCAGAGGATCAGATGATGACGAAGCAGCGATCGGATGAAGACGAAGCAACGAGCAGTCGCGCGAACGCTCCCCAAAAACCTTATTCGTCCTCGCTCGTGCAAGCCTTCAAGGGCGGGATTCCGGAGGCCTGCTCTCCCGGTTTGACCTTGCACGTGCCTTGCGGGATGGAGATCGTCAGAGACAACTGCAACAGACCCGAGGATATCACTTAGTCTCTCGTGGAAGTGAATTGGAAGAAGTAAAAGAACACGAACATACCTCTGTTCCTGTAATAGCTAAAAGCCAAAAACGAAGAGACAGAGACCAGAGGAAACGGTTGCCATCAACTAGTGCAAACCGCAGCCATAACTCACTGGTAACTGAACCTTCGTTAATGTCATTACTCCGAGTCGGTGCGTTTTGATTTTCGAATAGATAAAGAAAAACGCACCCGCACCCGACGTGCCTGCGTGCACGCACACGCACACGCACTCGCACCGCGCCACGCCGCGCGAGCCCAGCCCGTATTAATTCCTACACATGATATATTGAAAAAATTTGTATTTTTGATAGAATCAGGTAGAATATTAGATTTTTACGATTTGATCATAGAATACGATTCTACCGGAGTATCTCTGATCCGATTCAAAATCATGATTACGATAACTTTGTATATAGGTCTATGGATCCCACTCATTCTGAACCGGCTAGAAAGTCCTAATTCAGCGATGATTCTAACACATACGTAGTGCATAAAAAGCTATTTCACAAATTAACTTGTAAGAAGTAAAAAAGACACGATTGGCTACTCCGACTGTGTCAAAAGATAACAAACCGCCTAGACGACTGAACCATCGCCGCTGTCACGAATTATTGATTCCATTTTACCGGCCCCGAAATGGAAATTTCATCGAATGTTCCAACTAAGCTGAGCGAACAGACGTTACTCAAATTATTAGGGCTTGTTGGTTGAGTAACATCTCCAATGGCTATTTCTATCTTTTGAGACATCCATGAACAATGTTTTAACTTGTAGTATGTCATTCTCTCGTTTGTTGTCCCTGCACCCCACGGACGTGTAATTTGGACCTCACAAATACATCAAGCAATGCCATTTTTTAATACTAAACCGTATCTTTAGACAATTATCTCCTACTTGACACCAACAGTGACTGTTGCTAATAATTTATGACAGGTCGTCCAACACATATTGAAAGCTTGAGACCTGTATACAAGTCGATCGACCAGCAACTGCGCTGCATGCATTGCATATGAATTAATTGCAAATAACTATGAACAACAGTTGGCACCTCATTTGCTTTATGGGATAGAAATTCCCACAATAATCCTGAAAAAGAATCCTAGAAATTATCTCATCGATCGAGAGAGAAAATTATGTCGGTGGGGCTGGATTATAATGGTGTAAATTAATCAGATGTTGATATTACAACTATTATAGTTGTATAACAAATTAATAAACTATATTTTTCAATCATGAGTGTTAGATTTGTAAATAATACAATGATATATATAGCCGCGTAAATGCGTGGGTAGTTCAACTATAGTTTGACGGAACAACAAACAGATACAATTCTAGAAATTAGTGGCCAATATTGAAACATGTATTTAAGATCGGGAAATTTTGATTTATGCCACTGATGTTTTAGAGCTTTTGGATTTTACCATTGATTTTTACCTTATTGGTTTTATACCATCAGAACTGAAAACTTCTTTCGAAAATACCACTCTGACAAGATCAAAGCCTTTTGACCAAGCCAAAATGACCTGTATGCCCTTTCAAATTGACAAAAAATTATATCCAATGTATTTTTACTTGTTTCCCATACTAGCATTTCAACGAACATGAGAGGAAAAGGAGAAGAAAATGATATGGGCGATTCTATTGTTTTGAGAAAACTTGAGTCGCTGGTCCAATTTTCAAAAGAAGTATGTGATTCTGATGACACAAAACCAACAAGGCAAAAAACTATGGCAAAATCCAACAATCCAAAAACATCAATGACATAGACCAAAATTTCAATGGCAATTTCAAAATATAAGGCAATTTTTTTTTTGCAATTTTGTTTTATAATATAAGGCGTGCATGCAAAATTATTAACATCTTAAATTATTTGCCCTTAATTATAACATCTTCTATCTCCAGCATTTATATAAGTAATACTCTCACAAACTATTCTCTCACTTTTCCAATGTATATATTTGTAGTATATATGATCATTTGGTCATGTTTTTCTCTTGGTTTTAGAACCTTTCGTAGGCCTTCGACGGCTTTCTTGGGGACTTCACCAGATCGTGGGGGCCAGTGGGCCGCCCCTATGACACCTGTACCTAGCCAAAATACATCTTACAAAAAAGACAGGGAGTACATATGTTATTCTTATGGTAAAATAGTTTTACTTACCATTCTTCATAGATTATTAGTGCAGCATATATCTATGACATAATGCTATTGCAAGTTATTTTTAAAAAGACTTTTGGAACAAAAAAGTTTTGGAGCAAGTCTTTTTTAAAATATTTTTTTTGGGAAAAAAGAGAAGTTTAGAGTTGTTTGTCTTTGTAGACACCGCAGTAATTAAAATAAGCATTGCATGGATGTAGACAAATGTTGTAATGCATCAAGTAAAATCACTGCCACAGAGCAGATCTTTCGCAAATGTTAAAAACCGTTAGGAATTATTTTTCTATCGGTAAAACATTAAACTACCTGTGAGGAGATTGTGGATGCGAAAATTCCATTTTGCCTGACGGTTAATCAATAGGAAAATAATTCCCGACAGATTGTCGTGACAGCCACCGACACAAAACTAATTTCTGCAGCTTTTCCTGACGGCAACTAACAAGAAAATGTCTCCCACGTTAGGTTTTGGGGACCGTAATCCCTGTCGGGTAGCCGTTAGGAAAACCCATATTATTTTCCTAACGGTCACCTTAAGGAAAATTGTCTTGTTAACAATAAAGAAGAAATTTAAATACACAGTTTGCTCACATAATCTGTCCATTTTCCTCATATAATATGTCCATTTTCCTGCATGTTCAAACCAACGTACACATTTTTCACCAATAGCTTGGACATCCATAGTCATAATTTCTTCAATTCAAACGTCTTGTACATTATTTAGTATCGTGCATCACAACTTACAACCATTTCCCACGTACATCTTTCTCGATGCATGATATTGCAAGCAAGCTAAGGTATTTTCAGATAAAACTAACAATTAGGCACATTGCTACGAACATAGGTACAACTGCATTAGAAACATGGGCGCATCTTATTTCTGAAAAAAAAGTCTTAAGAGCATGCTTGCAGATGTAGCATAGCGAGTTTGGAGAATAACTAGTTGCAGTTGTAAACTTACAAGGAACTAATCTGTTGATGGATCTTGGTATGATACTATTCATACTACTACAAAACTGGCAATAGAATACGCCTCATCACAGACGATTCCTTATACGAACCGTCTGTGAAGTATCACAGACGGTTCGTATCAAGAATCATAGACGGCTCTTTATACGAACCGTCTGTGAAGTATCACAGACGGTTATTACCGTCTGTGATACTTATTTATCACAGACAGTTCTTTACAAGAATCGTCTGTGATATACAAGCACTATAAATAGATGCTCCTAACAGGCCCCCCTACCCATTCCATTTGAGGCGCCGCCACCCTGCTGCTGCTGCTGCCTCCTCCCCATTGGCCACCCTGCTGCTGCTGCCTCCTCCCCTGTTGCGCCACCCTGCTGTTGTTGCCTCCTTCCATGCACATTGCTGCCTATTCCCTTTTGAGCTGTCACCCCTGATGCCTCCTCCCCCATTGCGGCACCTCTGCTGCCTCCTCCCACATTGCGCCACCTTGGAGAGAAGGGTAACGATCTGTAACCCTTTATTTTTGCTCTAGACTAATCACTAATGTGTAACGATCTGTAACCCTTTATTTTTGATCTAGACTAATCACTAATGTGTAATGATCTGTAACCCTTTATATTTGCTCTAGACTAATCACTAATGTGTTTGATCATTATGAAGGGTACTTGCGGTTTATTAATATAATTTAACACTAATTAATTTGTTACGTGTGTATATGTGTAGATGGACCGAAACTGGATGTACATTGAGAACCGTGTGAGTGAAGAGTATATTAATGGCGTGTTTGCTTTTAGAAGAGCCGCCGAGCAGGATATGTTGAGGAAGGGGATAAAATTTATATACTGTCCATGCATTGATTGTGGTAATATGAAAATGTTTAACTACCCGGCGCAGATCGAAGCTCACTTAATACGAAGGGGTTTTTAAAAAGGATATACATGTTGGACTAGTCACAGTGAAGAGCAGATTATACCGAAAGTCAGTAATGATGACATCGCCGAGGAAGTCAACGATATGCAGGGTGTGGAATGTGCTTTTGATGAGGATAGGTCGCATGATGACAATCTGGATCAGATGCTACGCGATGCAGAAGGGAACTACGGTGAGAGAGAGTTTTCTAAATTCGAGGGCTTAATGGAGGACTCGGGGAAACCTTTGTTCCCTGGCTGCAAGCCGGAATACACAAAGTTGTCAACCGTGCTTGAACTACTGAAATTGAAGGCAAGCAATGGTTGGTCCGACAAGAGTTTTACGGCGTTGTTAGGTCTCTTAGTTGACATCCTTCCGGTGGGAAACGTGTTGCCCAGCACGACCTACCAAGCTAAGAAGGTTCTTTGTCCATTGGGAATGGAAGTAGAAAGAATACATGCATGTCCGAACGATTGTATCCTCTACCGTAAAGAGTATGCAGACATGCATGTATGTCCCGTGTGCAAAGCATCCCGATACAAGCGTAAGAATACTGTTAAGGCGAAGCAAGGACCTCCTGCTAAGATGTTGTGGTATCTACCTGTGATCCCACGTTTGAAGCGTTTATTTGCGAACTGAAAGGAGGCAAGATTGATGCGTTGGCACTCGGAGGAGCGTAAGAAAGATAGGAAGCTCAGACACCTGCCGATTCGCCAAAGGGATAAACTTGATCGAGACTTCAAAGAGTTCGGTGCGGAACCGAGGAACATAAGGTTAGGGTTGAGTACGGACGGAATGAATCCTTTCGGTAACATGAGCAGCCGACATAGCACCTGGCTCGTGAATCTATGTATGTACAACCTTCCTCCTTGGCTGTGTATGAAGAGGAAATACATTTTGATGTCACTACTTATCCAAGGGCCGAAGCAACCTGGTAACGATATTGATGTGTACCTAGCACCATTGCTGGAAGATCTTGTGACACTTTGGAATGAAGGGGTACAAGTATAGGATGCGTACAAAACGAGAGAACTTCACTTTACGCGCCATGTTATTCTGCACCATCAATTATTTTTCTACCATTGGTAACCTGTCGGGGTTCAGTACAAAAGGAGCCAAAGCCTGTCCGCATTGCTTATATGGTACATGACAATTTTATGGCCATCCCGCTGGAGATTCCCCCCAACGAAGAAATCATAACACTAGCGGATGCCACACACACTTTTATCCAGTAGCCCAAGAAGGACATCGCCCTGGACCCTTCAGTGACGCGATATCGACAGGATCCTGCCTCTCCAATAGGACCCTCGATGAGTCCGCCTCAACCAAAGCTTCGAAAGGCCGCCACATCGCTTCCCGTCGAGAACACGGTGAAAGGACAAGAAAAGTGTGTCACTATATCGGTCCCTGAGGCGTCTCACGGGAAGACACCCCTCAGCCGCCTCGTTAAGGAGAAATCGATATCGAAGAACATTAAGGCACCTCCCAAACCCGTGAAATACTCCTCGAAGTCCGCTGGTCTCCTGCGAAATAAACACTCGAGTAGCTTGTCAAGCTTTGCATGATTGGTACTTGCGCAAGACCCGAGAGGAGGGGGCCATACTGGAATCACCGTCAGATACGATATAGAGCATTTTCTCCACGAGCCTGGCCACTTCGTTGTGAGCTTCGAAGACTTATTTGACCTATACAACCTAACTGCCCTCGACGCCTCACTTCTACGATGCTGGACACTGTAAGTGTGTACAATCAATTTCTACACTCACGTGATACCGATAAATATCAAAACTCATTGCTTATGTACAGATACATTATGAAACGTGCCGGCGAATCAAAGAACCGGTGGGTTTCCTCGACCCACACGTGGTCTCTAAGCAAACAATCAACCAAGACGCATCCTACGTCGAGAATTACATAAAAATGGGATTGCTTGCTCTGGACGATAAGGACTACATAATGGTGCCCTACAACCAGAAGTAAGTGCTTCAATATTTGCTATACAAATTTCATTTCAACATAGGTTTATGACTATAGCGACATACATGAGTAGGTTCCACTGGATTCTTCTGATTCTTGTGCCAAAGAGGAACACGGTATTGTACCTTGATTCTCTACTCAACAAAAAGCACGACTTCACCCTTCTTAAAGGAATACTCGACAGGTATGTTCATTTCCTCCGCACATAACTCTATTGTAGTCTTCCTTTGTTTGAAATAGACGAGAATAACTTTTTTGAATCATGTAGGGCGTTCATCGGCTAGTTGCCGAGGGAGGTTTATACAAGGGAGCGAGCGCCACACTGACTCGCAGGATGCGATTTTCGGTACGCGCTACAACACAATAATCATATATCATACTCTGTAATATTGCGTCTCGAACTGACTGTACATATTTATATAATTCTATTTTTGCAGTGCCGCCAGCAAAAACAAGATCACATATGCGCATTCTACGTATGCCATCATCTACATCTATTGATTGCTTCTAGGACACACGATCCCCAAGTTTTTCAATCTCGTAATAATTATTTCCTAATTATAAAAGTTAAATATATATGCTTACTACTTTACTCCTGCTAGCGACAGGGCTTGAACATAGAGTTAAATGCACTCGAGATGGACCAGGTCACGCACGTTCGAGGGGAGCTCTACGGCTTCATCAAGGCAGACATAGTTAACACCACCGGAGATTTTCACGCCATCGACACCGATGAACAACCTCAAAATCATTGATTCAATATTTTAATTCACTTTGACTGGTTGTAATTCAATTTGTAACTCTAGCGACAATACTTGAAACATTCTTTTGTAATTGATTTTGAGTTAAATGATCACTTTGAGTTGTCAACAATTATCTGTGATATGTTTCTGCTTGTTAGTTTTCAGAGGGCATGGCTAACAATTCCTGAGGTTAGCTGAAAATATGACAAAAATTAGTTAGGTCTAAAGACTTATCACATACGGTTTTTAACAAAAAAAAACGTCTGTGAAGGGCATATATCACAGACGGTTTAAACCAAGAACCGTCTGTGATATGATAGTATCACAGACGGTTTAAACCGTCTGTGTTTCTGTAGTATCACAGACGGTTTGTTAATACAACCATCGATGATATGCAGTTTATCATAGACGGTTGTATTAACAAACCGTCTGTGATACTACAGAATCACAGACGGTTTAAACCAAGAACCGTCTGTGTTCTTGGTTTAAACCGTCTGTGATATCTACACTTCACAGACAGTTTTTGTTAAAAACCGTCTGTGATAAGACTTATCACAGACGATTTTTCAACCGTCTGTGATAACCGTCTGTTATCAGAGACATAAAATTTTAGACGATTCAAAAACCGACTGTGATGACTGTTACGAACCTTCTGTGATGAACTTTTCTGTAGTAGTGTCATACAGTTATTAGCATATAGTTTATACACCCATTAGGACAAACTTCCCTGGAAAATTAAGAGGAGAAATGGTAAGGAAAAATGTCTTGGCAAATCTACATATAACTTAAATCCAAACTTAAACGTTGCCAATTGATATTCTATGTGGCTACTACAGATGAGCAAAAAGATTAAAGGCTACATTTGAAACAGCTAATACAAGATTTTATCATGAATTTGCCCTCAATGATTAATAAATAAATTACATATTTCTGCTAGAAAATTAAGTTTTCCAATGGTAAAATTTATCAAGAATGTAACTTGGAGACTTACAAGATAGATGAGTTGGTAGACAGCTCAGGTGACCATTTGAATATCTCTTAGTAAACACTTTAAGAAGAAACTGTAATACCCCGAAATTTGTTCGGTCGATTAGAAGAATATTTGGGAGAAAGATGTAATATCCCGGAATTGAATCGGGTAATTAGAAAATAGCCGGGAGGACAAAAGACAATTAAAGGAGTAGAAATTCCTGAAAAAATAGAAAGGGTTTTCCATAAACTCGACAACTGGGCTCAGGCCACGGCCCAGGAGGGGCCCATGTGGTGGCCGGCCATAAGGGGGGGGGGTTCCCACCCCCCAAACCCTAAACTCCACATTTCTCTCCCCCTCCCCCCTTTGGAGCCGCCGCCCCCCCTTCCCCCTTGCTGTGCACCGCCTTGTACGTCGATTTTGGGTAAGATGCGTTCGTTTTCTGTCCTGTCCATCTCTTAGAAAGTTGTAGGTATTATTTTTATCTTTCTTTTGGCACGGAGATCATGTGATTTGTACGTACGGTTTAGGAGTTATGGTGGTTTTACCGCAACTGTCCAGGAGAACTGACGAGATTGGACAGATTGTATTGTCTGGCGTTTTTGAATTATTTAAAGGCCGAATCAGAGATGCCATCCAAAATGAATGTTGTAGATAATTCAATAATATTTCCAAGTTGGTAAAGAGCACAATTTTTACAGTTTCCAATCAAAATTTATGCAATTTTTACCGTCGTTGATTTCTGTCTGTGGGTTGATTCTATACAGTACGTTGTACCTCAGTTTAGGGTGTCTTAGAGGCCGAATTGGTTATCTTAGTTTTCTGGAGATACGTTCCTGGTTTCATTAGCTTTCTTTTGGCACCTGGATCACGAATTTTCACCCAGTAGGTTAAAAGTTATGACTGTTTTACCACGTACTGTTCGGTCTGTCTATAAACTGAAGACAGTCGTGTTGTCCCTCAGTTTTGATCAAGTTATGGTTAGATTAAGAACCTCCACCCAACTAAGTTATTGTATCCCTTTCAATTATGTTTCCAAGTTGATAAGGATCATTCTCATTGGATCAGTAGGCTAAAAGTTACGTCATTTTCTTTATTACTGATCTGTATTCTGGACAGACGTAGATGGGTTGTGTTTAGGTGATAATTAGCCCTCTGTTTTGGCCGAATCAGGGGATTCGGCCAACTAATGTTTTGTAGCCTGATCTGTTAAGATTCAGTGAGCACTGATTTCAGGTCTTTTAGAGTTACAGATAATTAATGGTGAATTTTATCGTACAACTTCCCGTAGATCGATAATCTGGACTTTTGGCGTAGAGGTCAAAACGAACATTTGGGCGTGTGGGTTGATTAGAGGGTATCGTAGAACTCGTGTAACTATGTTATACCCTCTTATACTTATTCCGTGACAATGATTGTATAGGCGGTGAGGCGGTGAGTGGAAGGACACCTTCGTTGCTTCCCAGTACTTCACAGCACGGAAGGCAAGTGCAATGTTTAACTTATGTGAATTCGATGAATGCATGATAATTTGGTAACTTATGAATATTCCTATGATTTGAGCATGATGTGGTAGATTTCAATACCTTCTTCTGTGATAAATTGAGATGAAGTTCAAGTTATGCATTTCATTCCATGCACACATATTTCCTTTGCCGTCCACGGGGGTGGAAACTTGATTAAGTCCCATTAATTCCAATATGGGCATGTAAGACCTACCATTCCAATGTAGGCAATTTCGGCCATTCCGTATGAAACGTTCTTCATACGGACTTGGGTCCCCGCTCTTGGTTAAGGGCGGGCTTAAGTGAACACCGACGGGTGTGTCACTAGTTATACCGGTATAAACGTGTGAAAAGTCCATTCTCCTTCAATGCATTCATTCATACCATGCTTTCGCAAATTCATGGAAGTAAATGTTGTTACTTGGTATATTGTTCTGATTCAGTATTCTTTGTGAATTATATGTTGTGCTTGCTGAGTTTCGACTCAATCTTGCTTTTATTTGTTTTAGGTGAATTCCGGTGAAACTGTTGCTAGCGGGAGGGTGTAGTCCAGCACGTTCCACACACTTGAATAAATCATTCATTCATTATGACACAGTTTTAGTTTATTTGGTTTAATTGATTAAGTATTGAATTGTAATAAAAGTCACTTTGGATGTTCCTCCATTCCTCTATGGTCATTCCTTGTTTTAATACATTGAGGATCTGTTAGTAAATTCTAGATTGTTATCTTGATTATTCGATATTGTCTCTTATCGTGATATTATTTTTATTAATTGAGTAGTATGTCGTCCCATTAGGTGGCATCTTGGCTTCCGAATAGCCGGGGTGTTACAGAAACACATATCCATCTACATGGTAAGAAAATAAAGACTTTGAAAATGAATGATCAATGGCACAAAAGTAACTCGTGCTTCCCCAAATTTAAGTGAACAACCGATTAGGCAGTGGACAAATATTTACTATCTATGATCTACACCTTGAACTCAAATCAACAAAACTCTAGGAGTATGGCTAAATTGTCAGCTACAAACTAAATAAACTTTAATAGAGTGCTTACCAATGGAGCTTTTGTTTTTGTGATCAGAAACAACATGTAGCAGTACATTATTTATAATAGTTGCTTCACACAGACACACAGAGAGAGAGAGAGCGCGCATTTAATTTAATTGTAAAATGCTACAGTTAGTGTTCACATAGGCGCTAGATGGAAGGTGGGCAGAAGGTGACCATCTAGCGCCTAGCCCGCCTAGGTGGACGAACAGAATCAGCAGGAGGGAGCAAGTTGGTGGAGGAAAAAAAAGAGAAAGAAAAAGAAAAGAAAATGTGCAACTTAACTAGCCAGGCCCATCACTGCTGTTGCATGACTAGCCCAGCCCATCAGTGTCGCATCTACCTATCTCTCTCTCTCTCTCTCTCTATCTGCTGCACAACGCTTCCTTATACTCTTCCCCTGCCCTCCTTTGCCTCTGCCTCTCTATCTCTCTCTCTGCTGCACGACGCTTCCTTATACTCTTCCCCTACACTCCTCTGCCTCCGACTCTCTCTCTATGCGATGCACAGATGCTGACACCGCACAACCCTCCTCACTCTCCTCTCCCATCTCATGCCTCCGCCTCTTCTCTCCCCTCTCCCATCCTGCCATCACCTCATCTCCTTCCCAGCGTTGCCCCCTCCCATCAGCACAGAGCAGCGGCGAGGGAGACAAAACCCAGCGGCAAAGGGGAGCTGGAGCCAGAGGAGGCCGATTCGATGTCGATGGAGGCCGATTCGGTGCCGGTGAGTCGGAATCGGCGGCAGCGGCGACAACGCATGTGCGTTTTCTCAAAACCCTATCTGCCGCCTGGCTTGGACCGCCTGGCCGCCTTGGAGTGCCTAGGCACCTGACTAGGGCCCTAGTCGCAGCGGCCAGCCGACGCCGAGCACTTAGGCGGTTGCCTAGGCCGATTTCATGAACACTGCCTACAGTCCATAAGTGCCTTCACTGCCTTGAATAAGACATCTTTGAACACTCTTGCTCTTTCTTGTTTGTCTTTTGTACAAAGTTGGCTAAATCATTTTGAACTTACTGGAGCTCCAGTAACCACCAAGATTATGGCATGCATCAAAGCTCTAAGCAACTCACCAAGTAACAAAAGATGCAAAGCTCAATAGATAAAGGCTGCTATGTAGTCTATACCTGTGAAAAAGAAATAATTTAGTCAAATTAAGTGAAGAAAAAGTCCAGGCAAAGATCAATGAAATGTTCTCAACATATTCTTAAAGTTCATAATTGCAGTGTTGGTTAAAAAATAACAAAAACCCTGAATAACACAGATATTTCTTTTACTTCTTTCATATACACAACATGCCATTTATAGAAATTATTTGCATACACAATCTGCTCTGGCGTTCGTCGCCACTAAACTAATCACAAAGTGTGACACAGGCAACAAATTAATCACTTATGATCCAGCAATTAGACTACTATTCTGCAGCCACGAAGTTTGCAAAAATCATGGTAGCTGAACGCAAATTGTCTTAGAAGATAGACATATACACATTACTTCATAGCATTTTTACAGAAAGGGGAATTATAGTGAATGAACCAATACTGTAAAACAGAAATGGCAGTGGCTGTGTGAAGATAATAGAGCTCATCAAGGAACACCTGGGCTTCGTTGGTGTTGCAGGGGAGGGGGGCAGGCACCAGGGACACAAACTTGGGTTTCCTCAACCTACACCCTGTGTCATGCTTGGGTCGGTACCCCGCTCCACAGGCCATCTCGACACGACCCGCACATTCAAACATGCCAGTCATGCCGGGTCGACCCAGGCCATGCTGTGTTGGGCAACCCATTTGGCCACCACTAGGTAATTCCTTATTTGTCATCAAAAGTTTGCAGCATCCCTTATATGTCACACATTGTATCACTCACATGTGGGGTCTCTGTGTAGCGATTTTTCCTGACAAGTATTTATTGAACCAACATGAAAATACATGGGGCAATTCCTTATTTGCCATCAAAAGTTTTCATCATCCCTTACATATCACTCATTGTGTCATTGACATGTGGGTCCGAACCCTACATTTCTAGTGGCATATAAGGAATTAACCCAATTTGATATATGTCATTCTAAAACATGTCGCTTCGGGATATGATGTCATTTCGGGATATGACACCTAGTTTCTTGTAGTTGAATATATGACATTTCAATTTCTTGCACCTTTGAAATATGTCATTTTCTTTAGTTTCCCCCATTTTCTATTCTTTTCACATTTTTCCTCTAATGAACTTCCAGTTTTGCCCTTGCCCTTTTGGATCGAGCCAACCACATAACATCACACGACGGACACGAAGGACCGAGAGGTGAGATGGCACTGATGTGGCGTGAACACATCACCTGCAAGGAACAGCGGTGCACTGAGGCCGATGGCTCGCCGATGATGCGGGTCACGACGGAGCTAATGCAGCGGCAAAACGGGAAGATGAAGCGAAGGCAAATATGGTGACGCGGGTGCGGCGGTGAGGGACGGCAGTAATCACCAGCAATGAGGAAGAAAGCGGTGGCGCAATGCGGCGTCGGGATGAAGAAGGTGGGGTCCATGAGAAACGAGGATCACCAGAGGCAGTGCAATCGACCGGCGAAGGGCGACGACCGGAGATGAAAGAGAAGAAGAGAATCTAGGTGCACGGTGATCAAATCAAGAAATCAAAAGAGAGGATGGGTAGATCGGAGGCAAGAACACATAGTGATGTGATCGAAAACGAGAGACTTACCGAAACAGCGAGGAATGGAAAGGAAGCATTTTGGGCAGCCGGAGATAAAGAATATGGAGGTGACATCGGTGAACGGAGACTCTAGAGCTCAAGCCGATGGGCGCGTCATTTGGGGGACGGCGAGGTGACACCGAATATGCGGGCGAGGCGACTTGAGGAGCTTCAAAAGAGGATAATGAGCATCGCAATGCGGCACCGGGCTCGGAGAAGAAGGCCGAAGGTGGTGGCACTAGAGGGCTTCCCAGGCGGAGAAGCGTTAGGGCACGGAGGTGGTGAAGCAAGGCGAAGCGAGGGCACACGAGGGGACGGTTATATATAGGATTTGGAAGCTGTGTGGAGCTCGGACGCCTAGGAGGCGACGCGGCTGAGTCTTGGGCACGCACACTCATGGCGCAGGCGCGTGTGGACAACGACAAGTGCTGACAGGCGGGCCCAGGCGTGGCACTAGGGTTTGGTAGGTAGGCAAAGGAAAGTGGGCCAGATATGCAGGCTGGGATGGAGTGGAGAGAAAAGGAATGGGCCAAGAGGATTTCAGCCCACAAAGGTTTTCTGAATTAGAATTGGTTTCGGATTTAAAAGAAAAGCTGGATATTCAAATGAGGTCAAATAAATTCAGAAAAAACCAAGAAAATACAGGAAAATTCTTTAGAGCACATGGAACATAACTAGCACTGGTTTTGGTTCAATTGAAATTTATATTAATCATATTAAATTATTTTAATTTCAGAAAGTCTCATTTAAGCTTTATTAATCCAAATAAAATGGATGAAATTTTTCCAGGGACCTAAACTACTCAAAAGGTTTTTTGAAAACCCAAATTTTGGGGTGTTACAACACCCCGCCTAAAAGAATCTCGACCCCGAGATTCAGGCTGGCTATGAAATAGGTTAGGGAACTCATCCTTCGGGTTCTCTTCTTGCTTTTAGACTACTTTGATTTTGCCGAGACTGCTCTTCTGAACACTTACGAAACAAACACCTTGCTTCTTGCTGAACTTTTAGCTCCCACAAAAACTTGACGAACTGGCTCTCGGCATTAAAGGACTTCTAGCAACTCAATTGCTTTTAACGGTGACTGCTTGATTGCTGCTCGAAGACACTTCTGGAGTTGAGGAAATCCTACTACTAACTGGTAACTCAGGTTGACCAGCTACTCTTCTTCTGAGCTTTGGAATCTGAACTGGCTGACACACTTCTGTCGTAAAATTCTTAACACACTTCAACAAGAATTCGAAAGATAGACATGACAGCGAGAGTGATAATTTGTGTAGCTTTTCTGCCTGTGCTGGGCTACTTACAATCCATTTAGGATTAAAGACACTTGGCCTTCTACTTCATGATTAATGCAAAGTCTACATACTTTGTGATTTGATCTACTCCTAGATGAGCGATGACTTACACTATCGACCACTGCGAACTTCAAATGGTGACAACTACGAACTGGCTGACTGTTAGTGTTGTAGGGAAACTCTGCACCAAACACTCACTTATTCCAACGGTTACTATGCGTTAAGGCACACTTCGCTATTTCTTTCAATCTATCCACTAATTCAGAGTGATACATAGCACTGAACTGACATGGGTACCCAAGGTTTCATACAGACTCTGTCAGAAACACAAGGTAAACTGGGATCCTTGGTGTGACGTTAACTCCTCTAGCATATTCTGTAGATTGACCAACTCTGTCGATCTGACACTATACCACCTCTGTCGTATACAATCTCTGTCGTATACCACTCTGCTAGATAGTCTTCAGACTAGGTGATATTGACAGGAATGAAGCGGCAATTTTTCTGTCGAATGATCAACAATCACTTTTCAAGAAATTACATTCCGATTGGGTCTTGGAAAACCCATGTTTGAATTCTCAAAGGCAGGAGTAATGTGACTGGCCTCTGACATGTTAGCTAACTCTCTGACATACCAGATACATGGTAACACATTGTGACTTTTTGCTTTAAATTGGATCATCATAATTCAACTTCGGGGTCCTTGTACACCTTGGTACTTCTAGAGAAAATGGAATGCTTGCGCTCAAATGTTGGTTTGAGCATCAACTACTTCAGTTTCTCTTCAGCAGGTACACAATTATGCTCATTGATTAGTGGAGCATTTTGTTCGCCTTCGGATTCCAAGGCTTTACCTTGCTTCACGTGAGTACTAATTTCCTTGACATAACTATCATCTCACCGTCTTGCCAAATCTTATTTTCTTGTATTGGCTAGAACTCTAGGGTTCAACAAATTTCCTTTTGCAACTGACTCAGAACTCAACTTATGGATTCCATAGGTAACTTTGGCTGACCCTTCTCTGATCAATAAGTTCATGCATTAGTGCTTTTGACGCCAAGCATCTGTCACTAGATTGATCTGACTTGATGAAAATAATTTCAACTGCATGGTTCTTAATCCATTTAAACCATCTTTATTGCTCCATGGTAGCACTTCAAATTATTACTAGGATAATTCACTGCTTGAAACCATAGATGTTAGAAGTGCAGGCGAACTTCTTAACACAGAACATTCTTGAAAGTGCCAAAGTTCTTCCTTGTATCTAGCAGTATGAACACTAGAATAGTGGTTAAACTCTTCTGTAATTCTCACAAAATTAGCTCGCTTCTGGCGATCTAGATGAAGTTCTCCTTTTACAATGATGCGAGAGGCTTGTCTATCTCAAAACGGTGATCTAACCAACCTTCAACTGACACCATCTTGTTCACAGATGATCTTTGGAAAACTAAAACTCTCGCACATCCTTGTGCTACCAGTTTACTTGGCAATCAACATTGGTGCTTACCAAACTGACAAACTTGATTCGATACTGCCTTTATCTGAGAAAATCCTTTGATCTGCTCTGTCATTTCTGCCAACTCATTTATCAACTTTTGCCATAATTCATCTCCGACGTAATTTCTTTTGCAATTTTCTAATCCTGGGTACCAAGTCAAAGACAAACTTCAATTCTAATACGGTTGCATGCTGCATAGGTCACTTGCAATGATAATCGCATACTCGCTTACAGATAGGAACATCATCTCATGGTTTTGGTCTCCAACCATTTACTGTTTCCTTACGGCATATGCAAAAAGATGACTTAGAATCCAACATCACATTCCATGTTTACAGCTCTACGGCCTTCAATCAACATAACTCAACACCTGATTACTCGACTTGCAAAGGCATATGCTTAGAGAGATATCCAATACTTTAATATCCAATAATTCTTTTTCTTCATAACTTGCATACAAAGATGTCCATATTTTTACTCTCAAACAAAGGAAAGGTTACAACGATTCTCTAACTTTATTGCTACGAATGGAGGCATAACACTACATGATCTAGTATCACCAATCTAGGATTTCTTGGTAACATCATTGTTCAAACGCCTCTTCTTTGACTGCTTCGTTGGATACACAAATCCTACTACTTTATCATCTGCTCTGGGTGTTACAATCTTGACTAAAATAATTTCTGGTATTTCGGCATCTAGAGTGAGTGATTGGTTCTTCTGAGGACACTAGCGGGTGTAGTGACCTTTTCCACGATAGTTGTAGCATAAGCGTATCGAACCTTGCGACCTTTCTTACGAAACTATGGCAGAACGACTATCCTCCTTGAAGGTTGAAGCTTGTCGCTTTGCAGGGCATCTCTTGGCATAGTGGCCTTGCTTACACACTCGAAATACTCTATTAATGACACTGGCTTGCTTCTCTTTTGAGGTAGGTTGCCGTGGTCAACATTTTGTTTCTGTGACTCTTTGGCTAACAAATCTTATACTAACAATGGTTTGCATTTTGTTGCTAATGCCTGACCGACAGTGGCTCAGAAATTCCCTCGTTTATGTTGTGTTGCAGAAGTCAACACTGAATACATAGGGCACTTGGACAATGATCATGTCTTTCACCAAAGAAACATGTGATATTGCTCATTGGACATTCTCCAACGAAATGATTTCCTTCGCAACTGGAATAATTGATATTGTGCTTGTCGGCACTACGACTTATTTCTCCACAACGGGTACAAGCACAATATTCTGACTTCTCTGGTTTGCAGCACTTCAAATGACAACGGCTATATTCGGTATAGGATATCGGAATAGCAGGTTTCTCTTGAGAACTCTTGTTTGATGTCGCATACTGTTGACGAAAAGCGATGCAAGTGATGGTCTGCTCGTCCTAATGAGCGGCGCGAAAGTTTTTCCACCAATCTAATGCAACTCCTTCCAATTGATGAGCAGCATAGAAAACTTTCTCGTTGTAGTTGCACTGAACAAAGGCGAGCTTTTGTTCTCTGGTGTGAATCCATGATTCTACATCCTTGAGTGTGGTGGATACTTCAAAGATGGGCGGCTAGGTCATTATGAACTTTGCAAGTGTGGCCTGAGGGCGTGTTGTTAGGATGGCAATGAGTTGTGGATCATTACAAATATTACTATTGTCCAACGGTTGCATCATCGCTTGTATGAGTTGATACTGGGTAGTTGGAAAGTGATTCAGGCTCTTATGTGTCACTACTAGCACTGGAGATAGTTGCTGGTTAACGTTTGCTCTAGTACTAACACTAGTGATTGTACGGCGGCTTGCCCTGTTATTCTAATTCAACAAATTAGTTAAAGTAGCGGTGGTCTGATTATGTTGTGTCATCATGTTGTTCAAGTTCTATATTATCGCATTCAAGAATTGAGTCCAAGCCACCAAAAATTGTTCCATGTGTGGATCTGCTACTCTTGGTACTGACAACTGTCCACTGGGATTGACAAGATCTGAGCTGGCGCAGACTGACTCAAGATTACTAACAAGTTTGGCTCCATTCGGGCTCTCCATCTGCTGGCTGACCAAAGGTAATAGATGAGAGGAAAAAGCATAAGGTAAAGGAAGAAAATCTACTTAAGGGAGCAGGTTTAACCCAAGGAACACCAAGAAACACACAAATAATCGAAAAACTATTAAGAAGTAAAAAACTCACAGCCAAACTACACACAGAAGAAGGAAAACGAAAATCTAATTGTCTGGTTGATTAAACTACAACTTAACTGAGTGACTTGGCTCAACACACGAGAGGAGCCTTAGCTGATTTATCATAGATGGCTGGTCTGGAGGACACACTCACTGATCACAGTCTTCGTCAAGCGTTGATTGCTTGCGATCCTTGCAAGAGAATCTTGGAGAAAGACAGGGGCGACATATAACTTCTTCTCGGTCTTGAAAGAGATATATGAAAGACTCCTGAGTATGCACCATGACATTTGGCACAGATAGCGACGACTATAGAAGTTATGGGGGAATAGAGTCCAATTTAATACTGAAAATGGTGAGGAAGAATATAGATAAGAAAGAAATAGAATGGAGGAATATAGAAGCTAGACAAGGAGAGAATAGCACACTATTAAGATTTTTTATTTGTAAAATAGTTTTTGAAGTTTTTCCTTGTAACAACCATTCTAACTAAGGTCACGACCTACAGTCGATATGACTCTGATACCACCTCTGTCATGACCCAAATTGCAAATCTGGACCCTCTGTGTATACTGCACTAGTCCATGATCACACTAGTGCACACAGTGGCAACATCGATGAAATATCATTCCATATGCAAAGATTACTAATAAATAGGCAAATAACAATAATTATCAGAGTAACAACCTTAAGGTCAAAGCATACAATTAATGTCTCAGAAGGCGGGTAACTCAAATAAGCTGCAACAGAAGGTAACAGAATAACTTCAGTGAAGCCCATCTATATGCCCACAGGCAATCGACTGGAATGCGCGATCTAGTTCTCCATGATCCTTGAAGTAGACTTTGCTGACCGACGATGAACTGTTGTAGCATTCTCAACTGAACAACATTGCTTATAGCATGAATGAGTACATAGAGTACTCAACAAGTAGCACCACAGAATGCAATTATAGATGATGGCTTATTCCAAAGGATATGACACCTATGACTCTTTTGCATAAAGGAAACAGTTGCAATTGAATACAAACAATAGGTTGAAAGCGTAATTCAAAACAAATAAATAATAATAGTTTAACAATTATTTTCTCAAAGAACACATAGCCTAATCAATTTCTTTCACACAACCATATAAGTTAAATCACACAGCTGTCCATTCCCAATTATTTTTATAAAAATCTAACCCTCGTGTGAAATCCCCGAGCATGTCTATGACCGCGGACGTGGCTATTCGAATATATTTTTAACACTCTGCAGAGGTAGTACACTTTACCCACAAGATGCAATCAACTAGATCAGGGCAGATCACAAAAAAATCTTCCCGAAACTTCATCTCGACAATTGACCCTCCCTATGTGTTTTACCGTCTTACTAACCCAAACACAGTGCTTTGGTACGACACACACCGTTGGATCTGAAGACGGCAAACTGCTCATAAATGTGACCCTACCACAGCGGTACACACCTCCACCCACTACTAATCTACTACCTGAGTAGTCAAGGTCGAGACTCCGTAACTTACTAAGTTAGGCTCGTCCTATCAGGCATGTAGTTGTATGATAAGTCCTAGTTCAATTGTGCACAAAGTTAAGTCCTTAATTGAAAAAGATGAGACTGTCAAATTCTAACTAAGTAACCATATTATCTCAATCACACATTTCTACCATACCACGCGGTTCCATCCACTCGCCCCAGTCTAAATATTTTCTCACCCTATTGGTCAAGTGCAACACATACCATCAACGAGTAACATCATGTTGTACATAGTTTTACACAAGTTCTATAATCACTTAGTCAAGTTTATATTTGCAACTCTAATGATATCAATGGCCTATTGCATGACTAAGCGGACTATTCGTACGTATCTAACCAACCCACGTTGTTGTTATGATATTACCAACTAATAATTAACCAAGCTATGGTGACAAAAGAGCATGATAATGCAATAGGTAAGGTGGATATAATCAAATAGTTGTGTAACTAATCCCAAAATATTTAAGTAAATACTTAAATTAAAATACAATAATCTCAATCAAAGTAATTTTAGAAAACTGGGTTCAACATGGTCAAAGGTACAACTTTCCTTGCCATATTAATGATGTTTTTATTTTATCTTCAATCTTCTACTTCCTTGACATTCAGCTCCTTCGGACGATTCTGGGGCTTCAACATCTAACGAGAGAGAAATTGCAAAAATAAACAAAATTCAAAATGCATTTCAAATCAACTCCAAATTGAAATTGAATAGTATTGGAAGGTATATATTGAATTTATATGAATTTAGAAACTTGAATGGGTTCAATCAGAGTTCGTATGAGGAAGAACAAGCTCTCGGAAGTTCGATCACAAAGGAAAATGCTGAAAAAGAAAAGGGAGAGAAACTAACAGGTAGGGTCCATAGAATATTATTCAATTATTTTATTTTAGGAATTGTAGAAAAAGGTTAAGTGTATGACATGTGTGACCTACTGATATTTATGAATTTCCAGAATTAAAATAATTCCAAAAAATAGGATGAGGGGATGACAAGTGGGGCCACTAGTCTATGGACTAAGTCCACAGCAAGTGAAAGGTTCACCATGAGCCAGGTTCATGTGGCTAGGGTTTGATCCGAGTTGACTAACAAAGGGGCCTGCATGCAAGTGAGCTGGCTCACGATGAACCAAGTCCATGGGTATTTGGATCTCGGGTTTGGGCAAGGTGTGCCACGTGGCTAATGACGAGGCATGCCACATGTGTATTAATGCTAAGGTGGCAACTGACATAATGATGGTGTGACGCTGACAAGGCAACAACGAGGCGAGACGGCTGAAGTGGAGGATAGTGCTGACGAGGCGGCGATGTGGCATGAAGTGGCATAACACGGCAGACATGAAGGATCGAGAGGTGAGAGGGCGCTGACGTGGCGTCGACACATCACCGGTGAGGAGTGGCGGCGCATTGAGCCCGATGGCTCGCCAGCGATGCGGGTCACGGCAGAGGTAATGCAGTAGCAAAATGGGAAGATGAAGCGAAGGCAGATATGGTGACATGGGTGCGACGGCGAGGAACGGCGGTAATCACCAGCAATGAGGAAGAAAGCGGCGACGTAAGCATGGTTGTCGACGACGAAGTGTTTTCAGTGACGTTCCGGGGAAAATGACACATGTATGAGGTAGAACGCGATGCCGGAATGAATAAGGTGGGGTCCATGAGCAGCGGAGATCACCGGAGGTGGCGCAATCGATAAGCGAAGGGCAGCGGCTGGAGATGAAGAGAAGAAGGGAATCGAGGTGCACGATGATCAAATCAAGAAATCAAAAGAGGGGATGGGTAGATCAGAGGCTACAACACATGGTGACATGATAAAAATGAGAGTTACTTACCGAAATAGCGGGGAACAGAAAGGTAGCGTTTCGGCGGTCGGAGATGAAGAAGATGGAGGTGACATCGTGTGGATATCATGGGGATATGCTCCAGATCTTAGGATGATGTGACAATTGGCAATGGCGTTAATGGTTTGTCGTTTCACGGGTTTTCGACAAAGTTTCAAAGACTGCTCGGACTTTACGATAGGGCGGTCTGACCGCCATAGCACGGCGGTCCGACCGGTCCCAAATCGGTCGGACCGGCCATGTGCGCCCGGTCGGACCGCCGTGACCAAAAGTGGTCAAACAGTCGGGCCAAAAATAGAGGTGTAGGCAAGTGAGGGATCCCATTGTTCTTGCTCCCATAATTTTGGAGTCTCCATAAAAAGTTCTATTGGTTTAAAGTTTCCAGAGGTTTGGATTTTCGGGGTTGAAAATTGGCTAAGTCCTTCTGGCGGTCGACCGCCTTTGGTCGGCGGTCCGACCGCAAGGCGGCGATCGACCGCCCCGAGGGGCTGATCGACCGGTTGTTACTTGAACGTCGCTGTCGTGGCGGCGTTGTTCGCTGGTTAGGTCAAAGTCATGAGTTTCATGCATATGTGTTGCATGATGCATGTTTTGACTAACGTGGGTCAAGTTGCGAAGAACTTGTTCCCGTTTCGATTTGCTTGTCTATTGTTGTGCGAGTTGCTTGGTGGTCAACGACGGTCAACGGCGAGGATGATCGGACGAGGCTTGGAGAGCTTAGGTCCGAACGATCGACGATGCGGGTGAGGTCAATGAAATCAAGTATGGTGCGAGATGGACAAGGATGACCGAACAGACGATTCGGTCGCGATCGGTTTGATCAAGCGGCGCGGAGTCGGTGCAAGTGCCATGGTGGTTTCGGTGGGAGCCGATGGGAGAGACTTGCCGACATGGAGAGAGCCGTGATCAACCTACACGTGGCGGAGCATGCGAAGTGCATGCGAAGATGGACTCGGTCTTGGAGAAGGACCGAGAAGGGGTATTTTGGTAATCTTACCAAATATCACCTTGGTGACCTTTGCCTACCCACGGCGCAAGGCGAGCGCAAGAGAAGCGGTTTAGGTTAAGAGGTGTTGTAGACGGCGCTTTAAAAATGCGTCGTGTGTGACCCGCTTGTGTTGGGCCTTAACGGAGCCCATTTGAGTTAATTTTCTAGAAGGTCTAAGTCTCCACTATAAATAGAGGAGGAGGTGGCTGCACCCCTTCAACCCTTTAATCATTATTGAAACCCTAGTTTTGGCTTAGGAGAGGATTAGTGGAGGTTAGGGTTCTAGAGAGTTTTGATTTGATCTTGTGCTCTTGGATTGAGCTTTGTCCTCCATTGATGGAGTGGTCAGAAACCCAAACCCTATCAATCAATCCAAAGAAAGCTTTGATCAAAGATGTGTCTCTTTGCCCTTCTTCTCTCTATTTGGTGATTTTGAGTCTTTCTTTGATTCGCATGTTTTTGATTGATTTCTTTACATGATATAGCTTGCTGTGACATGTGGGAACACATCTAAGATCATCTTGATCATCAATCACCCACG
Organism: Hsuehochloa calcarea; assembly: GCA_036346395.1. Lineage (NCBI taxonomy): Eukaryota > Viridiplantae > Streptophyta > Magnoliopsida > Poales > Poaceae > Hsuehochloa > Hsuehochloa calcarea. The sequence goes on from CM070606.1 coordinate 27,734,974, forward strand.
AGCAAGTTTTTGGGTCACGTTTTCGTTTTGACTCGGTTTTGAACCATCCATCTCTCAAACTGAAAAATGTCGTAACTTTTCCATGGATCTCCATGATCTTCAATTGGAATAGGTTCCTGACATCCTAGAGAAGGTGTGTTCCAAGTTTCATGAAGTTTGGAGTTGTAGATCAAAAGTTAGACCTATTTGCAACTTCGTTTTTCGTGATTTCACTTTGTTCATCTACCGGAGGTCGACCGCCCTAGCTAGAGGTCGGACCGCCCTTGAGAGGTCGACCGCCCACGAGTAGAGGTCGACCGCCCTTCTCTTAGGAAATTAAGTTTCGATTGTTTTTGGTTGTTTTGCTTGGGGTTTTGATTGGATTCAATCCTAGTCTTCCATTTGTCGTATATCGATCTTCATAGCTTCTATAGCTATTGGAGTGAAATTTGTGTTGAATCTAATCGAGGTTGAAAAAGTGAGCGTGCTCCTATTCACCCCCTCTAGTCGCCTTTTCGGTCCAACAAGTGGTATCAGAGCCCGGTTAGTTCAATCTTGATCTTAACCGTCACTGAACTTGGCGATGGATAAGTACTCCACCAAGCCGCATATCTTCGATGGGCACGACTATGCCTATTGGAAGAATCGCATGCGAGTCTTCCTTGAGAGCGAAGGACAAGCTATATGGGAGGTTGTTCGAGCCCCGCTCGTTCTTCCCGGTTGTTACGCGGCTTCAATGACCCTCTTGGCTAACAACAATAAGGCAAAGAACCTCTTGTATGGTGGGCTTGGTAGGCAGGAGTATGATCGAATTTGCAATCTTGAGATCAAGACGAGATTTGGAACACCCTCGAAACCTACCATGAGGTTCGTCTCAAATCAAGAAAGTACGCGCATACCTATAAGCGTGAATATAACAAATTCGAGATGCGTCCGGAGAGAGCATCGATGACATTTTCATCGCTTCAACAAAGTGATTAATCGATGAAGGTCATTGGAATTGAATATTCTCGATCTGAAAATGCCACCCACCTCTTGGCCGCAATCAACACCAAGGAGTGGGAGATAAAGGCTACCGCCATTGAGGAGAACGCCAACCTCTCGATCGACTTTAGAGCTGCTCTATAGCAAGCTTAAGACTCATGAGATCAAGAGGATTGATCATCCCAAGAAGGAAAATATGGCCTTGGTAGCGTACCGCTCAAGAGAGCTTCGATGGGTCTTCCGAGTCTTCTTACGGATTTTCGCTGTCGGTTTATCTGCAATCCATGAAGAGGAGTTTGAGAGTCTTCCCGAGGCCGAGTTAGCCCTCATAGTCGAGAAAAGCCACACGGGCCTATAACAATATGAGAAACAAAAGAGAGGAGGTCCGTGACTTGCTATGAGTGTGGTGAGCTTAATCACATCCGGGCAAACTGCCCCAAGTTGAAAGGAAAGAGCAACCACAAGGAAGGAAAGCCAGCTTGGAAGAAGCCTCAATGGAACAAATCAAGATTTGATGCTGCTAAGCTCACAAAGGCACTCACCGGTTCTTGCCGCTTTTGGGAACAATCCTTAGCGATGTGGACTCGGGAGCGAGGATGACAAGGAGGAGGAGATCCTCAAGACAAGAAGAAGGGAAGGCCAAGGACTTCACGGTGTTTGCTTCATGGCCGACTCAGACGGCGTCGACGACGATGAGGTACCTCTCTCCTATGATGTCCTTTCTGATAGATGCGAAACTATCTTTGAGCAACTCATGAGCCAGGATAAGGCGTTAGAGTATATCATGGCTAGGAACAAGGACTTAGAGTCTCAAGTAGATAATTTAACTTTAGAACTTGCAAATACTAAGACTCTTGAATCTGATGAATGTTCTTCCTGCCATGCTCTACACTCAGAATTTGCTAAACTGCAATCTGCTCATGATATTGCTTTGCAACAACTTGAAAATGCTAGGACTGAGTTAGTTGAGGTTAAATCTGCTCCTTGTGAAAAATGCTTAGATTCCACAAGTTGGTTGCTCCAGTGTTTATTGATCCTAGCCTTTGCTCTTTTTGCATTGAACGCGAACATGAAGTTAAAGATATCTTAGAAGCGATTAGAGCTAAATATGCCAAGCTTAAGAACAAGATTGAGTCTTCTACATGTGCTTCATGTCCCGCTCTTAAACTTGAAATTGCTTTATATAAGGAAAAATATGCTAGAGCTATTAAAGGCAAAACTTGTGAGTCATGTGTTAATCTTGAAAAGAAAATGCTTATCTTAAGGATACCTTAGAAAAATTTTCTAAAGGTAAGAAACAATTAAACATGATTCTGGACAAATCTAAGACTCCTTATAAGAAGCAAGGATTAGGATACAACTCTGTCCAAGATAACTCTAAGCCCCAAGTAACTCAAGTCTTGGAAAATGGGTTAGTTGAATTTAAAACCCAACTCGCAAAAACTATTTTTAAATCTGCGGGTTTTGCCCAAACTTCTGTTAAGTCAAAGGGTGCTTCTCCCAAGGGTATCAAGTACCATTGCACCTATTGCAAGAAGAATGGACATTTGGTTGAGTTACATTGGCGTGAGGTTGAAAAATGGTAAGAAAAATTTTGCTAGAATTTCACTCAATCAACCTAGAGCTTTTATGAGACATGGTAATGTAGAAAAGAGGAAACTGGTTTAGGATTTGTGTCACATGCTCATCATCATGTTCCTAGACAGGATAACTCTTATGTTAAAGTAACCATTGCTCATAATGAACTTCAAACTTAATCAAGGATAGCACTTCGCTTTGCATACTACTCCGGAGACATGTGTCTCAGTACTGGGTTCCCAAGTCTTGTTTAACTAACCCCAGTATTGAGACACATTGTTCTTCTGTGCCTTGATTTTCAGGGATTACCGCGAAAGAGGAAGGACACGTGGTTAAATCGACTCACTGTCACGCCACATGACCGGAGACTCAAGATGGTTCACCTCCTTCACGCGGTCGACGGGTGATGAATTCATCACCTTTGGAGATGATAGACAAGGGCGGATTGAAGGAACGGGATCGATCAGGGTGAACGACAAGTTCATCCTCAAGGACGTCGCCCTTGTGGACAAGCTAAGAGGAAGATGATGATGGACTCGATGATACTCTTCCACCTGCTGCTGTTGACATTCCTATTCCTGCACAAGAACCCGCCGTGACTACTTCGCCTTCAGTTGAGGCACCTGCTGCATCTTCATCATCAGCAGTACCTGCGGAGGTCGAAGAGGTACTTTCTTCTCCTAAAGCGCCACTTCACATTCAAAAGCAGCATCCGCCGGATCAGATGATAGGTAATATCCATGAACGAGTCACTCGCTCCAGGTATCATGATCCAAACCTCTATTCTCATTCTGCTTTTGTAGCTTCTTTTGAACCCCGCGATATATCACATGCTTTATCTGATTCGAGTTGGGTCAATGCCATGCATGAGGAGTTAGAGAATTTTGAGAGGAATAAGGTTTGGAACCTAGTAGAACCTCCTAGTGGTCATAATGTTATAGGAACCCGCTGGGTCTTCAAAAACAAACAAAATGAGGATGGTTCTGTGGTTAGAAACAAGGCTAGGTTAGTAGCTCAGGGTTTTAGCCAGGTTGAGGGGTTAGATTTTGATGAGACCTTTGCTCTGTTGCTAGACTAGAAGCTATTCGCATTCTTCTTGCATTTGGTTGCCTCTAAGGGCTTTAGATTATATCAGATGGATGTTAAGAGTGCCTTTCTGAATGGTTTTATAGAGGAGGAGGTTTATGTTAGGCAACCCCCAGGCTTTGAGAATCCCAAGAACCCACATCATGTCTTCAAGCTATCCAAAGCCTTGTATGGTCTTAAACAAGCCCCTAGAGCCCAGGTATGATAGACTTAAGACCTTCTTGCTTAAGAATGATTTTGAGATGGGTAAGGTAGACAAGACCTTGTTCATTCTTAGGCGTGGCAATGATTTCTTACTTGCTCAGATTTACGTTGATGATATTATCTTTGGTGGTTCTTCTCATGCTCTTGTTTCTAGCTTTTACGAGACTATGTCCAGGAATTTGAGATGAGCATGATGGGAGAGCTCAATTACTTTACGGGGCTTCAAATCAAGCAATGTAAGGAAGGGATCTTCATCCATCAGACGAAGTATACTAAGGATCTGCTCAAACGCTTCGACATGGGTGACTGCAAGCCGATCGCCACTCCCATGGCGACTTCGACTGCTTTGGATCCAGATGAGGAAGGAGAAGCCGTGGATCAACGCGAGTACCGCAGCATGATCGGCTCCCTCCGCACTGACGGCATCAAGACCGACATCCACTTCACGATCGCCTCTGCGCAAGGTTTGAGCGTCTCCGAGAACTTCCCATCGCCAAGCGATTAAGCGCATATTCGGTATTTACACTCTACCCTCCAAGATGGCATTTGGTTCTCTGTTCTTCTTCTTTATCCATTCGGGGTTTTCGATTCGATTTTATGGTCGTCGGCTTGATAGGAAGAGTACCTCGGCACTTGTCACTTCCTAGGCACTTCTCTTGTTTCTTGGTCTTCTAGGAAGCAGGTCCTCTGTTGCACAATCTCTGCGAGGTCGAGTATGTAGTCTGCTTTGCTAGTTGTTTGTAGTCGATTTTGTGGATGGTATCCACTCTTAAGGACTACTGGTTAAATTTTGCTAGTGTTCCTCTTTTACGTGATAACACTTCGCTATTAACATTGCTAAGAACCCATGCAACACTCTAGGACCAAGCACATAGATATTCGCTATCACTTCCTTAGAGACCATGTCGAGAAGGGTGATATTGTCTTTGCATTTTGTGGAGTCCGAGGCTCAATTGGTGATATCCTCACCAAACCTTTAGACCCAACTAGGTTTGCCACCTTGAGAAGCGAGTTAGGGTAATTTATCCCTATGGGTTGGTTTGAGGGGAGTTCGATCTTTTCGATCTTACCTTGTTCTTTTGATCTTTTATTGTTCTTTTACGAACTTATTGATTTTTTGAACTTTTAGGTTTTTAGGCTTTTATTGCATCTCATTGTATCATATTGCATTCATATGAAAAATACATCAAGTGGTATGAAAAATCCAAAAGATGCATTGTAATATAAGATCTTACCTTATCTTTTAAAATTGATGAAGCTTTGCCTATTACCCTTTGGAGCTTTAGTATTTCAATTCTTGCTCAATGCCATGTCTAGTTCTTTGACTTGCTAGAATTATCATGCTTTTACATGTGTAGTTAAGTCTTTGCTATATGAGCTAGAACTTTAAAACAACTCGAACTAAGAAATTGCAATTTGTGGATGTTTTAGCGAGTTGCGCAATTAGTGCTCCTTTTGTGACATTGGCCCTGTCAGAATTGCTTTGTGAGCTCTTGAATCTAAAATTGACCATTACTTGAGCTTCTGTGTTCTTTGAGATTCTAAAAATGCTCTTGTGAAAAATAAAAAAAAAAATCAAGATTGTCTTATGCTTAAAATGTGCCAAACTATTCTTACGAGACTGCTTGTCAAATGACATGAACTTGGAGATAGTTTGATGATCCAGACGATCTCATGGGGATTGCTTGTCGAAATGACATGAACCTCAAGATTTGTCGCCTGTAGAAGCTTAGAAAGAGTTTGTGGATGGCTCCTAGTCCGAATCTTCTTTACTAAGATATACCTTTAATCAACTTTTGGTCAAGCTTAGGATGAGTTTGTGGATGGCTCCTAGTCCGGATCTTGTCACTAAGTTAGATCATTAGTCAACCTCAATATTCAATGCAAATGAGAAAATGTTGACAAATGGGCGTTTACAAAGATTGAGCAAAATGATTCAATACGGGACTTGATTGACTCTTAATGTGGTCTTTGTTAGATTTTTGATCTCACTTTGACATTTTGACATGGCCAATTTCACTTTAGGATCCTGTTGATGAACTTCTTTGAATTTGAAGTGTTGCTTAAATTGATCAAATCTATTGCTTTACTTTTGAGCCTTGGTGCTTAGCTTTGATATATATGTCTTACCATGATCTTGCTAGCAATTATCGGGCTTGATATGTTGTTTGTGCAATATTAGAAATGCTAGCTAGTTCTTTTGGGTAATCTCCAAAGCTTCTTGTAATCAAAATTGAAAAATACAAAAATGAAGCCACTCCATTGCACTTCATGCATACTTCTTCTTTTGCTTCTTTCTTTATTACGCAAATTGCTATCTCTGGATGAGAGGAAGGCGTGATTCCTTGATGACTCCATTGTCAAAGGGGAGAAGATATTTCGATGTTGGGGAGAAGTTTATACAAAGGGAGAAAGTTGGAGAATTTGAAATTTTCAAATCCGAGGATCATAGTGAGGGGAGTTTTGAATTGCATTCTTATTGTCTTATTGACTCTTCCGAACTTGAATTGCATTTATTACTCCTCACAATGATCAAAGGTCAATTGAACAATTGTTCTTTCATATGGACCTTAAGTGAGATTTTGACTTTTAAAATCAAAGTTTTATGCTTTCTTTTGCCTTATCTCACTTGTCTATGCTATTCGATGCCACTTGGTCATTTCCATTGCTTTCTCTTGCTTATGGACCAAGTTGTGCCTTTGTGCGAAAACGAAAGTATTTTACTTTTCAAACCTTCAAATTACATTTTTCGGATTATTGCCAATGTGTTCATCAAGGGGGAGATTGTGGATATCATGGGGATATGCTCCAGATCTTAGGATGATGTGACAATTGGCAATGGCGTTAATGGTTTGTCGTTTCACGGGTTTTCGACAAAGTTTCAAAGACTGCTCGGACTTTACGGGCGGTGATCGACCGCCATAGACGGCGGTCCGACCGGTCCCAAATCGGTCGGACCGGCCATGTGCGCCGTCGGACGGCCGTGACAAAAGTGGTCAAAGCAGTCGGGCCAAAAATAGAGGGTGTAGGCAAGTGAGGGGATCCCATTGTTCTTGCTCCCATAATTTTGGAGTCTCGATAAAAGTTCTATTGGTTTAAAGTTTCCGATGAGGTTTGGATTTTGGGTTGAAAATTGGCTAAGTCCTTACGGCGGTCGATCGCCTTTGGCCGGCGGTCCGACCGGCAAGGTCGGCGGTCAGACCGGCCCTGAGGGGCGGTCTGACCGGTTGTTACTTGAACGTCGCCTGTCGTGGCGGCGTTGTTCGTTGGTTAGGTCAAAGTCATGAGTTTGATGCATATGTGTTGCATGATGCATGTTTTGACTAACGTGGGTCAAGTTGCGAAGAACTTGTTCCGGTTCGATTTGCTTGTCTATTGTTGTGCGAGGTTGCTTGGTGGTCAACGACGGTCAACGGCGAGGATGATCGGACGAGGCTTGGAGAGCTTAGGTCCGAACGATCGGCGATGCGGGTGAGGTCAATGAAATCAAGTATGGTGCGAGATGGACAAGGATGACCGAACAGACGATTCGGTCGATCGGTTTGATCAAGCGGCGCGAGTCGGTGCAAGTGCCATGGTGGTTTCGGTGGGAGCCGGATGGGAGAGACTTGCCGACATGGAGAGAGCCGGTGATCAACCTACTCGTGGCGGAGCATGCGAAGTGCTTCGCGAAGATGGACTCGGTCTTCGGAGAAGGACCGAGAAGGGGTATTTTGGTAATCTTACCAAATATCACCTTGGTGACCTTTTGCCTACCCACGGCGCAAGGCGGCGCAAGAGAAGCGGTTTAGGTTAAGAGGTGTTGTAGGCGGCGCTTTAAAATGCGTGCGTGTGTGACCCGTTTGTGTTGGGCCTTAACGGAGCCCATTTGAGTTAATTTTCTAGAAGGTCTAAGTCTCCACTATAAATAGAGGAGGAGGTGGCTGCACCCCTTCAACCCTTTAATCATTATTGAAACCCTAGTTTTGGCTTAGGGAGAGGATTAGTGGAGGTTAGGGTTCTAGAGAGTTTTGATTTGATCTTGTGCTCTTGGATTGAGCTTTGTCCTCCATTGATGGAGTGGTCAGAAAACCAAACCCTATCAATCAATCCAAAGAAAGCTTTGATCAAAGATGTGTCTCTTTGCCCTTCTTCTCTCTATTTGGTGATTTTGAGTCTTTCTTTGATTCGCATGTTTTGATTGATTTCTTTACATGATATAGCTTGCTGTGACATGTGGGAACACATCTAAGATCATCTTGATCATCAATCACCCACGAGCAAGTTTTTGGGTCACGTTTTCTTTTGACTCGGTTTTGAACCATCCATCTCTCAAACTGAAAAATGTCGTAACTTTTCCATGGATCTCCATGATCTTCAATTGGAATAGGTTCTGACATCCTAGAGAAGGTGTGTTCCAAGTTTCATGAAGTTTGGAGTTGTAGATCAAAAGTTAGACCTATTTGCAACCGTTTTTGGTGATTTCACTGTTCATCTACCGGAGGTCGACCGCCCTAGCTAGAGGTCGGACCGCCCCTTGGAGAGGTCGACCGCCCACAGTAGAGGTCGACCGCCCTTCTCTTAGGAAATTAAGTTTCGATTGTTTTTGGTTGTTTTGCTTCGGGGTTTTGATTGGATTCAATCCTAGTCTTCCGCTGTACTGGTATATCGATCTTCATAGCTTCTATAGCTATTGGAGTGAAATTTGTGTTGAATCTAATCGAGGTTGAAAAAGTGAGCGTGCTCCTATTCACCCCCCCCTCTAGTCGCCTTTTCGGTCCAACACATCGGTGAACGGAGACTCTAGAGCTCAAGCCTATGGGCGCATCGTGTGGAGGACTGCGAGGCAACACCGAGTATGTAGATGGGGCGGCTTGAGAAGCTTCAAAAGAAGAGAAAGAGCACCGCAACGCGACACCGAGCTCGGAGAAGGCCGAAGGTGGCGGCGATAAGATGGCTTCCCAGGCGGAGAGGGGTTAGGGCACAAAGGCGGCGAAGCAAGGCGAAGCGAAAGCGCATGAGGGGGCGGTTATGTATAGGCTTTGGAAGCCGTGTGGGGCTCGGACGCCCAAGCAGCGGCGCGGCTGAGTCCTGAGCACGCAAGCTCACGGCACAGGCGCATGTAAACAACGGCAAGTGCTAACAGGTGGGCCCGAGCGTGGCGCTAGGGTTTGGCGGGTAGACAAAGGAAAGTGGGCCGGAGATGCGGGCTGGGCTGGAGAGGAGAGAAAATGAATGGGCTGAGAGGATTTCAGCCCACAAAGGTTTTCTGAATTAGAATTGATATCGGATTTAAAAGAAAAGCTGGAAATTCAAATGGGGTCAAATAAATAGCAAATAAATTCATAAAAAACTAGGAAAATACATGAAAATTCGTTAGAGCATAAGGAACACAACTAACACTGGTTTTGATTTAATTGAATTTTATATTAATCGAATTAAATTGTTTTAATTTTAGCAAGTCTCATTTAAGCTTTATTAATTCAAATAAAATCAGAGAATTTTCCTAGGGATCTAAACTACTCAAAAGGTTTTTTGAAAACCCAAATTTTGGAACGTTGTAGTAGTTAGGACAATTGCACGAGAAGAGCGGTGAGATGCCGGGGGCCGCGTGAGATACTTGTAGAGCTGCTCTAGTCTCTCCGTCCGCGTGGGAAGGGAGCGCCATCAAATGGGTGGATAGCACGGGCGAGGTAGGCGGAGATAACAGGAGGTGGATGAGGATGAAATTATGGGTGTCAGCCGCGTCCCGTGGGTGAGCTGGTGCGCAAGCGAGGGCGAGAAGTGGATGAGAGATGCGGTCATGCGGGCCTGACATGTCAGCGAGAGAGGGAGGCATGGGCTGGAGCGAGCGCGAGAGGGAGATGGGCTGAGTTGGGTTTCGGCCCAAGGTCCACTTGAAAAAATTCGATTTTGCTTTTGATTTTTTTTTCAAAACTGGCTAAATGTTTTCCCGAAGTTTTGTACTTAGAAAACTGAGTAAAAAAAGTACAAAATTTTTTGTGGAGGTTCCTAACCCAGTATAGTTTCTTGTGTAAATATTTTAGGATTTTATCTGCTCTGTGTTTTTCTTAAAAATTCTTACAATTTGCTGGTCTGCATGTGAATTCAATATTTGAGTTATGCAAAATTTTAAAATCGTGCTAAAATAGTTTTTCATACAACATTATGTCAAAAACTTATGCTGCCACTCATTTTCACTTAGTTTTCTGAAAATGCAATTTTTGGGATGTTACATTACAAACATGTATATGCAATCTTCCATCCATTCAAGAATTGACCAAAATGGTATAATGGAAATTTTAACTGAAGAAAAGAATCGACCACATAAAAATCGCTTCTAAAACTATTCTTGTCACCCAACTGGTGTAGTTGCACTCCACCGCCACCACTGACTTGGTCTGGTCATTCCAGCATGGATCAAAATTATGTCGTGAAAAATGAGAGATCAAAGAGGAAGAAACAAGGAACCTTCTTATGCTTGACTGCTTGACTATCTAATCTCTATTGACATCCTTGCACTACCAATTAATCTATACTTCACGTAAAGCAACTGTAGGACCGTAAAGGCGACTAGGGGGGTGAATAGGCGCTTTCTCAAATTCTTCGCCTTAATCAAATTCAACACGAACTTTTCTCCTTTAGCTATGAAAGCTAAGAAGATCAGTACACGCACAGAGGAAGCCTTGTGCTGAATTCAATTACCCCCTTTAAACCACAATACACAAATGTGGAGAATTAAACTCATTTGAAATGATGCGGACATTTGGCGGTCGAGCGGTACCAAAGGGCGGTCCGACCGATTGAAATCAGTTCGACCGGCCGTTAACGGGCGGTCCGAATGCTGGCGGTCTGACCGCCGTATATAAATCGATCCGACCGATTTAATCCAGAACCGAAATGCCAAGCCCAAATCCAAAATGAAATTTGGTCCAACTTTTGATTCAACCAATGAAACTTGACCAAATTTGGAGCACACCTCCCTAAGGATATTAGAGACCTATTTCTAGCGACAATCCTCCAGATCCACTTCACCGAATCGATCTCTGAAGATTTTACCAAAGAAGTGCACAAACCCTAGAAATATGAAAATCTTGATTCAAGACTTGCTTGTGGAGGTTGATGATCTTGATGAGTCTAGGAGTATTCCCACACATCAAAGCAAGATAAAATAGGTCAAGAGACCAAGCATAAACACTTGAATCAAGGAAGCACCAAAAACATCAAAAGAGAGAAGAACACAAAGGAGACAATCGATCTCTTAAGCAAGCATCACAAGATTGATTGATCCAACAAGATGCTTACAAAGCCACTCCCTCAAGGAGGACAAGAGCTCAACAAAGAGCACACACAATCTCTCCAAACCCTAGCCTCTCCTCTCCTCTCCTCTCCAAACCCTGGAAAAAGACTTGGAGTTCCTAAATGAGTGCTTGGTGGTTTTTCTCTCCCCCCTTTCTATTTATAGGAGAGGCCTAGGGTTTCCACTAATGGGCTCCCATGAAGGCCCACACACACATGGGACCCACTCACACATATCTGTTGAAGCAATCGCACCTTCACGCGTGTAGGTTGATCGTGACCCTCATCTCGCTTCGGCAAGACTCTCCCGTCCGAATCCCACCGGAACCTCCCAGAGACTTGCACCGACTTCCGCACCGTCTGATCCAACCAGCTGCACCGAACTGCCCGTTCGATCCATCTTGCCCATTCTGCACCATGCTTGAGTCACACGACCTCCCAAAGATCCATGATCGTTACGGACCTCGGCTCTCCAAGCGTAGTCGATCCACCACACCGCTGACGTCGTTGACACGCAAGCCACCGCACGATAATAGACAAACAAATCGTCTCCGGGAACAAGTTCTTCACAACTTGACCCACGTCAGTTCAACAATGCAATATGCAACAATAAAGCATTGACATCCATACATTAAACACAATCCAAACACATCAATGCCAAAAAGGCTAACCTCCAAGTGATCGGCGGTCTGACCGCCCCACACAGCCGGTCCGACCGATTCCATAACGGCGGTCGGACCGCCCGAAATGACTTAGCCAAATTTTCATCTTGAAAATCCGAAACCTTCTGGAATTTTCAATTGAATAGAACTTTTTACTGGGAGCTCCAAAAATTATGTGACCACATCCAGGAGACTCCCCTCACTTACCTACACATCCTATTTTCGGCTCAGCTCCAAAATCCACTTTGAGCCAAACCTGGTTGGACCGGCGCGCACGGCCGGTCGGACCTCTCCACGGGCGGTCTGACCGCCCACGTCACCGGCCGACCGCTTTGTGGTGCAGCGGCCCAAGCAAACCCCGAAAACGCAAGATTTTACAAACCAACAAAGCCATTGCCAATTGACTCATCATCCTAAGATCATGCACATATCCTCACGATATCCACAGCAACTAATGCATAATAACTCAAACCAAAATAGCATTGCCACAATCCTTGATATAATGGAACATAACGAAATACAAAAAACATTCACCAGGTAGGAATTAGAATGAAGCAATGCTGCTATGCTACACCTGTTACTCTCCTCCTATTTATATATGATTAATTTGCATGGAACAGAAAGGATCGTTCAGTTAAAGATGTCATTAACAAATAACAACACATCTTACCATAATAGTAGATGAATGTAACAAACCACTCCGAGTGGGTCAATTCGCAACAATTTGGAGAGATCACACAGCTTCACAAACACAACAACATAGGCATCAACATTGCTCAAGTGCAGATGAATGGTGCACTATTTTTATTTTTATTTTTATTTTTTTGACCGGAAACAACGATGGAGAACCAATTCAGACAATAATATTGTTCGGCTTGTTCCTATCATCTATGTCATTGATCAAAATCTAAAACAAATATTAAAAATTTAAGAACTTCATACAATGAAGAAACAACTAAAAAGGAAAAATAACAAACCAGTAATAGGCTAGGCATTTCTTCGAGCAGGTGGTCGTAGCGATGAACAAAGCATGTGAGAGGGCGACCACAATTGAAGAAGCTGGAGGTGGGAGAGCTGCACACAATACGTCACAGAGCATGGTCAGCTTCATGATGTCCAGGGCGGAGGAACTCGAGCTCGAAAATGCCGTCGAGATTGCGGCCTTGCCAGCGCCAACCGCGTCACTTGGCTAACTTCACATGGCCATGGGGCATGGTCCGTCGTGTACCACCACGACAGAGTCTGACATGGTTTGAGCTCGATCAATGATGTTAGGATTTGTTTGTTTAGCCTTGAGCTCCACAAAAATGCGAGGAGGCTGGGAGGATAGTTGTTTTTCCCTTAGCGATGGAAGGGGAGGTCGGTAGAGAAGAAAATAAACCATGTGAGGTGAGACGGCACTTGCTTTCTTAGGAGAAAGAAAGGAATGTGTTGGACCAAAAAGGCGACTAGAGGGGGGTGAATAGGAGCACGCTCACTTTTTCATAAATACTGGATTCAACAAGATTTCACTCCAGTAGCTATGGAAGCTATAAAGATCAGTATATCAGTACAGCGGAAGACTAATATTGAATCCAACAAACACCCCTAAGTAATACTACAAAAGATCAAGCACAAGATAACAAATCACATAGCACTGCCAGTCTGACCGCTGGCTCAAGGGCGGTCGAACCGATTTCCTGCCGGTTTGACCGGTGGCCACGGGTAGTCTGACCGTCGGCCTCCAGAACAGAACAGATCAGCCCCGATGACGAAGATGAAATTAGATGAAACTTTTGATCTACTAATCTAAACTTGATGAAACTTGGAACACACCTTCTCTATGATATCAGGAACCTATTCCAATCGAAGATTATGATAATTCTCGGAAAAATAGCGATCCTTTTCGATTTGATTGAAGAAGGGTTCAAAACTGGGTCAAAAACTTGATCCAAGATCTTGCTCGTGGGTGATTGATGATCAAGATGATCCTAAATAGGTTCTCACATGTCACAGCAAATTAGATTACGTGAAGAATTCAATCAAAAACTCGCGGATCAAAGAAAGACCCAAAATCATCAAATATAGAGAGAGAACGTGTGGATATCGTGAGGATATGTGCACGATCTCAGGATGATGAGTCAATTAGCAATGACTTTGTTGGTTTGCAAAATCTCGCATTTTCGGGGTTTGCTTCAGTCTGTCAGACCACAGGCGGTCTGACCGGCGATGTCGGGCGGTCAGACCGCCCGTGGAGAGGTCCGACCGGCCATGGTGGCCGGTCCGACCGGTTTGCTGAAAAGTGGCTTTTGGAGCTAAGCCAAAAATAGGTTGTGTAGGCAGGTGAGGGGAGTCTCCTGGATGTGGTCTCATCATTTTTGGAGCTCCCAGTCAAAAGTTCTATCGAGTTAAAAATTCCAGAAGGTTTCGGATTTTCAAGCTGAAATTTTGGCTAAGTCCTTTCGGGCGGTCCGACCGCCGTTGTGGCATCGGTCGGACCGGCCTGGAATCGGTCGAACCGGTGGAGTGGGGCGGTCAGACCGCCGTTGACTTGAAGGTGAGCCTTCTTTGCATTGATGTGTTTTGATTGTGGTTTATGTTTGGTTGTCAATGCTTTATTGTTGTATATTGCATTGCGGAGCTGACGTGGGTCAAGTTGTGAAGAACTTGTTCCCGAAAACGGTTTATTTGTCTATTGCTGTGCAGGTGGCTTGCAGGTCAACGACGTCAAACGTGAGGTGGATCGGGACTACGCTTGGAGAGCTGAGGTCCAGAACGATCATGGATACCGGGTGAGGTCGTGTGACTCGAGCATGGTGCAGAATGGACAAGATGGATCGAACGGGTAGTTGATGCAATTGGTTGGATCAGGTGGTGAGGATATCGGTGCGAGTCTCTGGGAGGTTCCGATGGGATTCGGACAAGAGAGGCTTGGCGACGTAATGAGAACCGCTGATCAACCTACACGTGGTGAAGCAGGCGATTGCTTCAATGGATATGTGTGTGTGGGTCCCATGTGTGAGTGGGTCCCAAAAGTGAAACCCTAGGCCTCTCCTATAAATAGAGAAGGGGGAGATGTAAAACCCCTTGAAGCTTCCACTTGGTTTTCCTTAGCTTTTTCTAGGGTTAGGGTTTGGAGAGGAAGAGAGGGAGAGATTGTGGTTGCTCCTTGGTGAGCTCTTGTCCTCCTTGAGGGAGTGGCTTTGTAAGCATCTTGTGAGATCAATCAATCTTGTGATGCTTGCTTGAGAGATCATGTGTCTCCTTTTGTGTTCTTCTCTCTTTTGGATTAATTTGGTGCTTCCTTGATTCAAGTGTTTAAGCTTGGTCTGTTGACCCATTGTGTCTTGCTTTGATGTGTGGGAATACTCCTAGAATCGTCTAGACCATCAACCCCCACAAGCAAGTCTTGAATCAAAGATTTTCATATTTCTAGGGTTTGTGCACTTCTTTGGTAAAACCTGAGAGATCAATTTTGCGAAGTGGATCTGAAGGATCGTCACTAGAAATAGGTCTCTAATATCATTAGGGAGGTGTGCTCGAAATTTGGTCAAGTTTCATTGGTTGAATCAAAAGTTGGATCAAATTTTGTTTTTGATTTGGGCTTGATTTTTCAGTTCTGGACTGAACCGGTCTGACCGATTTTATAACGGCGGTCCGACCGCCCGCGTTTCAGACTGCTAGCACTGCCGGGTCGAACCGATACCCACCGGTCCGACCGCCGATTAATAGTTGATCCGATCAGCTCTGTGACCGTCGATCGACCGCCCTTGGTAGCCGGTCGGACCGCTGTGCCAGATTCGCCCTTTGAGATTAAGTCTCCACTTGTGTGTCGTGTGGTTGAGCGGGGTTATCGAATTCAGCATACGGCTTCCACTGTGCGCTTACTGATCTTCTTAGCTTTCATAGCTAAAGGAGTAAAGTTCGTGTTGAATTTGATTTAGGCGAGAAAGTGTAGAAAGCACCTATTCACCCCCCCCCCCCTAGTCGCCTTTGCGGTCCTACAGAACGCAATGAGACAAAACATTGATCAAACTTTTCTTTGATTGATTGATATGATCTGGGCTTACAGCCACTCCATCAATCGAGGACAATACTCAATCCAAGAGTACAAAAATCACATCAAAACATCAAGAACCCTAGCCTCCACACAAGCTCTCCCTAAGAAAATTAGGGCTTACAAAAATTACAAAAGAGACGAAGAGAAGGTGCAGCCACCTCCCTCTCCTATTTATAGTGGGGGCTTAGACCTTCTAGAAGTTTGACTCTATTGGGCTCCCGTTAAGGCCCAAAATAAACGGGACACATACGCACGCATTTTAATGCGCCATCTTTAACTCCCCTTGACCTAACTAGCTACACCTTGCGCCATCTTGCGCCTCGGATTAGCCAATAGGTCACCCTTGTCCATCTTGCACCACGCTTGAGTACATTGACCTCACCCGGCATCGTCGATCGTTTTGGACCTCAACTCTCCAAGCCTAGTTCCGATCATTCTCGCCGTTGACCGTCGTTGACCACCAAGTAACCTGCACAACAACAGACAAGTAAACTGAATTTGGGAACAAGTTCTTCACAACTTGACCCATGTTAGTCAAAACATGCATCATGCAACATATATGCCCTGAAACTCATGACTTTGACCTAACAACCGAATGTCGCCACCACAACAAAGCGATTTAACCAAGTGAAAACCGATCGACCCCCTCAAGGCTCGGTCGACCGCCCACCTGGCCGATCGGCCTTGACTATTGGCAGTCGGACCGCCAGTAAAGACTTAGTCGATTTTCAACCTCTGAAAACCGAAACCTACTGGAATTTTCAAACCAATAGAACTTTTGACTAGAAACTCCAAAAATTATGGGATCAAGTGCAATAGAATCTCCTTTCTTTCCTACACCCTCTATTTTTGGCCCAGCTCAAATCCTCACTTTGTAATCGCCCCCGATCGCGGTCGGGCCGATCGAGAATCGATCGACCGAACCACCTGGCCGGTCAGACCGGTTATAGACTGACAGCATGCCAACTTTGCCGAAAACACGTGAAACAACAAACCGTAAACGACATTGCCAATTGTCACATCATCCTAAGATCTGGAGCATATCCCCATGGTATCCACAATCTCCCCCTTGATGAACACATTGGCAATAATAGAGAAAATGTAATTTGGAGGTTTGAAAAGTAAAATACTTTCATTTTCGCACAAAGGCACAAATTGGTCCATAAGCAAGAGAAAGCCATGGAAATAACCAAGCTGGCATCAAAATAGCATAGGCGTGTGAGATAAGGCAAAACAAAGCATAAAAACATTGATTTCCAGAAAAGAGTCAAAAATCTCACTTAAGGTCCATATGACAGAACAATTGTTCAATTGACCTATGATCATTGTGAGGATAAATAAATGCAATTCAAGTTCAGAAAAGTCAATAAGACAATAAGAATGCAATTCAAAAACTCCCCCTCACTATGATCCTCAAATTTAAGAAAATTTTAAATTCTCCTATTTCTCCCCCTTTGTACAATAATGATATATTTTCTCCCCCAACATTGAAATATCTTCTCCCCATTTGACAATGGAGTCATCAAGGAATCACGCCTTGCTCTCATCCAGATATAACAAATGCAGAATGAAGAAAGAAGCATAAGAAGGAGTATGCTTGAAGTGAAATGGAGTGGCTTTATTTTTGTATTTTTCAATTTTTGATTACAAGAAGCTTTGGAGATTACCCAAAAGAACAAGCTAGCATCTCTAGTATTGCACAAACATCATATCAAGCCTAACAAAACTAGCAAGATCATGATAAGACATATATATCAAAGCTAAGCACGAATGCTCAAAAGTAAAGCAATAGATTTGATCAATTTAAGCAAAGCTTCAAATTCAGCAAGTTCATCAACAGGGATACTAAAGTGAAACTGGCCATGTCAAAATATCAAAGTGAGATCAAAAGTCTAACAAAGACCACATTAAGAGTCAATCAGGTCCTGTATTGAATCATTTTGCTCAAATTTCTCAAACGCCCATTTTTAAACAGATTTCTCATTTGCACTGAATATTGAAGTTGACTAATGATCTAACTTAGTGACAAGATCCTGGACTAAGAGCCATCCACAAACTCATCCTAAGCTTCGATCAGAAGTTGATTAAAGGTATATCTTAGTGAAGAAGATCCTGGACTAGGAGCCATCCACAAACTCTTGCTAAGCTTCTACCAGGGCGATAAATCTTGAGGTTCATGTCATTTCTGACAAGCAGTCCCCATGAGATCGTCTGGATCATCAAACTATCTCTAAGTTCATGTCTTTGACAAGCAGTCTCGTAAGAGTAGTTTGGCACAATTTAAGCATAAGACAATCTTGATTTTTTTCATGTTTCACTAGAGCAATTTTAGAATCTCAAGAATACAAGAAGCTCAAGTAATGGTTAATTTTAGATTCAAGAGTTAACAAACCAATTCTGACAGGGCCAATGTCACAAAAAGAGCACTAATTACGCAACTAGTTAAAACATCCACAAATTGTAATTTTTAGTTCAAGTTGTTTTAGAGTTCTAGCTCATACAGCAAAGACTTATCTGTATATGTGAAAGCATGATAATTCTAGCAAGTCAAAGAATTAGACATGGCATTAAGCAGAAATTGAAATACTAAAGCTCCAAAGGGTAATAGGCAAAGCTTCATCAATTTTAAAAGATAAGAAGAAAAACTTATATTACAATGCATCTTTTTGGATACCACTTGTTGGGTTTTTCATACCACTTGTTGGATTTTTCACATGAATGCAATATGATACAATGAGATGCAGTAAAAGCCTAAAAATCTAAAAAGTTCAAAAAGATCAATAAGTTCAGAAAAAGAACAAGAAAAGATA
Organism: Hsuehochloa calcarea; assembly: GCA_036346395.1. Lineage (NCBI taxonomy): Eukaryota > Viridiplantae > Streptophyta > Magnoliopsida > Poales > Poaceae > Hsuehochloa > Hsuehochloa calcarea. Next base: position 27,753,594 of record CM070606.1, read on the forward strand.
AAAAAAAACAAGGTAAGATCAGAAAAGATCAAACTCCCCCTTAAACCAACCCATAGGGATAAATTACCCCTAACTCGCTTCTCAAGGTGGCAAATCTAGTTGGGTCTAAAGGCTTGGTAAGGATATCAGCCAGTTGAGCCTCGGACTCCACAAAGTGTAGCACAATATTACCTTTTTCGACATGGTCTCTAAGGAAGTGATAGCGAATATCTATGTGCTTGGTCCTAGAGTATTGCACAGGGTTTTTAGCAATGTTAATAGCAGAAGTGTTATCACAGAAAAGAGGAACACTAGCAAAATTTAACCCATAATCCCTAAGAGTGGTTACCATCCACAAAATCTGAGTACAACAACTAGCAGCAGCTACATATTCAGCTTCAGCGGTGGATTATGCTATAGAAGACTGCTTTCTAGAAGACCAAGAAACAAGAGAAGTGCCTAGGAAGTGACAAGTGTCTGAGGTACTCTTCCTATCTAGGCGACAGCTCGCAAAATCAGAATCAGAAAACTCCTGAATGGACAAATATGAAGAGCATGAATACCAAATGCCATACATAAGGGTAGAGTGTAAATACCTGAATATGCGCTTAACGGCTTGGCGATGGGAAGTCCTCGGAGACGCCTGAAACCTCGCACAGAGGCAGACCGTGAAGTGGATGTCCAGTCTCGAGGCCGTCAGATACAGAAGGAACCGATCATGATGCGATACTCGCATTGATCCACGGCTTCTCCTTCCTCATCTGGATCCAAAACAGTCGAAGTTGCCATGAGAGTGGAGATTGGCTTGCAGTCACCCATGTCGAAACGTTTGAGTAAGTCCTTAGTGTACTTCTTCTGATGGATGAAAATCCCTTCCTTGCATTGCTTGATTTGAAGCCCCAAAAAGCAATTGAGCTCTCCCATCATACTCATCTCAAATTCCCTGGACATAGTCTCAAAAAAGCTGAAAACAAGAGCATGAGAAGAACCACCAAAGATAATATCATCAACGTAAATTTGAGCAAGCAAGAAGTCATTACCACGCCTAAGAATGAACAAAGTCTTGTCTACCTTACCCATCTCAAAATCATTCTTAAGCAAAAAAAAAAGTCTTAAGTCTATCATGCCGGCTCTAGGGGCTTGTTTAAGACCATATAAGGCTTTGGATAGCTTGAATACATGATGTGGGTACTTGGAATTCACAAAGCCTGGGGGTAGCTTAACATAAACTTCCTCCTCTATGAAACTATTTAAAAAAGCACTAACATCCATCTGATATAATCTAAAGCCCTTAGATGCAGCAAATGCAAGCAGAATGCGAATGGCTTCTAGTCCAGTAATAGTAGCAAAGGTCTCATCAAAATCCAATCTATCAACTTGGCTAAAGCCCTGAGCTACCAACGTAGCCTTGTTTCTAATTACAGAACCATCCTCATTTTGTTTCTTTTTGAAAACCCAGCGGGTTCCTATAACATTATGGCCACTAGGAGGTTCTACTAGGTTCCAAACCTTATTCCTCTCAAAATTCTCTAACTCCTCATGCATGGCATTAACCCAGCTAGAATCCAATAAAGCATGTGATATATCGTGAGGTTCAAAAGAAGCAACAAATGCAGAATGAGAGTAGACATTTGGATCATTTTACCTGGAGCGAGTGACTCGCTCATGGAGATTACCTATTATCTGATCCGAATGGTGCTGCCTTCGAATGTGAAGTGGTGCACCCGGAGAGGAAAACATCTCTTCAACCTCCGCAGGTACTGCTGATGATGAAGATGCAGCAGGAGCCTCATCTGAAGGCGAAGTAATCACAGCCGGTTCTTGTGCTGGAATAGGAGCGTCAACAGCATCAGGTGGAAGAACATCAAATCTTTCATCATCTTCCTCTATGAATATGCTCTCTGTCACCTGTGTATCACCTGAAATATCTGATCTAGTTACAGGGCTAGTCTCATCAAAAGTGACATTGCATGTCTTATGAACAAGGTTAGTTTTAGCATTAAAAACCCGAAAACCCCTCGAATGTGCAGGATAACCCAGAAATAAACCATCAAAAGTTCCTGACTCAAATTTATCTAGATTTTCTGTCTTCAGAATAAAACATTTAGATCCAAAGACTCGAAAGTGCGAGACAGAGGGTTTTCTACAAAATCGAAGCTCATAAGCAGTCTTGCCCAAAGAAGGTCTCACAAAGACACGATTAGCAATATGGCAAGCAGTAGCAACAGCTTCGGCCCAAAATCTCCTCGGTGTGCTATACTCATCTAGCATCGTCCTAGCCATCTCGACCAGGGTCCTGTTCTTCCTTTCCACAATGCCATTTTGTTGAGGGACGTGTGGAGAAGAGAACTGATGCTCAATTCCACGCTCAACACAAAAAGAAGCAAATGAGGTATTTCTTGAACTCCGTGCCATTGTCACTGCGGATCGCTCTCAAGGCACCCTGAAGTTCAGAAGCTAAGAACAAGATCATGATAATAACCAAAAGCTCCATTCTTCGAAACAAGAAAGAACACCCAAGTGTATCTAGAAAAATCATCGACTATGACAAGAATGTACCATTTTCCACCAACTGACCGAACCCTAGCAGGACCAACAGTATCCATATGAAGCAACTGTCCCGGTCCGTCAGTCATAACCATAGTCACTGAAGGGTGTGAGGCGGCAACTTGCTTGCCATGCCTACAGGGCGCACAAACAGCATCTTTGACGGCTTTGAGTTTGGGAAACCTCTCATGAGCTCAAGACTACTAACTCGCGTCAGATGATCAAAACCAATGTGCTCCAAACAACGGTGCAAAGCCAGAACTCAGAAGAAAAAGATGAAATCAAGCATTTTAGAGAACCAGCGAGAGATTCAGAAAACTTAGCTCCAAAATCCTAGCAACTCTAGTAATTCCAAAAACAAGCTCACCAGTTGAATCAAGCACCCGACAAGCATTTTTCTTAAATATAGTCTCATAGCCATCATCAAGAAGTTGAGAGACAGAAAGAAAATTAAACCTTAGCTTGTCTACAAGGGCGACGTCCTTGAGAATGAAACTGTCGTTCACCCTGATCGATCCCGTTCCTTCAATCCGCCCTTATTTATCATCTCCAAAGGTGATGAAATCATCACCTGTCGACCGCGTGAAGGAGGTGAACCATCTTGAGTCTCCAGTCATGTGGCGTGAACAACCAGAGTCGACGAACCACGTGTCCTTCCTCTTTCCGCGGTAATCCCAAAAATCAAGGCAAAAAAGAATGATGTGTCTCAATACTGGGGTTATTTAAACAAGACTTAGGAACCCAGTACTGAGATACACGTCTGCGAGTAGTATGCAAAGCATAAGTGCTATCCTTGATTTTATTTAAAGTTCTGTTATGAGCAATGGTTAAAGTAACATGAGAGTTATCCTGTCTAGGAACATGATGATGAGCTTGTGATACAAATCCTAAACCAGGTTTCCTCTTTTCTATGTTACCATGTCTCATAAAAGCTCTAGGTTGATTAGTTGAAATTCTAGCAAAAATTTTCTTATCATTTTTCAACCTACGCCAACAGAACTCAATCAAATGCCTATCCTTTTTACAATAGGTGCAATGATACTTAATACCACTAGGAGAAACACCGTTAGACTTAACAGATGGTTGGGCAATACCTGCAGATTTAAAGATAGCTTTTACAGGTTGTGTTTTGAATTCAATTAACCCATTTTTCAAGACTTGAGTAAATTTTGGTTAGAATTATTTTGAACATGATTATATCCTTGACGAGGATCTAATAAATCCTTATTTTATATTTTATCTATAATTCTGACAATGGGTAAATATGATGTCACATAGTACCCAGAAGTACCCCTTATACTTATAAGGGAGAAGGCCTGAACCTGTCTAAACATCCCGTGTCAACCACTCTGCGTGTTTTCATCTCTAGGAGACCCCCCGAATCAAATAATCTTTACGTAAGATCGGTTCTAATACACCGACAGTTGGTGCCGACCGTGGGGATCTTTCGGTAATCTCTTGTCAACATACTCTCTTTTTCCAATCTCATGCAATCATGGCAGGAGAATGGAACGAGGAGAACTGGTTTGACTTGGCAGATTACGCAGACGTCGACATGGATGCCGGTTTCGACTACGAGCCGAGTGATGCATCCGCTGATGGTGATGTTGCCTCCGGAGATCATTCTCCAGGAAACCATCCCATCAATGGAGTTGAGGAGGGATCCTTATCCCCCACAACGATACGTCCAACAGAGGAGCCAATTCCCTCAAAGGACAAGGGTCAATCCGACCAGAACCGCACCCAGGAGGACTCACGACACGACGAGAGTTTTTCCTCCAAGTGTCCAAGTCCCCCTAAGGCGGTCCGACCTGGTGAGACAAGTTACGAGAGCCACCATTCGAGACTCCACCAACATCTGGTGATCCTCTCTCGGGGTAACTCCAGAGAGGTGGGATCAAGCATGCTTTTCTGCAAATTCGACCGTCTCTCCGCAGATCTCATTTACTGGACGGAGACGATTATAACCCGAGTTCCCCTACGGAGGGGATTGCTCCAAGTCGCCAGATGGTGTCTCTCGAGTACTCCTCAAGCGGGAGGCCTCGGCGCAAGTGAGAATCATCAGCGGGAGGTCTTCGTCCTTCTCTCAAATCGTGGTCACCTCATGGAGGCCGAGATAAGAACACTCCCGAAGATCACACTGCGCCCCTCGTGGTAATGGCAAGGGCACCAGCGGTGACTGACGAACCAACACTGATGAACGCGAGGAAATCCTCGACATTCTCGCACTCCACCGAGAAGGCCTCAAAGATCGATGAAGAGGATTTTGAGGCCATCCGACGAAGAAGATTGCGGCCCGTAAGAATCGCGCGGCGCATTCAATATCAGTCGAAGGAGGTGCAAGAACTCCAAGACATCAACGACTTGCTCGAAAATCCCTCCCAAGAGCTTGCTCGAACGCCAGGGTACGATCTCTTTGCTGAAGAGATTGCGCAAAGGCTTCGAACCGTAATGACAAGACTGAAAGTACCTCGTCGACATCATTCAGGTAGTCGTAACAATGCGACTTCCTCAGCTACCAGTCAATCAAATATTTCACCACGTAGAAATCGACACGGCCATAAGTCGCATCGATCCCCTACTCGGAGAAATACATTTCGATTAGCTGATGATCAAGAAGCCCCTCGGAGAGGTGACCATTCACCACTTCGACAAGAAAATCCGCAACAGATGGAGTACGAGGAGTATTCTCCTCGTAGAGCTGAGACCTACTACAGGACAGGTCAAATGGCGTATGTGCGTAGACTTTACTGATCTTAATAAAGCTTGTCCAAAAGATGATTTTCCTTTACCTCGTATCGATCAGTTGGTTGATTCTACTGCAGGTTGTGAAATATTAAGTTTTTTAGATGCATATTCTGGATATCACCAGATCAATAAGTGTCTGAACGATGAAGAAAAGACCGCATTCATTACACCATTTGGTACCTTTTGCTATGTCAAAATGCCATTTGGTCTAAAGAATGCCGGTGCTTCTTTTCAACGCTTACTGCAATCGACTTTTTCATCTCAATTAGGCCGGAATCTGGAAGCCTATGTTGATGATCTAGTCGTAAAAAGTGTTAAGAAATTTAATCATATCACCGACTTACAAGAAACATTCGACAATCTCAGAAAGCACCGCTTAAAACTTAATCCCGAGAAGTGTGTGTTTGGAATTTCTTCAGGAAAATTGCTTGGATTCCTAGTATCCGAGCGAGGAATCAAGCAAATCTGAAAAATAAAGGCCATCCTCGGATCGCCCTCAGACCACAAAAAGGAAGTCCGAAAACTCACTTTGGGTGCATGGCGGCTTTAAGTCGTTTTATCGCACGACTAGGAGAAAAGGACTACCTTTCTTTAAACTTCTCGGAGACATGAAGGTTTTGAGTGGTCGAGCGAGGCAAACGCCGCCGAGGATGTCAAGAGGTACCTTTCGAGTGCTCTGCTTACGGTTTCTCCAAAGCCGGAAGAGACGCTCTTAATTTACCTAGCCGCCACGCCACAGCGAAGAGCGCGATCTTGGTCGTAGAGCGTGAAAACGCATACACGACCGGTTTACTCGTCGGCCAAGTTTTACACGGCCTAGGAAGCGTTACCCTCGGTCCAAAACTTCTATATGCCCTCCTCATGTCTTGAGGAAGCTGCGGCATTATTTTGAGCGCACAAAATAGTATGTGTTGTCCGAGTTTCCTTTGGGAGCAATCCTCCATAATAAGGAAACCGCGGGGCGCATGGCAAAATGGTCGATCGGACTTGGGGAGTTCGACCTCCATTTCGTGTCGAACGGCCATAAAATCCCGATCTTGGCGGACTTTGTCGCGAATGGACAAATCTGAACTGCTTCAAGATCCCCATGCGATTCCCATGACCGATGGGCGATGTACTTTGATGGGTCACTTACTTTAAGTGGCTCGAAATCGGGTGGTCTGGTATCTCCTACCGAGAAACCTTAAAGTATGCCATACAATTAAACTTTCGGGCCACTAACAATGTGGCGAGTACGAAGGTTTGCTAGGCGGCATACGAGTGCAAAGCACTCTCGATTCGTAGACTACTCGTGAGAGGAGATTCTCGACTAGTCGTGAATCAAGTCGGGAAAGAGTATCAGTGCTCTAGCTCGACAATGTCTCGGTACTTATCGAGGTGCGTAAGCTAGAAAAGTATTTTTAGGTCTCGAGGTACAATTCATCCCTCGAAGGATAATTTCCTCATGAGACCAACTTGCTCGGATGGCTTCTTCCCGATCTATGCAAAAGGAGTTTTCTTGGAGCAACTCCAAAGCCGTCTCGGTCGAAGAACCGAGACACCTCCTATTGAAATGGCCTCACTAGACTACGAGGATACCTGGATGACTCCCATCTACGAGTATCTTCACAAGGGTTCCGTACCCGAAGATGATCTCGAGGCAGATCGTTTATCCCGAAAAGCCAAAATGTATACTTTGGTCGAAGGAGTCCTCTACAAACGAGGAACCCAAGGGATACTCATGCGATGCATTCCACAAAATGAAGGAATAACACTCCTTCATGATATACACAGTGGCATCTGTGGGACGCATGCTTCCTACAGAACATTGGTCGGTAAAGCCTTTCGACAAGGTTTCTACTAGCCTACAGCTCTGTACGATGCCAAAGAGGTGGTTAAAAAGTGTGTCCAATGCCGCCATGGTAGACAGATACACCAACCACTCAAGCATTACAGACAATACCTCTTTCTTGGCCTTTTGCGCACTGGGTCTCGATATCCTAGGACCGTTTCCCAAAGCTCCGGGAGGTTTGAATTCCTTTTGTGGCCATTGACACGTTCACAAAGTGGATCGGCCAACACAGAATCGGATAACAACGAAGCGACAAAAGGTTCATGATGAGATGCGTAATTAGCCGATTTGGAGTTCCAAGTCGGATAATTACGAACAATAATGGTAAACAATTCGCAAGTGCAAAATTTCGTGAATTTTGCGACGAGTTAGTACCAAGTTATGCTATGCTTCATTGCACATCCCCAAAGCAGCGGGCGGTCGAGCGTGCAAGCGGTCAAATAATGCGAGGAATTAAAACCGAGTCTTGACCCGACTTGTTAAGCTCGGGGCTTGGGTACAAGAATTACCTTCAGTATATGGGCGGTTAAATGACGACCACTAGTCGAGCGACAGGAGAAACACCATTCTTTCTAGTGTTCGGAGCCGAAGCCATGCTTCCTCCGGAGCTAAAATTGCGGTCGACACGAGTTGAAACCTTCAACAACTCCGATCAGGAACAACTTCGAGCAGATGACATTAACCTACTCGAAGAAAGGAGAAACATGGCCTTAATCCGTTCAGCAGTCTACCAACAAGCCCTACGCAGATACTACGATCGTAAGGTCCGGCCTCGCAGCCTTGCTGTAGGTGATTGGTATTGAAGCTCTGCCAAACCAAGTCTAATCGGAATAAACTTTGTCCCAAGTGGGAAGGTCCTTACACAGTGGTCGAAGTCACTCGGCCAGGGTCGGTACGACTAGCAATGGAAGACGGACAGGCTCTCTCAAATTCTTGGAACATCGACCAGTTACGCAAATTCTATGTATGACCAACCTCTCAGACAATAAAAGTCCAGGTTCCTTCTACCTCTTTTGTCTTATTTTTGAGCAGTGCTTTTATAATCTTTCGACTAAGATCCAAAAATGCCCAGTCTTCTTTACACTGGTTGAAAGGCAAGTAACATCATCTAGTCGAAGTCTCTCTTCTCTGCATGTGGTCCCGCCCACTAGAAGGAACTTCCTAGCATCGACTTGTTACTCACTTTTGTGACCAATACAGAGAGCTCAGGTTCTATCTAGTCGAAATGTTCTTCAAGCCAACTCTTCCCATCTTAGTTTATTTTTTCAGTAAATTCGAAAAATATTCTAAGTAGAGTGCACTTTCTTATATTTATTCGACCACCTTTGGTGTACTCATTTCGTTTTAACTGGTCGAAGGAAGAGATACACCTAGTCGAAGCCTTTCCTCTCTGCACGTGGTCCTGCCCACTAGAAGGAGCTTCCTAGCGTTGCTCAGTCTCCTACTTTTGCTACTGGAAAAAACTTATCGAGTCTACTAAAAAAGGGCGAACGAATTTTTCAAGTCCTCTAAGACGTTTGCTTAACTCAAGTTGCTGTTCCTGGTTCGATTAAACTAGTCGGAGGTAGTAACATCACCTAGTCGAAGCCTTTCCTCTCTGCACGTGGTCCTGTCCACTAGAAGGAACTTCCTAAGTGTCGAGCCGTTTCTACTCTTTCGACCAGTGCTTGACAACCATAACAAAAACTATAAGTTAAACAAACCTCTCTCTGTTTTCAGAAACCTCATTTCAAACACTATTTACTTAGATTGTCTAAACAAGCTAAGCAAATAGTCGGGGGCTAGGATAAAGTTATTAATTTGACCTCAATTCTTAGTATTTCATTTGTTTATTATCTTTTGAGTTACTAACTACTCGACAAGATGATTTTCAGGAAACAAGTTGGATCATATATTTCTCATCAACAGAAACTGTCTGCCTTACAAAGTAGTTACAAGATTACTCTGAAGGGGGAGTGCCTAGCTGCATTTCCTCCGCCACCTTTTTGCCAACTGACTGCATTTCCTCAATCAGACGACTTGCCTCTGATTCAGGACAGTCGAAGTCGACTTCGATTGGTTGCACATTAAGGCGGGGGTCTTGAGCTTTAAGTTTCGCCAAAGCGTAACTTACTGCAGCTTCGACTGCCTCCCTTATTGATTCGGCTTGATTAGCATTCAGAGTGGTCACCATTTCTTGCAAGTTTCCGACTTGTTCTCCAATGGTACTTATGTGAGCAGCTACAGTATCTTCTCGAGGAGTTTTTCCCTCAGAATGTAGCTCACCAAGTACATTGTTCAGGAGTGTGATGTTGCCTTGAAGACTAGTCTTCATCGACTCCATCTCCTGTTGGGTACGAGTCGAAGCCTCGCGAAGTTTCTTGTTTTCGACCACTTGTTCTGAAAAGAATAAAATTGGTCAAACAAAAATAAACTTCTAGAGGAAGATAACACAAAGATAATTGTAGGTAAAAGAATTTCTTACCTACTAGTTGAGAGTCCAATTTCTTGACCTCTTCTTCATGGGAAGCAATGGTTTCAGCTTGCTTTTTCTCCCATGATCTGATGTCCTCTGCATTCATCTTAGCAATACGGACGGACTCATTGTAGATCAGAGTCTTCTCTTGGATTTCAGCCTCGAGGCTTCTCAACTCGGCAGCAATTCCTGAACAAGAAATTAGCATTAGAAAAGGGAAAATACTCGAAAAGGACAACAGGTAAAGAATTGCTTACCTGTTACTCGAGTTCTCAGACCCTCGAGTTCCTGATCCTTGTTCTTGGTAATGCGAGAAAACTCCTGAATGACCAAGGCCTTTTCTTCAACTTCGGTCCGGAGCTTCCGCATCTCATCTTCTTTTTCTGGAAAAGAAATGAGAGTTGGATAAAGGTTAAAGATAAAAGCAGTCTTAAGTTCAGCACTTACTGTTTATTTTTTCCTGCAATCTTTTAGATGCAGAGATGGCTTCTCGAAGTCTATCCGAGAGGACTATTACTTCCTCCCTTAGCTTTCTCGACTCCTCTTTTTCATAATCGAGTGAGTCAGCTAAGGTCTTCGTGTCGCTTTTTAGCCTATAGAGGACAAAAATGGAGATAAACATTAGCCGATTGATTCAAGTCCTTCTACAACCACCGACCTAGTCGTAAGTTTTTCTACGACTATGTCATGGTCGTAAGTCTTTCTACGACCACTACCTGGTCGTAAGTAGTCGTAAGCTCTTTACGACCAGTACTTTGTCATGAGTCTTTTCCATGACTATCCTCGTAAAGCACTATACGAATAGTTAAATCGAAAACGACTATGAATTACAGTAACTTACCATCTCTCTGCCTGTGTGCAGAGTTCATCTTTCTCCTGTCAAAGCTCTAAAAGTTGTCGATGATACTCACCGACAACGGCAATTTGCTCCAGAGCTTTCTGCAAAAAGAAGACAGTGAGAAGAAAAGGAAAGCTACATATATAAGTATTTTAAAAAATACTTACATTCATAGTCGACCTAGCAAAGGTCGAATACACAAACTCTGGGTTCTGTAGCTTGTCTATCCTCGCGACTTTATCCCACCACACCTCCTCAAGGCGCTCATTGTCGAAGGTATTTCCTCTATTTGGAATATCCTTGGGATGGGGACTCGATCGCGATCCATGCGGCAGACCCTATGACGAAGCGAGTCCAAAGAAATCGGCCACGAAGTTGAAAGGTTCTTCATCCTCGATTACGTGGTCGCACTTTCTCTTTGGACACCTAAGGAATGTCCGCCACGACTTCCTTTCCCATGCGGTGTCTGAGTCATCATCACCTTGACCGAGGCTCTTGCAGTGCCTCTGTGGTCTCTACGACTTGATGGTCGCAATGCCCTCTCGATGAGTCGTAGCTATGACTTGATGGTTGTAGCTACAACCACAAAGATTGGAGAAACCACTTGGGAGCCACAGGTCAAGGAAGCTCCTTCAACCACTTCCATTGTTACCTCTTGACAGAATCAAGAAGTAATAATGGGCTTCTCAACTAAGCATCCCCGGGGGCTGAAGGAGTCGGACTAAAATAAAGAGAAGCAAATCAGGTTGTGAAAAGGAAAAAGGTAAATGATGTTCTTACACTTTAGTACATTTCACATACCTCTGCACCATGGTCTTAACCAGGAATTTAGGAGCAATCCTCCCAACGGAGGACCTCTTCTTCTCCACGACCATGTCTGGTCGAAGTTCAACAGTTGGCACAGCTACAACCACGTCTGGTCGTAGAGTTTGAATAGGAACCAGGGCTCTGGTCTCCTGGTTCTCTGGATGGCCGAGATCAGTCTCGACCATTCCAAGAGCAGCACTACCCTCGACTGCAGGTTGTCTTTGAGCAAAGATCGTCCTTCATAAAAGACATAATATCTTTCGAGATCTCCTTTTCCAGTTGCTTAACAAAACTAGGAGTGGCAGCAACTGCGAAAGATTCCTTGTCATAATAGAAGGGTACCTTAGCCTTGCGAGGTTTACGCTTAAGAGATTCAGCTGCTTCAACCTCCTCGGCTTCGATAGCTGCAGCCTCGGCTTCAGATATGGCTACGGCTGCCGCAGGCTTTGTAGAGGGTCTGGTCGAAAGACCAGAGCTCGAGCTTGCTCCTCCCTTGTCGGCAGATCTTACAAGTCGACGTCTCTTAGATGGAGGAGTCGAACCTCTGTCTTTCGACAACCCTGCGCCAATAGTCATCAGTACGACTTCCTCGTCGTCCTGACGATTTTCCATGCCTACTTTCTGTAACGCCAAACAGAAAAAGAAGAGTCACTAACCAGTCGTAAGTTTTTCTACGACCGGTGCCAAGTCGTAAGTTTTCCTACGACACTTTCTTGGTCGCAAGACTTTCTACGATCACCATTAGTCGTAAGTATCTTCTACGACTATAAAGTCCTAAAGAAAGAATCAACTTTTTGATTACCTTTAGGTGCTCTATCTTTTCATCTGCGGACAAAGCCGCAATGATTTGAGGAACCGCCACTCGGAGTGGCGGAGATTTCTCACAGATGAGTCTGACTCTAGAGTCAACCTCGGCCTGAGAAAGATCTGTGTAAACAGATAAGAATATTAGACAATGTTGAGAAGGACCAAACCGAGAGCTAAGTCGATAGTTATTTACCCTCGTCGTAGTCTCTGGTTGGGTCTCCTCTCCCCGAGTATCTCCACATAGGAGATGCTCGTTTCTTCAAGGGACTAATTCGGCGTGTGATAAAATCTTTTACCACATGCCATCCGGTCAGCCCCTCTTCTTTCAAGTCCTTGATGGCTTGAATATAGGGGCAATCCTACCGATATCTTCAGTCGAATCCCATGAAGATTTCTTTTGCGACCCTCCTCGCAAAGAGAGGTCGTCTTGAGGTGACTTTCGGTAAAACCACCTCTTCCTCCATCCCGACCACGAAGACCGGGTGAAACTCTGAATATACTCCTTCGACTTGAGTCGTGGAGCTTGAGCCATGACTTAAGACGATTCGGTTTGTCGAGCCATCCCATAATAATATTGGAACAGCTCGAGATCCGTCGGAATCCCCAAGTACGCCTCGCACAGGTACACGAAGACACTCAACATGGTAATGGAATTAGGACCTAAGTTCACCAATTCCACCACAAAGTGCTCGAGTACCACTGTAAGAAAGGGGTGAGCAAGCAGTCGGAGGCCGCACTCACAATACGCTTGGAAGGCGGATTTGCCCATTTTCCCCGACGGCGGTGCTTCCCAATAGCGGAATCCACTTCACCAGAGCCTTCTCTGGAATCTTCCCGGCGTCGACCAAGATTTTGATCTTAGCCGCATCCATCTCCGATTCTTCCCATTCGGAAACTCTCTTGGCCATTTCGCTCAGAAACAAGAAGTTTTTTTATTGGGTTGGCGGCGGAGAAGATGAAACCTAGTCGAAGACGGAGAAAGCAAGAGCTCGAAGAACAGCGAAGCAATTTGAGGAAAAGGTAAAAATCCAAGTCTAACTCCTGGTGAGTTTTTTATAACCGCACGATTGCCACCGCTTCGGAAACCGTCTCGTCTATAGGTCTGTGGGAGTTGGTCGCACCGCTTCGGGAACCGCCTCATCGGACAGGTCTGTGAGAGTCGGTTGTAATTCCCCAGATGGTCCGTTCGAGGAAATTAGGTGTGTATTGTCACCCTCAAGCGAAATTACTTTCTTGAGCAAGTCTTTCTGGTCGAAGGAAGTATCAATCGGAACGGTTTTTTCTCTGATCCCCCTACTACGACCACTTCACAGTCGTAGGGGTTTTTACGATTTTTTGATAGTCGTAAGCAATCTTCACGATTGCAACCGCTTCGGGAACCGTCTCATCAACAGATCTGGAGAAATCGTTTGCAATTCCCAGACACGGCATTCGAGAAAATTAAGTTCGTTTTGTCACCTCCAAGCGAAATTACTTTCTTGACCAAGTCTTTCTGGTCGAAGGAAGTATCAATCGGAAGGGTTTTCTTTCTCCGATCGTCCTACTACGACCACTTCACAGTCGTAGGGGTTTTTATGACTTTTTGATAGTCGTAAGCAACCTTCTTGACCAAGCAAATTCCTGGTCAAAGTAGCACTCAAATGTCGAAGAGTTTTTCCTTCGACAATTATTCTACGACATTTTCATAGTCGTAAGTCCATTTGCAAATCCTTCACCAAGTTACTTTCACTTGAAGCTGGGGGGCTAGATGACGAGGATCTAATAAATCCTTATTTTATATTTTATCTATAATTCTGACAATGGGTAAATATGATGTCACATAGTACCCAGAATTACCCCTTATACTTATAAGGGAGAAGGCCTGAACCTGTCTAAACATCCCGTGTCAACCACTCTGCTTGATTTCATCTCTAGGAGACCCCCCGAATCAAATAATCTTTACGTAAGATCGGTTCTAATACACCGACAATCCTAATCCTTGCTTCTTATAAGGAGTTTTAGACTTGTCCAGAATCATGTTTAATTGTTTCTTACCTTTAGAGAATTTTTTCTAAGGTATCCTTAAGATAAGCATTTTTTTCTTTAAGATTAACACATGATTCACAGGTTTTACCCTTAATGGCTCTAGCATATTTTTCCTTATATAAAGCAGTTTCAAGTTTAAGAGTTGGACATGAAGCACATGTAGAAGTGTTGGACCGAAAAGGCGACTAGAGGGGGGTGAATAGGAGCACGCTCACTTTTTCAACCAAGATCAGATTCAATCCAAATTTCACTCCAATAGCTATGGAAGCTATGAAGATCAATATACCAGTACAGCGGAAGACCAGTATTGAATCCAATCTAAACCCCGAAGTAAAACAACCAAAATCAACATGGGCTAAAATTCTAAGTGTTGGGCGGTCTGATCTCTATGTTAATGGCGGTCGGACCAGTCACCTTGGACGGTCTGACCTCCAGTCTGATGAACAGTAAAAATAGCCCGAAAAACGAAATTGTAAATAGAAGTAACTTTTCATCTACAACTCCAAACTTGATGAAACTTGGTACACACCTTTTCTAGGATGTCAGGAACCTATTCCAATCGAAGATCGTGAAGATCCTTGGAAAAGTTACGACCTTTTTCAGTTTGAGAGGTGGATAGTTCAAAACCGAGTCAAAACGAAAACTAGATCCAAAAACTTGCTCGTGGGTAATTGATGATCCTAGATGTGTTCCCACATGTCACAGCAAGCTAGATCACGTGAAGAAATCAATCAAAACTCACGATCAAAGAAAGACTCAAAATCACCAAATAGAGAGAAGAAAGACAAAGAGACACATCTTTGAGCAAGCTTTCTTTGGATTGATTTGATAGGGTTTGGGTTTACAGCCACTCCATCAATAGAGGACAAAGCTCAATACAAGAGCACGAAATCAAATCAAAACTCTCTAGAACCTTAACCTCCACTAATCCTCTCCCTAAGCCAAACTAGGGTTTCAACAATAATGAAAGGGTTGGAGGGGGGGCAGCCACCTCCCTCCTCTATTTATAGTGGAGACTTAGACCTTCTAGAAGTTTAACTTAAATGGGCTCCCGTTAAGGTCCAACACAAACGGGTCACACAAGCACGCATTACAAAGCGCCGTCTTCAACACCTCTTGACCTAAACCGCTTCTCTTTGCGTCGTCTTGCGCCGCGGATTGGTAAAAGGTCACCAAGATGGTATTTGGTAAGATTACCAAAATACCCCTTCTCGGTCCTTCTCCGAAGACCGAGTCCATCTCGTGGCACTTCAATCGCTCATGCGTGTAGGTTGATCAACGGCTCTCTCCACGTCGGCAAGTCTCTCCCATCAGGCTCCCACCGAAACCACCATGGCACTTGCACCGACTCCCGCGCCGCTTGATCAAACCAGTTGCACCGAACTGTCCGTTCGGTCATCCTTGTCTATTCTGCACCACACTTGAGTTCATTGACCTCACCCGGCATCGTCGATCGTTCTGGACCTCAGCTCTCCAAGCCTAGTCCCGATCATCCTCGCCGTTGACCGTCGTTGACCACCAAACAACCTGCACAACAATAGACAAGCAAATCGAATCTGGGAATAAGTTCTTCACAACTTGACCCACGTTAGTCAAAACATGCATCATGCAACACATATGCACTGAAACTCATGACTTTGACCTAACCAATGAACAACGCCGCCATGAAGGCCGACGTTCAAGTGACAATCGGTCCGATCCCCTCGGGCGGTCGAATCGCCACTTTTGTCGGTCGGACCACACCATAGGCGGTCCAACCGCCCGAAAGGACTTAGCCGATTTTCAACCCCTGAAAATCCGAAACCTACTGTAAACTTTAAACCAATAGAACTTTTGACTGGAGACTCCAAAAATTATGGGACCAAGAGCAATAGAATCCCCTCTCTTGCCTACACCCTTTATTTTTGGCCCAGCTCATTTTGACACATTTGGTCACAGCCGGTCCGACCGCCGCTCATAGGCAGTCCGACCGATTTGGGACCGGTCGGACCGCCATGCTATGGCCGGTCAGACCGCCTGTCACCTGATAGTTCTGAAACTTTGTCGAAAACACGTGAAACGACAAACCGTTAACGCCATTGCCAATTGTCACATCATCCTAAGATCTGGAGCATAGCCCCATGATATCCACAAGAAGACTCAATACTGTCCTTAAGCTTGGCATATTTAGCTCTAGCTACTTCTAAGATATCTTTAACTTCATGTTCGCGTTCTAAGCAAAATATGCAAAGGCTAGAATCAACCACACCAGAAACAACTAACTTGCTAGACTCTAAGAATTTTTCACATGGAGCAGATTTAACTTCAACAAGCTCAGTCCTAGCATTTTCAAGTTGTTGCAAAGTAATATCATGAGCAGATTGCAGTTTAGCAAATTCTGAGTGCATAGTATGGCAGGATGAACATTCATTAGATTCAAGAGTCTTAGCATTTTCAAGTTCTAAAATCAAATTATATATTTGTGACTCTAAGTACTTATTCCTGGCCATGACAAACTCTAAAGCCTTATCTTGACTCATAAGTTGCTCAAACATAGATTCACATCTATCAGAAAGAACATCATGGGAAGGAGGTACCTCATTGTTATCGTCGTCAACGGAGTCGGCCATGAAACACAAGCCGGTGAAATCCTTGGTCTTCCCCTTCTTCTTGTTTTGAGGGATCTCCTCCTTGTCCTCCTCACTCCCGGAGTCAACATCACTCAAGGATTGATCCTCAAAAGCGGTAAGCACCCGGTGAGCAGCCTTTGTTAGCTTGGCAGTGTAAAACCTTGATTTGTTCCATTGAGGCTTCTTCCAAGCTGTCATTCACTCCTTATGGTTGCTCTTACCTTTCAGCTTGGGGCAATTTGCCCAGATATGATTTAGCTCACCACATTCATAGCAAGTCACGGGACCTTCTCGATTTCTGTTTCTCATATTGTTGTAGGCCCGTGTGACCTTTTTGACTATGAGAGCCAACTCAGCCTCAGGAATACTCTCAAACTCCTCTTCATGGATTGCAGATAAACCATCAAGCGAAAATCCAGAAGAAGACTCAAAAGACCCATTAGAAGCTCTCTTTAGCGGGTCTGCTACCAAAGCCATGGTTTTCTTTTTGGGAGGATCAATCCTCTTGATCTCATGAGTCTTAAGCTTACTATAGAGCAGCTCCAAAGTTAGATCAGAAATATTGACATTCTCCTCAATGGCAGTAGCCTTTATCTCCCACTCCTTGGTGCTGATTGCAGCCAAGAGATGGGTGGTATTTTCAGACTAAGAATATTCAATACCAACAGCTTTCATCTGATAAATCACTTTATTAAAGTGACTAAAAATATCATCGATGCTCTCTCCAGGACGCATCTCGAATTTATTATATTCACGCTTATAGACTATTTGGCGTACTTTCTTGACTTGGGACGAACCCTCATGATAGGTTTCGAGAGTGTTCCAAATCTCATGCGCAGTCTCAAGATTGCAAATCCGATCATACTCCTGTCTCCCAAGCCCACCATACAAGAGGTTTTTAGCTTTATTGTTGTTAGTCAAAAGGGCTTCTAAAGCCAGCGTAGCAACTTCGGGCACAACGAGAGGGACTCGAACAACCTCCCATATAGCGTGTCCTTCGCTCTCAAGAAAGACTCGCATGCGATTCTTCCAATAGGCATAGTCGTGCCCATCAAAGATATGCGGCTTTGTGGAGTATCTATACATCGCCAAGTTCAGTGACCGGTTAAGATCAAGATTGAACTAACATGGCTCTGATACCACTTGTTGGACCGAAAAGGCGACTAGAGGGGGGTGAATAGGAGCACGCTCACTTTTTCACAAATACTGGATTCAACAAGATTTCACTCCAGTAGCTATGAAAGCTATGAAGATCAGTATATCAGTACAGCGGAAGACTAATATTGAATCCAATAAACACCCCTAAGTGATACTTCAAAAGATCAAGCACAAGATAACAAATCACAGAGCACTGCCGGTCTGACCGCTGGCTCAAGGGCGGTCAATCCGATTTCCTGCCGGTCGGCCAGGTGGCCACACGCGCGATCGGATCACCTCCTCGAAACGAAATGATCGGCCAGATGACGAAGATGAAATTAGATGAAACTTTTGATCTACTAATCCAAACTTGATGAAACTTGGAACACACCTTCTCTATGATATCGGAACCTATTCCAATCAAAGATTATGATAATTCTTGGAAAAATAGCGATCCTTTTCGATTTGATTGAAGAAGGGTTCAAAACCGGGTCAAAACAAAAACTTGATCCAAGATCTTGCTCTTGGGTGATTGATGATCAAGATGATCCTAGATAGGTTCCCACACGTCACAGCAAGTTAGATCACGTGAAGAATTCAATCAAAAACTCGCGGATCAAAGAAAGACCCAAAATCATCAAATATAGAGAAAGAACGCAATGAGACAAAACATTAATCAAACTTTCCTTTGATTGATTGATATGATCTGGGCTTACAGCCACTCCATCAATGGAGGACAATGCTCAATCCAAGAGTACAAAAATTACATCAAAACATCAAGAACCCTAGCCTCCACAAAAGCTCTCCCTAAGAAAATTAGGGTTTACAAAAATTACAAAAGAGACGAAGAGAAGGTGCAGCCACCTCCCTCTCCTATTTATAGTGGAGGTTTAGACCTTCTAGAAGTTTGACTCTATTGGGCTCCCGTTAAGGCCTAAAACAAACGGGACACATACGCACGCATTTTAATGCGCCGTCTTTAACACCCCTTGACCTAACTAGCTACACCTTGCGCCATCTTGCGCCTCGGATTAGCCAATAGGTCACCCTTGTCCATCTTGCACCACGCTTGAGTACATTGACCTCACCCGGCATCGTCGATCATTTTGGACCTCAGCTCTCCAAGCCTAGTCCCGGTCATTCTCGCCGTTGACCGTCGTTGACCACCAAGCAACCTGCACAACAACAGACAAGTAAACCGAATTTGAGAACAAGTTCTTCACAACTTGACCCATGTTAGTCAAAACATGCATCATGCAACATATATGCCCTGAAACTCATGACTTTGACCTAACAACCGAATGTCACCGCCACAACGGGCGACGAACTAAGTGAAAACCGGTCTGACCGCCCCTAGGGCCGGTCTGACCGCCCACCCTGGCCAGTCTGACCGCCAGCTATTGGATGGTCAGACCGCCAGTAAAGACTTAGTCGATTTTCAACCTCTGAAAACCGAAACCTACTGGAATTTTCAAACCAATAGAACTTTTGACTAGAGACTCCAAAAATTATGTGACCAAGTGCAATAGAATCTCCTCTCTTGCCTACACCCTCTATTTTTTGCCCAGCTCAAATCCTCACTTTGATAACTGGCCGGTCAGACCGGTTATAGCCTGACAGCATGCCAACTTTACCGAAAATACGTGAAATGACAAACAGTAAACGTCATTGCCAATTGTCACATCATCTTATGATCTGAAGTATATCCCCATGATATCCACAGAATGCTAAGAACGCATCACTGACCACTAGAGTAGTAATTATAATATAAAAATAAATTAAAGTAAAGATAAAGAAAAGTAAAGATAATTAAAAAAAAAAACTAATCCACTCCAGCCCACGGGAAAATGACGGCCCATGGGCTTCTCTTTTAGCTCCCTCTATTCTTCGACTCGGCCACTCGCGGCCCCACAGCCTCAAAAGTCCAATAATAGGTAGGCAACCGCCTCTTCCAGCTCGCCGTCCACTCCCCCACACCACGCCGTCCGGTCCATCCCGAGAGGAGAAGCGAGCGCAGCCACAGGCCACGGTGAGATGCCGGCGACGCCGACCATCATCGGCGCCCTGCTGGGGCTCGGCACCCAGATGTACTCCAACGCCCTCCGCAAGCTCCCCTACATGCGCCGTATAGCCCCTCTCCCTCCCTCCCTCCCTCCCTCCCTGTGTCCCCCTTTCTTGATTTCTTGATCTGTCTTAGGACCGCATCCTGCCATCCATCGGTTTCCCTGGTTCTTGATTTCGTCTGATCTGCAGTGGTTTGTACCTGCCATGGAGTATTTTGGTCGTTTTGGGCGTCGTTGTTGGTCTTAGGTGTCCTAGATGTGATGTGGTTCCTGATTTAGGTTTAGTGAGCTCTAGATTGGGACTCGGTCATCGAATTCGCTTCCTGAGACCTAATGTTAGGGTTGGCTGTAGAAAGTTTGTAATTTTGGGCCGCAGAATAACTGATGATGCTACAGATTTACCATTTGACTTGATTTGAGGGATCATGCTGTCACAGTGGTAGTCTTTTTTGCTTTGGATATTTGTTCCTTCTATTCTAGAAGTTATTATATGGCTGCGTCCCAGCCTTGCTGTTAAGATCGATTCATCCTTGTGTGGTTTTCTTTCCACTATTTTTAGATCCGTGGGAGCATGTGTTGGGGATGGGTCTGGGTGTGGTGTTCGTGAACCAACTGGTGAAGTGGGATGAGAAGCTCAAGGAGGACCTCGACAAGATGCTTGAACGTGCAAAGCAAGCCAACGAGCGGCGATACTTTGGTTCGTGCTTACTTCCTCCAACATTTTTTGGAGTTTGGATTTCCCCCTTTTAAAAAACAAAATAAAATGCTATGCTGTTATCAGTAGTGCCTGCTTGTGACTTATACCATCATGTCAATAAGTAGTTAATTTTATTTTCCAAACTCCTTCAGGAATTTTGACTTTGCATTATTGATTATGCTACGCTGCTGGAAGAATTAGTAGTACCCCCTGATCTCAGTATTGCTGTTAGAAGAGTTACAAGTTACAAGGCACAAGCTGTTGGAAATATGCTCTAGAGACAATTATAGAGATTATTATATTTCGTTATGTTCATAATTTATTGGGTGATATGTTACCTTGTTCCTTGAATAATATCGTTAATATTTATTATCAAGTATATGACTTGAATATGAAACTCTATATTTCTGCATGATTATTCTTAAATGTTCCCTAGTCGGAAACATATGAATAGACTAGCATATGTATTGGTTGATGACCATGTTTCACGGGTCATAGATACGGAGATATCAAACCAATAAACGCTACGCCATGACTGGGTAGTTATAAAGGTGTGTTTCGGGTTTTGTCATGATGCATGCAACGAGACATAGTCGATCAACATAGAATTTGCCCCCATGCAACGGTAGAGATATCTCTAGGCCTCTCGAGTGATTGGATTCTAGAAATGCATGGTCATGGTACTCGCAGTTAAAGAGTTAACCATAGTCGGGGAATTTGAGTCACGTGATCGAGAAAGAGTGGTCAAGCTAACCAACAAGGATGGCATGTACTCGTCTTGAACTTGACCGATATCGTGAGCAAAAGGAAGTGCATATAAGTTTTGATGAGGTTCGTTTGATATGATTTTTACGTATACTTGGGATTCGGCATGTCTTGCTAGGGGCCGCTACCGATTAGTGGACAAGTAGGAGTACTCGGGCATGACTAAGTGTACGTGAACCTATAAGGTCGTACGCGCTTAAAGGGGTAGGATTTATTTTGGATGATGATCCAAATTCTTGTGGGCCACGAGTTCCTAATGGACCTCAAAGTTCGAGACCCATCATGGATGCCTATATATAGAGGGGCGGTGTCTTAGGGTGAAATTCGAGATTTAGGAATTTCCGAAACCCTAGTAGCCACACCTTCCTCATCCAATACCACGCAGCTGGCGTTAGCACTCCAGCGCGTGGTGTCCCTGCCCCGTACACGTGGATACCTTGGAGGTGTTAATGTGAAGCATCAGTACTAGGACGATCTGCAACTCGTGAGATCACAAGGAGCTAGAGGAGATGTGCGTCTAGTACGACTACCACCGCACCAACACGCTACATTGACTCTACTTCCGCTACGAGTATTCGCGTCTAGTGGTAATCCCGTATCTATTACTAGCGGAGGTTCCCTGTTTACGCGGTAGATTTTTGAATTTGTGCTAGCGTAGCCTACCCGTGTTTCAACACAAGCATACCACAATAATGTTTTTTCAGCTTCTTCATGAACTCTAATATGGGTCATCAATCATCTGTTTCCAATCAGCTCGGTAGCGTATGCACGATTGATTTAACCAGCCTTGCATACAGTAAAGATACAAGGATTACAAAATGACTCACTTCACATTCTGAGTGGCAGAGTGGCATACGTAGCTGATGTATTAGAATTTGCTTGAATTTGGTGGTCTTTTCTAGATTCTTGTGTTAAAGAATTCAATCGGCATCAATAGCCTAAGAGCTAGGTAGGCAAAATCCACTCCCAGCCATTCTAAATCCAGTATTGCATTAGATTGCTTGAGCTCGTTGTAACTAGGGATGAAAACGGATCGGATAGTTTCCGACCGATCCGGACGGAAACGGATTCGGATTGTCTCGGATCGGATTTTTCTCGAAAAATTTTCGGATCGGAAACGAATTCGGATTTTTTTTGTCGAAAACGGAAATGAATACGGTAGGCATGCTATCCGACGGATACGGATACGAATACGGATTATCCGGATAAGACCAAGTCCGGATATCCGGATTTCGGCCCAAAAGAAGAGGACTTCGGCCCAAAAGAGAAAATGAGATTTTAATTGATTTCCGAATTTCAGAAAATACAACAAATCAAATAGCATTTTAGAAAATAGCAAATAGAGTTAAAAAAAATTTCTATAAAAAATAGAAAAATTCCTTGAATTATTTTGAACTTAATAAAATTAATTCCAAGTTAAAGTTGGTTTTTATTTTTGCACATAATTTAGTTTTAATTTCTGAAAATAGGAAAACCCTTTTTAAAATCCAGAAAATTCAAGAAATTAATTACTTTTTCCATTTTAACTTTAAATCCAATAAATCCCAGAAATATCAATAAATTTTATTTTTGACATTGAAAACCAGGAAATTAAATAATTGACTTTATTTTATTTATTTTTCTTTTTAACCAAGAAAACTCTTTTAAATCTCAGAAAATTCAATAAAATAATAACTTTATTAATTTTATTTTTGGTAATATATTTTGGGATATTACAGTCATTTGTGTATAGATTAACCATTCAGCCTGATCAATATTTGTGTGAACTAAGTTTTATGTATATGATGAACTAAGTGTGAATGTGCGATGACTTCTTACTTTGTGAGTTATGACTTATGAGCTAAATATGGTAAACTAAGTGTTATGTTTGTGATAAACTATTTAATGCAGCTTGCTAGTGCCAATGTTATGTGTGGTTGCTGAAAATATGAACAATTCATAAATGTTTGCATCAAATAAATTAGTTATATGTTTTTGTTAATTTTTGACATACAATTTAAGGGGTTTTCATGTTCCGAAAAATATCTGTAACTATATTCGTTTCAATTCGTATTCGCTCCGTATTCGTATTCGATATTATTCGTATCCGTATTCGTATCCGGAGTATAGTATTCGTATCCAGATCCAGAAAAAAAAATGAAAACAAATATGACAGAGCCATTATCCGTCTGTATCCGATCCGTTTTCACCCCTAGTTGTAACTGCATTTTCTGGATAAGTCTGATCCTAAACTTGTCTTCTTGTCGTGAATCTGTGAAGATTTGCATGGTCTTATGAGTACTTTGTTGATTTTGGATTTTTAATGTTCTATTTTTCTTATGTTTAATCTTGCCACATAACTTTTTTATACTGTGTTATGGTTCATCAGCTGTGGGCCTGTGGCAAGAACATTATCCACCAGTACTTGGGATAGTCTCTAGCATAATATTTCCATTCCAAGTATACTTTTTAATTCTTGTAGAATTATTTGTTTGGAGTCCTTAATGTACTAAAAAGATCAAAGAACTAATAGTAACCAGTCATCACATTTGTTACAACATTGTTTAATGTCAATACTTCTACCGTCCTAAGTTATCCGCCTCTGCCACTCAAAAATGAGGGTCACAGCACATAACAAATAGCTAACATCCGTAACCAAGAAATGAATATCATAACAAAGTTCAGTTTTGCCATTACCTTTTATTCGCAGATAAATAACTAAATAGGTGATGTAGTGACAGGAATATTTTGGATTGAGAATGGATGTTACATGGCTGCAAAAGGATATTTTCAAAAGGTTAGGACTTAGGACCAAATAATGGAAAACACAAATTTCTGTTAATGTGAATAAACCTGATCAAAGGTTGCAAGTAGATAGATTCTGTGACTGCAAGTTTTACCAGGTTATACCGTTTTACTGAGAAAGCAAAGAGAAGAAGAGAAAAATGGCTGCAAAAATGTGGAAGCATGACTAATCTACGATCTGATGTACTAATCTCTAGTTGTAGCTTTAAATGAACTTCACATGCAGATGTAGTATTTTTCCCTTTGTTTGTCTATCTTGCCTTCTTGATAAATTGGTAGCAACACAAAGTATGGGTTATAGCCATGATCTACGTTACGCGGATACTTCCCCAAATCGGTGTATCAATACGGATACGGCCCTGATATGGTTGGATACGTATCCTGCAAGTATCGGTGATCTTCCTGTTTTCAAAAAAAAAAAACAATTCCCAATACTTCTTGGATACTTCCCGAAACCTCTTTGCCCTAGCACCCTTTATTCGACTAAAAAAACATACAGTTGATCTATTCTGCAAACAACAATTACTTGATTTCTTTGTTTGGAATTGGATTTAATTCCTTTGACTCAATTGAGAATAGAGTCAATCTAGACCCAAAGCAAACAACAAAGCAATTGTCATTAAAATTACTTGGGCAACGAACATCTTCTTGCGCTGAAAGAAACCGGAGTACCTATGATTTGATCCACAATTCAATGAGAAATAGGTTCTATACTTACCTTCTTTTCTTTATTTATTAATTTTTACCAACTGCATGGAATTCAATTGCAATTGCATTGTTGTAGGCTAAACTTTGGATGTGCTGAGGATCCAGTATTTGCGCACCACAACTTACGCCTTCTTTATTTCTCCGCTAGCAGGCTGAACCCTGAATGATTGCAATTCATTAATTTCTACCTTTTTAATTTTATATATATACATGTAACACCGTATCGGTGTTTTTGAGAAAATGACATATTGTGGTATCAGTGTATCCGTATCTGTATCGGGGTATCCGGGCAACCTAGGCCATGATGTCTGGCTTTGAGATGTGGACTCGGATGATCAATGTGAAAAGATTATGTTTTCTTTTTCTTAATACAGCGAAACTGTATAAACACTTCCTGTAGAAATGACGATAATTATTCAACTTACGTTTGGTGTCCATCACTTGTAGAGCTCAGCAATGTTTTCGTACCTATGCTTGCTTGGACACGGCAAATATTCTGAGCACAATTTAAATAACTTTCAGAAGTCAGTATAATGCTTGTTTGTAAATGAGTTAAATGCATTTACAATTGAACCATTTGCTTGATGCTCACTATTTCACTAACATCAATAACTACAAATATGATACTCTATTTGATATTATTGTGCTTATTAGCCTTTACTCTACTTTTCTGCAGATGAAGAAGAAGATTAGCTATTCAAAGTTGTTTGTCAGTAACCAGTCTTTTGTCAGTACACATGGAAGAAGATTAGCTATTCAAAGTTGTTTGTCAGTAACCAGTCTTTTGTCAGTACACATGGTCTAGACCATCCATCTGTAGTTGCTGTATCAACACTTGGTTCAGGGTTTCGACAGCAGCACTGTAATAAACAGTTGTTTCACAAAGGATGTGATCGTTTGCTTGTATGAGAAACCAGTTACGGTACTTGAATCTGATGGCTTACCCTCTCCGATACAAAATTATTCGGTTCAAATGATGGCGCTTTTAATTAGTTAACATTGCTGCTATCCAAATTGTGGGGTTCTACTGATGTGAAACATCACTTTGCTCGTTCATTCATCTCACCAGTAGACATAATTCATCTCCCTATCAGTAGACATTTCTTTTCCTGGTTGCTCTTTTTGTTCCACGCAATGATTCTCCAAGACATGTAATTGCCAAGCCTTCCCACTATAAGGGTTGAGTAAAACAATACTGTCGTCGTATGAGTACTCCAGTACTCTCATTCACTTCGCAGTGCAATGCTGTTTAACATCTGTCCCAGCTATTTGCAGAATGATAGTACAAGCCTACAAGTATCTGAACCATCGCTGACATTTTTTGAACTCTCATTTCTTAAGACATTTTCAGATGCTTGTACAAACAATCTCCAAACCCAGTCAAATTGACAGCTAAACAATCCAAATGAAGGGAATTCTTTGCTTGATTCAATGTGCACACCCTAAAAACCACAACTTTTTGTTACTTCTTTCATGCAAGAAAGATGAGCCAATTAGCTGAAACAAGAAACAGAGAGGAGGGGGAGCTCCTAGGACACATTCCAGCCTTTGCAATCCTAACGCTTCTGCTCGCCGGCTCGGTAATAATCGAGTGAAATGTGGAGCAGCAGGTCGGACACCTGCCGCGCCGTCGGCCTCTCCCCCGGCGCCGCCCTTGTGCACCGGAGCGCCACCTCGAGCACCTCCACCATCGACGACTCCTCGCGCGGCGCTAGCGGCTTCAGAGCAGGGTCGAACACCTGCTCCCGGGCCGGCAACGGCGCCTCGATCCGGGACTGCACCCACCTCACCATGTCCACGTCGCCGCCAAAGGTCTTGTCGGTAGGCATGAGCCCGGTGACGAGCTCCATGAGCACGATGCCCATGCTGTAGATGTCGCTCTTCTCGGTCGCCTTCAAGCTGTAAGCACACTCTGGACAGAGATGCAATGTACACACATTGTCAGTACATGAAATCTGTAATGTCTGACCTTTTCGTTTCTGTAGCATTTCAGGTACTGAAATTACCCGGAGCGATGTACCCATATGATCCGGCAAAGCAAGAGGCTGACTCGGTGCACTCTTTGCCGGCGTGCTGGTTCTCGGCGACGGCCTTCGCGAGGCCGAAGTCCCCGAGGTGCGCCTCCATGTCGCCGTCGAGGAGCACGTTGCTGGACTTGATGTCCCGGTGCACCACCCGCGGCACGCAGTCGTGGTGGAGGTACTGGACACCCTGCACAAGCCCAGCCGCGACCTTGAGCCGCGCGTCCCAGCTGAGCACCCGCTTCTTGCGATCGCCGCCGTGCAGCCAGTCGTAGAGGCTGCCGTTCTCCATGTACTCGTAGATGAGCATGCTGCCGCCGCCGCCGTCGTGCCTGACGAACCCGAGAAGCTTGACCAGGTGCCGGTGCCGCACGCGGCCCAGGATCTTGATCTCCCGCGCGAAGCTCTTGTCGTGCAGCAGCATGTCGCTGTCCATGTGCACGATCCTCTTCACTGCCACCGTCTCGCCGGTGGACAGCTCCGCTCTGTACACCGTCCCCGACCCGCCGGAGCCGATGGCGAACTGGTCGCTCAGGTTCGCCGTCGCTTCCATGATCGCCTCCCACCGGAACTCCCGCCGCGCCGAGCCCTTGACGATGAGTTGCCGGTTCGTGTTGCCCAGGCTCGACGAGAAGACCGTGCAGTTCACCTCCCCTGACCGCCGTCCCCGCCGCCGCACCGCCATCAGCACAAGTACGATCACCAGGAGCACAATGGACAGCGTGACCGCCGCGGACACTAGCGCGATCGACGCCGAGTGCAGCGCCGACCGGCCATCCCCGCTACTGCAACCTCTCAACGGGCTGCCGCAGAGCCGGGCATTGTCGGCGAACGCGCCCTGCGGCCATCGGGAAAACGCGGCGCCCAGCCTCCTTCCAGCTGATTGCTAGACAAATCCAACTGCACCAAGCTGTTCATCCCGGTGATCTGCGACGGCACTGCTCCGACGAGGGCATTGTGAGAAAGGTTCAAATCTTCCAGCTTGGAGAGTGACCCGAGTGATGCAGGGATGTTGCCACTGAGATTGTTGCTGCTCAAATCCAGCAAGCTCTGCAACTCTTGCAGCTTGCCGATGTCAGGAGGGATCGGACCGGACAGGTAATTCTGCGACAAATTCAGCTCATACAGGTTGCTCAATTTCGCGACGGTTGCCGGAATCGGGCCGGAGAGCTGGTTGTGCGCAACATTCAGCACGTTGAGGGAAGTCAAGCTGCCGATTTCAGGTGGCACTGTTCCATTGATCTGGTTATCGTCGAGCGAGAGCTTCAGGAGCTTGGAGCAGTTGCTGAGCTGCACCGGCATGGCTCCGGTGAACTCGTTGGCGGAGAGCGTCAGCTCGCCGAGCTGCGGCAGCGTGCCCAGCCAGGCTGGAACAGGCCCCGACAGCCGGTTGTGGTTGAGGACGATGTGGCTGAGCTGCGAGCACCGCGAGAGCGCGTCCGGGATGCCGCCGGTGAGCCCGTTGTTCGAAACGTCCAGCAGCGTTAGCGCGGCGATCATGCCGAGCAACGGCGGGATTGGCCCGGAGAGCGCGTTGCTCCCGAGGCGCACGCGCTGGAGCGACGGCGACCGCCCGAGCTGCGCAGGGATCCCGCCCTCGAACGAGTTGTTGGTGGCGTCGAACGACAGCAGCCTCGCCGAGCCGCAGAGCGGCAGGAGACTGCCGGCGAACCGGTTGTGCGCGATGTTGACCCTCGTGATGTTCCGGCACTCGAACATGCCGTCCGGGATGGCGCCGGAAAGCGAGTTGTTGTACAGCATGAACTGCTCGAGTGATCGGAGCTTCGCATACGTCGCCGGGATCGTCCCCGACAGGGCATTGTCCGCCAAATCAAGAACCACGAGATTCCGGCACTCGCCGAGCTCCGGCGGAATCCGGCCCGACAGCTCGTTCTGCCGGAGGTCAAGAAAGATAAGCTCAGACAACTTCCCAATGGACGCCGGTAAGCTCCCATTGAACCGGTTCCCAAAGAAGTCGATCATCTGCAAGCTTGCGCACTCCCCGATGGTCTCCGGTATCTCGCCGGCGAACTGGTTCTCGTACAAGTAGAGCACCTCGAGGTTCCCGAGACGGCCGATGGTGTCCGGCAGCTGGCCAGTGAGTTTGTTGTGATACAATGCCAGAGTCGTGAGCTCGGTGAGGTTGAAGAGCTCCGGCGGCAGCTCGCCGGAGAGGCTGTTGTTGTTGAGCAGCAGGTCCGTCAGGTTGCCGAGCTCGCCGAGCGCGGTCGGGATGGCGCCGGAGAGGCTGTTGTTCGCCAGGTCGAGCTGCGTCAGCGCCCGGCACCGCGACATCCCCTCCGGTATCTCCCCGGAGAAGTTGTTGGTCGAGAGCATGAGGTGCTCAAGGCTTGTGGACTCTGCTCCATCGCCGCCGCCGCACAGGTCGCCTGGGAGGCGGCCCGTGAGGAGGTTGTCTGAGAGCACCAGGAAGTTGAGCTCGGGCAGCCGGCCGAGCTCGACGGGGAGCTCGCCGGAGAGCATGTTGCCGGAGAGGTCTATCGTGCTCACGCGCGGGAGTGCACCGAGAGCGCGCGGGACGCGCCCAGAGAGGCGGTTGTTCATGAGGTTGAGGTACATGAGCTCGCCGAGCGCGCCGAGCTCCGGCGGTACGGCGGCCTCCAGCGAGTTGTTCCCCAGGTTCAGCTTCTGGAGGGCGGCGAGCTTCCCGAGCTCCGGCGGTATCGCGCCGGTGAGCTGGTTGCCAGTGAGTGCAAGCACCTCGAGGCTGGCCATGTCGCCGATGTCCGGCGGTATCGGCCCGGACAGGGAGTTCTGCTGCAGGTTCAAGACCGTGAGCGCGGCAAGCCTTCCGAGGCCCCTCGGGATCGCACCGGTGAGGTTGCACGACGCGAGGCCGAGCATGGTGAGGTTCTGGAGCTCCCCGAGCGCGTCGGGTATAGGTCCCGAGAGCGCTGGGTTGTCGCCGAGGCGGAGCATCTGGAGCGCGGCAAGCCTTCCCAGCGACGCCGGTATGTCGCCATCGAGCTGGTTGGAGTAGAGCATCAGCACGGCAAGCCTCTCCAGTGCCCCCAGCGCCGCCGGGATGGGGCCCGTGAGCCTGTTCGACGACAGGTCGATCACCTGAAGCCCGTCCAGCCGGGCGAGCGCCCCCGGCACCGGCCCGGCCAGCCCCGCACCGGACAGGTTGAGGCCAGTCACCCTCAACCCCACCGCGTCGCACGCGACGCCGGTCCAGGAACAGAACCCCGACGAGCCGCCGGCCCCGGACCACCCCTCCAAAACCCCCTCGGGATCCTCCACAAACGCATTCTTCACCTCCAACAGCACGTCACCATCACCCGCCGCCGACACCGTCACCGCCGCCGCTAAGCAAGAAACCAGAACCACCAGCAACCATGCCGGAACCAAGAAACGCGCCATTATTCCCTTCCTTGTCGTCCGTCCACTTCTCACTAGCTACCGTTACCGGCCACCACTAGGTGCCGTCAACCTGAGCAGCAGGGCAGCTGCGTCCACACACAGGGGTGCGCACGTAAGCGCGCGGCGCGGGTGGATTGTGCATGGGCCATCGGTTCCCGCGCGAGCTGATCGAGCGAGTCCGCGTCGGGAAGTGGGGAAGAAGCGGGAGGGGAGTTAAGGGGGTGGCGGCATCTGTGTCGTGTCAGCGCATGGCATTGAATGGCGCTGACTGCGTCGGCCTCTAGAAGGGGTTGGTGCGCTTGGGTAATGGAGGAGAGCTCGGCTCGGCTCAGCAGCTCAGCTCAATTGCTCCAACGCGAGGGGAGAGAGAGAAGGGGATTCGCGGCAGTTGGGGGAGTGAGTGAGTAGGGTAGATTGGGGCCAAGGAGAGAGAGGAGTTCGTAAAAATAGAGTGGTTGGCCTCCCTTTTATGGGTGATGGGTTTCAGGATCCGCCATGGCTGGGGACTTCGCTGGATTAAACCGGAGAGTTTTAGGCTTTTTTTAATAAAAAAATTCTGTCGTACGAAAAATACAGTGGCAGAGGCCGCAGTCCGTGATAAGTCGCATTTGCACAGTATCTACACTAGGTTAGTGGTAGGGTCTATCGGCAGACTGTCTATTGTTGGCTGGGAGGTCGTCACGTGTCCTCCCTCAGATTAAGTGTGCGACATCTACTACGATGTTT
Organism: Hsuehochloa calcarea; assembly: GCA_036346395.1. Classification (NCBI taxonomy): domain Eukaryota; kingdom Viridiplantae; phylum Streptophyta; class Magnoliopsida; order Poales; family Poaceae; genus Hsuehochloa; species Hsuehochloa calcarea. The sequence continues at coordinate 27,784,525 of CM070606.1, forward strand.
TCGTATGACATAGATGCTATTTAGTTTTTAAAGAATCTATTTTTACTATTTTACCGAAAAACAAGCTAAATGGGAAGGGAAAAAAAAACTCGTAAACTGGCTGGCGCTGATTTGACGCGGATGGGCCCCGACCGCGGGAGGGATTTGTTGGATAGTAACCCATTAATTAATGATCGTCTTCGTCCTTAATTAAAGCTCGTGTGAGTGTAGTGTTGAGGCTTCAGTGTATGGTTTAAGATTAGTGCACAGTGGATGACGATGTGATGGAGCTAGCCTAGCTTGAGGGCGTGCATGGTTGTCTACGTCTGCCGTAGGAGTACCGGACTAGGCCTGCGCATGCACCGGGTGTTGTTGGGATTGCAGTTAATGCCAAGCCTGGGAGGAGCATAAATGAGTGAGCATAAATGAGTGAGCTCACGTGTCTCGTACTTGTACAGTTGTACATAATGTTCATATGGGCCACTAGTAAGTCAAGAAGAATGCAATGGTACAGTAGTGTTTTGGGGGGATTTATTTAGATTCCACCTAAAGTAGGCATCAACCCTTAAATACTACTCATTGTCTCACTGACAGCAAGATATTTCGTAAATATTCAATGGCATACAAGCAAGTAATCCTATTTTTTTAAGCATTTTTTTCCTACTACTATACTACCTACTTTGATTGAAACCCGTCGTCACTAACCGTAGATATATGTATTGTTGTCTTTTAATTGATTAATTTATTTTACATGTAAAAAAATATTATTTTTGTAAAATTTAGATTCCATTACAACGCACGGACACCCTCCTAGTTGAGAATAAAAGTTCAAAGAAAACACCTACATCTACTATCTATTCGTGTAAAGATAATCTGTCATCTCATTTTCACTAGTACCTAAGACGACGCTTGTAGTAAGATAGGCACATGGACAGTGCTAAGCTATAGGCTCAATGAGTCGCTAATGATAGGATATAACGAACTTATTTTCTTTGCATAAAGAATATGCATGTGACCAGGGGCGAATTCACCGGATGAGCTTTGTCAGGCCGAAGCCCACCCTCCACCAGCAGCCGGAACCCCCTCGGGCAACTTCGGCTCTTGGGCGGCTGCTGTGGCTACGCCTGACCAAACAAGAAAGAAGCAATCAAGCAGAGGCTGCAGAGCAACAAAGCAAATGCGCGTGAGCCTTGCCCTCGTCGAAGCTCAGGCCCAACTCACATCCACTAGTCCACACGGTACTCCCTGTTGTTCCCGTTCCAAAATTCTTCGATCCCCATTCAATCATCCTCATTCAATCCAAAGAATTTAACAGAGCGCGCTGAGCGGAGGGAGCTGGGAAGGCCGACCGTCGGTGCTGGAGGAGGCCGACTGGCCGAGGACGAGGAGGGAGGTCATCGGGAGTCTGCCGAGGCAGAGGCCGACACAGCGGCCGGGTGGGGGAGGGGGAGCCGGAGGCGGATCTGGCCGGCCGGGGTGAGGCAAGGAGCCGCTAGTGGCCGGGTTGGGGAGGGGGAGCTCAGGAGCTGGAGGTGGAGGCGGATCTGGCGACCAGGCCAAGACAAGGAACCGCCTGGGGGGCTGGAGGCGGATCTGGGGGGCCGGGCTAAGACAAGGAACCGCCGACGGCCGGGTGGGGGAGGAGGAGCCGGAGGAGGGAGGACGGCGGCGATTAGGACTCAGGCGGATCTGGGGGACAGGGGGAGACCAGAGACCCAAGGCCAGGTGGGTGAGCCGGAGAGACGGAGACCCGAGGCCTAGTGGGGGAGCCAGAGCCCGGATGCCGGGTGGGGGAGGCGGCCAGTCGGCCAGGCAGGGAGGTCGAGTGGCCAGTTGCCAGTGGGGGACTGGGAGAGGCGGACGGCAGCGCTCAGCCGGACTGAAGAGAAGAAGTGGAATGAAGACCGAAGAAGTGAAGTGCTACTGTTGTGCTAAAGTGCTGATATATTGTGCCGATTGCCGTGCTGAACTGTCGATTGGGGGAACAGTGTCGAACTGCTGGTAATTTGGTATATACTTATTGCTCATTGCTCAATTACCAATTAATTCGTAGGTTTGCAATAATGGATAAATGAACTTTGCGTAATTATTTCACAAGCAATTCAAGTAGTACCCCCCCAACCGATGAGAGTACAACTCAACCAAAGAAGCCCCAACTAGAATTTAATTCGAATGAAATTATTGTCGATCCGGCGCATCGCATACCAATAGAAGATTTTGCCAATGAAATTAGAGATGAAGTGAGGAGGACATATTTGTTAAATGATCCGACTTGAACAATTGGGCATGCCTTTTCAAAGATATTGGATGGCAAAGTATGAAGATCCTTTCAAGAATCATGGTATAATAAGTTTGATTGGTTAGAATATAGTATGGAAAAAGATACCGCTTTTTGTTTCTATTGTTTTCTTTTCAAGAAACCGTCACAACCCAACACATTTGGTAATGATGTATTTACAAAAATTGGGTTCTCTCGTTGGAAGATGGCTATAGATGCTTTCAATAAACATGTTGGTGGTCCAAATAGTTTTCACAACATCGCAAGGGGTGAGTGTGATGACTTCAAGAATCAACAGTCAAGTGTATCTAGTAAAATGAGCACTTACTGTAAGGAGGCCGAAATTGCATACAAAATTTATTTGACTGCATCTTTAGATGGTGCAAGATATCTCATAGCGCAAGGTGAAGCTTTCCGTGGATATGACGAATCCTCCACTTCCATCAACAAAGGTAATTTTAAAGAGTTGTTGGATTGGTACAGGGATAAGAAGGAGAAAGTGAAGTATGCATTTGATATAGCTCCCGGGCATACAATTATGACTTATGTAGATATTCAAAAAGAACTTTCCAAAGCTTGCGCACAAGAGGTCACTAAAGTGATTAATGGTGAGATTGGAGATAGAAATTTTACATTGCTTATTGATGAGTCTCGAGATGTATCAATAAAGGAGCAAATGGCGGTGATTGTGAGGTTTGTTGTACATGTCTTTTTAGTCATGCAATTTTTACTTTGTTGTATTGTACTATTGTTCTAACTTTGCAAAATTTATGGTATGCATATTTGTGAACAATCAAGGGAAGGTCGTGGAAAGGTTTCTTGCTATTAAGCATATCACAAGTTGTACATCTGTGACATTGAAGGATGCTTTAGTTGGTTTGCTTAATCATCATGGTTTATCTATTTCTAGGCTTCGTGGGTAGGGTTATCATGGAGCTTCAAATATGATAGGAGAATTTAATGGTTTGCAAAAACTTATTCGAGATGAGAATCCAAATGATGTCTATGTCCATTGTTTCGCCCACCAATTACAATTGGTGGTTGTCACTGTTGCAAGTTGTAGTAGAGTTATTGCTGATTTCTTCAACTATGTTCCCCTGATAATTACGACTGTTAGTGCATCTTGCAAGAGAAAATATGTGCTGATTGAAAAGCATCATGATATCTTATTGGAGAAGTTGGAGAATGGTTTGATATCTGCTGGGAGAAGGTTGCATTAGGAATGTGGTCTAGCTAGACCTGGAGATACTCAATGGGGCACACATATCAAAACTTTGCTTTGTATGTACCAAATGTGGGAGGCAGTTGTGGATGTACTGGAACTTATAAGTGAAGATGCTTGTCAAAACACAAGTCATGGTGGAGCAGCAGGTTTAATAAAAAACATAGAATCCTTTCAATTTGTATTCATCATGCATTTTTTTATAACATTGTTGAGCATAACAAATGAGCTATCACTTGCTTTACAAAGAAAGCATCAAGATATCGTTGAAGCTATAGGCTTGATACAGGATGTGAAAGAACGCTTGCAAGATATGAGGGACAATGGGTTGGAACCATTGTTCGACCAAGTCAAAAGCTTTTGTGAGGCATATGGGATTTTTATGCCAAATATGAATAATATCATTGGAGTTATTGGTAAATCTGTACGTCGGACGCATACAGTGACTAAACATCACTATTACAAAGTTGACATTTTCAATGCTGCTCTTGATGTAACTATGAATGAGATGAATCATCGCTTCAATGAACTTTCCTCGGAGTTTCACTATTACAGTATGCATGTCTTGTCTTGATCCAAGCGACTCATTCTCTAAATTTAATGTTGATAAGCGTATTCAACTTACTGAGATTTACGCTGATGATTTCACAGTGGCTGATCAATTCTTGTTAAGAAGTCAACTTCAAACATTCATTCTCAACATTAGGAGAAGTAAGGAATTTCATGGATGTCGTGATATTTCAAAACTTGCTCAATTGATGGTTGAAACAAAAAAAACATAGAACTTTTCCGTTGGTATATCGCCTCATCGAGCTAATATTTATCCTTCCAGTGGCAACGGCATCTGTTGAGATAATATTTTTCGGCAATGAATATTATCAAAGCAGATTTGCGCAACAAGGTATCGGATGAGTGGCTAAATGATTTGATGGTGTGCTATATCAAGCGAGACATATTTAGATCCATTAATGATGATAGAATCATAAGATCCTTCCAAGGCATGAAATCTCGCAGAATGAATTTGCCTCGTGAAAATCGTGATTCAAGCTAGCGTCTTAGTGGTATGGTACTTTTGTTTGGAATGTTCATGATCATTTAAGTATAATTTGCTGCTATTGTATCACTAATTTCCTAATATTAATGTACATGTTGTTACCTATTGGAACCATATTTACATATTTTGGGGATGTACTTTCCATTAGCGAGGTACATTAATTGTATTTTTTATTTTTTTTTTCTCTGCTTTATTTATGTATGAATTTGATTGCGTAATAATATAATACTATATTTATTATAAATTAGTTTAGTCATTCAAGACTTTGAGCACACCCTCATTTTTCATCCTGGATTCGCCACTACATGTGACCCTCGGTAAACAAATATAACTTGTGACGATTTTCTGGGTGATAAATTTGGAAGATGGTCATTAAGCTTTCTTTGGCTTAAACAAGTTTTGCCAAGATGGGTATTATAGCATGTGCAATAATGTGACGTCAACTATCGGTAAGTTTTGATACGTATAACACAAGATGATGTGGATGAGAGAGGAGTACAGAGAATTGGGTTGTCTGTCATGCAGCGGTTGACTGTAACATAAGAAATAAGGCATATTATAAATGAATGATCTGACTATAGAGACATGTAAAAAGACATCTCATTGTAGCCAATGTATATAGATGACACGGAATGGTACTATAAACAACAGTTGTCTATACCATTGTACGTGCCTTTAGGTTGTGATATTGAAAAATATATGACCGAATTTACCTAAAGGCCACTTTTACTTTACAATTGTGCAGTATGTTGCCTTTAGTGATTCTTTTAAAAAATATTAATTTAAAAGATAATTATAAAAATAAATAGTCAATTTTTTAAACAATATAAGTGTTTGTCACCAATTGGAGTAGCGATAGACACCTATTTACTGTCTATCGCTGGTCCAAATGCTTGTCGCCAGTTCAACTTGCGACAGTTCAACTGGCGACATGGCAGTGGCTATATAAATCCCCAAAAAATAGGAGAAAGGTCATTTTAAATCCAAAAAAAAGCGAGCAGAGGAGAGGGTAGAAGAGACCAAGTGAAGCCCTGTCGGTTCGTAGCGGAGCTGACACAGCAACAGATCTGGTCGCCCATTTAGCAGGTAAATATTTTTCCAACTTTGTACATAAATTCAAAACATTGTAGGTTAGCAAAAAAATAATGACATAGAATTCAATGTATTAGATAATTTAAATTGTATTATTATTTGATGTAGTACGTTATTTTAGTTTTGTATAGTACGCCATTACATAATTTTGCTAATGTCAAAAAAAAACCAGGATAATAGGAGGACACCTCTAAAAATAAAAATATACATATTAAAATCCGTAAAAGTTATAGAGTAGCTAAATATGGTATGTTAATCTGAACTTATTTTTTGCTTACATTTGAGCACGATAAATATTCTGTTAATGCCGAAAATACTTTTAAAACTAGGAGAATAGCAAGACACATCTAAAAATTCTCTAAAAAAAAAATCAAGAGTATGTACATATGGTATTTAGAGATGAATTAAAATATTATGAACTTATTATTTATTTCTATTTGTACACGATAAATATTTTGTAAATATTGAAGACACTTTCCAAACAAGGAAAGTAGCTGGATACCTATAAAAAATCTATGAAAGTTGCAGAGTAGCTAAATAGGGTATGTAGAGCCGAACTTAATCAAAATAATCCCAACTTAATTTTGTTTTCCAATTATGCACGTTAAATATTCTGTTAATGCCGGAAGAACTCTGTAAACTATGAAAATAGCTAGACACGTCAAAAAATTATATAAGAAATCCAGAGATGGTAATGTGAATTAAAATATTGTGAACTTATTTATTGTTTCCATTTGTACATGATAAATATTTCGTAAATGTGGGAGACACTTGTTAAACAATCAACGTAGTAAGTTTCCTATTTAAATTTAATTAATTAGGTATGCCGCTTCTTATTACTTTTTATAAATGTTTCGTAGTTTTTACAATATCTGCACTGAATTTTCAGGTATGATGAACCCAAGATACACTACGAAGTGGTCGTACGAGTTGCTTGACCTGGTCATTAACGCGTATCATCGTAGCCGCCTCAGTACCATCCTCCCCTAGGAGGGCGAGGTGGCGATTGAGCTTGGTGCGTTGCGACCGCGCACGCCCATGAGGGTGTGTAAGGTGGACCCATGTTGGGTTCTGAGGTACGTGCAGTTGCGAACTTCGTGTACTCAATTGCAGCCTGACTACTTTGGGTGGACTAATGTTTGTTCTTAATATTTTTTGATGCAGTTTGTGGGAGGTAGATCTCCTTCCACTAGAGAGGATGGTTGAGGCGACGTAGGAGGACGACCAGGACTGCGCGGTCGGTGGTCGTATGTCCAGGTGCTTTCCGTACAACCGGTGCCTCCTGACGGCACAATTTGACTGATGGAGGCCAGAGACGCATATGTTTTCACCTCCCGTGCGGGGAGATGGTGCCGACGCTTCAAGACCTGACCTTCTTGATTGGGTTGCCCTGCGCGGGCTTCACCCTGGCGACGCATGACATCCCGGCCACGTGGCACACATAGTTTTTAGTGAGGTTTCAAGGGATGTGACGAGGATTAAAACCTCTATGTATTACTTTAATACATAAAGAGAAAACCATATGTCTTCGTGGTCGTAACCCCTAAGGCTAACGACCTCATTGGTCGTGAGGATTTCAGAGGTTACATAATGAATACCCTGGTCGGACAAGGTCCCAAACCTAGTCTCCGACCAGCCAATTACTCGTAAGGCTATGAACTGTTATCATCTGGACCGGAATCCAGGTATATCCCTTACCGTGTGATGAATGGAACACGTGCTGTACATTCCATATCACACGATGTTACATAATTCTAAGACACTGGACTACGGTTGAATGTCTCACCGACATATAACCGCGCAGCAGTTGATACCTTGTCAACCGACACCTCTCTCCGACTAGACGCGTTACTTCTCAACATGCGTCTCTCTAAAGGACAACTGCCACCGCTTCATTAACTACTTAAGGAGGACCGTAGAAGATGGAGAGAAGGGGAAGGGGATCGAAGGAAATTGAGAAAATTAACGATGATTTGATTACAACACCATAGCAAGCACTATGCTCCAGTGTAATTAGGATTAGCCTTTTGTTTGATCACAGGCATTCCTTGTAATAGCCAGTTCATAGCAATAAAGAGTGATCCTATTCTATTCCAGGAGATACGCACCATTTTCCTCTGTTTTTATATATTCATAAGATCGACGATTTGATCGTCGACAAGATGCTGATGTCCAACAGCGGCTACAAGGAGTTCAGCAGCACCCACGAGCTGACGATGTATTGGTTCTTTCAGTTCTACGTAAGTTTTCGTAACTCTTGACCTTCCTCTTCAATTGGTTTGTGCAACTTGCTGATGTGTATCTATCCTCTTGCAGCCAGAGTGGCAGAGGACGCACCCGAGCACACAGTGATGAGGCACTTCGAGGTCTACTTGTTGTGGCTGTTCGGGTGGGTGATGTTCCTAGGTCCCGCGGTGACAGCGCTGACGAGCACTACATCCGGTACGTACGCCAACTGATGGACTGGGAGGTGGAGGACATCCAGCCCTACTCCTGGGCCCAGCGGTGTTGTGCACGACATACCACGTACTGTGCGACGCGTGCCATCGGGTTCAGGACAACTCCATCCTCTCTGGATGCCTGCTGCTTCTTCAGCTGTAGTCCTTCGAGCGTTTATAGATCAGACAACCACAGTTGTACCTGGGCACTTACGCAGTCGCCATGTACGCCAAGGACGACAACGTGGACCGGTTGACTATGGGTACGGTGTGGTGTCGTCGACAGGTAAGTTTTCTGAACATTTATTGTTTTCCGTAATGTAATTTAATTTTTTGTGCTAAGTTTTAGTTGTTCTATTCGACAGGTCACCTTCACTCCGGTCACTATGCACGCGTCCTAACCGGATTACGTTGCGATGTTCAATCAGTTGACGGACGACCGCGTCATCTGGACACCGCACACTCTCGACATGGTGTATGCGCGCACACCCCGAGGCCTATTAGCCTTTGCACGCGAGACCATGCGTACTAGTACACGTGGAGGTGCTTGGTTCACGAAATCTTCGTGGAGGAGTACCACGGTACACTGGGTGATGCGTTAGTTCGGTCTGCCACAGGAGGTCCTAGCCCCCTGGGGTTAGCGGGTTGCCCCGAACATTCATAAGTAAATTTATGTTTTACTTCTGTCATACTATTTGCCTTACATATATACGAAATAATCATTTTGCCTTCCAGAAGCACACTAGGAAGGGAGTCCCAGTTACGACTTCCTAGACGTAGGTGTATTTTGGTTTGCTTATTCGTACATGTTGTCTTTTCTAATGTACGTAACCAAATCGAGCACGCCATGTATTTCGCAATTAAATTATAAAGTTTTTCGAACTTAAATCTATTTTCTCAGATGTTTCGACTATTACATATTACGTAATCTTTTCCATAAGGAATCGGTTCCACGAACAATACAATCAGGACAACAACGCACGTGGTAACCTGAAACCCAAATATATTTTTCATTTCGCTCCGAAGGGGGTTATTTGTGTTATTGCACAGCCGAACTCGCGTTCCAAATTGCAACATCGATCTTGCATTCCCTACTTTTCATTTCGTTATCTTCTCCAATTTTAGATTCCGAACTACGCGGACACTACAAGGTATTACTATTTGGAACGGCGACAGGCTCCTATCGCTAGTTTAATTGGCAACAAGAATATCTCTCGGGAAAAAATTGGTCAATTGGAATGACGGCATTTACCTATATCTGTAATTTTTTCTGATTATTTATTTTTGTAATTAATATTATTTTTAAAAAATCGCCCTTTTTTTTTGGGAGCACAGATATTTCGATTCGCGCACTAGTGTTTCTCGGCAACGTAGGAAGATTGAAAAGTAGACGCTGATGCGATGCGATGACGTGAAAGTCGCATAGCAGCAACCACGATCCTTGGTTTGCCCCTGGCCTTCCCTGCACTGCACAGCGAAGCATGCAAAACTCTGCATCCATGGCCCACGCATGCACACCCAGCTCAGGGTAGTAGCTAAGGAATCTTCTGCAGGTGTGAATCATCATTTAACTGGACTGTTTGCAGTAGGTGTACGCTAACTTCTTCAAAATTTCGATCGAATTTTGGGCCGCTACAAGAAAAAAATCAAACCATTGAGATTCGTCTGTCCAGATCCCTACATCCGGTCCATCTCCAAGCCTCCCGATTCAACTTTGTCCATGGCCGCTGCCACCCAATACGTCCTCGCGCGCGTCGCTCGCGTGGTGCCTTGCCGGCGTTGGTGACGCCCACCGGAGCTCTGTTGTCCCTCTTGCGTCTCCCCAAGCCATCTTCCTGCCTGACATCCTCCTCCAACGCCATGGTCGTCGTCGGCGTCATCTATGTCTCCTTTATACAAAGTAACAAAAAGGAGAGGAGAGCTATCTGCTCGCAGGGGGGCGGGCGGGGCGGTGAAAGATAAACGTGGTCCGACACAATATTGTCTGCTTCCGACCCGTCGCTGACGCCGTGGGCCCGTCCCACTATTCTGCTTCTAACCGCTCTAGCATAGGCATAGTACTACTCCCGTCCGTCCTAATGTTCACGAGATCTCTTCGTGGAAGAAACTTTTCTTACCAAAACACTCGTGTTTAGGCCGGACTACTGTTCAGCTGTTCTGTTCTATATGGGAGTAACTTTTCTATGCAAACCCATGGCTAAAATTTAGGAAGTTCTAATAAGATTTGCTCGTCTATTTACGGCTTATCGGATGCCGAGTTGACGGCCAGCGGTAGTTTATCTGAGCGCAGCTGGTCTGGAGTGCCGGGGGCACACGATGAGTCGATCGAACGTAAAGTGGTGCCAGCTCCAGCTACCCCCCTTGGGTCCGCCATTGACATGAACATGGGCTAACACGCTAAGCTTCTTTGAGCTAAGCATATGGATGGCACCAGTTAGTGGTGGATCCACCATACGGACGCGAGGCGCTAGAGCACCAGCTTTTGTTCGCCGCACTTATGGTACCTGCTGGTATCTCTGTCGTGATTTACATCACTAATTTAGTTTGCCTTTTTTCACAAAATTGCTACTTCCGGATATTTTTTGACTTTCGAAACACACCATCAATAATTAAGATACTATCTTTAATGTATCTATCATTTTAACATTTTTGCTCATGAATTTATATAACAATTTAGATTGCACATAAATTTTAAATTTGTGTTTGCTACCTTTACTTATAATAGCTCCATCTCACTAGCACCCCTTTTTTTTCCTACTGTTCTTTTTTTCTCGAGGAAGGGCATGCTCTAAACGAAACTTGCAAGGGTACGTGAAGTGCAGCCAGCAACACTAGGGTGCTCACCATGACAAATGCAACACTACGGCTCACCAACACGAACCCACCATGGCACCACACGAACTGGATGTGCCAACACCAACACGACATGCCACAACAAAGCACGACAAACCCTAACCAGAGCAAAATAGCAGGACGACTAGCAAGACAGCTTGAGTAAGAAGAAGGTGAGAAGACGACAACCCTCCGCTCAGGCTGCGACAAAGAGGACGACTAGTCAACAATCCTCGTCAGTATCTCTAAGCAAAACACAATGCACCGCGAGTGGATGGGTCGGAAATTTGGACTTTCCAAACAAGGCCTCAGGTGCTTTCTACTCCAAAGTTTCCTTGCTTTTTTGGTTTAATCTTGTTTACACCTGGTCGGATCCGTTACCCCAATTGAAGAAAGATCCAACACCCGTTAACTGGGTATCCTGTCACGGGCGGCAGAGCAAAATGGTCCCTTGGGTCAGTGGAATGGAAGAGCAGTTATTCCCTAATCCCTGATAAATCATAGTTAACTACTCCCTACAATTAATTATCCCCTTTCGCTGCTCACCTAAGCACTGTTTATCAGTAGTATTTTCTCTTTTGGATGCAGTGGCGGATCCAACAATCCTGGGGTCAACTATCACTACATCATATTTTAGTGGGGTTATTTCTGTATATTTTTTTTTGGTGAACTTAAATGTAAATTTTAGAGTATACAGAAACAGAACTGCTTTGCAAAAGCTATGCCTCATGCTGATCAGTTTAAATTTTTTTTCTTCTGTATCAACAGAAATCAACAATTGATAGGACGATTGATAGGGTAGAATTATTCCCCGTCAAATTTTCTTTCCAACCTAGATGTCATTGGAGTTGAGCCACCGAATGCTGAGCGTGTCCTCTTGTAGCTACGACTTGTCACTAAATTAAAATCGCGGGGTGCTACTGCTGTGTAACAACTCAACTAGCTAGGCCTCTGTGGCACTGTCCCATTTATATATTTTGTGAGGCATAAACAAAGCATGTGTGTGGCGCTTGTTGTTTTGTGACCCCCAAGTCTTCGTATAATTGAAGCATGTCAAGGCAAAATCCAATTGTAGGTTTTTTTTATATATAAAAAAAATGATCCGTACTTATTGATTAATTAAGATGACGATATTGTTGTTTTGTACTTAAAAGTCTCGCAATGGTCATAGCAATTCAGCGTACATGATGCCCTTATTGATTAATTTTGGAGTTGTATTGCACTGAAGATTGCAAAAGGTCCTCTGATTGTGTTGATTGACCTCCTGTCTTTGTATTTCTTTAACATGTCATTTTGTATCTATTGGAAAAATATATCGTAAATGCTTAAACTACAAAACCTAACTAAGCTCGAAACAACATATATAATAGACAAATCATGTAATATATATCCAGTTAACGTGTCCATTACACTATAGGCATACTTAGAATTTAGCTTAGCTTTAGTTTTAAATAAATTGTCAGGTACTCATTGCCGGGATTTGAAGTCACACGGGACTAACATTAAAAATCTAAATATCAAGTCATGAAAGTCTGAAGTACAGGCATGTGACCGGGAATTAATTTCATGATCACTCAATAATTAATAGCCCATAGAGCACATAAATTTTGCACGACATAGTACAATTAATTCAAAATTCCTACCAAAACGGGGCTTAAGCTTGCCCACCCACACTGCAAATTCGAGGTAGACAGTTCACCTGTCCATTGACAAGAGTATTATGTTAGTCAGTTTTTTTTTTTAACAGGCTGTAAGTCAGGTTTGTATTGTAGGAAATAGTGCATGTATACCTGCCCATACTCTTTCAGAATTTCAGTACATTTCTTTATGGCATGGAGGATTCGGAGATGTAGATAGGTGTGGTGGGGGAAGGAGATTGGTTGCCACTAAACATTTCCCCCAATATTTAAAAAAGCTCTTAATTATGTGGTTACATGAAGATGAAGCTTCTAGTTTGGTAAGCTAATCCTCTTTCTTTCTCCTAACTACATCCATCTAGACCACCATTGTGTACTTGCTAATAATTGAGCTAGCATCTGCTCTGCCTTTTATGTGCCTAGCTTGTTCATCCCAAGGTGCATGCACCCTTTCCTTGTTGACGATACTACTTGCTTAATTAATGTGATGTGTTCGACACTTTAGTCAAATCTAACATCATAAACACAATCCATCACGGATGACACCTCAACTAGTGTGATGCGCATGTATAACCTGGAGGATGATGCACTTTTGAGACATAGGTCAACTCGACACAAAAACAAGTAGGATGGAGAGTATGGTATGTTAATGTACTACTTTCTAGAGGCAAAATGGAGTACAAGAAAGATGCTTGTGCATGGATGGCCGTAGCTATTGGATTGGTTATAACAAATGTATATTTGTTACCTGCAACACTCGAGCTCTATGGGAAAAGTTGTCTAATCCAATGTGTTAATTTCTTCTTCTTTTTTTTGTGTGTAAAAGTTGCATGTAGCACCTTTTAACTGGTATTTGGAAATTTCGAAGAAGAGTATCGGTAGTGGTCGACGCAAACGTCAGTGCAGTGTACTGAGCCAAATTCATGGCATGACTGGATCTATTGGACTGAAAAACTAAAGAAAAAGAAATAGTTACGTTTCCTCTAATTTATTCATCGATCTGTTCTTTTGTTTCTCCTTTTCTGTCTTGTGTTAAACCATGAATTTTGGCCACAAACATCACCGTATTTTTCTCCACCGTCCGATTTTGGTCCCAATGAACACAATGTAGAACCACTACAAATTCCTAGATTTTTAGGGGGGGAAACTAATGGGAAAGTGGTGGTGAAAGAGAATGATAAGACCTTTTATCCTACATAATTCTCTCCCTCTAATACTAAATTCCGGAAAAACCAATACTCAATAGAATTTTCTACAGCAAAGTGCGAGTTCAATTATAATTCCTTCAACACTTCAAACCATTAGTTTTACCAGTAAAGAAAATTAGAAAAAGTATATATTTACAGCAGAGTGTCCTACATCTCGTGCTCGTTGTTGACTTGATTGGCAAGAGAAAGTTATAATTCGATCGATCCAGATAATAATGCACCAGAATCAGGCCCATGCATGTGCATGGCTGCTGCTTGGGGGCAATATATGCAACGACTAGGCACCAACCGGCGGGCTAATTGAGCCTAACTACTGCTACCTATCAGGCAAAAAAAGCAAGCAGCAAAGTCCCAAGTTTCAGCTACGGTTCAGGTGGTTTTCTCTTCAGCTCACTGTGCCTATCGATCAGACAAGGCAGATGTTTCGATGTGATGCGTGAACAGCAAACCACACTTTACTCAAGCTTAATTTGTGTGGTCAGGCCGGATTCATAGAAATCTACTATATCTTCGATGTAACTGCACCCTGCAAATTAGCTTTTGTTTTCTGTTGCCGCTGGTGCAGATGCTGATCCGTACTTCTGCGCTGCCCGCTTGGATCATCCGGGTGTTCTTGCATGGCTTGAACAGAGGCCTGAGAGCGACTGGTTAACCCCAAAACTTCTGGGCCATTCGGATTCTAGGATCGTTCCATCTCTTGCGATCAAAGATTGGTTGCCAGATGATGAAATTAATTTCCCTTAGTACGAGTGAACTGATCGGTGCCTGAAACTCTAATACATTTACTTATGCTCGCCTTTCGAAGAAATTTGGTGGAGCTGAATTACTGGCAAATTCGATTTTTTCCCCAGAAATTAGTGATAGGAAAACTATATATAAAAAAAAAGGTTCGGCGTCGGTGGCATGTGCTTCGCTTCTGCCTTTCCCTGAATCTTGCTTTTGTGATAAGCCAGCGTGCATTGTGTGGTCTAGATATATCAGAAATTGGGAAGTGTCCTTATGTCCTTTTCATATGGTTACTGTTATGCCCATGAGAAGAAGCATGGGCAAGTGTCCACGCTTTGGTGTTACAACAGCGACTGCACATTGCTGGATGCTGGAAAAAGAATTATCAGCAGAGTTTGGTGCATCTAACCAGTAACAGAAACTGCCGGGTTGAACAAAAAGGTCTCAAGAATATGATACCTTAACAAGTAACAGAAAATTGACTATGACAAATCAACAATAATTACTCTCTTTTTTTTTTTTGCAATGTTTGTTGATTGTAGCAACAAAAATGGGGGGATCTTACATAAAGATTAACCTGTGTCGTTTCTCTGAATGATCAATCACATTGTCAGTCGTTTAAATAGTACTTGGAATTATGCCGATTGTTGATCTTGATGACTGACATACCACTTTATTTAGATGTGTCGGACCTGGATTTTCAAATCTTGAATCCTCTGTGAAAATACTGTGCTACTCCCTGGATCAGTAGTACTCGCAGGCTCATTGATGAATCATTTCATACAAGACGTGAATTAAGTCATTCAAATACAAACAGACGTTAGAGTGACATAGACCACATCGGGTCGAATTTTACATAAAGGCCACCAGGCCAAATTGATTACATCACATATAAGCACGTAGCTACAGCGAAAGCAAAAGAGGGGATAGGGCTCATCTCTTCACAAGCAAGCGACCGGGGTGACCTACGTACGACTGATATCACTACTACAGAAAAGCTCATCACAGACGGTTCGTAACAGTCATCACAGACGGTTTTTGAACCGTCTGAAAATTTATGTCTGTGATAACAGGCGGTTATCACAGACGGTTGAAAACCGTCGTGATAAGTCTTATCACGAGCTTAGTTAGGTTCCAACCACGAACCGCTCAGGATTCTATAGTATCACGCATTTGTTCGTGGTTGGAACCGCTCGCGGATATTATTATCACTAATCACTGCTGCATTCATCACGGTCCGTGGTTGGAACCGTATGTGATACTACAGAATCACAAATGGTCGTGGTTGGAACCGTCTGTGATAAGTCTTTAGACCTAATTAATTTTTTATTGTATTTTCAGCTAGCCTCAGGAATTGCTAGCCATGCTCTCTGAAAACTAGCAAGCAGAAACATATCACAGATAATTGTTGACAACTCAAAGTGATCATTTAACTCAAAATCAATTACAAAAGAATGTTTCAAGTCTATATTGTCGCTAGAGTTACAAATTGAATTACAACCAGTCAAAGTGAATTACAATATTGAATCAATTGTTTCGAGGTCGTTCATCGGTGTCGACGGCGTGAAACTCTCCGATGGTGTTAACTATGTCTGCCTTTATGAAGGCGCGGAGCTCCCCTCGAACGTGCGTGACCTGGTCCATCTCGAGTGCATTTAACTCTATGTTCACGCCCTGTCACTAGCAGGAGTAAAGTAGTAAGCATATATATTTAAATTTATAATTAGAAAATAATTATTACGAGATTGACAAACCTGGGGATCGTGCGTCCTAGAAGCAATCAATAGTTGCATATGATGGCATACGTAGAATGCGCATAGGTAATCTCATTTTTGCTGGCGGCACTGCAAAAATTGAATTACATATATATGTACAATCAGTTCGAGACGCAATATTACGGAGTATGATATATGATTATTGTGTTGTAGCGCGTACCGAAAATCGCATCCTGTAAGTCAGTGTGGCGCTCGTTCCCTTGTATAAACCTCCCTCGACAACATAGCCGATGAACGCCCTACATGATTCAAAAAAGTTATCCTTGTTCATTTCAAACGAAGGAAGACTACAATAGAGTTATGTGCGGAGGAAATGAACATACCTATCGAGTATTCCTTTAAGAAGGGTGCAGTCGTGATTTTTGTTGAGTAGAGAATCATGGTACAATACCATGTTCCTCTTTGGCACAAGAATCAGAAGAATCCAGTTGAACCTACTCATGTATGTCGCTATAGTCATAAACCTATGTTGAAACGTAATTTGTATAGCAAATATTGAAGCACTTACTTCTGGTTGTAGGGCACCATTATGTAGTCCTTGCCGTCCAGAGCAAGCAATCCTATTTTTATGTAATTCTCGACGTAGGATGCGTCTTGGTTGATTGTTTGCTCAGAGACCACGTGTGGGTCGAGGAAACCCACCAGTTCTTTGATTCGACGGGCACATTTCATAATGTATCTGTACATAAGCAATGAGTTATGATATTTATCGGTATCACGTGAGTGTAGAAATTGATTGTACACACTTATAGTGTCCAACATCGTAGAAGTGAGGCGTCGATGGCACTTAGGTTGTATAGGTCAAATAAGTTTTCGAAGCCCACGACGAAGTGGCCAAGCTCGTGGAGAAAATGCTCCCTCTCGTATCTGACGGTGATTCCAGTATGGCCCCCCTCCTCTCGGGTCTTGCGCAAGTACCAATCATGCAAAGCTTGACAAGCTAGTCCTGAGCTCTTTATTTCTGCGCCGGAGACCAACAGACTTCCGAGGGAGTATTTCACGGGTTTGGGAGGTGCCTTAATATTCTTCGATTTCGATTTCTCCTTAACGAGGGTACCGAGGGCGCCTTCCGTGAGACGCCTCGGGGACCGATATGGTGACACGCTTTTCTTGTCCCTTCGCCATCTTCTCGGCGGAAGCGATGTGGCGACCTTCTGAAGCTTTGGTTAAGGCGGACTCATCGAGGGTCCTATTGGAGAGGCAGGGTCCTGTCGATATCGCGTCACTGAAGGGTCCAGTGCGATGTCCTTCTTGAGCCACTGGATAAAAGTGTGCGTGGCATCCCCTAGTGTTCTGATTTCTTCATTCGGGGGAATCTCCAGCGTGATGGCCATGAAATTGTCATGTACCATGTCCACCGCACCTAAGCGTAACCTGCGCCACCGGGCACCGTCTTTGCCTTTCTTCCTGGTATGGATACACCATACCCGCCCAACATCAATAGGAATCGACACAACCATCCTCACTTGGAGCTTGCAGGGCGTAGGCCCCTACAAAATGGTACATAATTAGCTAAGGTGTTCTATAGGTCTATCTTTGGAGCATTTCAGAGATATACATTACCTCGATGTCGTCGATCGGTAATTGCACGTCGTCATGTCCAGAATTATGTGTGGACGCAACGCTACTCCGATGTCGAGCAGGACATGCTCCCAAATTAACAGGGGCGGCTTGCGCCTGCATGAGTTGATTTACTTGGTTCTGCAAGTTTGTTATTTATTCTTGAAAATTTTCAATAATCACATGTTCCAACCGAGCGTCGTGCTGGTCCTTAGATCTCTTCCTACTCCTATATGTGTCGGAGTTGTGTGAGAATCCATCCCTCCAAGGTACGTAAACCCCAACGCCTCGTGTGCGACCCGGGTGCTCCTTGTTTCCCAAGGTCAGAGATGCGACATCCTTCTCCTGCCTACTTCAAGGAACCTTGGGAAGATGCGGAAGTCAATGCTTCCTGCAAGAGGACATCATGTTATTGTAG
Organism: Hsuehochloa calcarea; assembly: GCA_036346395.1. NCBI lineage: Eukaryota > Viridiplantae > Streptophyta > Magnoliopsida > Poales > Poaceae > Hsuehochloa > Hsuehochloa calcarea. Next base: position 27,802,744 of record CM070606.1, read on the forward strand.
ATACCATGAAGTTATGGACTTATTAACAATTAAGTTGTTCGACAAATTTACCAGGCGTTGAGACACTGCCTCGTCTGCCGGGTTTGTGAAAGAGATGCTGCCCGAAGACGTTGCTGATGCCCTCGCTCTTAATCAGGCTCGAGCGCGCTCGTCTGAGATCTCAGCAAACGGTCGGACAGCGGTCTCGTCCTCCGCCGCCCATTGCGTGGCTTTACCCGCGTACCAAGTGGTGCCGAGTCTGTGGAGGTGAGTGTTTTGTGCCTGAATAGCTCTGTGCGCCGCACTTTGCTCCTAAAATTCAGCCGTCGTCTTCATCTGCACAAATGCGTCCCATGTATCCCGCGACAAAAATTGATACGTCGTAAAGGGTGTCCGACCCGTGTTCACGTACTGCGTGACAAGCAGGCTCTTGAAGGTCCTCCACGTGTGGAATATCGCGTGCAGCGCGTGCCATCGCACACGTGCCTAGTCTGCTTCAGGGAAAGTGAACAGGGTAGAAAGTTCAGTCCACAACAGTAGTTGATAATCCAACAAGCAAGTCATGCTGACATTCTAACGCATCTCGTCATTTGATCTATGAGCAAACTTCATCGCAAATAATCTTCCACTGCCGAATTGGACAGCGACAACTCTTGATCGAAGTAAACCACGAAACCGACATATTTCTCCTACAAACTTCAAGATCCATGTATATCCATTCTTGGTCAGATGGAAAAGGAACATCAATTGTACACTCAACAAAAAGGATGCAACGCATGTAGGGTACAGGACAGAAGTAGCAACATCAAAACTGCTTTGGATGGGGAGAACAATGTCAAATGCTGCAACCTTGCAAGCCTAGTTGCGACTTTGCTTGTATGAATTTCTGGATTCAGAGATAAAGTTAGGTCAAGCCATTATTTTAAGATCTCGCAGTTGAAGAAATGTAACCTGTCTTTCTGGTTTGCCTTGTTGGATTTGTCCTTTACTCTAACTTCATGCAGCAGAAATAAGGGTTCTATTCATAATACTGACACTGCATACATCAAATGTGCTTTCACATTATTTCCCAATGTTTCAGATGAAGAGGGGTAAATTCCTGCAACATTGCCTGTATCAGTCTGAATGTTAGACTGCTAAATTGCCTGTTCGGCAGATGCTACCACCTTGAAATTCTTGCAGAGTAACTGAGGCAAAGTCAGACAAGGAAGCTGGGAATGAAAAGAACCGAACATATTTTCTTCTCACCTTGATAAGAGTTTTTCTCTCTTGAACAAGATCCACTCTTCACACACAAATCACATTAATCAGGTGTTTTTTTACACTAATCTTCTCACCTTTGAATGGTTTAAACTGAAGAGTGCTAACTGCCAGCAGCAACACTGAGTTGACCAGTGCGATAATATTTCAGCCCTGACTAATGAATTCAGATATACATGAGCATCTTCAGAATTCCGACTACACATATATATGAAGGCAAAGTCGGATTCGAGAACTGGGAGTAAAACGACAGATGAAACATACATGGCAATGCGCTTTTAGCTGGATTTTGTCCTTTGCACTGGCTTATGCAGCAAAGAATTCAACCCAGATATTTGTATTTCTGTAGTATCTATACACACTGCAACCAAAGCATTTGAATAGTCTCCTGATAATGTGAGTGTCAGCAGAGTCATGGATTAGATATATATGTGTTGGCCAAGGCATTGAAGTCCAGTAGGTAGGACGACACCACTGAAAGAAATGCAGTCTGCACAGCCAAGCCATGAGCTGAACACAGCAAGAGACAAAGACAGCAGAGGACAGGGAACTCGTCTCATCATCCTGTGAGCTCAAAAGTCTGCCTAATAGGACACTGATACCTCTAACTACTGTTTTGAAGGACAAGATCAATTCATGGCCACTACCATGGTTTAAACACTTCTTTGAAAGATAGTCTCTGCACTTACAATTAAATAGTCTTAAAATAAACTTACAATTAAATGTTCTCTATTGTACTCATTTATCGTAAAATAACGGTACGTTCGGCACACAAGAATCCAAAATGCACGAACAACAAAACCACATGAATGAATTGAGCTGTTATGTCTAGTTAAATCCTTAGGAATTTTAGAATACTGAAATGGTTCAAGTGAGTTGTTTAGACGCTTCACAGAAAAAAGTCCAATCTTGTGTCTGATTTCCTCCAAAATTCCTATGAATCGAGCCATTCCATTGGAATTTCATATATAGGAATTGTAGGGGCACATTCCTTGGTTCCAAAGGGGCATGTAGGAAAATTTCCCATAGAATTCCAATCCAACAAAATTCCTTTGCTAGTTGTTGCTACAGATAGATCAAGCAGGCCGGAGCACCGGTCAACGTAGCAGCACTTAATTATTGGCCCCAATTGGTTCAGTTACAGTACAGCTACTCTTTCCCCAGACAGTTACTGTTCCCTTCCCGGTGCAGCAAGTAGCCATGGCAATTCAGTTCGTTACGCGTCCCTCTCGCTCCACAGCTAGCCGCGCGATTGCGCGTTACCCGGGTAACCTGAAATACATTGGACAAAAGGATTTCCGCGATTCAGATTCCCCATGTGTCCAGTTCGATCGATTTTATGACTGGACAGCATTAGCTCGAAGAAACATAAGCGGTGTTTGGTCAGTAAGCCTACGTTTCTTCGAGCTAATGCTACCGGCTGTCGGACGAATGCGGCCGCCGATCCATGGCGGCTGCCCAGCAGCGGTGGGAACGGAGGACTCCGATCACACGCGCGTCGCGGCGATCGGCCTGGCCGCTCACTGCTACCGTACTCGCACGGCAATGTCAATGCCCAGCTGGCGCGTCCGGTTCCGACGCCGAGTCACATGCGAGATGAGGCCAAGGGAGGATGATGAGGAGGCCGGCCAGGTCAGACTTCAACATGGCATCCGTCACATCGACCTCACAACGCAACAGGCAACAGAAGAGACACGGCAAGGGGCCGAGGCGGCAGGCAGGCAGGAGCTGATCGGTGAGTGAAATGTGACAAATGACGATACTGTTGGCAGATCCTGTACGTGAAGCCACCTTTTGACTCGCCGAGGAAGGTGACAAGGGTCCTGTCATATCCTCTTGTCACACCGTCACAGGCACAACAGTGATCCGATCCAGTCAGGCATGCACTTTGTTATTCCCTTCCCTTGCCGCGCATGCATGTGAACCTGTCAGCCCATCGGCGAAAAGGGACGTACGTGGTTTGTTTGTTTCCAACGGCTCACCAAATTTCGCAGATATTTGATTTGCTACTAAACTTTGGCACAATCTCTTTACTCCTTAGCTATCTAGTTCGTTTTCTTGCTAATCTTTGGTCAAAATATTGGTAGTCAATTTAGGACTGTTAATTTGGATTGTTGTCCTAACGTGCCAAATCGAAGTTTAGTAATTCCCTAACGACTTGGCTAGCATTTGGATAAGTACCAAAACATTAGCGAGCCCCGAAAAATTTAGTAGTGTCATTGTAAACCAAGCCAAACCCTCGGCGATTTTGAGAAAGCTAATTGCTGGCCCCAAAATTGGTAAGGCAGCGATGCCCTTGCTTCCATGGCGTGGTACATGCATGCTTCAATATTTCGATTAAGAAGTCTTAAATGATAATATGTTCTAAACCGTGTATCCGATTTATAGTCCGTTTGAACCGTTCTATTCCTTGTGATTCAATCAACAAAACAAGGCCCATGTTGGCGTATTTAGATGCAAAAAAAACTATAAGCCATGTGGAGCCCACACGCCGTACTCACATCCAAGGAAATTTTGGCAGCCTTTTTAGCTATTGGGGCGGTTACAAATCAAATATCTCTACGTCACCAGAGTTTTGGCCTTGTCTTAATTTTGGTAGTGCTAAAATTTTGATCTGGCTAACTAAGGACACAAACCAATCAACCCTTGGATAACCCAATTTTGACGACGCCAAATTTCGGTGAGACCGAGGAAATTTGTCTTCAAACCGAGCAGCCCTTTATTCTAGCTTATCCCGTTTCTTTTTCTTTTTTCAGGTCCCGGTCTAGTACATCAGTTCCCTAGTCTTGCAGTGGCACAGTACAGCGGTACGGTGAGAATGTAGGATGGCCTCTTGCATATAGGTTGCTGTGAAATCTGGGGTTTCAGATGAGGACGATTGCTAGGGATTTCGTTGTACTGCAGACGAGTACATACATTTATATATACCTGTCTCCTCTTCACTGACTGCATGCTATAGCCTATACGTAGGGTGAATATGGGCGTGACCGGAAGCTACTACGGGTGGATTGGGCCTACAAGCTACTACGAGGTAGTAGGACTACACGGTTTGATGATTGAGATCGATCCATCAGGCCGTCAGGGAGGCGAACGGCATTTCCGTTTTCATACCCGTTCGTTCGGAATGGTTGCTCGATTCCTGGCCTTGCTGCTGTCGCAGACACCAGACTAGTACTGTCTGCTGAGGCAGCACGTACGTATGCATGACTCGTGTATGATGCAAGAGTACCTGGTAAGCTAGGACGGTGCCGTTTTGCTCAGGCCGGTTTGTTTGGGATTTTTTTTTTCAGGTTTAAAAAAAAACAAAGCCTAAACAGAGGGTAGTTTTCCTACCAGATTTTTTTTTTGGGAAAAGCACAAGTCACTCGTATAACTATAAGCCAAATACCTTGTGAGAGGTGTTTTTTTAAAATCTTTTGCGGGATGTAGTAGACCTTTACCACTAAACTTTGAAGAAATCACCTGTATCGTACCAGGTGTAAAAGTTTTGCAGCCTTCTCCACCCTATTTTTCCTCTCCCCTCTCGGCTCCTACACCCAACTCATCTCCAAGGCGATTATGGCTCGGCTTCCTTCGGCCGCCGGCGACATCCATCTGACGCCGTGGATCTCCACCGGGTTGCCGCGATCTCCGTCGTGGGACCCCGAAGTCGCTGGTCATCCTCTTGCAACCTATGCCGTCATCCTCCTCCCTCGACTTCCACCGGCCTCCGCCTGTAGGGTTACGCGGCAATGCTACGATAGCACAAACAAAAATTTACCGCGCAACCAAGGAACCACCGCAAGTAATAGATCACGAGATTACCGCTAGACGCTACCGACTCAGCGTAAGTAGAGTCGTTGTGGCGAGTTGATGCGATCGTAGTCGTACTCACGACGCGTCTCCTCCTTCGAGTAGTCGTGATTGCCACGCGGTCCGCTCCTCCGAGTGGTCGTACTCGCCACGCTTACTTCTCCTCCGACACCGGTGAGCGCCACGAGTTTCGGATCGTCCTAGTGCCGATGCTTCGCAAAGAACACTTCGAGGTATCCACACGCACGGGCAGATCACCACGCTACCGGAGTGCTAGCACCGCAAATTTTGGTTGAGAAGGCATGGCTATTAGGGTTTCGGGAGTTCTTCCAAAGATCATCCTCACCTCTACCCCATGCCACCGCCCCTCTTTATATAGGCATCCATGATGGGTCTCGACCTGGAGGCCCATTAGGAACTCGTGGCCTATACGAATTCGGATCACCATCCAAAACAGATCCTTGCCCTTTAAGTGTGCGACCCCACAGGTTTATGTGTAATCGGTTATGACTCGGAAACTCTTTTCCGATCACTAGTCGTTAGCGGTACCTAGCAGCACATAACGATTCCCAAAGACACATAGAAAAATCGGACGAACCTTGATGTAATATGATCTATGATCAGGTCCTCATCACTTATGACCAGTTCGTATCTCTATACGACCAGGTTGTAATTGGTCACGACCAGTTCGTAACTCCTTACGACCAGGTTCTTACCATTCTGTGATTACGTTTGACTAATCTACGACCAACACGTATCTCCATACGACTAGTCCGTAACTGATCAAACTAAGCGACCTACTCATGCATTCTCCTTTTGCCTCATGATGTCTGGTTGAACTCCAGGTGAGATGATGTGTCAACCATGGACTGTTCAATATTTTCTCGATCGAGTGTCGGATAACATCATGTGGTTGATACTTCGACCACTAGTGGCATGGCCATGCACTTTCTTTATCCGATCACCACGAGGGGCCTAGAGACATCTCTCATGTTATGTTAGGAGGGGCAAATCCCATCTCGACCAGTCACATCCCTCTGCATGTTTCATAGCATACCCGAAAGCTACCTTTATAACTACCCAGTTACGGAGTAGCGTTTGGTAACCCCTAAGAGTGCTATTACACATGTAGGAAACTATGCTGATCTCAGGTCTAAGGATTATACATCATCATTACTTGAGACCAACTAATGACACAAAGATTCATAACAATCTCAATAGTATCTCAATGATGGGTCTATCCAACACCATGTTCTCTAACATGTGCTCACATTATTGATTCGATATCTCCATATCCATGACCGGTGAAACAAGGTCATCAATCAATACATGTGTTAGTCATAGAGTCACTGGTGTTCCGACCAGTGACCTCCGACCAGGGATACATTTAGAATGATATCATATAAGTTAAAGAGTTCCACCAACAAGTTACGTACTTATTGATCTATAACAAATGATTCATTCAAGGAACACGATAATATATTATCAAAATCATGAACATAATGAAATATCATAATCTCTATGATTGCCTCTAGGGCATATTTCCAACACCGCCCGCCGCTGCCATCCTCCTCCGCCAACTCCGCTAGCCTAGGCAACCTCCATCCTCCCTCGACTTCTACCCAACGTCGTCGTCCTCCCTCAAGGTTTGCCAGACCCCCTCGAGCTCCGCCCAACGCCGCTGTCCTCCTCCTTCGTCCCTCCGTTGCCCCCCGGACTAAGCTCTGCGCCCTGACATCAAGGTAAAGCAATAAGCCAGCATGAAATCGGCTTCTTATCGTGCACTTGTGAGTAGTGATTGATCCGTCTATCAAGGTTCAGTAAAAAGCAGATGCTTTGGTGCATTATGCTATAATTTAGTCCTGAAAAGCCCAAGTCTAGGATGACGGGTGCTGAATCATTCTAGGATGGTATGAGATTTTTTTTTCTGAGATTGGTGTTGACGAGGATCTAATAATCCTCATTTTATCTTTTATCTATAATTCTTATTATGGGTAAATATGATGTCACATAGTCCCCAGAGGTACCCCTTATCTATAAGGGAGAAGCCCAACAAGTGATTGTAAGTTCTTCTACAATCACCCCCATAGTCGTAAGTCTTGCTACGACTATATCATGGTCGTAAGTCCTTCTACGACCACTACATAGTCGTAAGTCCTTCTACGACTGTTACTTGGTCGTAAGTCCTTTTACGACTGCTACTTGGTCGTAAGTTCTTCTACGACCAGGTAAACTTCGACCGCCTTATAATCAAACCTACAGGCGAGTGGGTCCAATTGATTAAGGAATCCGAACGGTCTACACGCACTATTATTCCGCTTATTAATGGTGTGTAACTACCCCATTATCTCTCGGAAGATAATTGTCGACGGCGTGAAGAAGCCGAGGCGCTGTAATTATCGCCATCATGCGCTCACATCGGATTAATTAGGCGCATCTCCGCAGAAAAAATGGCTACTTCTTCACGACTATATAAGGGCATCAATGAGAGAGATAAAGGAGACAAATAACAAGAGCTAGTCAAGTAGGAACACAAGTGCTATTCTCTGTAATAGTCTTAGTCTTTTACTTGATCATCAAGAATACCACACCACACAGGATTAGGGTTATTATTCTCTCCGGAGAAGGCTGAACCTGTCTAAACATCCCGAGTCAATCCACTCGCGTGATCTCATCTCTAGGAGACCCCGAATCAAACAATCTTTACGTAAGATCGGTTCTAATACACCGGCGGTTGGCGCCGACTCTGGGGATCTTCCGTAATCTCTTGTCAACATACTCTCTTTTCCAATCTCATGCAATCATGGCGGAGAATGGAACGAGGAGAACTGGTTTGACTTGGCAGACACGCAGACGCCGACATGGATGCGGTTTCGACTACGAGCCGAGTGATGCATCCGCGATGGTGATGTTGCCTCCGAGATTATTCTCCAGAAACCATCCCATTAATGGAGTTGAGGAGGGATCCTTATCCCCCACAACAATACGTCCAACAGAGGGGCCAATTCCCTCAAAGGACAAGGGTCAATCCGACCAGGACCGCTCCCAGGAGGACTCACAACACGACGAGAGTTCTTTCTCCAAGTGTTCAAGTCCCCTTAAGACGGTCCGACTTGGTAAGTCAAGTTTTGGGAGCCACCATTCCAGGACTCCACCAAAGATCTAGTGATCCTCTCTCGTGGTAACTCGGAGAGGGTGGGATCAAGCATGCTTTTCTCAAAATTCGACCGTCTCCCCGCAGATCTCATTTGCGAACGGAGACAGTTATAACCCGGAGTTCCCCTACCTGGAGGGGATTACTCCAAGTCGCCAGATGGTGTCCCTCGAGCACTCCTCAAGCGGGGAGGCCTCGAGCGCAAGTGAGAATCATCAACGGGAGGTCTTCGTCCTTCCCCAATCAGGGTCAGCCTCATGGAGGCCGAGATAAGAACACTCCCCGAAGATCACACACTGCGCCCCCTCGTGGTAATGGCAAGGGCACCACCGCTAAGAGAGAACCAACACTCTGATGAACGCGAGGGAAATCCTCGACATTCTCGTACTCCACTAAGAAGGCCTCAAAGACCTGATGAGGAGGATTTTGATGTCGTCAGAAGAAAGAAAATTGCGATCCCGTAAGAACTCGCTGGGCGCATTCAACATCGATCGAGGAGGTACAAGAACTCCGTGACATCAACGACTTGCTCGAGAATCCCAGTCAAGAGCTTGCTCGAACGCCAGGGTACGATCTCTTTGCTGAAAAGATTACGCAAAGACTTCGAACTGTGATGACAAGACTGGAGGTACCTCATCGACAACATTCAGGTAGTCGTAGCAATACGACTTCTCGCCTACCATCAATCGAATATTTCTCGTAGGAATCGACACGCCATAAGTCGAATCGATCCCTATTCGAGAAATACATTTCGATCAATCAAGGTCAAGAAGCCCCTGAGAGGTGATCATTCACCACTTCGACAAAGAAATTCTAACGGGTGGAGTACGAGGAGTATTCCCTCGTAGAACTAAGACCTACTACGTAATTCGAGTCACCACACGGTATCGTCGATACGATCACTGGTGACATTAACCCTTCTTTCCTACAAAGAAGGCGCCAAGAAGTGATTACGGATGCCGCATTCTCGCCGACCTCCGAAGCGATTCATTTGGCCACCTCATTTCGGCCAAAGAACATGGAGAAATTTGATGGATCTCAAAATCCCATCGAATTCCTTCAGATCTATACAACAGCTGTCCGAGCAGCAGGAGGAGGAGAGCATGTAATGGCGAATTACCTTCCAACTGTGCTTGAAGGATCCGCTCGATCGTGGTTATTAAACCAACCACTCGAGTCGATCTACTCTTGGCAACACCTCTGTGATCTTCTACAGGCGAATTTCCAAGGCACATACAACCGCCCTGGAAAAGAACACGACTTGCACCGGATAAAACAGAACAACAACGAGACTTTGCGTCAATTCATCAAACGCTTTAGTCAGGTTCGTAACTCAATTCCGGAAATTTCTGATTCCTCTGTGATCAGGGCTTTTAAGCAAGGAGTCCGTAGTAGAAGGATAACGGAAGACATTGCTTTGAATCCTCCCAACACTGTTGCCGAACTCTTCGAGATGGCCGATCGATATGCAACTGCTTCTGAGGCAGTCGAGTGGAACAACACTATCGATCGAGAAACATATACTCCTCGAGAGCTAGGTGAAGTTGGTAAGGATAAAAAACCAAAAAAGTCCAAGAAGAAAATAAAAAGTAAAAAATCACAAACCAGTGGTTCCAAGGAGGTTCTGGCCGTGAAAGATGGAGAGCCCCAAACCACCAAGTCGTATCCTGATCAAGGCAAAGGTAAGCGCCCTGATCGTAGGAACGACAAACCAAGGTGGTGTCCTTTTCATAAAAAGGAAGGACATGACCTCCATAATCGCCGAAGTTTTCCAAAGAAAGCTCGAGGACTACTACAACGGAAAGCACCACTCCCTACTCTCGGCGGGTAGGACATACGAGTGGCCAAAAGTCGCTTGATGATGAGGAGATGCTGCTCCAAGATCCGCAACATACCGTTGAGCACATCTACGGAGGATCATCGAGATACGACTCCAAACGACAACTTAAAGCTCACGGACGAGAGGTAAATTCTATACATACTCCTCTCACAATAAATTACCAAGTGGTCGGAAGTTACCATCTCTTTTGAGAAGGATGACTGCCCAATCACTACGAGTCGATCAGGTCGATATCCGATTGTGGTCGAACCCACCATCAACAACTGTCGGGTCAATCGAGTGTTGGTTGATGGTGGTAGTTCTTTGAACATATTATTTACTAATGCCCCGGCGAGATGCAAGTACCGGGACAAAGGTAAGGCGAGACGATACTCCTTTCATGGAATCGTACCGGGGTCTTCAGCCAAACCTATTGGCCAAGTTTCTCTTCCTTTAACATTTGGCTCACCAAGTAATTTCAGGACAGAGAAAGTCTCCTTTGATGTGGTCGATTTCGATCGGATATAACGCCATACTCGGACGACCAACTTTGGCAAAATTCTTAATGGCTACTCATTACGGGTATCAATGTCTTAAGATGCCAGTCCCAAAGGAGTGATCACCATTCGATGTGACAAAAGATGGCGTATAGTCATGACCGTCGATCCTCGAGATGGTTGGTCAAATACCAACTCGAGATGAAAGTCACCGACTAGCAAGTCGGCCTCAAAGTCGCACCAAAGCCGAACGACCAAGTCAAAGAGGTTCCTCCGACGCAGAAGAACCCTCAAGATCGCTCGCACGGGAGACTTCCGACCCCAAATAGGAAGACGCCCTCATTACCTTCCTCCGAGCTAACGCAGATGTCTTTGCGTGGCAAGCATCCGACATGCCCGAGTCCCTGTGGAGGTGATCGAGCACAAAGCTAGCTTTACGGCCCGATAAAGTACCAGTAAACAAAATTACGGAGATTTGCCCCGATCGACGAGATGCTATTAAATCGAGTTGGATAAGCTACTTAAAGCGGGCTTTATAAGAGAAGTCAACCACCCGCAGTGGTTGGCTAACCTGTAATGGTCAAAAAGTCAAACGGCAAATGGCGATGTGCGTGGACTTTATCGATCTTAATAAAGTTTGTCCAAAAGATGATTTCCTTTACCTCGTGACGATCACCGTTGATTCAACCGCAGTTGTGAGATATTAAGTTTTTAGATGCATATTCGGATACCACCGATCAATATGTGTTTAAACGATGAAGAAAAGACCGCATTCATTACTCCATTTGGTACCTTTTGCTATGTCAAAATGCCATTTGGTCTAAAGAATGCCTGTCTTTTCAACGCCTAATGCAATCGACTTTTTCATCTCAATTAGGCCGAATTTGGAAGCCTATGTTGATGATCTAGTCGTAAAAGCATTAAGAGACTTAATCATATCAGCGACCTACAAGAAACATTCGACAACCTCGTAAAGCACCGCTTAAAACTCAATCCAGAGAAGTGTGTGTTCGGAATTTCTTCAGGAAAATTGCTTGGATTCCTAGTATCTGAACGAGGAATCGAAGCAAATCCTGAAAAAATAAAAGCCATCCTCCAGATGCGTCCTCCAAACACAAAAAGGAAGTCCGAAAACTCACTTTGGGTGCATGGCGGCTTTAAGTCGTTTCATTGCACGACTAGGAGAAAAAGGACTACCTCTCTTTAAACTTCTCAGGAGACATGAAGGTTTTGAGTGGTCGAACGAGGCAAACGCGACCTTTGAGGATGTCAAGAGGTATCTTTCGAGTGCTCCTGCTCGGTTTCTCCAAAGCCGTAAGAGACGCTCTTAATTTACCTAGCCGCCACGCCACAGCAAAGAAAGCGCAGATCTTGGTCGTAGAACGTGAAAACGCATAACGACCGGTTTACTCGTCGCCGAAGTTTTACACGGCCTAAGGAGCGTTACCCTCGGTCCAAAACTTCTATATGCCCTCCTCATGTCTTCGAGGAAATCTGCGGCATTATTTTCAAAGCACAAAATAGTCGTCGCTGCCCGAGTTTCCTTTGGGAGCAATCCTCCATAATAAGGAAACAATGGGGCGCATGGCAAAATGGTCATCGAACTTGGGAGTTCGATCTCCATTTCGTGTCCCGACGGCCATAAAATCCCGTGATCTTGGCGGACTTTGTCGCCGAATGGACAAATCTGAACTGCTCAGATCCCCAAGACGATTCCCACGACCGTGGATGATGTACTTTGACGGTCACTTACTTTAAGTGGCTCGGGGTCAGGTGGTCTGGTATCTCCTACCGGAGAAACCTTAAAGTATGCCATACAATTAAACTTTCGTGCTACTAACAATGTGGCGAGTACGAAGGTTTGCTAGGCGGCATACGAGTGCGAAAGCACTCTCAATTGCCGACTACTCGTGAGAGGAGACTCTCAACTAGTCGTGAATCAAATCGGGAAAGAGTACCAAAGGTGCTCTAACTCAACAATGGCTCGGTACTTATCGTAAGTACGTAAGCTAGAAAAATTTTAGGTTTCGAGGTACAATTTATCCTCGAAGGATAATTTCCTCGCAGACCAACTTGCTCGGATGGCTTCTTCCCGATCCACAAGCACCAAAAGGAGTTTTCTTGGAGCAACTCCAAAACCGCTCTCGGTCGAAGAACCGAAACACCTCCTCTTGAGATGGCCTCATTAGATTACGAGGATACCGGATGACTCCCATCTACGAGTATCTTTACAAGGGTTCCAGACCAAGATGATCTTGAGGCGGTCGATTATCCCGAAAAGCCAAAATGTATACTTTGGTTGAAGGAGTCCTCTATAAACGAGGAACCCAAGGAATACTCATGCGATGCATTCCATAAAACGAAGGAGTAACACTCCTTCACGATATACACAAAGCTGGCATCTGTGGACGATGCTTCCTCTGAGAACATTGGTTGGTAAAGCCTTTCGACAAGGTTTTTTGGCCTCTGACCAGACGATGCTATGGAGGTGGTTAAAAAGTGTGTCCATGTACAATTCCATGGTAGACAGATACACCAACCACTCAAGCATTACAAACAATACCTCTTTCTTGGCCTTTTGCGACTGGGGCTTGATATCCTAGGACCGCTTCCCAAAGCTCCGGAGGTTTCAATTCCTTTTGTGGCTATTGACACGCTCACAAATGGATCAAGTGAACTCAGAATCGGGATAACAACGAAGCAAAGAAAAGGTTCATGATGAGAAGCGTAATTAGTCGATTTGGAGTTCCGAGTCTGATAATTACGCATAATGGTAAACAATTCGCAAGTGCAAAATTTCGTGAATTTTATGATGAGTTGGGTACCAAACTATGCTATGCTTCGCTTGCACATCCCCAAAGCAATGGGGCGGTCGAACGTGCAAACGCCAAATAATGCGAGGAATTAAAACTCGAGTCTTCGATCAAATTTTGTTAAGCGCTGGGGCTTGGGTACAAGAATTACCCTCCATATTATGGGCGATCAGACAACCACCAATCGAGCAACAGAGAAACACCATTTTTTCTAGTTTTGAGTCGAAGCCATGCTTCCTCCGAGCTAAAATTATGGTCGACACGAGTTGAAACCTTCAACAACTCGGATCAGAACAACTTCGAGCAGATGACATTAACCTACTCAAGAGAGGAGAAACCTAGCCTTAATCCGCTCGGCGGTCTACCAACAAGCCTGCCTCGCAGATACTATAATCGTAAGGTCCAACCTCGCAGACCTTTGTTTGTAGGTGACTTGGTATTGAGGCTCGCCAATCCAAGTCTAATCGGAATAAACTTTCCCTAAATGGGAAGGTCCTTACACAATGGTCGAAGTAACTTCGGCGGCCTGCACGACTAGCAATGGAAGATGGACGAGTTCTCTCAAACTCTTGGAACATCGACCCCATTCGCAAATTCTATGTGTGACCGCCTCGTGCAATAAAAGTCCGTGTTCTTTCTACCTCTTTTGCCTTATTTTTTGAGTAGTGCTTTTTAATCTTTCGACTATGATATGAAAACACCCGCTTTTCTTTACATCGGCCGGCGAGAAACGCATCCGGTCGAAACTTCTCCTCTCTCGCATGTGGTTCTCGCCCACTAGAAGGAATTTCCTAGCATCGACTCGTTACTCATTTTTCCGCCAATACAAAGAGCTCGGGTTTTATCTAGTCGTAATGTTCTCAAAGCCAACTCTCTCAATCTTAGTCTATTTTTTCAAGAATTCAAAAATATTCTAAGTAGAGTGCACTTTCTTACATTTGTTCGACCACCTTGGTGTACTCGATTTGTTTTAATCGGTCAAGGAAGAGACACACCTAGTCGAAGTCTTTCCTCTCTCGCATGTGGTCCCGCCCACTAGAAGGAAACTTCCTAGTGTCGCCACCTCCTACTTTTGCTATTTGGAAGAGACTTATCAAGTCCACCAAAAAGGACGAACGAATGACTAAAGTCCTCTAAGACGCTTGTTTAACTCAAGTTGTCGTTCTTGGTTTGATTAAACTAGTCGAGATGGGAACATCACCTAGTCGAAGCCTTTCCTCTCTGCACGTGGTCCCGCCCACTAGAAGGAACTTCCTAGTATCGCGTCGCTTCTACTCTTTTCGACCAAGACTTGACAACCGTAATAAAAGCTATAAGTTAAATAAACCTCTCTTTGTTTTCGTAAACCCCATTTTAAACACTATTTATTTAGATTGTCTAAACAATCTAAGCAAATAGTCGGGGCTAGGATAAAGTTATTAATTTGACTTCAATTCTTAGTCTTTCATTCGCTTATTATCTTTTGAGTTACTAACTACTCGACAAGATGATTTTCGAAATGAGGCGGATCATATATTACTCATCAACAAAATTGTCCGCCTTACAAGGTAGTAACAAGATTACTCAAGGGAGAGCCTAGTCGCATTTCCTCCGCCACCTTTTACTAATCGATCAGATTTCCTCAATCGACGACTTGCCTCGATTCGTGATACGATCAAGTCGGCTTCGATTGGTTTAACATTAAGGCGGGGGTCTTGAGCTTTAAGTTTCGCCAAAGCGTAACTTACTGCAGCTTCGACTGCCTCCCTTATTGATTCACATTGATTAGTCTTCAGAGTGGTCACCATTTCTTGCAATTTTCCGACTTGTTCCCCAATGGTACTTGTGTGAGCAGCTATGGTATCTTCTCGAGGAGTTTTCCCTCAGAATGTAGCTCACTAAGCACATTGTTCAGAGAGTGATGTTGCCTTGAAGACTAGTCTTCATCGACTCCATCTCTGTTGGGTACAAGTCGAAGCCTCGCTGCTTCTTGTTTTCACCACTTGTTACGAAAAGAATAATATCGGTCAAACAAAAATATACTTCTAGAGGAAGATAACACAAAGATAATTATAGTTAAAAGCTTTTCTTACCTACTAATTGAGAATCCAATTTCTTGACCTCTTCTCGATGGGAAGCAACGGTTTGACAAAGATGCTTTTGCTCCCACGCCCGATGTCCTCTCAGATTCATCTTAGCAATGCGACGGACTCATTGCGATTAAGGTCTTTGCTTGGATTTCACCGAGGCTTCTCAATTGGCGACAATTTCGAACAAGAAATTGGCATTAGAAAAGGGAAAATACTCAAAAAGGATAACAGGTAAAGATTTACTTACCTGTTAATTGAGTTCTAAAACCCTCGAGTTCTTGATCCTTATTCGCGGAAATACGGGAAAACTCCTGAATGACCAAAGCTTTTTCTTGAACTTGATGCGAGCTTGCATCTTTTTCTTTATCCGAGAAGAAAGGAGAGTCGGGTAAAGGTTAAAGATCAAAAGCAGTCTTAAGTTCAGAACTTCTTGTCGCTTATTTTTTCCTGCAATCTTTTAGATGCAGAGACAGTCTCTCGAAGTCTATCCGAGAGGACTAATACTTCGTTCCTTAGCCTCCTCGACTCTTCTTTTTCATAGTCGAGTGAGTCAGCTAAGGTCTTCGTATCACTGTTTAACCTACAAAGAACAGGAACGAAGATAAACATCAGCCGAATGGTTGTAAGTACTTCTACAACTACCGACCTAGTCGTAAGTTTTTCTACGACTACGATATGGTTGTAAGTCTTTCTACGACCACTACCTGGTTGTAAGTAGTCGTAAGCTTTTTACGACTAGTACTTTGTCATGAGTTTCTTCCATGACTATTCTCGTAAAACATTATACGAGTATTTAAGTCAAAAACAACTATGAATGATAAGTGACTTACCACCTCTCTGCTTCTGGCAGAGTATTTCTTTCTCCCGTCTTAGCTCTAAAAGTTGTCGATGATACTCACCGACAACAGCAATTTGCTCCAGAGCTTTCTGCAAAAAGAGAACAGTGAGAAGAGAAGGAAAGCCACATATATAAGTATTTCGAAGATACTTACATTCATAGTCGTCCTAGCAAACATTGAATATACAAGGTCCGGGTTTTGCAGCTTATCCATCCTCGCGACCTTGTCCCACCACACCTTCTCGAGGCGCTCGTTATCAAAAGTATTCTCCGTATTGGGAATATCTTTGGGATGGGGGACTCGGTCACGAGATCTAGAAGGTAAGACCCTACGACGGAGGCAGCCCAAAGAAGTCACCACGTGGTTGAAATTTTCTCCTTCGGTTCTCGCGGATTTCTCTTTGGTAGGGAAGGAACGCCTCCTCGATTTCCTTCCCAGGCGGTGCGCAGTGGTCACCACCTTGACCAGAGGCTTCCACACCGCCTCTGTTGTTTCCACAACCTCGATGGTCGTGGCGCCACCTCAACAAGAATACCGCTACTTCAAGGGTCGTAGTTACGACCTCAGCAGATGTGGAAGTCACTGGGAGTCTCGACTTCATCGACCACTGGTCAAGGGTGATGCTTGACCACCTCCATTGATACCTCTCCGGTGAATGAAGGATAGCAATGGACTTCTCGGAAGCATTCCCAAATTTGAAGGAGTCTGACCAAATAAAGAAAAGCAAATCGGGTTGTGAAAAGAAAAAGGTAAATGTCGTTTTACACTTTAGTACATTTCACATATCTCTCGCACTCGGTCTTAACCAGAATTTTGGAGCAATCCTCCCTACGGAGGACCTTTTGTTCTCCACGACCACGCCCGGTCGAGGTTCAATAATTATCCAAACACGACCACGCCCGTAGAGTTTGAACAGGATCGTGGCTCGTTTCTGATCCTCTGGATGGACGAGATCGCCTCGACCATTCGAGCGAAAGATCGCCCTCGATTGCGAGTTGTGCCGATGCAAAGATCGTCCTTCATAAAGACATAAAATCTTTCCGCTTCTCCTTTCCAGTTGCTTGATAAAACTAGGAGTGGCACCGATCGTGAAAGATTCCGTGTCATAATAGAAGGTACCTTAGCCTTGCGAGGTTTGCGCTTAAGAGGTTCACCGCCAACCTCCTCGGCCGACGACACGCGCCTCGGCCAGATACAACTACACCGCCGCAGCTTTGTAGAGGTCCGGTCGAAAGACCGTGAGCTCGAGCTTGCTCCCCTTATCGGCAGATTTTACAAGTCGACGCCTCTTCGAGGGAGTAGCCGAGCCTTTGTCTTTCGACAACCCAGCGCCAATAATCATCAGAACGACTTCTTCGTCGTCCTGACGATTTTCCATGCCTACTTTCTGTAAAGCAAAATAGAAAAAGAAGAATCACTAATTAGTCGTAAGTTTTTCTCGACTAGTACCAAGTCGTAAGTTTTTCTACGACTTTTTCTTGATCGTAAGATATTCTACGATCACCATTAGTCGTAAGTATCTTCTACGACTATAAAGTCCTAAAGAAAAAATCAGATTTTTGATTACCTTTAGGCGCTCTATCTTTTCATCTGCGGACAAAGCCGCAATGACTTGAGGAACCGCCCCTCGGAGTGGCGGAGACTTCTCACAGATGAGTCTGACTGAGTCAACCTCACTGTGAAAGATCTCAGATAAACAGATAAAAATATTAGACAAGGTTGAGAAAGACCAAACGGAGAGCTAAGTCGACAATTGCTTACCCTCCTCGTAGTCTCGGTGGGTCTCCTCTCCCGAGTACCTCCACATAGGAGATGCTCGCTTCTTGAGAGGACTAATTCGGCGTGTGATGAAATCCTTCACTACATGCCATCCGGTCAGCCCTTCTTCCTTCAAGTCCTTAATAGCTTGAATATAAGGGCTAATCCTACCGATATCTTCGAGGTTGAGTCCCATGAAGATTTCTTTTCAGCAGCCTTCCTCATGAAAGAAAGGTGTCTTCAGAGGTGACCTTCCAAGAGAACCACCTCTTCCTCCAAATTCCCGCCACGAAGACCGGTGAAACTCTGAATGTACTCCTTCGACTTCGAGTCATGGAGCTTCAGACCGCAGCTTCCGGCGATTCCGGTTTGTCGAGCCATCCCATAATAGTATTGAAACAGCTCGAGATCCGCCGGAATCCCCAGGTACGCCTCGCACAGATACACGAACACGCTCAACATGGTAATGGAATTGGGACCTAAGTTCACCAGTTCCACCCCAAAGTGTTCGAGTACTACTGTAAGAAAGGGGTGGGCAGGCAATCGAAGGCCGCACTCACAATACGCTTGGAAGACGGGGATTTGCCCATTTTCCCCCGATGGCCAGTGCTGCCCGATAGCTGGAATCCACTTCACCAGAGCCTTCTCTGGAATCTTCCCGGCATCGACTAAGATCTTGATCTTAGCTGCATCCATCTCCGATTCCTCCCATTCAGAAACTCTCTTGGCCATTTTGCTCAGAAGCAAGAAGTTTTTTTTAATTGGGTTGGCGGCGGAGAAGATGAAACCTAGTCGAGGATGGAGAAAGCAAGAGCTCGAAGAACAGTGGAGTGATTTGGGGAAAAGTAAAAATCCAAGTCTACCTCCTGGTAAGTTTTTATAACCGCACGATCTCCGCCGCTTCGGAAACCGTCTCGGCTATAGGTCTATGATAGATGGTTGTACCGCTTCGGGAACCGCTTCATCGGACAATTCTATGAGAGCCGGTTGCAATTCCCCAGATGGTCCGTTCGAGAAAAAATAGGTGCGTATTGTCACCTCCAAGCGAAATTACATTCTTGACCAAGTCTTTCTAGTCGAAGAAGTATCAATCGGAAGAGTTTTTCTCCGATTCCCCTACTACGACCACCGCATCGGTCGTAGGGTTTTTATGACGTTTTGATAGTCGTAAGCAACCTTCCTGACCAAGCAAATTTCTGGTCAAAGCAGCACTCAAATGTCGAAGAGTTTTTCTTCGACTATCATTCTACGACATTATCATGGTCGTAAGTCCATTTACGGAAACCTTTACCAAGTAAGTTATTTTCACTTGAAGTCGGGGGCTAGATGACGAGGATCTAATAATCCTCATTTTATCTTTTATCTATAATTCTTATTATGGGTAAATATGATGTCACATAGTCCCCGTGAGGTACCCCTTATCTATAAGGAGAAGCCCAACAAGTGATTGTAAGTTCTTCTACAATCACCCCATAGTCGTAAGTCTTGCTACGACTATATCATGGTCGTAAGTCCTTCTCGACCACTACATAGTCGTAAGTCCTTCTACGATTGCACCGGTCGTAAGTCCTTTTACGATCGCTAGCTGGTCGTAAGTTCTTCTACGACCGGTAAACTTCGACCATTTTATAATCAAACCTACAAAGTGAGTGGGTCCAATTGATTAAGGAATCGAACGGTCTACACGCACTATTATTCCGCTTATTAATGGTGTGTAACTACCCCATTATCTCTGGAAGATAATTGTCAGACGGCGTGAAGAAGCCGAGGCGTCGGTAATTACTGCCATCATGCGCCCGTTACTGGATTAATTAGGTGCATCTCCCGCAGGACAAAACGGCTACTTCTTCACGACTATATAAGGGCATCAATGAGAGAGATAAAGGGAGACAGCGAACAAGAGCTAGTCAAGTAGGAACACAAGTGCTATTCTCTGTAATAGTCTTAGTCTTTTACTTGATCATCAAGAATACCACACCACACAGGATTAGGGTTATTATTCTCTCCGGAGAAGGCCTGAACCTGTCTAAACATCCCGAGTCAATCCACTCTGCGTGATCTCATCTCTAGGAGACCCCCCGAATCAAACAATCTTTACGTAAGATCGGTTTTAATACACCGACAGGTGTACTTTGGACTTTCAATGGGTAATTTTAGCTGTTTCATGTCACATCTCGTGGGAACTTTTTATTGCGCTTGTGTGGTTTTCTTGCCTCATCTTTCTACAATCTAGGTGTTGGTCTGCACTGCTGTCAATCTCACAAATTACCTTTATTTTGTGTGAGAATGCTGCTATTGTTTTTATTTTATATTACAACAAATACCTCGTGGGGCGCGTGGACACATTTTCCTAGTTAACACGCGCTGAGGTGACCACCAATGTGGAACCCAGGGTTCAACACGGGCGGGCCAGATGCACGCCGATCGTAGTTAGCCCAACCCAAGGCATAGGTCCCAGATCGAAGTGAGCCCATTCAGGCCCATTATAAAGGCTCATGCAAATTGGATTAATGTTTCGGTCCAGACCAATGTTAATGTGTCGACCAGCTCGCCTTATTTAGGGCCAAAGCAGCAGGACTCGACCGTGCCGGATTCCCACGCCTCACCGCCCATGCCGAGAGCCGTCACCATCATCGTCTTGCGGCGCAGGCCTCCCTTCCCCTGCTCCTCCTTGTCCTGCACCTGGCCTCCTCACATCGCCCCCTCTCCGCCCCCGCAACCCCGACCCCGAGCTCCACCGGACCTGCGACAGTTTAGCAAAATACCCCCTAGTCACAATCTAGTCACAAATACATGTCGTTTTTGGGATATGTGTAGACGTGTAGTCAAACTTTTAAAACTTTTGCTATCAATATCTTTTTAAATATTTAAATTGGATGCATGAAAATCATACGTATAGATTTGTCTCGAAAAGTATTTACATAATATTATAATTTTATTGAGTGTTATAACTATGTTATAATAGAAATTAGTAGTCAAAGTTGTGTCTTGGGGACTATGTCAATGTCTAAAATGACATATATTTGTGATCGGAGGAAGTAAACTTTTCTCTTGTTGATCACTATTTTTGCTTTGTTTGTTCAATCTGTTAAGACTACTGTTTCCTAACCTTTTTGCAGTGCATTAGAGGGTGGTTCATAGGTTTTGTTGCCCATCTATTTGGTCATCATTGATGAAAGCCATATTGCTGGTTCTGTAGGTGGTCAGCTAGTCCAACTGGAGGTCCCCTAGAATCTCTCAGATACAAGAAAGGCTACAGGGTTGATGTTGATATTCCAGACCAAACATGGGCAGAGGTAAGGATGAAAATGGATTGGATAGTTTCCGATCGATCCGAACGGAAACCAATTCGGATTGTCTCGAATCATATTTTTCTCGGGTAATTTTCGGATCGAAAACAGATTTGGATTTTTTTTTTTGTCAGAAACGGACACGAATACGGTAGACATGCTATCCGGCGGATACGGATACGGATTATTCGGATAAGACTAAGTCCGGATATACGGATTTCGGCCCAAAAGAAGAGGATTTCGGCCCAAAAGATAATATGAGATTTTAATTGATTTCCAAATTTCAAAAAATGCAACAAATCAAATAGTCTTTTAGAAAATGGCAAATAGAGTTAAAAATTCTAGAAAAAAATCACAAAAATTCCTTGAATTATTTTGAACTTAATAAAATTAATTCCAAGTTAAAGTTGGTTTTTAATTTTCGCACATAAATTATTTTTAATTCCTGAAAATAGGGAAAACCTTTTAAAAATCCAAAAAATTTAAGAAATTAATTATGATTTTTCCATTTTCACTTTAAATCCAATAAAATCCCAAAAATCTCAATATTTTTTTTGACATTGAAAACTAGGAAATTATGTGGATATCATGGGGATATGCTCTAGATCTTAGGATGATGTGATAATTGGCAATGACATTAACGATTTGTTGTTTCACATGTTTTCGACAAAGTTGCTGTTCTGTCAGGCCATTGGCGGTCTCCAGTCAAAAGTTTTATTGGTTTGAAAATTCCAGTAGGTTTCGGAATTTCAGAGGTTGAAATCGGCTAAGTCCCAACTGGCGGTCTGACCGGCCAATAGGTGGCGGTCGATCGTTGTAGGCTACGCCGATCGGCCTTAGGGGCGATCTGACCGATTTTCACTTGGATCGTCGGCCTTCGTGGCGACGATGTTCGGTTGTTAGGTCAAAGTCATGAGTTTCAGTGCATATGTGTTGCATGATGCATGTTTTGACTAACATGGGTCAAGTTGTGAAGAACTTGTTCCCGGATTCGGATTACTTGTCTATTGTTGTGCAGGTTGCTTGGTGGTCAATGACGGTCAACGGCGAGGATGATCGGGACTAGGCTTGGAGAGCTGAGGTCCAGAACGATAGACGATGCCGGGTGAGGTCAATGAACTCAAGCGTGGTGCAAGATGGACAAGGGTGACCTATTGCCTAATCCGCGGCGCAAGATGACGCAAGGTGTAGCTAATTAGGTTAAGAGGAGATAAAGGCAACGCATTAAAATGCGTGCATGTGTGATCCGTTTGTTTTGGGCCTTAACGGGAGCCCAATTAAGTCAAACTTCTAGAAGGTCTAAGCCTCCACTATAAATAGGGGAGGGAGGTGGCTGCAACTCCACTTCGTCTTTTTTCAGTTAAAAACCCTAATTTGCTTAGTGAGAGCTTTTTGGAGGCTAGGGTTCTAGAGAGTTTTGATGCAATTTTCGTGCTCTTGGATTGAGCATTGTCCTCCATTGATGGAGTGTCTGTAAGCCCAAACCATATCAAATCAATCTAAGGAAAGTTTGAGCAATGTCTTGTCTCATTGCGTTCTTTCTCTATATTTGATTATTTTGAGTCTTTCTTTGATCGCGAGCTTTTGCTTGAATTCTTCACATGATCTAGCTTGCTGGGACATATGGGAACATATCTGGAATCATCTTGATCATCATCAATCACCCACGAGTAAGATTTTGGATCTAGTTTTCGTTTTGACTCGGTTTTGGACCTTCCTCGTCTCAAACGGAAAAGGATCATAATTCTTCCAAGAATTGTCATAATCTTCAATTGGAATAAGTTCCTGACATCATAGAGAAGGTGTGTTCCAAGTTTCATCGAGTTTGGAGTTGTAGATCAAAAGTTTCATCTATTTGCAACTTCAACATCGGGGTTGTTTTGATCTGTTCTTTAGGCCGGCGGTCAGACTGCCAGGGCCACCGGTCAGACCACCAGGACCCAGCGGTCCGACCGCCAGCACTGAGTTTCTTGAACTTGTGTTGATTTTAGTTGTTTTGCTTAGGGGGTTAAATTGGATTCAATACTAGTCTTCTGCTGTACTGGTATATTGATCTTCATAGCGTCCATAGCTGCTGGAGTAAAATCCTATTGAATCTATTATTTATGAAAAATTGAGCATGCTCCTATTCACCCCCCTCTAGTCGCCTTTTCGGCCCAACAAATTAAATAATTGACTTTATTTTATTATTTTTTATTTTTAACCAAGAAAACTCTTTTAAATCTCAGAAAATCCAATAAAATAATAACTTTATTAATTTTATTTTTGGTAACATACTTTGGGATGTTACAGTCATTTGTGACTAGATTAACCATCTAGCTTGATCAATGTTAGTGTGAACTAAGTTTTATGTATGTGATAAACTAAGTGTGAATGTGTGATGACTTATGACTTTGTGAGTTATAACTTATGAGCTAAATATGGTAAACTAAGTGTTATGTTTGTGATGAACTAGTTAATGCAACTTGCTAGTGCCAATGTTATGTGTGGTTGCTAAAAATATGAACAATTCATGAATGTTTGCATCAAATAAACTAGTTATATGTTTTCGTTAATTTCTAGCATACAATTTAAGGGGTTTTCATGTTCCAAAAAATAGCAGCGACCGTATTCGTTTCAATTCGTATTCGTATTTGATATTATTCGTATCCGGATCCGGAAAAAATATGAAAATAAATATAGCAGAGCCATTATCCATCCGTATTCGATCCGTTTTCACCCCTAGGCAACGGCACCAAGCTTCTTATTTTCAACACAGGGCATTGGTACGTGGACATCATAATTCATAAGCCAGATAAGCATTAAATCAACAATTTGACCACTTACATGATCAATTATGTAGTTCCCGGTCTATCAATATACTCATGACTAATGAGTAATCAGTTAACAACTCAATACTGTTATGTTACTTTTCCATTCACTGTAGTATCATTATTTGTCTTCTTCAACCTCAGTGCACTCAACTAGATATCATTCACATTTTGTGTTCCTATTGATCGATTTTATCAGAACTACTTTGCCTAGGCACATAATTACATTGGACGACAATTTTGGTTGTGTTGATAGGCTGCTTAAATGATCTGACTGTTACCACTAAAATATTTTGTTTAACCTATTAGTGACGGAAAAGATTTGTGGTGTTCTCGACTTACAGATTATCTTTCAGAGTGCATTGCAGTCATCTTCAATTTTAGTCGCAATTATCTTCTGGTTGTTTTGCTAAACTTTTTTTTTTGCGCTGAGTAGACAAATATAGTGATACATACACTCTACCACATAACAATGGCCAATTTACCAAGTTATTGTTGTTTCTTGAGGGAATTTTTGGTAGTTTATCATTTGAGAAAAAGGATAAACGAGAAAAAAAGGAGAATGGAAGGGGCCCACTTATCATAGGATTGAGGGGTGGATAAGGTCATGTGACCTGTACTTCAACTGAGAGCATAGAAGGGCCTCGGTACCTTTTTTTTGGTCATGGCTTTCTCGGCTGGGAGCTCGCGGTAGATGCGGACGTCATGGGTGACGTGGTCATCCCGAGCGGCTCAGGCGATTTGGGCTCCAGTTTGTTGGCGGCAGTTGCTCCCCCACCTCCTATAATTTGGCCAGCTCTCCTTCTTCTAGATGTGACCTGAAAAAAAATCAACAAACAGGTGATTTTCCCCCCTTTTTGGTTCGAATGCTTCATAATCTTTCTGGGCTTCGGTTTTGATAATTGGAAACAATCTTGAGCTAAAACTGTTGTTTTCTGTTGTCAGGTTTAATCTGTAGCTTAATTCCTTTTGGTTGTTAATTATGCATAGTCCAGATAATCCAAGTATGAGCTAGTTGATTAACTGTGATGAACTTTCGTAGTTATTCTCAATCTGGATAAGGCTTATTGCTGAAATACTCTTGTGAATTATCTTGAATTCATTGCTGAGTTGTTCTGTTTTATAACAGTTTACATATTGTCTTCATGGTGGATTTATTCACTCTGATAGTCTGTTGATAATCTGTGAACTGAAAGTTTAATTTGCTACTTTGAGATAAACTTGACATTTTAGATTGAGTTCAAGATCTGTTTGATAATTGTCAAAATTGATTAGTGAAGATATATTGACTAATGTACTGAGGTTGCCAAGGTTAAATCCTTTGAATCCAGCATGCTGAGAGCACTCTTTAACACCAATTCTCTGAGCTTTATTTTGAGTCGTTCAATATACATGTGGTATATGTTGATCATATTATTCTTTTTAAATAACACGGAGATTCTTCATATGTATATGTTGATTTGGTCATTTAAATGCTTGGTGAATTTTGCTTCAGTGTTACTTATGTTTGCTGGAATTAATAGTGATTATTTGCTAAAACTGCACATTTTTCAACAGTTATTACCCGATTTCCTGAACCTTGTTTTGTTTTGTTGTAATGCGTACATATTTCGTACTACTGGGCTCATCCTCCTTTGCTTTATACAGGTGGTGGGCCACTTCAAAGTTTGATCCAATACAGTCACCGATGTTATATTCTTTGAGAAAGGCATGCCGGTTATACCTCCTGTACTGCCACCTGCAGGACTGGATTTGGCTATTAAACACCTGGTATGCTTATATTTGCGTTTCTTTTTTTTTTTCTTTCTGAAAATTCCTGTTTAGTGTTCCTTGCTAGATTATGCTGAACCAATAAATATTTTAGCCATGCCTGAACCTTGTATGTAACTGAATCCTGGAGTTTTTCGTTGACTATGGAATGGACTGGCATTTTCTGTGAACCAATAAATATCATTCAGTGGGTTGTTGCCTCATCCATTAGTCTATGAGTTGTGGATATTGTACTTCAAATAGTTGACCACTTTGGGTCGCCTTTTCCTTAAATATTTTCATCCTGTGCATTTATTCTGCATGGCTTGCCTCAATATCCTGTGAACTATAGTAAAAAAATAAAATTACTGCCTTGCTATTTTCTATCAGCATGATATTCAACTTATCTTTCTCACGCTATGAACAAACGATTTTCATCAGATATCATTTGTGAACAAAGCAATGAGACTCAACGGG
This sequence comes from Hsuehochloa calcarea, assembly GCA_036346395.1. Classification (NCBI taxonomy): domain Eukaryota; kingdom Viridiplantae; phylum Streptophyta; class Magnoliopsida; order Poales; family Poaceae; genus Hsuehochloa; species Hsuehochloa calcarea. Next base: position 27,829,050 of record CM070606.1, read on the forward strand.
GTGAAATTCTTCTGCACTCAATCTCCTAGGCATTTTGAAGGTGGTGACTGGAACGAAGGTTGATCTTGTCAACGTGACCAGCCCTTGTCCTCGGAAGAGGTACTGTAGCTACAGGTATTGAATACTTCGATAGCAGTTTTTCATCTCTTCTTGCTTGCTTTATTTTCTTTCCCTTTTTTCTTTTGACATCATGCATATTATTCTGACATGGATCTCTACCAAGGTATGCCCTTGTACTATGTTAAAGTGTTCTTAGGTAGTCTTAATCTGGTGAATGACACAAGTTGTTTAAATAAGGACTCGCAGTTGTGGTATGGAGTGAAAAAACAAAGGTTCTAGCAAGAGGATACTGTGACTGCACCAGAGTCTTGTTTGCCATAAGCATATACATGTCTATAAGTTGGCTTATTAAACTTAGTTTTAAGGCCAGTAAGTACGAGTCTCCGCAGCTGTTTGGATAGACCTAGGCGTGTGTAGGGCAAAGAAGACTTGTATATCTGAAGAAGACAGTTGCAATCTATTTTATCCCAACATAAAGAAATCGAAATTTTGATTCCTCTGATTGCCTGAACTCAAACCTTTTTACGAAGTACTCTAAAATCTTTTTCGGCCATTTTTATCCCAACATATACTGATAGCAATTTTTCTATGCGTGCTTTTATATTGACCTAGCCATTTCAAGCACAAACGGCACACCTAAACAGAATTAGCATTCACATGACAATATGACATCCAAAATCCAGAAGAGTTGCAATTCTCAACATTTATCCTCTGTGATCCAATCAGCGCAACATATTCCAATGGGACAGAGTATTTGCACAATAAAATTGCAGTAACTGACAGACAGGCAAATCCAAACTTATCAGATTTCATTTACCTCTGTTGGAATAACGCACTTCTGCTGAACCTGCATTCAATTTTTGAACGTGATTAAATGGCTTAATGTTTCAGTGTCGCTGTAATATTATGTCTCTGTCTCCTTTGGTCCCAACACCAAATTTAGGGCTTTACAAACTTGGTGATTCTTTGGCACTTGGGAGTTTTTAGATTAATATCAACTTGTTTAAATTATTTTGTGCTGCCACCTGCCATTGTATTTGCAAGAGTAAGTAAATTATTTTGTGGCTATGTACTTTGACTTTTGATATATATGCTAGAAATACACGAGATGTCGGCAAGATTGATGCATGCTTGCATGATGCCCCGACATATGAGGCTCAACAAAATTTGTGCCGACTTTGCTGATAGACACACATGCACCTGTGCAATCACTCGACGATAGCAAACGCTGACCTCCATAATTAATGAACAATTCGGTATCTCTAATCATCTCCCCTACGTGCAATCCCATTTATAATTCCATCATGTGTTGCTCCTCACGTCGTCATCTACGTGCTTGCATCATGTATGGCAAAGCCAACTCACAAACTATATAGCTAGCCTACACGTACTGAAACCCCAGGTCAATCCATCACTCGCAAAAGAGAAGACTTTTACTCGATCGTTTCCTCACCCGATCGAGCAAGATGAGGACGTCGTCGGCTCTACCCTTCCTCGCCCTCTCGGCGGCGTTCCTCCTTGCCGCGTCAGCGGCGGCGAACGTCGACTACGCCGGCGGCAACGTCGTGCAAGGCGGCCCGCAGCAGCCTGCCTACCAGAAGCCGGCGGACGGCCTTGACGCCGCGTACTACCACCAGTCGTGCCCGGACATGGAGGGCATCGTCCAGAGGGCCGTCAAGAAAGCCTTCGCCGCCGACTACACCGTCGCCGCCGGCCTCATCCGCCTCTTCTTCCACGACTTCGCCGTCAGGGTACACACACATTACATTGCACGCATCAGACATGCATGAATCGAACTCACCGTACACTTCATTTCTCCAAGACTCCTATTGACTCGCATGCTTGCAATCGTGCTTGGCTCTAGGGCTGTGACGGGTCCATACTGATAGACGCGCAAGGTAGCGAGAAGTACGCGGCGGCGAGCAAGACGCTCCGGGGCTTCGAGCTGATCGAGGCCATCAAGACGGAGCTGGAGGCCAAGTGCCCCAAGACCGTCTCCTGCGCCGACATCCTCACCGCCGCCGCTCGCGACGCGAGCACAGAGGTAGCAACTTGTACCTAACTTGCAGTCAAACTTTTTTTAACTTTCGCCACCTATATGGATAGACGACGTCTTGTTTCGTACATAGGTGCTGTCAAAATTTCCAACTTTCACCTCAAAATCGTTAGACTAACCATTACTTGCATACGTGTAGGTCGGAGTGGACTACTGGCCGCTCAAGTACGGCCGGAAGGACGGGCGCGAGTCCCGCGCCGAGGAGGCCTCCCGTTACGTGCCCATGGGCCGCGAGAGCATCACCGACCTCATCAACTTGTTCGAGTCCAGGGGCCTCAACATCCTCGACCTCGTCGTCCTCTCTGGTACACACGAGTCTCTCTCTCTCTCTCTAACACACACGCACAAGAATGGAGCAGGCAATTGACCGACATGCACGTTGTTTGATCGTACGTGATCGACGCATGCAGGAGCGCACACTATCGGGCGCGCCACGTGCGGCGCCGTGAAGCCGCGGCTGTGCAACTACCAGAGCAACGGCAAGCCGGACGGCACGCTGGACCGCCGGTACGCCGGCTTCCTGCGGCGCAAGTGCCACCGCGGCGACGGCGAGTACGTTGAGCTCGACGCCGAGACGCCGACGGCCTTCGACAACAGGTACTACCAGAACCTGATGCGCGGGATGGGGCTCCTGGAGACGGACCAGAAGATGCTCCCGGATTCCCGGACGGGGCTCTTCGTCAGGGACATGGCCAACCAGCCCGGCCTCTTCAAGCACCAGTTCGCCGAGTCCATGCGCCGCGTCGGCGACGTGCAGGTGCTCACCGGCGACGAGGGCGAGGTCCGCCGCAAGTGCTCCGCCATCAACTACTGATACCATTGAGCAAAGCATGCATGTGTATGCGTGCTAATTCGATTCAGAGGGAAAACGCTTGAACGTGTGTTTAGGTTTAATTCACTTCTGTTGGTTAATCTTGTTTTTTGAGCTGGTGTTATATGGTGTAAAATCATGTGTTGCATATACACATTCATATGACTCTGATTGTTTGGAGCCAAGGAAGGATAAATTAACGGTGTCTTTTGCAGCATTCTGTTCATTTTGAGCTTGTTGAACTGTGCATGTGTGCACCAAAAAGTATGCAGACTTGTTCTTCCCCCTCCCTTTTCTCATTGTTTCTTGGTAATTAGAGAAGATTAAACTATCTAAAATGACGAATATGCACTTAATTAAATGTTTCCTCATGTCCTCGATTTTTTTTTAAATGTTGATCATTCCATACTTTTGTATTAGCAAGTTCTACAACAAAATCAAGACACTTCAAGGGTCTGTTTGGAATTGATGGCTGTATTGTGCCCTGAAATTTCTACCACATCCAACAAGATCTTGATGTTATGTCTTGGAGAAGATACTTTTCAAGTAGTATTTATATCACCTTAAATAATAAAGTAAACATAAAAAAAGGTGATTCTAAAATGTCACCGCAATGCAAGGTCAGTCTGAATAGAAAACCATTCAACATTTGTTTGACGAAGGCAGCTTAAAAAATCACTTCAGGTGAGTGTGTTACACGTCAGTGGTAGAGGCCATGATTTTAAGGATGGAGGTGCAAAATAGGAGACGCTGTTACTGCACATCGTGGCGCCGCCACACACTCGGCCTTCCACAATTCTTGCCTTTATTCATTTCTGAGGAACACAATAAAAAAAGTTGTTCAAATTACTCAACCCCTAGTCTTCGTATGACATTGACCAATAAATAAATTAGTAAAAAAAAAAAAGAAGCAATCGCAGCATTGGGGCTTCTCAGGGCCACATCGACGCATTTTTGTTGGCCGTCGGATGTTGCTCGCGCTGTTGCCGCTGTCGGATTTCGTCGAGCGTTGTGTTCGCACGAGTTGCGTCCGGCCCAGCGTTGCGCTCGCATCTGCTGCCTTCGACGCCCGACGTGCTGCCGCTGCCTCTCCCGTGTCGCCTGCTCTTCGCCCCCGCTTGAGATGGGACGATGGGCCGTGCCGACTGGGCCGACCAGAGGTACGATATTATTGGTCTAGTTCGGTACAAACAGTATTGAGCCATGCCATGCACGGCACGACCTGTTTGGTCAGTGTGCGGAGAAGGCGAGGCTGGTGCGTTAGTGCGGCGGTGCGGGCACGGGGCTGGCGCGGAGGGAGAAGAGGGAGGAGGCGACGGGGTGGCGCAGGCGTGGAGGGAGAAGAGGAAGGAGGCAGCGAGGCGGCCCGGGTGCGGAAGGAGAAGAAGGAGGGAGAATCGAGAAGGCGTGCGGGCGGGGAAGGCGAAGGGGCATGCGGTGCTGCGGGGAAGAGGTTGGGATAAGAGGGAGGCGGGGAAGAGGGACGGAGAAAAGGGAGGCGGCAGGGCGGCGATGGCGTGGAGGGAGAAGAGGCGCAGACGATCAAGGCGTCAGCAGCGCGGTCTTTGGGAAGAGGCACTGAGGGAGGGAGAAGAGGGAGTCAGGCCGTGCAAGGCACGCGAGCGCACGATGGGTCGTGCCTAGCACGACACGATCCGACTGGGAAAACAACCGTTGAGGCCTTGGGCTTTGTGCGACACGATGGGCTATGCCAGGCACAGCTTGGCTCGGGGGAGAAATAGTCATTGTGGGCTATTTTGGCACGGTGAGCTGTGCCCAGCATGGCACGGCCCATTTGGCCCATTTAGCCCGCAATGTTCAGAATTTCAAAAAATTAGAATGTTATTTTAACCATTTGGGGCTTTAAAAATAGCAAAACAAATCAACAAATCCTGAAATTTTTCCTATAAGTAGGCACCATACCCCTCATTCAACACCCATCCATTCCTCAATCTCTCTTTCAAATTTTGTTGTACAAATTTAAATTCATTGTGAGATAATTTGGCAAAATTCAAAAAATCTATGCCAAATTTTGGAAAATTTATATTCCAGCAGCAAGTCATCAAAAGAGGTAAAATACTATTTTTTTTATCTTTTTTTGTTATCATTTGTTATGCTAAGATGAAAATAATAATATCGTTAGTGTCAATTCTGTAGTTTTTGTTATGAAAAATCACGATATTTTCGCTCTCAGTGAGTACGGAATTTCATCGGAGGAGGTTGCATCCATGGAGGAGGCTGCGGCTGCCTCAAACCAACCGGAGGTTTTACCAGAAGTTTAAGGCGGAGCTCCGTCATCAGGCTCTACAACATGATCTTTGTCGGTGACCACTGGAGCAAAGAGGTCGAGGCCGTCCACATCCGGAGTCTGAGAGAATTTCGACAGGATAACCACGCCATACGCACAAGGAAATAAGGTACTATATGCTGTTTGCAAAATTTATCATCATAAATTGTTTGCAAAGTCTACAGGGGGACATGGCACTTGAAAATACATGCTACAAGATGTAAGGTCTAGCAAGGATTGCTGATGAGGAAGATGCAGCTGTAGTACAACCACGACAGTACGATGCGTAGCTGGGACTATGATCCTAAGATAGCCCGTCAATCTCTCTACTGTTTAATTGCTTTCGATGATTTACCATTAGGCTTTGGGGAGTTTAATGCTTTCTAAACTTACATTAAAACTGCACATAGTCCTAGATTCTCTACCGTTTCTAGACAGACAACAACTAGGGATCTAGTAAAATACTACAATGAATGACGTGATAAATTACAGGATAAATTTGCTACATGCACATTTTCGTTGGCCCTGACCTCGGACATATGGAGTGACCGCTCTAGGGAGGATTATCTTAGTGTAGTTGCTCGTTATGTTAATGATGACTGGGTAATAGAGAAAAAATTATAGGTTTCAAATTAATTGATGTAGCACTGTGGATTTCATAGGGATATGTTCCAGATCTTAGGATGATGTGACAATTGGCAATGGTATTTACGGTTTGTCGTTTCACGAGTTTTCGACAAAGCTACAGGTATTCTGGACAGGGGCGGTCTGACCGGTCCTTGCACGGCGGTCCGACCGGTCCCAAATCGGTCGGACCGGCCATGTGGGGCGGTCGGACCGGCGGTGACCTAAAAGTGGTCAAAACGAGCTGGGCCAAAAATAGGTGTTGTAGGCAAGTGAGGGGATCCCAATGCACTTGGTCTCATAATTTTTGGAGTCTCCAGTAAGAAGTTCTATCCATTTTTAATTTCCAGAAGGTTTCGGAATTTCAGGGCATGAATTTCGGCTAAGTCCCTAGGGGCGGTCCGACCGGCTCACAGGGAGCGGTTCGACCGTTATAAGGGTCCGACCGGCTCACATGGAGCGGTCAGACCGGTATTGACTTGAACGTCGGCCAACTTCGTGGTGATATTGTTTTGTTAGGTCAAAATCATTGGTATCGTTGCATATGGTTTGCATGATGCATGTTTTGACTAACATGGGTCAAGTTGTGAAGAACTTGTTCCCGAATTCGTGTTTGCTTGTCTGTGGTTGTGCAGGTTGCTTGGTGGTCAACGACGGTCAACGGCGAGGAGGATCGGGACTAGACTTGGAGAGTTGAGGTCCAGAACGATTGACGATGCCGGGTGAGGTCAACGACTCAAGCGTGACACAAGATGGACAAGGGTGACCTATTGGCAAATCCATGACGCATGGTAAAGCGGTTTAGGTCAAAAGGTTAAAGACGGCGCTTTGCGAAGCGTGCGTGTGTGATCCGTTTGTTAGTGGGCCTTAACGGGAGCCCAATTGAGTCAAACCCTAGAGAGTTCTAGGCCTCCACTATAAATAGGAGGAGGTGGGGGCTGCTCCCGCTCTCTCGCTGTTTTTTTCACCACTTTTGTCGCTTTCAAACCCTAATTGGCTTAGGGGGAGTTGAGGTGGATGCTAGGGCTTTTTCATGGTTTGAGGAGAATTTTGTGATCTTGGATTGACCACTGATCCATGATGGTGTGGGTGTAATCCAGCAACAATCACATTTTTAATCTATGCAAGGCTTGCTTGAGATAAGTCTCTTTTCGTTCTTACTTTCAATTTCGTGATTTTAGGGCTTTCTTTGATCCGCGAGTTTGTGATTGATTCTTTCACGTGAATTAGCTTGCTGTGATAAGTTTGAATCTATCTAGCATCATCTTGATCATCAATATCTCACGAACAAGCATTAGGATCAAGTTTTCGTTCTTGCCCGGTTTTAGACCCTCTGTTATTCAATTGGTAATTGCTCAGGATCTATCCAAGAATTATCATAATATTCGATTGGAATAGGTCCTCAATAGCATATAGAAGGTGTGTGCAAAGTTTCATAAAGATTGGAGTTGAGAATCAAAAGTTTCACCTAATTGCAACTTCGTCATCGGGCTGATTTTACTGTTTCAGATATGTTCTGGAGTCGGCTGGTCCGACCGCCCGTCATCACCGGTCAGACCGATTTTGGAGCGGTCCGACCGCCAGCACAACAACGGTCAGACCGCCCGTGCTTTGAGCTTTTGCAATCTTAGTTGATTTTGTTATTTTGTTTAAGGGATTTAATTGGATTCAATACTAGTCTTCCGCTGTACTGGTATATTGATCTTCATAGCTTCCTAATAGCTATTGGAGTGAAATTGTGTTGAATTCATTATTTGGGAAAAAGTGAGCGTGCTCCTATTCACTCCCCCCCTCTAGTCACCTTTTCGGTCCAACAAGCACACACGGTTGAGAATACCGCGGACTGTATTATCAAAGTCGTGGAAGTCTTTGGTCTTACAAAAAAAATATTCTCAATTACTCTAGACAATGCTGTTGTGAACTCTAAGGCCATGGATATTCTTACTCCAGTCTTTAGTACATACGCTGATCCCTTTTTGCTACATCAGCGAAGCGCTTGTCATATTATTAACTTTATAGTCAAATCCAGTTAGAAGAGGTTGGATGTGTATCTTAAATCTTTTCGCGATGCGATATCCTTCTTGAATAATTCTAACGTAAGAATATCAGCATACAATAACTTCTGTAGGGTAATGGGTGTACATCCAAGAAAGTTTGGTTTGGATATGCTCGTAAGATGGAACTCTACTTACTTGATGCTTAAGATTCATTTCCCATATAAGAGCACCTTTTGTTTTTATTCAAATGCAGTATCCGAGCACTGACGGTATTGTAATATTGTCTGAGAAACATTGGTTTGTTGCGGAGAAGATACTACAATTTTTAGAAAATTTTTATGAGTCCACTGTTGCTTTGTCCGCTGTCTACTATCCAACATCTCCTATTATCGTGCATAGTTTTTTTTTTACAGATTACTACTCAATTGAAAATGAATGAAAATAACTTAGTTTTACGTGAGGCTATTATTGCTATGAAAACTAAATACCTTAAATATTGGAGAGAAATCCCTTTTATATATGTATTTGCATTTATTTTAGATCCTAGAGGTAAAATTGAAGTATTTACTAATGTTCTTGATCTTCTTAGTGATGCTAAAGGGCTAGACTATTATAACTGTTTTGAAGAAGTTCGTTCTCGATTACACGAGGTTTACCAAAGGTATGTAAATAAGTTGCAAGGAGTCTGCTTGCAACGACATCCAGTAGCCCCCACCTTAAGTAGCACGACAAATATGTGGGTTTAGGATCAAGGATGACGGACTAGAGGAGGGGGGGGGGGGTGAATAAGAGGTTTATAAAAAAACTTGTGCTCTAATTATACTTTTTAAACAATTTTCAATTCTAGCACACTTAAAAGAACATGTTCTATGCTTTACCAAGACAACCACAAAGCTTATGTCAATACTAAAATACAATTCTAGCCAAAACAATTCTACACAAGTAAATTGCTGGAAATATAAATGTAAAAATAGTAAAGACAAGAGAAAACCACAATGAAGACAATTAAAGTTTTTCCAGTGGTATCGAAGACTTGCTGGTCTTTAATAGTCCACGTTGGGTAAGTCCAAACGAATTGGACCAGCTCCACGAATTAATCCTCAACACCTCGATTCGACTAATGGTTGCTCTTCCTCCTCTCCGGAGATGGTGAGCACACAATCACTTCACAATCGTTGTCGGGTCACTTCACAATCTTCTTTGAAGAAATCATCATGCATACTCTTCTCCAAGCCGTCTAGGTGCCGGCAAGCAACATGAGAAATAAACCATAGCTTTTTGCTTAAAGAAAACAAGTGCCAAAAGGATCAACCAATGATGCAATGCACTTGAATGCTCTCAGCTATATCAAAATGAGAAATATAAGCAAATAAATAGTAGAGAGTGCACTAGAGGCTCAATTGTATTCAATGAGGTCCAAGGTACTGAGCTTGGTGTAGGTGAGGGGGTATTTATAGCCCCAACCCCAAAACTAGCCATTTGAAGCTGAACTCAGGAAAATTCAGCAGACGTGGTAGTACCGCTGTACAAAACCGATACTACCGTACACACTGTTCAACGACTAGAAAGAGTGCATTAAATGCTTCTGAACCAGCCGTTATATAAAGGCACGGTACTACCGCGCGGCTCAATCAGTACTACAGATTTTCAGAGGATATAAGAAACCCAAAAACATACTCTCTGGAAATTACGTACCGCCATGTAAACATCGGTCCTATCGCACTGCGGTAGTACCGCTTCAAATATGCAGTCATACCGTTCTTCAGGGGAGAAGAAAACTAAAAAAAAGCTCTTTGGAAAATACGTACTTCCAACTAGAATCCGGTCCTACCGCTCTACGGTAGTACCGCTCATCAATTGTGGTTATACCGATTTTTACTGAACTGTTTCCAGATGCAATACTAAATGCAATGCATGACATGTGGTTTATCAAAATGGCACAGGATAAATCCTCAAGCTACTAGCCATGATCCCTCTTTATAGTACTACATCTAGCCTACAAATCCAGTCTTTTCTCCAATCACCAAGACCGGTAAAAACTATAAAATGATACTTAGGCTATTTATTACCTTTGCCTTGAGCCAAATCAATCCTTTGCTATCTTTGCGTTGCCTTATCCATGTCATCATTCAAAATTCCGAGACTAAACCTTTAATCCATCTTAGCACACATATTAGTCCCATAACACTTTACCAAAATCACTTTTAGGGGACTAGATGCTTTCAATCTCCTTTTTTTGGTAGTTGATGATAACCTAAGCAATATGAATGAATTTGAAGAGTTTGAATATATATAAAGTTAAAAACAAGATGTATATTCTTGATTTAACTTTTGTCTTGCAAATAATTCTTGAGTTGAGTTCAAAAGAGATGAATAATTAGTTGCTTTCAAAGTCAATCAATAAAATAAACAAAACTCCCCCCTAAATAAGTGCATATACATTCATAATGGATTTTCATGCACATGTAGGTTTTGGGAAATGTTTGGTGGAGTTTCCTTTATTTATTGAATCCGACGAATTATCATGTGAAGATTAATCATATGAAGCACAACATGATAAAAATGAATATGATTAACACAAACCATAACAACAATATGAATATAATTAACACAAACCATGATAGCATAAGATAATGTTAATAGTGCAATAAGTACTTAAACTATTACAACCATCACAAACTATAAGAAATCCATAAAGAGTCATTAGTTCAAATATATTAAGATAGTATATAGCATAAATAAAAGCCTTGCTGCTTCAAATCCCTCTAGGCTTCCCCTCGAGATCTTCTATCCCTTCAACTTCTCCCCATTTGGCATCAAATACCAAAAAGAGTCATTCTTGCGGAGAGGGATTACGACGGTGATGACGGCTGTAATGAAGTGGTGAAGGGGGCACTGCCGAAGACAAAGCTTGCGCAAGAGCACCCACATGATTTGCTAAAGACGCTAACTGATAATTTGTCTCATGTGCGTCGCGGATCTCCAAGATGGCTAATTAAATCTGAGATAAGGAGATGGGATCTGCAACCGGAGCATCCTCATGTGCTTGAGCGTGTTCTTCCTCTTCTTGAACACGAGTCGGAACTGTAGATGGAATAGGATCCCCTTTTCTTGGCTTGTATGGCTTGTGAACCCCTGGTCGTGCTCCACGGTAATGTGTTATGTTCATGATAAGAGCCATAATGTATGGAGCAAAGTATATCCTTTTGACTCTACCATTCTTTGATGGAGATATTTCCCTGGTAATGAGATCAACTACATAGAATTTTCTTCTATTCATGATATGATCAATAATATTCCAAGCATGTCCAAGCACAACATCAAAATTCCCGCTCATTGGGAAGAAAGTATGATTGATGATGCGATTTATCAAGCTTGGCAATGGAAGAAGACCTCCAATTTTCTCGGGTGTATATATCACATTTTCATTATAGAACTGACACCATGTCGGGGTTCTCAGTGATGAGGCTGTAACATCCCAATTCTAAGTCCTTGCTTCTAATGTAAGAACATGAGTAAAAATTAAAACTTTTCTTACATATCGAAGTCCTTGAACATTTCTGTAATTCTTGTAAAGGAATTATGGAAATCAAAAATCAAAATCCTCAATTGACTCCAATCAAAAGCCTCCTTGGCAAAAAGCTTATGCCAAACCCATGTAAATATTTTTCCTGAGCTCTAGGGATGACTTGTGACACCTTTGAATTATTTCATGATTTTTAGAAATTATTTGATAATTTTTGGAGGCAAGTCAAACCAAGTCAAACCTTGTACAAACCCTAACTCAAACTTTCTGGAATTTTTGGAGAAGAATGCAGTGCGTAAACATCTCTGGAAATTTTATGTAAGGTTAATCCTTAAGTCAGCAACATCTATTTAAAATTTCATGATTTTTCGAGCTAGTTTACTACCTCAAGTAAATTCTCTAAAAATCAGCTATTTAATTCAAACCCTAGCTGGTTTTCACTGTTCCTTGGGCGCGAGTTAGACTCGGGCTCGAGCCACTTGACTCGGCCCAGTCAACTAACTGCACCCGGCGCGGTCGCTCGGGCGCGAGCATTGTGGATCGTTGGATCTTAGATCGACGGCTCATGCTGGAGTGAACGTTCGGACCATCCGAACGTTTCGATCAACGAGAGTCATTGGATATTATATCAACGGCCCCGGCTGGAGTGAACGTTCGGACCATCCGAATGTTTCGATCAACGAGAATCGTTGGATCTTAGATCATCAGTCTGGATTGAAGTGAACGTTCGGACCGGTCGATCGTCCCGTTCATTTGAACCGTCCGATTTCGATCCAACGGTGGCCGTGTCGTCTCCTTCCTCACGTTGAGCAAACGTTACGTCTGAGTCAAGCCATGGCGTAAGCAGAGGAGAGGGGCGCAGCGTAGGGTCACCTCGGTGATCACCTTTAAACGGCTCGCTCTGCTCGCATTAATTGCCCGTCGTGCACCGCCCTCAAACGTCCATAGCTCAACTGCTCCCATCGCTCTCAGTGCTTCCATGGCCGGTTTGGCCCGAGGAGATTTATGGCCGTTGCTCTCTTCCATCTTCGCTACTTAAGCTCCATTGTTTACTCTCTTGGCTTCCTTTAGTATTTCCACAACTCTAGCTAGCACCTCAGTGCTTGTTTGAGCTTGATTCATCCGAAACCATTTCGGCCGCCATTACCGAGCTTCAAGCTTATGGTGAAGGCGGTACCACAGTGGCTCTCCCTCTCTAATTCTTGCTCCCTCTGCTCCCTCTTTATTCTCTAAAGCTTAACCCTCGCTCAATTTTACTTATCTTCCTCAGGGCTTGGCTGAATTGGAGATTCTCCATTTTCGGCCGAAAGCACCACATTCGTCACCGGAGCAGCTCCAACCTTCTCTGTGCCTCTCCCGTGATCAGGTAGCTCCACTTTAGTCCCTAGTTACTTGACACTAGCTTTCTTGGACCGCAGCGGAGCTTCTTTGCATTTTTTTGTTTTTCGGCCATTTTTGTCACCTCTGTAAACTCCGGCTTGCCGGCGTTCTAGATCGCCGCAGCTGCAGTGAATGGTGTCATTTTGTGTGTAAAACTATTGTGGATCCATTTTGGGCCTTAGATCGCGCCGCCGTGACCAAAGTCACAGCGGTGAGCCTCCTTTCGCCGTCGGTTTTTGTCGGACAAAAATAGGTGCGAGCGTTTGAAGGTAGTTCTCTGTGGACCGTAGATCTTTAGATCTACGACCCAGGATCGCGTGAACGTTCGGACCATCAAACGCGTCGATCCATGTGCACCATCGATCTCTAGATCAACGGCTCAGATTTGAGTGAACATTCGGACCGCCCGAACGCTGCGATCGACATGGACCGTTGGATCCGAGATCAACGGTCCGGTTAGCGTGAACGTTCGGATTGCTCGAACGCTTTGATCCGTGGACCGTTGGATCCGATATCAACGGTCCCGATTCAAGTAAACGTTCGGACCGTCCGAACGGTTCGATCCGCGTGGACCGTTGGATCAAAGATCAACGGTTCCGGTTCAGGTGAACGTTCGGACCGCTCGAACGCCTCGATCCACATGAACTGTTGGATCCAAATCCAACGGTAAACGTAAGAGCCGCGCGCGCGCTATGCTATGCGCGCTTGGGCCATCGGATTTCAGATCTACGGCTCTGGTTCGAGTGAACGTTCGGACCGGTCGAATGTTCCTTTGTTGTGAGCCGTCCATCTCTAGATCAACGGCCCACATCTATTTGAACGTTCGGACCGTCCGAACGTTTCCATCCGCGTGGACCGTTGGATCTAAATCCAACGTTGGGGTTTGTGAGCCGCTTGAGCACGCGCTGTCCCGTGTACTTGGGCCGTTGGATCCAAGATCAACAGTCCAAGTTTGTCCACGTCGATTTAATTTTGGATTTTCCCGAGAGGTATTATTTGTTAACTGAAAAAAATGCATTAACTTGTAAAATGCATAACTATTTCATCTTAATTCCTTTTCGGTTGATTCAAATTTTGTTAGTTATATTTTTAACTAAACTTTAATCTAAAAATGGTTCTAACCTCATTATAGCTCTAGAAATTTTTACGAAGATTTTAGTTGCAATGAATAGTAGCATTTGGGATTTATAAGGCTGAGCAAAATTGTTTCACTGACATCTTTTGCATTAAGAATCCAAATTAATTGGTTCTTATTGCTAAATTCCTTATAAATCATGCTCTTGCTGCTGTAAAATTTTCTAGGCATTTGGAAAAAGTTTGCCGTTGAGTCTTTGAGTTTTATTCTTTCTTATCGGTTCTTTTTCGCTTTCTCGTTAGGTTTCGAAGAGCACATTGATCACCTAACTGATCCACCGCAACTGAGAGACCATGCGAGAGGTGCTCCCATGTGAGTGATCAGTATTTGACATTTTGTTGAAAAGTTTGTGATGAGTAATTGAGTTTGTTTTAGGCTTTCTATGCGTAGTCGTAGCTATGGAAGTCGTTCGATCAGGTTAAGCGTTATCAGGAACCGTGGTCGAAGTCTGTTACGACCCCATTTGTCGTGGTCGGAGGTCTGCAGGGAAGTATTGGGAAGTATTCGACCACGTTGGCCGTGGACGAAGTCTGTTACGACCACGTTTGTCGTGGTCGGAGGTCTCCAGGGGAGCATTCGACCACGTTGGCCGTGGTTGAAGTCTGTTCCGACCACGCTACTCGTGGGCGAAGTCTGTGTCGACCACGTTGGCCGTGGTCGAAGTCTCTTCGGACCATGCTACCCGTGGGCAAAGTCTGTGTCGACCACGTTGCTTTGTGATCTGAGGTCGGAAGGGTTTCGACCCCGGCGTATGTGGTCTGAATGGCGTCCGACCATGGAGGAAAGCTATCGGTCGTTTGAGTTGGAAACCGGTCGTATGGTTTTGTATTGCAGTCGTAGATCTTGTGCATTTGATGGCTCATCATTTCGTCCGGTCTTGTTGCAGTCTAATCTCTGTGGATGTGTTTTGAGCCCTATTTGTCTATTGCAGGGTCTGGTTCTTTGTATTGTGCCGTGCTATGTGATGCTTTGTGTTTGCGTTGGTTGCAGGATGTTGGAGACAAGTCTTGGTGAGGTTTGGAGAGGTCGGGACTAGACATAGGAGATGTTGAGGTCCAGAACGACTGGAAACCACAGAATACAAGTCTTGCAAGGTGATCGTAACGAGTGGACAGCAAGGCAAGAGGAAGAAGCTTCCAGGAAGACAGTTGAGGAGTATTTTGGAGAAATACCTAAAGCTGCAAAGGGAAGCTGTCCCTCTGGGAAAGCAATGGAGTTGTTGGTGCTAATGGGCAAAGCAGTGGAGCTGTTGTCAGATAGTAATGGGTAAAGCACTGTGCCTCTACGAAAGCACTGTTGTTTGGTTAATGGGTTGTCAGTATTTGAAACCCGATAGCTGAGGCTATAACAAGAGATGTTAGGTTTCAGAAGAAGTGGTGATGAGAGGAGAGGATGTCCCGTGAGTCACTCTGAGCTTTTTCTGTCTAAATTGTGTGAGTTGTCTCTGGGTAAGAGCATGGATGCTCGTGTATCTTCAATGGAGTGGTCGTATGAACCTCTATGATCAATCATACATTTATCAGTATCATTCTGAAGTTTTGCTTTGCTTGAGATGTTTTGATTGATTTGTTCGAGTCCTCCGCTTTTCGTTTAGACCATAGCTTATTTGCCGTGCTCTCTCTGTCGTCAGTGATTTGACCATGAGTTGGTGATCGACCACGGCATAAGATTTTCTGGATCATTGTTCGACCACAAGTCATTTTCGACCAGCGGTTGTCTTTCTCTGGTCTTCTTGGTTTTTGGTGTAGATCACTTTGTTCTCTCTCAGTTTCCTGTGAGAAATCAATCTTCTTCTTCACAGCTATATAGCTACCGGAGAAAAGATTGGTGTGAATTCTAATAGAGAGTTTTTAAGGCACCATTCACCCCCCTGTTGCCATTTTTGGTCCTTCAGCAACATCTTGAACTGTAGGAACTAGGCAAGCAGTTTGATCATGTTAATCCCAGTATTTTTCAAGTCTAATATATTGTTTGCAACTTGTATGTATGCATTGCTATGTTGTGTTAAATTATGATTAGTGGATCCTATAGTTGCATAATCTGTAGGAATTGATTATCCTCTACTACCTGAGCCTAGGTTATTTACTGTGATTTGAGTTCGATGGATGAGCTCTTGTCACTTAGTAGATTGCGATTTGAAATTGCTTAGAAATGCTTAGTTTCGGTAGTAATGGGCGATCATCGATTTAGTCAATGATCTTGATCACACATCTAATTATTACTTCTTTATGTCCAGCACTTGTGCTTTGTTATTTTGTAAAGTCAAAATCTGAAAATCAAAAATTGATTTAGACTTGGGCAAGTGGTTGAATGGTGGGTTATTGGATTTGTGGATATCTTGCCCAAGTCAACAAGGACCGAACATCTTGTGTAGCAATTTTACGTGCTAACCACGCGAGAGGGATATGAGACCTCTCTTAACTTAGTACTTTGGCGTGTGTTAGCTCCGAGTCGCAGGAGGTGGGTTGTGTGTGTTGTGTGAAAAAGAAATTGTGTTATTGTGTTGGGTGTGCGGTGGTGGAGATTCCGGGTAGGCTCTCCACCTCGAGGGGCATCGTAGTTGTCCAAGGCTTTACCCGCGATGGGTAGTTGACCGAGGCTTTACGGTGACTCCGACACAACGTATGGGTTTCTATCCATACGGGCGACTCGTAGTTAATGCATAATATTGGAAATATCTCGTAGGACTTAGCCGTACCGGCACACCTAAGGAAGTGTGCTTAATAGCTTGGCAAAAAGGCGGTCTAGCGTGTGGGTACATTGGCACACCCCTCCAGGGATAAAACTATTCGAATAGCCTCATCCTAGGTTATGGACACGCTTGGTTAGGTTTTGCAAGAGTTAGACTACAACCTTTTAAATTAAAATTTGACATGGTTGGTATGAATGGGTAATTCATGCTATTGTTGTGGTGACTATGGGTTTAGTCACTTCCAGGATTGTTGTTGTCATCTATCTATTGTTATTATTGTTGTCAAGTTGTTATTGAACATTAAAAACAGAATTGCCAACCTGCTTTTAAATGTACTACATTATTGCAAATAAAGATTGCTTTACGCCGAAAATGAAACATATAGCCTCCACTCAAATAAGCTTGCATGTAGCATATGTATAGGTCTGTTACTCTACACATAAGTCTTTTGGAGTACAATTTTTGTACTCATTTGCTTTACTTAACTATTTGTTGCAGAGGATGAAGGTGAGCCCTAAGGGCCTCACTTTTGTGAAATGTGCTACGGGTTCGACGCCTAGCTTGGCGGTCCGGTCGGTTGCCTTGTGGGGGTAAAGGCACACTGATTGACTCTTTTGTTTATCGCCATCTTATGGTATTTCGCTTTCGCTGTCTATTTAGTTATTTGTATGATTTTGGCTGGTCGACCTATCTTTTGTAATAACTATCCTTTATTTATATTAACTTCTGGTTTGTTGATGTGCTTCGGTTCTATGTGAATGAATGGAATTGATGCATGAATTTTGTAAAGGGGTGTGTATACTGCATTTCTGGAAAGTATACATGTCTCGAAGACACGGGTTATTTTGTTTGTGATGCTAGGGTCAATTGGTGACTAAGCATTACAAGCCTAATAATCCGGGGTCCTCACAAAGTTTGGTATCAGAACCATACTGACCGTAGTAACCCAAGCTTGGTCGTCTTTAGGATATATTGGAAAACCTTATTTTCAAAGTATCAAATGATTTATGGAAGCTTAAGTAATTCTCAGATTTTGCTCCTTACCTATCTTAGCTTTCTCCTCTCAACTTACTCTAATTTGAGTTTTAAAAATTGTTTACCTCTCCTTCCTTCAAAGATAGTATTATCGTTTAATTGGGTTTTGGGAACTAATGAGTTTGGCAAATTGAAGTGTTGGCTGCCCTCTACAAGGTTTTGAAGTTTATGGAATGGATAATTTCGACTAGAAGCTTGGATGCAAAACCTGGACAGCGATCTTTCAATTTCCGGATAGCAAGCTCAAAGATTCTAAATGGGGTAGAAAATGAGAGGTTAATCAACTAAAACTTGTGGAAATAGAAGGGTAAGATGTGATACTGGTTAGCTATGTATCTAACACTATTTTCGCTGATTCAACCTTGCTCTTTAGTGGTATTAGATCTTACGTTATATTCTGATTTTTATCTTCTCAATCAATTACTCGTTCATTCAATACGGGTTAGTTGTATTGGGAAGTTGAGCTTTGGTTTTGGGTGATTACTTGCTGTTTTTAGAGTCTTTTTAGAAGCTTTTAAAGTTTATATACATGTTTTTTTTGGCTTTCGATTAGGGTGTTATTCCATTCCCCTAGTCGCTAGCTTTTTGCTTTGCTTCGGCTGTGTTTCTGAGTCTTTTACTGTTATTAGTGAGCTCCTTTTTACTCCATTGTCGGTCCCGCTACTCATTCGCTCTCCCGGATCGGAATTGAGAGCCCCATTGTAAGCAAATCAGAGTTGAAGAAAATACAGAAAAGTCACAGGTTTATGTGACGCAAAATGAATACATGCGTTTTGGAAATTCCGATCTAGGGTTTTGTGATTGTGTGAATATTGGAGGCAGGTTGTTCTTCCAAGATCCATGATTCCTTGTGGATCATCTCACCAATTCGTAGCGTCCTCAATTGCTCATGGTTTGATGTTGCTCTTCTGGTTTGATTTTGTTTCTCTCTTCGGATTGATTCAACATCAACCAAGTATTACTTGCCTTGGAGATACTTCTTCCATTTTACTGAATCAAGAAAGAGGAAAGCGAAGTTTGGCTTCAATCAGAATTGAAATACAAGTACCGTGAAAGATTGGGCCACATTACGTATCAACACAGGTTGATCCGTATCACTCAGTACTCCACGGGAATAAATCTTCTCTTGTGATCTAGAGTAAGTTCTTAGAGCTTGCTCAAAATCGGCTTTTGAAGCTTGCACTCTTTGAGTTCCTGTCATCCAAATCAAATGGTCGAACTCTAGAGACACATAGATAGTGGCATAAAACTATCAAAGCAAACCTTCTTGGTAGTCACAGTTCAGTGCCACTATCTCTTGTAAACCAACTGCTTGAAATAGACGGTATGCTCCATCAAAGCAGTCAATGTTTTGCAAATGCGCCCAATCCACATACTTGTGGTCAGCGAACTATCGGTGATGGTTGTAGAGTTGAGCAAAAACTTCTTGTTGAAATCGGGTGTGAAATCTTGGGTCTGTAGAGCTTGTCGGTTTCTCAAACTGGTTTGGATGACGAAGAAGAGCATAGTTGTCGCTTGTGATTTGCGTGAGGTTGATCACTGGCTCTTCGGCCTTTGCCTTGTCCTCATCATTCTCTTCTTCATTTTCTTCTTGAGAATACTCCTCATCATCTTCTTCATCTTCACTCTCTTGCTTTGAGGATTGACCTCCGTCTCTTTCCCTCATAGAGAGTAGGAAAGAATCTGTCTCAGAATTACTGTCTTCTCTTGGAGTAGCTGGTGCTATCACTGATGCTGCCTTCTGGGAGTCCGCCTTGCAACAAGAAGGTCCAATACTAGATATTAGAGGATCATATCTGTCGATGGGTTCTCCTGCAGAAGAAGCATTCTTGCGAATTGAGGTTTTTGTCCTCAGCGTTGTTGCTAAGATAAGAAACAACAATTATGATAAATATAGGATCGGATTGAAGTAAAAGAGCATGATTAGTTCAATTTTTGTTTACTGGAGCGATAGTATCGCTGTTGACATCCGGTATTATTGGAGAGTGGTAGTACCGATTTCGTCGGGCAGTAGTACCACACTAGCAGAAACTGATTAGGGCATTTGATTGATTTTGTATCTAGCAAGTATTTGGTAGGAGATAAATCATGAAATAGACATCATATGTCACTAAATACTAGTTCTAATCATTTTTCCCAAAAGAAATTGATCAAATCATACATATTTTGCTCAAACCCTAAAAATTTGAGATACATGCCAAAAATGAGAAAATAGATGATTCCAAAGGCATTTACCTTAAGGGGTGGATGAGATATGATCGCAATGACCATTTTTCTGTCAAAGATCTAAGAAAAATACACAAACTCAAAAGATTTTGGAAGGAATTTTGTGGAGAAGAGAAGAGAGAGAAGTGGAGACTTGGTTGGTTTTATGAAGATGTGGCCGGTTGGACCGTGGGGAAATGGGAGTTAAAGGATAATCTCTCGGTCACAACTATTTTTGGGACCACCAGTCAGATGTGGTAGTACCACACTTAAGACGCATTAGTACTGATCAATGGTAGTACCGGCGGTAGGCCATGATATTACCGTTTTTCCTGGAATAGCAGGCGCTGAACAAATATGCAAATGATCCTTAATATCACACTCAATTGAACAATCTTTAGGATCATTATGCATGAGATAGACAATAAACATCCAAATTAATATAGTTTTTATCAAATTAGAGAGTTTTTGATAAAGATTTTAAAATAGTTTTCATAAATAACTTTAAAAACTCCAAATGAGAGCAAATAACACGAGGCATGAGTTTCAAGTAGCATTAGATTTATCTGACATTTAACTCATTCCTCAATTTACGAAACTGGCTCTCATCTAATGGTTTGACGAAGATATCGGCTAATTGATCCTTGGTGCTTATGTGGCTAATTTTTATATCCCCTTTGCTGACATGATCTCTCAATAAATGATGACGGATATCTATATGCTTTGTTCTTGAGTGTAGGATCGGATTATTTGCTATCTTCACGACACTTTCATTGTCACACAAAAGATGCATGTTTTCAAATTTAATTCCATAATCCAGCAATGTTTGCCTCATCGATAGCATTGAGTACAACAACTACCCGCGGAAACATATTCGGCTTCAGCGGTGGATAGGGCTACAAAATTTTGTTTCTTTGATAACAATGAAACTAAAGAACTTTCTAAGAGTTGACAACTACCCAATATGCCTTTTCTATCCAATTTGCAACCTGCATAATCAGAATCCGAATACCCAATTAAATTAAATTTAGTACCTTTGGGATACCATAAGCCAATACTAGATGAATATTTTAAATATCTTAGAATTCTTTTCACGTCCACTAAATGACACTCTTTTGGTGACGCTTGAAATCTTGCACACATGCAAATACTAAAGATGATATCAGGCCTACATGCGGTAAGATAAAGCAAACTACTAATCATTGATATATAAAGTTTTAAATCTACCGATTTACCTTCCTTATTTAGGTCAAGATGCTCGTTGGTTGCCATAGAAGTCTTGATTGCGTCCTCTGTGCCAAACCTTTTGATCAAATCCTTCACATACTTTGTTTGGCTCACGAAAGTCCCATCTTTAAGTTGCTTGATTTGAAGTCCAAGAAAAATAGCTAAATTCTCCGATCATGGACATTTTAAATTCCCTAGATATCATATCACCAAATTATTTGCAAAAGTGTTGATTAGTAGATCCGAAGATAATATCATCAATATAGATTTGACATACAAAGATATCATTATCTAAAACTTTTGTAAACAAGATTGTGTTAACTTTTCCAATTTTGAATCATTTTGAAAGTAGAAAATCTCGAATGCGTTTATACCAAACTCTAAGAGCTTGTTTAAGACCATAAAGTGCCTTGGGGAGTTTATACACAGATTTGGATTATTTGGATATTCGAAACTGGGTGGTTGTTCAACAAACACAAGTTCAGATATTTTACCATTTAGGAAAACACTTTTTAACATCCATTTGAAATAATTTAATATCAAAGCAAGATGCAAAAGTAAGTAATATCTAAATGGATTCAAGTCTATCTACGGGAGCGAAGGCTTCACCAAAATTCAAACCTTCGACTTGGGTGAGTCCTTGAGGGACCAATCTTGCTTTATTTCTCACAACCATTTCACTTTCATCTTGTTTGTTTCTAAAGACTCATTTTGTACCAATTATGTTATGTTCCTTGAGTCCATCCACCAATGTCCAAACGTTATTTCGGGTGAAGTTATTTACTTCTTCATGCATTGCATTCACCTAATCCGGATCGTCGAGTGCTTCATCTACATATTTTGGCTCAAAGGAAGAGACAAAAGAGTAATATTCACAAAAAGAAGCAACACGAGATCGAGTTTAGATATTCTTACTCACATCACCCAATATTTGATCTTTTGCAATTGCATTGTGAATATTTGTGGGTAAGTTTGGTGGTTGTCCATCTTCCTTGTTGTCATATTTTTCAATTTGAATTTGACTTGTAATTGAAGAGGTAGGAGGTTTTACTTGAGTGGAAGATGATGAATCATTTTGTTAACATCTAGGACTCTCCTCACAAAACGGGCAAACAAAAGTATAAAGAACAAAAATAAAGATTGTTGTCTATTCGCCTAAGGATTCAAATGGTGATGTATATTGCAAAGGGTATGCTCTGATTACAGGGGCAATGATTATGAGAGAATGTGGATCAAGATCCTTACAAAGGCACATAGGCTGGGTCTTTTATAGTCTACAAGCGTCGATAGTTCATTGCAGTGGTGCCTCTTTACGCCAATAGTCGTGTCCCTTCAGGTCAACTGTTGTATCTCCAAATAGAACAACGAATGCCTTTTTCCCACGTGGGTTGTTGTTAGGCACACATGGGCAACTGCCTTTGAGGACCTCTTCTGCGAGGAAGAGGTCTTGGAGTGGTCAAA